>CM067175.1:50106858-50190217 GCA_034093135.1 Erigeron breviscapus | reverse complement strand
AGGTTATTTGAAAGTAATGACTTGAAATCTGAAATAACCTGAGATGATGTCTGGAGTGATCTCTCCAGGTCCGCCACCTTGCTAAGAAGGCCTTGGACCTCGGTTGAAGAAGAAGTGGAGAGACCAGTGGGAGGTTCAAGAGTGGAGGGAATTCTGGTGATTAGAGGAACTTGTGCCCAGTCCTCTTCAGTTGCAGCTTCAGACGTTGCAACTGGTGACTCCGGCGCACGAGGAGGAGGTTGAGATTCTGAAGGTTGATTGGTTGCTGGAGTGAAGTATGAAGTTGTTTGTGGAATTGAAGGTGGTGGTGGTGGTGGCATGTTTGGTTCTGGTGGTGGCATTTCTGGTGTAGGTGTTGGTATTTCTGGTGGGGGAGTTGGCATTTCTTCTTCTTGTACTCCTTCACCCAGAAAATTCAAGTTAACATCGAATCCTTCAGACATTGGGGAGTCAACATCATCCCATTCTGGAACATTCCCAACTGTCTGTTCACCAGACTGTTCACCAGTCTCTACATTTTCTTGTTCACCAACATCAACATTCAAATCTAATGGAGCCTCTTGCTCACCAGAAGCATGTTCTTCAGGTTGAACATCTTCAACAACTTCTTCAACAACTTGAGCAATATTTTCTTGTACAACAGCCTGGACTTCAGTGTCCATTCTCTGTTCAGATTGTACAAGAGATTCAATATTCTCTTCAATAATAGGAGATCCATCAACATTAATAGTATCACCAGGATGGGTTGATGGATTTACCTGGACTCCACCTCTCATCAGACGCCTATGTGATCTGGGACGTCTGGGAAGCTCAACAATTGGTTGACTGGAACTTTCTGGAGCCACTTGCCTTATGGGTTGTACAGCCTCTATTATCTGTACATCATCACCAGATGGTCCTTCAACATCTTGAACCCTATCTGGACCCATTTCAACTGCTTCCCTCTGGAAGGAAAGCATGGACTGAGGAATATCCACCTCATCCACTGGAGACCTAAGATTGACTAGGTCCCTCATATACTCACTCATTGAAAAGTGAGTGGTATCCATATCATACTGGTCGCCAAGTGCATTCTTGAACATAAGTGAAAGGAATCGAATATAAGGAATGAATGGCTTTCTTCCTTTCACCTTTAGCGCTCAACCAGGTCATCAAATAGAATTTGGGCAAAATCCAACCCTTAGCCCAAACCACAAGCAATAGGCAATCTGGAGGTGTGTTTGATTGATCTGGTCTAACCCTCCAGAGCTGCCTCCTAGACACTCAACGATATGCGTGAAGAAATATCTCCACGAATCTGTCAATTTACTCATATAAATCGTCCCCTTTCTGGATAGCTGCCCATGCTCATCCAGTATATCTGTATGCCCCATTAACCTGCATACTTCCCTTGTGTTGATACCAGTGGGAAGCTCTATTGGCAACTCATTCTGTTCATGATAGTTTAATTGAAGAACAGACCTGAAAAGACTAACTGTGAAACCAAGGGATCTGGTACCTCCCTTTAGAGTATAGTTAATCCTAGACGTTTCATCGTCATATTGAGCCGTGTACCAGAATTCACACAAATACTCGTGGTACATCCTACCAGGATTTAACGTCAATGCACCATACAATGGGCAGGAAAGAAAGAAAGAATTTAATCTCCCAATGATCGATTGGGCATCATGAACACTGGACAACGAAAGTCTTGCCATCCAGTTATTCATATTAATTCGTATGGCACTTGCCTCAAGACTGATGTGAGGTGCCCTAGCAACATTATCAGAAGGAACAAAATCATTGGAAAGCAGATTTCTTGACTGTCTAGGTGCCATTATGAGAATAGATGAAAATGAAATTGAATATTTTAAGGTTTATGATGAAGATTTGATGAAGGAATTGAATGTAAATGGAGTAAATATGAGAGATAAAAATGATTGGAAAATGAATGAAGAAAGAAATAAATGAAGGAATTTGAAAGATTTGGGAGTTATGTTCGAAGTAAATGAAATTGAACGTGAAAGTGGGAATATATAGGGAGATAATGTGGAACTCAAACAGATTAAATTGAAATTATCAAATATAATTTTTGATCGGGTTCTGAGATCCGCATTAACTACATCACATCATACATAAATGCATGATGGTTTACAGCCCACAAACAGTAACAACTTGTACTTTTTGTTTTCCCAAAGTAAAAAGACCATCATTGTTTTGAAAAATTTACATGCCACGTAGGATTCATAAGATAAATATCTTTGAAAAAGTTTGCTTACGTGGCACTCACAAAGATCAAGTATTTTGAAATATTATGACAAATTTTAGTGCATCTGGAGGTTGACTAGACGCTCCAGTATCACTGGTGGATTAGTCAAGTGATCATGTACTGATGGTACACTCGAGGGACACTCCAGTAATGTACCAGTGAATACCATTTTTTGAAAGACTGGTAACCTCAAACGTGCACGTCAACTAATATAGACAAATGAGAGGGACACATTTACAAGAAGACAAAAGTCAACTCAAACACGCACTTCAACTTATCTAGTTACCAGTGAGAGGGACATATTTACAAAGCACCAGTAATATTTTCTGAAGAATTTGTCCAGTGAGAAAATAAATTCCCCCTGAACTTAAAACACTTTTAATAGGAAAATATTTTTCAAGTCTTCCCTGGAATGTTGCTCCAGAAATCAAATAATTGCAAAGATAGTACACAATGGCGTTCAATATCTGAGCAATCACCAGATTTAAGGATTTAACATTCCCAACTCACCAACAAGATATTCAAAAGTTTTGACATCCAGTGGTTTGGTAAAAATGTCAGCGAGTTGTTTGTCAGTGGGAATAAAATGGAGTTCAATATTATTTTTCATAATATGATCACGAATGAAATGATACCTTAGATCGATGTGCTTCGTTCTGGAGTGCATGACTGGATTGTTTGAGATAGCAATGGCACTGGTATTATCACAAAAGATGGGAGTCTTTGAATATTTAATACCATAACCAAGCAACTGGTTCTTCATCCAGAGTATCTGAGCACAACAATTGGCTGCAGACACGTATTCAGCTTCGGCAGTGGATAATGAAACTGAAGTTTGCTTCTTACTGGTCCAGCTGACCAGTTTGCCACCTAGGAAATGACATCCACCAGTTGTAGATTTCCTATCTATCTTACAACCTGCATGATCTGAATCTGAATAACCCATTAGATCCATGCCTGAGCCTTTGGGGTACCAAAGACCTAGACTGGGGACACCTTTAAGGTACTTCAGTATGCGCTTTATAGCAAGCATATGAGATTCCTTTGGATTAGACTGATATCTGGCACATAAACATGTTGAAAACATAATATCTGGTCTACTGGCAGTTAAATACATCAGTGAACCAACCATGCCTCTATAGACAGTGGTGTTCACTGGTTTGCCATCTGGATCAGAGTCCAGTGTCAGTGGTGCTGAAATTGGAGTTGGTTTAGATGGTGAAGAATTCATATCAAATTTCTTTAAAAGATCTCTAACATATTTTTCCTGATTAATAAAAATGCCATCATTGTTTTGTTTAATCTGGAGTCCAAGAAAATATGTTAATTCACCCATCAAACTCATTTCATATTCAGTGGACATGATTTTTGAAAATTTCTTGCACATGTTTTCATCAGTAGACCCAAAAATTATATCATCAACATAAATTTGTACCATTAACAGATTACCTTTCTCATGAAGAATGAACAAGGTATTGTCAATTGCACCTCGTTTAAAGCCATTTTTCAACAAATGTTTAGTCAGAGTATCATACCAGGCACGTGGGGCTTGTCTGAGCCATATAGCGCTTTGTCCAGACGATATACCCAATGTGGATGCTTGTCATCAACGAAACCTGGAGGTTGTCTGACATAAACTTCTTCTTCAAGCTTTCCATTTAAGAAAGCACTCTTTACGTCCATCTGGTAGACCTTGAACTCATGATTAGCAGCGAATGCTAAGAAAATTCTGATCGCTTCAAGTCTAGCCACTGGAGCAAAAGATTCATCAAAGTCGACATCTGACTGGCAGTAGCCTTGTGCTACCAGTCTGGCCTTGTTTCTGATTACCTGGCCATCTTCATCTACTTTGTTTCTGAAGACCCATCTTGTTCCAATTGGTTCTTTCTTTCCAACTGGGAAAGGAACCAGATACCATACTTTGTTCCTTTCAAACTGGTGAAGCTCTTCTTGCATAGCAGTCACCCAGTTTGGATCTTCCAGAGCCTCGTCAATCTTCTTAGGTTCTATCAAAGATAGAAAACTGACGTATAAGCATTGATCACTAGAGGCTCTTCTGGTCTGAACACCACGACTGGAGTCACCTATGATCTGATCAATAGGATGAGCTTTTGTCCATCTGGAGTACTGACCAGGATTGTTACTGACAACAATATCAGTGCAAGAATTCAGTTGAGTCTCCTCTGGAGTTGATTCTGGAGGAGGATCTTGCCAGATTACTTCAGTATCTTCATCTAAATCATTTAAATCACGATTTGCATCATGAAATTCTTCATTTGAAGGCATTTCCTGGAGTAGGTTCAGTATGAAATTCTTCACCAGAAGACATTTCTGGTATATTCTCAACTGACACTGATACTGGGGGAGTAGTACGCACGTCTGATCCAATATTAATTTCAGAGGGTAGTTTGAAAATAATAGAAGGATAGAATGGAGTACTACTGGAGACTTTCTTTTTCTGAACAGGTTCCAGATCAAGATGACTGGAAACTGTGTCTGGTGAATCATCCATTTTGTCGTTTATTGGATCAGATTTACAAAAGACAATGGGAGTAACTGGGGGAGTATCAAGGGCTGGCTTCTTGTTGATTGCAACATTTGATTCATCAAATGTTACATGAATTGACTCATGGACCTTCTCCAGTCTCTTGTTATAGACTCTGAAGGCCTTGCGAATGGCTGAATATCCTAAGAAATACCTTTCATCAGCTTTGGCATCAAATTTGCCTAGCTGACTGGAGTCGTTCAGGATGTAAACTGGACATCCAAAAACGTGAAAATAACCAATGTATGGTTTTCTATTTCTTAAAACTTCATAGGCTGTCTTTTTGTGTCTTTTGATGTACACTGATCGATTCTGGGTGTGGCAAGCAGTTGCAATTGCTTCCGCCCAGAAACTGGTAGACAGTCCAAATTCAGCAAGCATACTCCTGGCAGCTTCTATCAGCGTTCGATTCTTCCTTTCCACCACTCCATTTTGTTCTGGAGAGCGGGCTGATGAGAAATTCTGGGAGATGCCAGTGTCAGTACAGAATGACTCCAGAGTTGCATTCTGGAATTCTGTTCCATTGTCACTTCTTAACTGACACACTTTTCGACTGTACTTGAGCTCAATTTGCTTGATAAGACTGATGATTTCAGCAGCAGCTTCACCTTTAGACCTTAGAAAGATCACCCAACAATATCTGGAGAATTCATCTACAATCACCAGGGTGAATCTTTTACCAGCACGAGTCTGAACATTCACTGGACCAAAGAGGTCCATATGAAGCATGTGAAGTGGTTCAGAAATGCTGAAATTCTGTCTGGTCTTGAAACTGGTACGTTTTTGCTTACCCATCTCACATCCTGGACATGGCCTTTCCTTTTTGAAGGAAACTGAAGGTATCCCATCTGCAAGTTGTTTTCTGGACAACTTATTGATATTTTTGAAATTTAAATGAGATAACCTTTTATGCCATAACCAGTTTGTGTCTTCATCAGCTTGAGTATAGAAACACTGCTCTGAAGGAGAGCTTTCCATATCCATCACGTACACATTTCCTTTTCTGGGAGCAATCAACACTACCTTCCAGTCCTTGTTGAATACGATGCCCTTAGCCATCGTCACACAGTTGACTTACACTGATCAAGTTATATTTCAAACCATTCACAAATGCAACACGTCTGAACTTGACTTGTCCATTGTTCAGAACACCATATCCCTCAGTCTTCCCACAACCATCATTTCCAGTCATCGTCCTGCTAGCTGCACTGTCAAGATACCAGATATATTTCTTTCGATCGCCCTACACATACACCAGATATTGATCAGTAAGATTTGGGAACCCATCGACTGATGGGTTCACTGGACCCTCCCTTATAGGTCCCTGGGGCAATCTGGTTCAGTTCACTTTCTTCAACAGTGGTCTTAGAAGAGAAGACCACTGGAGTTGATAGTTTTGAAACCTTTTTCATTTTCTCAACTGGAGAAATAAATTTGTCTTTCTTAGTAAAAGGTTTTGTGTTTTGTCTAGGGCCAGATGAAGTACCCTCAATAAAGTTTAATCTTGCATTAAAACTTTGTGATTGACGAGTCAGAATTTTAATCTGGCTCTCTATCCTGGACAAAACATTCTCTTCAGATGATACCTTAGCCTTTCCAGTTGTAGGCTTTGGTAGGGGAATGGTCTGAGGCAAAGGTCCATTCCGATAGACCTCTTTAACTGGAGCAGTTATCTGGAGCTCTCCAGTCTTAACCTCTGGGGATTGAACTGGGTAAAAATTGGTCTTGGGAGTTACAGGCTCATCATAAACAGTGTTGGGCCTGAACCCCTCTGGTAATCGATCGATTACTGGTATTAATGATGCTATATATGTATTTCCATCTAAGTATGCACGTTTTTGAGTAGGAAATTGATTTACACTAGCATCATATGGCTTTTTAGTTTCTAGCCATGATTTAATCACCAGTTTTTCTTTCTCTAAAATGATCTCAAGATCTTGCTTTTCTTGGATCAATTGTTCAGTTACCAGAACCTGGGCTTGAAATGCCAGTTCAATGTCTTGAAGTTCTTTTAATTTTGATTTTAAAGCATTTATTTCAGAAGAATCCGTTTCTAGACCATTTACACTATCAGATCTAACAGTTTCTACAAAAATTAAATCAGAATTAAGAGCTTCAGCAATGTCCAATTTTAGTTCTTGGTCAGTTGCATTATCATAATCACTAACCTTCTTAATAACTATGTCCACCCATCGTCCAGATGTGACATCTTCCTTCACCAGGTGCTCATCTTCTTCCAGAGCCATGTAACAGCAATCTCTTTCCTCTTCTTCATCAGCAGATGAGTCATCAGAAGGAACCCACTTCTCTTCAGTTGTTGCAATCATGCACTTATTATTAGTTTCCATTTGTTGTGCCATGAGAGCAATTTGGGCCTTAAGCTTTTTATATTTCAGTTTATAGCTATCATCAGGCTTATTATTTGAAGAGAATGGACCAGGCTTGGATACAAACTGGTTGGACCTGCACTCTTTCATGAAATGACCCTTTTTGCCACACTTAAAGCATGTCAAATTGGTCTTGTCAGTGGAAGAACTGGATGCAAATTGTCCAGATGGCCTATTTGCTCTTGCTTTGAAACGGTTGAACGTTTTAGCAATCATTGCAATAAGGTCATCATCTTCAGTTTCATCACAACAGTCTAGAGAGACTTGACTGGACTCTCCAGAATCCATAAGTTCAGACACCATCTTCTTCATAGAAAATACATTCTCAGAAGATATTAGTGCTGTACTATGTGGTTCAGTATAATTAACCACTTTAGGAGTACTGGAGGCATGGTTAAAAGAATCTTGTTCTGCAACCACTCTCTGAGCTTGATTTTCTTCAGTGTACCTGAAGCTCCATATAGAGTTGAGAGAGTGTGTGTGTGCAGAGTTTTACCTTGTCGTAAGACTAGGATCATGTGAGACCATTTGGTGGGTAAAATGTCACAAAATTTCTCCAGAAGTATATCCTTGTCCTTCTCAACCCCAAGACCTCTCAATTGGTTTATGATACTCATAAATCTGGTGTAAGTACCAGTGAGAGACTCGTTAGGTTGAGCAAAAAAATGACTCATACCTCTTGTTTAAGGAGACCTTTCTGGTGACAATGGTGTCATCTCCTCCTTCATGCTGGTTAAGAAGTTCATCCCACATGGTTTTAGCACTAGGAAAAAGAACTAGTGTGGGAATTAGGGTTTCTGGAATGGCCCCGAGGATCATGTTTTTGAGAAGGGTGTCTAGATTCACCAATCTCTTCTCCTCTTCTGACCAATGTTCCTCCCTCTTTTCCCTTCCTCTTCTAGATCCAGAAGGATCAAGAAGGGGATTGAGAGGTGATGTAGGTACATAAGGTCCTTCGTTTAAAATTTTCATCATGTTCCTCTCAATACCAGTGACATGCAAAACCATCCTAGCCTTCCACGTACCAAATTCATCACTGTTCCCACTGAATTTAGGAACAGGATTATTTGAGTAGTGCACATGCACGTGTGGAGAAGCAGGAGTAGGAGGAGGTGGAGGTGGATTAGTGTTATTAACATTTTGAGGTTCATTTTGATCATTAATATTTGCATTAGGATCGGGACCAAGACTAAAACCTTGTGTATTTTCCTGGTTAGCCATCAAGAACAGATCTTGGCAATGTTTAACCTTCTGCTCTGATACCAAATGTGAGTCCATTAAATTACGAGATGGTTAACCAAATAGAAAGTGTAAACTACACAAGTCTAATAATCACTAGATATGGACTAGTATTACTTGTAAATAAATATGCAAGATATATAAACAAAGTAATACAAGACTTAAAGCAATAAACAAGTAAAGTGGAACATTATGTATTTTTCATGGGTACTTTATTTATTGATGTTTAAATAAAATACAAGGTTGTTGCGGAATCAAGATAATACGGTGAAGTATGTATCCTAACAACCTATGAGTTACAAATGATCTATATTTGTCAAATAACTCTTTAGGATCGTGATACTTAAAGTTGTGAAGTATCCCTGTTTAAGATCGAGAGTATTTAGACAAATTCACTTAAATGCAAAGTGTATGCTTAAAAGTATTTTTTTCAAGGAAATGACTTTGTATTTATAGGCAACAAAATTCACCAGTGAATTTTGTGCCGTACAAATATGGTTGCATACATTTAATGATCCGACAAGAACATTAAATGTATTGGATAAGAATAAGGATAAAGTCACATCAAGTGCAAGTGTATCCTTTTATCCAACCACCTTAACACACGTATACTTTGTTAAAGAACAAGTGGATTGTTCTTTGGAAAGTGTGTTAAAGGCATAAGTCAAACCTTGATATTAGTGTTCAGACTTGCAGGATCTAGAACACTAACAATCCTCCAGTATACAGATCTGGTAAGACTTTCCAGTGGACTCCGCCATTTGTTAAGTCTTCTTCCTTCAGACTTCAGTCTTTGACTTCAGTCAGAATGTCTTCAGTAGAGTAGATCTGGACTGGGGTGAAGTCTTCAGTGAGCTAATCTGGAGAATGCTCCAGATTACCTATACAAGTATTGCTCACTAGTCTTCTATTATTTCTGGACAAATCTTTAGAGGGACTCCAGATTCCAAGTCTGGAGTAGGTCCAGTCGAATATGTTTTCTGGTCAGATCTTCAGTGAGGCTCCAGAAGTCGGGTCTGGAGCGAGTCCAGCAAAACATGTTTCTTGACTTTTCTTCAATAAGATTCCAGTAGTCCAGTCTGGAGCCAGTCCAGTAACTCTGGACTAAATCTGGACCTAACAATAAATATGAATTTAAAACAAATACAATAAAAAAAAGAACCGGAATTTTTGGATCTAAATAAAATCATATGTATTTTTCGGAGCTAAAAAAAAATAAATTAAACATACCGTAGTTGGTTAAAAAACTTCAAAGCATGAACCATAATCTGTATTTTTCCGATCTAAAAAAAGGAAGAAAACTTTGGAAATAATTGATATGGTGGAAAAATTGATATGTAGAAAGCATACCAGAAAGTGAGGACCGATTGCTTCAAGGATCTGGTGGAAAAATTATGTAGAAAGGGAAAGAAATAGATTTGAGTAAAAGAGTCCATCAGATTTGAATCTGATGAAAAAAATTTGATTTTTTTATCAGGAAAAGAAAGAGCTTCTCAAAGAAGCTAACAAATAAAGCTTAAGCTTCTTTGAGAAGCTATTGCCACACACACTTAAACACCATCAAATACATACAAATTTCATCACTTATGACATCAGAAATCTCATGTGGCTTAAGTCTTCTTCCTTCAGACTTCAGTCTTTGACTTCAGTCAGAATGTCTTCAGTAGAGTAGATCTGGACTGGGGTGAAGTCTTCAGTGAGCTAATCTGGAGAATGCTCCAGATTACCTATACAAGTATTGCTCACTAGTCTTCTATTATTTCTGGACAAATCTTTAGAGGGACTCCAGATTCCAAGTCTGGAGTAGGTCCAGTCGAATATGTTTTCTGGTCAGATCTTCAGTGAGGCTCCAGAAGTCGGGTCTGGAGCGAGTCCAGCAAAACATGTTTCTTGACTTTTCTTCAATAAGATTCCAGTAGTCCAGTCTGGAGCCAGTCCAGTAACTCTGGACTAAATCTGGACCTAACAATAAATATGAATTTAAAACAAATACAATAAAAAAAAGAACCGGAATTTTTGGATCTAAATAAAATCATATGTATTTTTCGGAGCTAAAAAAAAATAAATTAAACATACCGTAGTTGGTTAAAAAACTTCAAAGCATGAACCATAATCTGTATTTTTCGGATCTAAATAAAATCATATGTATTTTTCGGATCTAAAAAAAATAAATTAAACATACCGTAGTTGGTTAAAAAACTTCAAAGCATGAACCATAATCTGTATTTTTCCGATCTAAAAAAAGGAAGAAAACTTTGGAAATAATTGATATGGTGGAAAAATTGATATGTAGAAAGCATACCAGAAAGTGAGGACCGATTGCTTCAAGGATCTGGTGGAAAAATTATGTAGAAAGGGAAAGAAATAGATTTGAGTAAAAGAGTCCATCAGATTTGAATCTGATGAAAAAAATTTGATTTTTTTATCAGGAAAAGAAAGAGCTTCTCAAAGAAGCTAACAAATAAAGCTTAAGCTTCTTTGAGAAGCTATTGCCACACACACTTAAACACCATCAAATACATACAAATTTCATCACTTATGACATCAGAAATCTCATGTGGCTTAAGTCTTCTTCCTCCACGTCAGCTTTTCTGATGTCATGGCAATCTAAAAGTGATTTCTGCACTAATAACTGATATAGTACTAATCCAAATATTAATATAGAAAGAAAAAAAAAGTCCAATTGTAATAGCATAGCAAATGATTCCTTACATTATCTACAATAATCCATCAAGAACTTCAAATTGAATATTCTCGATGAAAGTATTTGGTGGTGGGGTGTGTGTGTGTGTGTGGTTGGGGGGGCATATATTATTTGTACGTTTACCATAAAATTCAGGGGGGGTGTGGTATGGAAGGTATAAGTTTCTTGCACGCTAAAGACACCTCCTAGTTGGCATAGGCTCAGACATGCTCAAGTAAATCAAATGTAATGCTTTAACATGGCTGCATCAAAAAAGGTTTGCATGTGACACCAAGGTTACATACACAACATACCTCAAATGCCATGCCAAGAAACACATAACTTCAACTTTTTTCAATGTAAACTCATCATCATAGCCTTTCAAAAAGGGACAGCCTTCATACTAACCTATTCAAAGGTCGTATAAAACACATTATCATACCCAATCTACACACAAAACTTGTAGCAGGAAGGCTCAGATATGCTCAAGTAAGAGTAATGGTTTAGTATGGCTGCATCAACAAAGGTTGGCATGTGACGGCAAGGTCACATACGCACCTCAAATGCCATGCCAAAGAACACATAACCTCAACTTTTTTTTTAATGTAAACACATCATCATAGCCAATCTAAACAAACCAATGTAGTAAAAAGGCTCAGACATGCTCAAGCAAAACTAATAATTAAGGATGGTGTTCATCAAGCTACCATCCACCAACATAATCAAGATCTGCACACATTGATACGAAAAAAATAAACCAATTAGCAAAAACACAATCCAACGATATACACACTTGCATTAATAATGATAAGTAGCTATAGACACCAAGATGTTAAGCTATACACACCAAGATTTTAAGATATTTCTTATACATTATATCCATAATTATAAAAAGGTCAGCACCTTCTTTACATTCTAACTATATGGCATTGAAACATACCATTAAAATGCAATTGGAACAAAGAAAATGAAGTTCACCCTATTCTAACGACAAATCCTAGCTTTTGTCGAAAGCATATCTTATTAAATAAATCATAATTGTAATCTATCAAGTATGTGTGATAATCTATCTAGCATGTGTTTAACTAACAGCCACTCAATATTTCCTTTACCAAAGCAATATCACTAAAATTTCATTCATGTCAAACAAGATGATTAGCAAGCACAAAACAAACTTTCAAATCTCAAAGGAACCCAAAATCAAACTGCAAATTTTTAGAAACTAACCTAAATATACAAAGAAAAATATACCCATTATATTATTATTTATTATTATTATTATTATCATTATTATGGATTATATCAGGTGAGGCTATAAAACAAAAATATAATTAGTATATATGAATCCAAAACATATACAATCCATACAAAAGAACCGGATTTTTCAGATCTAAAAAAAGTATTTGTATTTTTCGGATCTAAAAAAAGTATTTGTATTTTTCGGATCTAAATACAATAAATTAAATATACCTCTATATATATGTATTTATGTATATAAATATGAATTTAAAACAAATACAATAAAAAAAGAACCGGAATTTTCGGATCTAAATAAAATCATATGTATTTTTCGGATCTAAAAAAAATAAATTAAACATACCGTAGTTGGTTAAAAAACTTCAAAGCATGAACCACAATCTGTATTTTTCCGATCTAAAAAAAGGAAGAAAACTTTGGAAATAATTGATATGGTGGAAAAATTGATATGTAGAAAGCATACCAGAAAGTGAGGACCGATTGCTTCAAGGATCTGGTGGAAAAATTATGTAGAAAGGGAAAGAAATAGATTTGAGTAAAAGAGTCCATCAGATTTGAATCTGATGAAAAAAAATTGATTTTTTTATCAGGAAAAGAAAGACCTTCTCAAAGAAGCTAACAAATAAAGCTTAAGCTTCTTTGAGAAGCTATTGCCACACACACTTAAACACCATCAAATACATACAAATTTCATCACTTATGACATTAGAAATCTCATGTGGCTTAAGTCTTCTTCCTCCACGTTAGCTTTTCTGATGTCATAGCAAAAGCTCCTCTAGCTTTTGTCGAAAGCATATCTTATTAAATAAATCATAATTGTAATCTATCAAGTATGTGTGATAATCTATCTAGCATGTGTTTAACTAACAGCCACTCAATATTTCCTTTACCAAAGCAATATCACTAAAATTTCATTCATGTCAAACAAGATGATTAGCAAGCACAAAACAAACTTTCAAATCTCAAAGGAACCCAAAATCAAACTGCAAATTTTTAGAAACTAACCTAAATATACAAAGAAAAATATACCCATTATATTATTATTTATTATTATTATTATTATTATTATTATTATTATCATTATTATGGATTATATCAGGTGAGGCTATAAAACAAAAATATAATTAGTATATATGAATCCAAAACATATACAATCCATACAAAAGAACCGGATTTTTCAGATCTAAAAAAAGTATTTGTATTTTTCGGATCTAAAAAAAGTATTTGTATTTTTCGGATCTAAATACAATAAATTAAATATACCTCTATATATATGTATTTATGTATATAAATATGAATTTAAAACAAATACAATAAAAAAAGAACCGGAATTTTCGGATCTAAATAAAATCATATGTATTTTTCGGATCTAAAAAAAATAAATTAAACATACCGTAGTTGGTTAAAAAACTTCAAAGCATGAACCATAATCTGTATTTTTCCGATCTAAAAAAAGGAAGAAAACTTTGGAAATAATTGATATGGTGGAAAAATTGATATGTAGAAAGCATACCAGAAAGTGAGGACCGATTGCTTCAAGGATCTGGTGGAAAAATTATGTAGAAAGGGAAAGAAATAGATTTGAGTAAAAGAGTCCATCAGATTTGAATCTGATGAAAAAAAATTGATTTTTTTATCAGGAAAAGAAAGACCTTCTCAAAGAAGCTAACAAATAAAGCTTAAGCTTCTTTGAGAAGCTATTGCCACACACACTTAAACACCATCAAATACATACAAATTTCATCACTTATGACATTAGAAATCTCATGTGGCTTAAGTCTTCTTCCTCCACGTCAGCTTTTCTGATGTCATAGCAAAAGCTCCTCTAGCTTTTGTCGAAAGCATATCTTATTAAATAAATCATAATTGTAATCTATCAAGTATGTGTGATAATCTATCTAGCATGTGTTTAACTAACAGCCACTCAATATTTCCTTTACCAAAGCAATATCACTAAAATTTCATTCATGTCAAACAAGATGATTAGCAAGCACAAAACAAACTTTCAAATCTCAAAGGAACCCAAAATCAAACTGCAAATTTTTAGAAACTAACCTAAATATACAAAGAAAAATATACCCATTATATTATTATTTGTTGAGAATAGAATTCGAGCTTTTAGTGTGTGTTAAGTGTGTGTTAATGGCAGTTCTAGTGAGAGAGAGTAGAGAGAGAGTAGAGAGAGATTCAGTGAAAGATTGGATTGTATTTTGTGTCAAAAAGGTTACAACTTACATTATGGAGGGGGTTTATATACTTCTATACAATTTACACTATGTCCCCTTCCATACTTACAACTTTACATTCTAAGTACAAAGTAACATAAAGTATACAAATCACCTACTACATTTATATATCTAACAATCTCCCCCTTAGTAGTGATTTGTCAAAAACATCCAGTCTCTGTCTTGCTTTAAGCCCTTGTATTTGGTCTACCTTTGTTAGGATGCCAGAACCAGTTGTCTCCTTCTGGTCTATTTAGCTGGAACATTCATATTTGCTTCAAAGTTTATTGGAGGAATGTTATGTGGTCCTGGAAGATGACTAGGTTCGTACTTGATCCAACAACCTCCTCGCTGACGTACGACATACTTAGACTTCTTAGCATTCTTTGCTTCTCTCATCATTCTAATGCTGTCTCTGTACTCGAGTCTTTGGTTAATCTTAGAGACTGCTTTATCAAATACTTCCCTTTTCTTTTCATCTTGCTCATCTTCTTGCAGGCACAGCAATACATTCTTACAAAACTCCAACGTTCCATCAGAATAGGAAGCAAGTTCATCCATACGAATGAAAATCTTCTTCTTTCTGCTATTCAAAAACACAACTCCGAAAGATGGTTCTTCAATGATATGACCAATACTTAGCTTTTCAATATCTGCAGTGTATAGACTTTGATCTGGATAAGGAACATTAATCTTTCTCTTCACAACTTCAAATCCTATCTGAAAGTCTTCCAATGAAGCATACTGAATGCAACTTGACATGTATCTCTTTACAGCATCAAAGGCAATCACATCTTCACGGTACCTTTGCATGGCATTCAGGAAATGATTGTAGAGGAAGATAATGTCATCCACTGGCAAGAGTTTAAATTGGGCTTCTGTGAACCGGTAGATCTTGTTATTATCTCTCTTGACATGAAAACATGGAATAGAAATAGTCACTCTTTTAATCAAGATCACCCTGATCAGCACCAATATCTTATGATTCCTCTGTTCTTCCAGCAGCTTTGGGTTATATTGTTTTGTAAGTTTAAGAAGCTCTGTGTATTCTTCGATTTTCCTGGCTTCCTTAAACTTGTACATTGAGTCTAATTCTGGTCTTTTGGTTTTGGTGACCTTAGTTGCTCCACAAAATATCGGGTAAGCCCTCTCTTCCAGATATCTTGATTTCTTAGCTGCTTCCTTTGGTTTAATGCCGAGAGTAACCATTCTTTCTCTATCCCTCAAGAAGTATCCCCGATTAATAAATCTTAATTGTTCTTCAGTTAGTTTAGTTGGAAAATAATTAGGGAGAACTTCCTCGGATGTTATTGCCTCTCTCAAAACCTGCTTGTAAGTAGATTTCTGAAAATTCTGACTTGCAGCTTCTGGAGTCTTTCTAAGCTCATCAAAATTGTTGAATTCTTCAAAATTATAATGTTGAGGAGTAGAGCTAGCACGAGCAGA
Organism: Erigeron breviscapus; assembly: GCA_034093135.1. NCBI lineage: Eukaryota > Viridiplantae > Streptophyta > Magnoliopsida > Asterales > Asteraceae > Erigeron > Erigeron breviscapus. Next base: position 50,174,187 of record CM067175.1, on the reverse strand, counting down.
TAATTCTCCAACTTCAACTCTGCTTGAAGGACCTGTTTGAAAATAATCTAGATCTGCAAATTCTTCAAACACAGGTTCTTCAACGACTTCTACATTTGTTGGATTCTCAACAATCTCTGGTTCATCAAATGCTACATTATCTTTCAATGCTTCAACATCTGCATCATCTTCAGCAAATTCAACAACCTCATCTTCAAACACAAATCCTTCATCATCGTCAACAACATTTTCAATATCTTCATCATCACTTTCTACATCAAGATTTTCACCAAAAACTTCTGCTAACTTTCTTCTAATCTCATCATTCATACTTGCATCTTCATCCAGGACTTCTTCAGCAGTGTTTTCAAAGATTTGGGCAACTGCCTTGTTAACTGCTTCATTTACCAGATCTAAAATAGCAGCATCAACTCTGGTTTCAAATCTATGACTTTGACTTTCAACATTTTCACCCTCTGTTCTTTCTTCCATCATCACTTCTCCAACATTTACTTCAACACTTGCCGGTGTATTATCAATATTGGCTTGACCTTCTCCTTGGTTCTCCCCCTCGGGGTGATCATCAGAATCAGGATCATCCCGACGAGAAGGAATCGAGACCGGTCGGTAAGACTCTAATGCTAACAGTCTGAGTTCAAATTCAGCAAGCTTTGCATCATATTCAGCTTTTTGTTTTGCAACTTGATCTTGTAAATCTTTAACCCTTTTTTCTGTTGCCATTTCTCTTTCTCGTACTTCAAGCGCATTCAACACCCCTCTTTCCGTAACACTCAACAAATCACCTTCAGACCTTAAAATATGCAATAACACTTCACACGCCGAGTCTTTTGTAGGTAAATTTGTTGATGTTGATGGATTTTCATTTGGTGTTGGTGTTCTTTGTTTTTGTGTGGAAAGTGGAGTATTCAACCCGGGGGTTGTTGGCACACTTGTGGTGTGACCTAAATTCAGCGATGCTGATTCAGGATTTCCTGCGGATCCTCGGGATATACCCTCACCAGCAGTTGGAGATTCAGTGGCTTTGCAACCAGAATCGGGTTGTGTCCTAGACTGTGATAAATCACTGTCCGGGACTTGTTGTTGGGCAACACCACTAACAACACCGGGGTCACTGAGAAAGCCCGTTAATACAGTCTCAGGTTGATCCTGAGGAACAGCAGTGTCACTACGGCGTTCATACTGCTCCCCAGTCTCTGTCTGAGGACTGTTACCTGCGGCTAAAGCTGGCGTGATGGTAGCTAAGGCAGGATTTCCAAGCTGTCCTTGAGGGTCACACAAAGTGGGTCCATCTCCGCTTGTTCTGGCACCAGTACTCAACTGGGCTTGTGAATCAGTGTCCCTAGGGGATCTAGACTCTTGTGCAACAAATGAAGGTGAGAGGTGGGGCTGGTCCTCTCTGATTTCAACACTCTCATCCTCCAAATGAGGAGAGTGTGGTGAGCGTGGCGTATCCCCGTGAATATCTGAGACTAACTCCTGTTGTGAGGAGTCAGAATGGCGAGGAGAATCCGGTGCAAGCGAGAATGGGCAGTTCCCGACTTCTACCCTAGGGTAAACAACCCAGCTAGACTCTGTGGTTTGAACTATCGGAGGGCCATCGTTTTCTTTATGCCCTTGTCCTAACCCTGACCGTACATCCTCTCCGGTATTTTCAACTCCTCCCTCATTCCTTCCTTGTTCCTCCAGCACAACATCATCGTCAGTGCTCACATGCTCAGTCTCAATTTCAGGCTCATCATTATGCACAATATTTGTTGCCTGTTCAACATCAAACTCCGTCGAGGCACCAGGTTGTTCAGTAACATCTGCAGAAGTAGATTCAATTGTTTGTCTTGCGGACTTATGTTTTCGTTTCTTCTTCTTTAATTTCTGCTTTAGTTTACTTCTAGTAGACATTTTAATTCGTCTCCCTGGTGGTGGAGTTGGTTCATTTGGTAAAGCTGATGCAACTGGTGTTGGATCAAGAATCGGTGATGAATGAGGTGGTGTCATAGTTGGTGGTATCGGTGAAACAACGGAAGGTAAAGGTGTAGATTGTGTAGGTGAAGATTGTGAAAGGTGAACGGTTGGTGTAGATTGCGAAACAGGTGATGAAATAGGTTCAGGTGTAACAACATTTTGCTCAAAAATAACTCTTTTTGTTTTTCGTTTCCTCTGCTCAGAGGCCCCTTCATCTCTATCCCCTCTTTTTCTTTTTGACTTACTAGGACCCTCACTTGGCGACCTATGCTCAGTTTGGGCAGGAGTCTGTTGGCTTTCAGACCCCATTACTGAGACTAACCACTCAAGATACGCCCTAAGGTGAGGACTCTGAGCAGGTACCAGGTTTATCAAAAACGGTGGAATCAGAAATGGTCTTACTGTTTCACAACTTGTGCCTCTTACGTTGGATTTATACAAAGCAATCACACATTTGAAACTATTCTCCAGCTTTGGAATCTCTTCTAATGTATCAAGTGCATCTTCGATAATCAAAGTGAAAAATCTGATGAAGGGAATGTACTTTCTGTCTTGTTTATTCTTCCCCTTAACAACTTGAATCAGCTTTTTCCATATAATTGCCGCAAAATCACACTGCACATTGTGAGTGACTGCATAGTAGATTGGCAGTGAATCTTTTGTCATCAGATCAATACCCTTCTGTGATGGCATCAGGCAAGTTGTAAGAATATTGTACATCGTATGCCATAGAGTGGCTACATTACTTCTTCTGAAGTCTCTCATCGTATTTAAATCTCCTTCATACCCCAACGAATGAACTCCAGCTAACATTTCTTCTATAGATGGGAGTTCTTCGTATTCTTCTTGAACAGGAAATCCAATTATTGTTCTAAATTCATCCAGAGTTAATCTACGTTTGAAGATTTCATCTTCTGATTCAAGAGAGAATTTGAAGTATTCTGCTGTGTTGTGCCTTTTAACTCCTCGCACATATTCAATGGATTCCCACAGCTGGAAGACATACTTCTCAGGTACAATTGCACCTCCAGATAGAGCATCATTTAATGTATGATGGCTGAGAATCTCTGGAATGATAGGAAATTTGCAAGCAAAAGGAATATGTAATGCTTGATTAGCTTGCATTTTCATAGAATCTCCTTCTCTGAACATTGCCATCTTGATTCCTTATTATTTTTCTGTTTAAGACAAATTGACCAAGGATTTTGACCAGAAAATACATGTTAAACACAGAAAAAATAACAAAATATACCAACTTTTGAGATACACAATTATTACACAGACAATGTTTTGCATATATATTAAAGATGAGAGAACAAAGTAGTACACAAAGGCGTTCGATACCTTGCATCTCACCCAAATATATATACAAAACATGACAATATATAGAATCACATAAGTATTAAAAGATAAGAAAACAAGGTAGTACACAAAGGCGTTCGATACCTTGCCTCCCACTCTAAACACTTATGAAATACTATATATTTATACACAATACACAGTTGAACATTTACTCATAACAAATAAAGATCAAAGAAACATAGAGTAAAAATTGATTTTTGAAAAAAAAATTTGGTTTGTTTTGGAGTTGAAAACAGGTAAATGCAGAGCTAAAAGCTCTGCAAACAGTTGATTTTGAAAACTTTTGAGAAAAATTTTCACTTTGAACTGTTTGCCGAGCAAAATGCTCTGCAAACAGTTGATTTTGAAAACTTTTGTGAAAAATTTTCACTTTGAACTGTTTGCCGAGCAAAATGCTCTGCAAACAGTTGATTTTGAAAACTTTTGTGAAAAATTTTCACTTTGAACTGTTTGCCGAGCAAAATGCTCTGCAAACAGTTGATTTTGAAAACTTTTGTGAAAAATTTTCACTTTGAACTGTTTGCCGAGCAAAGCTCTGCAAACAGTTGATTTTGAAAACTTTTGAGAAAAATTTTCACTTTGAACTGTTTGCCGAGCAAAATGCTCTGCAAACAGTTGGATTTAAAACTTTGTGAAAAAAATTTCATTTTGTACTGTTTGCCGAGCAAAATGCTCTGCAAACAGTTGATTTTGAAAACTTTTGAGAAAAATTTTCACTTTGAACTGTTTGCCGAGCAAAATGCTCTGCAAACAGTTGATTTTGAAAACTTTTGTGAAAAATTTTCACTTTGAACTGTTTGCCGAGCAAAATGCTCTGCAAACAGTTGTTTTTAAGTATTGGATTAAGTCTTAAACTTTGAAATTCCAAAATGAACTATTTGCCGAGCAAAATGCTCTGCAAACAGTTGTTTTTAAAACTTTTGAGAAAAATTTTCACTTTGAACTGTTTGCCGAGCAAAGCTCTGCAAACAGTTGAATTTAAAATTTTTAAAAAAATTTCATTTTGTACTGTTTGCCGAGCTCAAAGCTCTGCAAACAGTTGAATTTAAAACTTTTTGAAAAAAATTTCATTTTGTACTGTTTGCCGAGCAAAAAGCTCTGCAAACAGTTGATTTTGAAAACTTTTGAGAAAAATTTTCACTTTGAACTGTTTGCCGAGCAAAATGCTCTGCAAACAGTTGATTTTGAAAACTTTTGAGAAAAATTTTCACTTTGAACTGTTTGCCGAGCAAAATGCTCTGCAAACAGTTGGTTTTGGAAACATGTTATGAAAAATTTTCACTTTGAACTGTTTGCTGAGCAAAAAGCTCTGCAAACAGTTGAATTTGAAAACTTTGTGTGAAAAATTTTCACTTTGAACTGTTTGCCGAGCAAAATGCTCTGCAAACAGTTGATTTTGAAAACTTTTGTGAAAAATTTTCACTTTTAACTGTTTGCCGAGCAAAATGCTCTGCAAACAGTTGTTTTTAAGTATTGGATTAAGTCTTAAACTTTGAAATTCCAAAATGAACTATTTGCCGAGCAAAATGCTCTGCAAACAGTTGTTTTTAAGACTTGAAAGACTTGGAAATCAAAACACCCTATTTGCCGAGCTCAAAGCTCTGCAAACAGTTGATTTTGAAAACTTTTGAGAAAAATTTTCACTTTGAACTGTTTGCCGAGCAAATGCTCTGCAAACAGTTGGTTTTGTACATGGGAAAACTTTGAAATTCAAATTTGCTTGTTTGCCGAGCTCAAAGCTCTGCAAACAATTGATTTTAAAACTTTGAATTACTTTGAAAACCAAAATAGCTTGAATGCCGAGCAAAATGCTCTGCATTATGCTGTTTTCATGACTTGGTGAAAAACAAGTTTGGCTTAATAAAAATAACCATTTGCCGAGCAAGAAGCTCTGCAAATGGCACTTTTTGATCCAAACATCATTTGGGACAATTAACAACAAGTTTACCATGAAAAATGATGATTTGAAAATTATCAAGAACCAAGTACCCATTTGCCGAGCAAAATGCTCTGCAAATGGTACTTTTTATTAAAAGCACATCATTTACCCAGCCATTGATCAACCAAACCCAGAAACATTGATTTTTCATGTAGATTAAGCCATATAATCATATAAACAACTCATTCAATACCTAATCATGCATCTATCTTTATCAAAACATGAATAAAAACATCATGTCAATCAACACAAGTTCGAACATTTCATATAGACATTTAATCAAACAGTTGGTGAACAAACATAAACAAGAAGTTTCACCTTTAAAATGATGATCTGAAGAAGAAAGTAGATGAAATGATCCACAAAACGATCACCAGATTAACCACTCTTAGATTATAATGAAATGAATGAAACTTTTGATTGATTGATGTGATGGGACTTGATCAGTTTGAGAGAAAAAAAAACTTGTATTTGAATTTGAATGAAAGTGAGTTTAATCCGCCCATATTTCCATTTAAACTTCAAATCCGAGTCGCGGGTCCGGGTATGACCCGCGTGTCAACCCGGGTCTTGACTGGTCATGGGCTCAACATGGTTGATGGGCTCATCAAGATAGTTGGGCTTAAACAAACATCAACAACTAATAACAAATGTAAATAAGAAAATAAAAAAATAACACAGATTAAAAAAAATTAAAAAAAATAAAACAAACAAAAATAAAATATTTTTATTATTTTAGGATTTTCTAATTTTATATTTGATTTTTCATTTTTAAAACAACACACATATATAAAGAAAGAAATATAAAATAAACATTTAACAAGTAAACAAACAAATATTTACATGCATTTGCACACTCCCCCTCAAATTAAGCACTATAGACTATACTAAATTTACAAACTCCCCCTAAAATCATGCATTCTACCCTTTTTCTCCCCCTCAAACATTGCATGCAATACCAAGTAAACCACATCAATGTTTGAAACAGAAAATGAACATAGAATACATGGCATGAAAGCATTTAAGTTTGTAAATCAAGCATTCCCAACTTGGTTTTCAGAAAATTGAACCTGTTTTCATCCAAAGGCTTGGTGAAAATATCAGCAAGTTGGTAGTCTGTTGAGACAAAATAGAGTTCGATGTTACCTTTCTCGACATGATCTTTAAGGAAATGGTACCGAACATCTATGTGCTTGGTCTTTGTGTGCTGTACAGGATTGCAAGAAATAGCAATTGCACTCTTAGAATCACAGTATATAGGAATTCTGTTGAATTGAAATCCATAATCAGTCAACTGTGTCTTCATCCAAAGAACCTGTGAACAACAACTTGCTGCAGCAACATATTCAGCTTCTGCAGTAGATGTGGATACACAGTTCTGTTTCTTTGAAGACCAACTGACCAATCTATCCCCTAGAAACTGTACACTCCCAGAAGTGCTTTTTCGATCAAGCTTACAACCTGCATGGTCAGCATCTGAATATGCAATTAGCTGAAACCCGGTATCCCTTGGATACCAGAGACCAAGGTTCACTGTGCCTTTCAGGTATCGGAATATCCGTTTCCTGTTGTTGGATTTCTAATGACTTGAGATATCGGATGAGCTCTAGTCCATTTGGTTGTGTGAGGAATTGGATCACTTGGATCACCAGATTCTTCAGAATCAATAAAATCAGGAGTATGTTGTTCTGTCAATTGTTCAAGTGAAGTAGCAATTGGTTCAACAAAGTTGTCTCGATCATACACTTCTGGATTGGTTGATGGATTTGTCACTTGAGAAATAACATGAGGTTGAGTATGCAATTCAGAATTATCAGTAGGTGGAGGAGAATCAGATGGTGAACTTTCATCTGATGATTGTGTTGGTGACGATGCATTGGGATCCATCTCTTTCGAATTTGAACTTGATGGTTCATCAAGATGTTCTTCATATTCAGGAACTTCTTTGGAAATTTTGAAAAATTCTTCGAACAAGATATCCAAATCTTGTGGTGTTGGAGTAGAGAATGATTTGACATTTGATGTTTTGGGTGCGAAAGCTTGTGGACTTTGAAGTTCGGGTCTTGAACTGTGTTGTTCAAGAACCATTCCTGAGAGTTCATCAAATTTGACATTCATACTCTCTTCGATTCTCTTGGTTCTCCGGTTATATACTCGATATGCAATCGATTCTCTTGAATAACCGATGAAATATGCCTCATCGCCTTTTGGTTCAAATTTGCCCAGATTATCTCGATCATTAAGAACATAACATACACATCCAAAAATGTGCAAGAAGTTCACATTAGGCTTTCTTTTGTTGATCACCTCATAAGGAGTTTTATCAAACCTCTTGTTTATAATGGATCTGTTTTGTGTAAAACAAGCAGTAGCAACAGCTTCAGCCCATAGATTCGGTGGCAGTTTCGAATAGGCAAGCATTGTTCTAGCTGCTTCAACAAGAGTTCGATTTCGACGTTCAACTACTCCATTTTGTTGAGGTGTTCTGACAGCAGAAAATTGGTGTGAAATACCCATGGACTTGAAGAAAGAATCAATTGTTGAATTCTTGAATTCCGTGCCATTGTCTGAGCGAATAATTCTAACAGATGATTGGAGATTGACTTGGGTCTTCTTGATGAAATCAATAATCACTTGTGGAGTGTCACTTTTTGCATGAAGAAAGAATACCCAAGTATAACGAGAATAATCATCTACTATCACTAGAATGTATCGCTTTCCATGGATACTTTGAACCTTCATTGGGCCACACAAATCCATATGAATAAGGTGCAAAGGACCTTCTGAACTTAAGTGCTTCTTTGGTTTGTGTGAAGCTTTCTTCATCTTTCCAATTGTACAAGCTGGACAAACATGTTCACTCTCATACTTGTAGTCCGGAAGACCTTCAACAAGTTGTTTATCCATGAGTGTATTAATCGTTTGAAAGTTAAGATGAGAAAGACGGCGATGCCATAACCAAGAGTTTTGTGCAGTTGCTTTTGAAAGCAGACATATGTCTGAAGAATTGGATGGGATGTTGTTGAGATCAATTGTGAACAAATTATTGTCTCTCGTTCCAGTAAGAATATCCACACCATCTTCAGTCTGCACTTTGCATTCATATCTCCTAAATAAAACTTGAAGATCATTGTCACAAAATTGACCAACACTAAAGAGATTGTGTCCAAGTCCTTCAACGTATGAAACTCTCTTTATAGTGACTCCATTTTTGACAATGTCTTCATAACCAAGAATAGGAGCGATATGATCGTTACCGAATCTGACAGTTCCCATAAACTTTTCAACAAAGTTCGAAAGAATTGATTTGGTTCCAGTCATATGGCGAGAACATCCCGAGTCGACATACCAAACACAAATTAGAAATTCCTGCAAGGACAGTGAATATGGTTTAGGTACCCTTTTAGATTGGGTCCTTGCAGGTTAGGTGGATAACATGCAAGTACCAAAAAAAAAAAAATTAAGCAAACTAACATGCAAACAAACAATTTATTCAAAGAACAAATAAGCACACAAAATTGTTCAAAATACAAATACGAATTACAAACAGACAAAATGTAAAAGATTATACACATGTTTTGATACAAGCAGGACCAGTCCTAGATGTAGAAACATTATCTAATAAAGTTGTTCTACGGACAATCCACACTTGTTTGACTTTTACAGGTTTTCCATCAAGATGAACTTTACTAGAAGCATTCAAAAATCTATCCTTAGGAATCCATCTACTGCTACTAGCTAAGCACACGTCACCTGAAACACGAACATGTTTTGAGTTAGCAAACAATTTGTCAACTTTGTTGTTAACAGGTTTCTTCTTGATGGGCTCTGTGGTCTTGTTCACTTTCTTAATGTTATTAGGTGACAACCATCCATATTGGTCTTTGTATTTAGTCATGCCTGTAACAGTATCTCTAACCCTATGGAAAGTGCATGTAGGATTTTTCTGAGAGTACCTAGGGAAACTAGAATACTTAACCTGCTGAGGTTGTTTGTTACCTAACGAGAAAGTTTCATTCTTAACAGTCATCGGACCACTGTTTGGTTTGACTTCTTTCTGTGCTTTGGGGTCAGATTTGACCTTGTACATCTGTGTTAGCCTAGAAGTCTTTGATTTCTTTGAGACAACGGGACCCTTCTTTGGTTTTGGACTTGATCCCGTCTTAGGTGATTGGGTGGTCTTGTATTTTGAAACAGTCTTTGGTAGTGGACTGGTCTTTGATTGTGGAATGGTCTTTGGTAATTGTTTGGACTTTAGTTTAGAAACAGTCTTGGGTATTTGATTGTTCTTCGGTGCAATCTTGGGTAATGGGTTGGTCTTTGATTGTTGAGTGGTCTTTTGTCTTTGGGACTTATCGGATGAAGATTGTGAAGAGTGTGACTTTGGAATCATCTTTAGTTTTAAATCAAGTTTTTCCTCCTTTTGAACAAAAAATTTTTCAAATTCAGGTTCAAAATCATGATTTTCTTCCAAAAATGTTGACATTTCATCAGTTTCCAACTTCACACTCAGTTCACCTTTCTTTATCGGACATGGACTTTCCCTGAATGGAATTGATGCTTTTTCTTTTTCTTTGTGAGATTGAAGTGCTATCTTCTGAAATTCGAATTCAACTTTTAAATCATTGAGTTCTTTTAGCACATTTAATCTCTGTTCTCTTTCTTTTTCAAACTTTTGTTTGAAAGCATCAATGTCATTCAAGTACGATAACGTTCCTTCTGAAAACTTGGTAAAGGTCTCAATTTCAGAAGTGATCGGAAAGAAACAATCATCAATATCATGAACATCATCTAAATCACCTTCAGTTTGCACAGAAACATGCACAACTTGACTCTCATTTTGCACAGATGTATTCATGATTTGGTGAACTTGACTCTCAGAACATGCATTTTGTGAAGTTTTCTCATTATGACTCACGGATTTGGTTGGTGGGATTGGAGTGGCCATAACTTCACAAACAGGACAATCGGGTTGGTCACAATCATTTTCATGATTCGTGGGTGGGTCATTGACATAGTGATTTTGTGGTTGCAGATTTTTTATCAATGATTGTTTTTCATTAAGTGACTTTTGCAAATCCTCTATTACCTTTTCCAAGACACTTTGTGGAACATAAGGTCTCAAATTATCAGGTCTTGGAATAGGAATAGGATTTTCCAAAGGGTTTGCATCAAAACACTCAAGAATTTCAGGTATTACAACCTCATGATTCTCTTTGATTGACTTTTGTGTAGAGTTAGCGAAGAAATCATATGACTCATCCATTAACTCATAGTTAAAATAAACTTTTGGACACTTGTCTAGAAAATCCTCAGCCTCATAATCACTATCAGTCGGTCTTACAAATTGGTCTGTCAGCCCACATCTCAAATAAGATTCATTGTATAATGGTGGGACTTCTTTTTGTGCTTCGAGCAAATGGTTTGGATTGACATAACCTATCCCTGAATTGAATAAATTTTTCGAATTTCTTGGCCTATTCAAAAAGATTTGTTGATATGAACGATTGGTCTTATACAACTTGTCCTGATAAGTTTTGATTTCAGCTTTAAGCTCATCATTTTCTTTATCAACTTTTTGTTTAAGAGAATCTTTTATACAACATTCATATTTTAGGTCAGAAATTTTGTTTTCAAATTCTGTCAAATCAGGGATTGATTCTTTCATCTTGACATTTAAAGACTCAATGTCTTCAGCCAAAGCATTTGCTCGGAACATCTCATTGGTCTTTTCCACTTGAAGTTGTCGGACAGTCTTGCTTAGTTCAAGAACTTTGGTCTCAAGTTCTTGTTTCTCAAGATGCAGTCTGGAGTTAGGAGTAAAAGAGACTGCAGATTTTTCAGATTTCAAATTATCAAGTTCATTTTGAATTGAAGCAACTTTAATTTGAAAATCTTTTTCTTTATCCTCCAAATCTTTCTTTAATGTCAAATTCTTTTTACTCAACTCCCTGCAATCTTTCCTTGCAGTTTCAGCCATGTCCATGTAATGTTTAAGAACAGATTTGGGAAAAGAAATTACCTCATCCTCAACTTCAGAAGAGCTGTTATCATCCTCTTCCAACTCCTTTGACTTTTTGATTTTTGTCATGAAGCACACGTTTGCTGCAAGTTCGTCTGTCTCCTCATCTGAGAGATGTAACCACTTGTCATCCTCAGCAAGAAGAGCAATTCCGCTTTCCTCTTGTCTTGCCAGCAACAGTTTGTACTTATAATATTCGGAGTTCTTTTGTCGAGGCTTGGTACAATTGATTGCAAAGTGTCCAGTCAAACCACAGTTATAACACTTTTTGTCATCAGATCTCTTTTCCATGACCTTCTTCTCAAACCTTTTCTGATTCTCAACCTTCTTCTCACCACCAGCAAAAACTTTCTTCTGATCATACTTAGGAGCATCCGCATTTCTAGCATAAGAAGACACTGATGATGTCCTAAGTTGATTGTTTGTTGGTTTCTTCCTGAAGAATTTCTTCTTGAAAGCCTTCGTGAAATAAGCGAGTTCTTTGTACATCTGTTTTTGATTTTCATCCAGGTCAGAATCACTCATATCACTCGAATCAGAGTCAGTTTGAACTTCAATAAAGCTGTGTCTTGACATTCTTGAAGTCTTCCTTTCTGCAACCAAAGCCAATGGATCTGGCTGAACACTTTCTTCTTTCTTCTTCTGAATCCTCTTCACATCTTCCACATTCAGTTGTAGTTTCTCAAACAGTGTGTGAATGGTAAGCTTCGCAAAATCTGATTGTTGATTGAGTTGGGTTCCGTACACTTGCCATTCTTCTTCCAAATTCTTGATGAACTTGATGTTTAGTTCCATATTGGTTCTTTTAACATCATTCTTTCTCAGCTCATTGATGACATTGCAGAATCTGATGTATACTTCATTCAGTGGTTCACCCTTCTGTTGTTTGAATGTTTCATACATATTTAAAACAGTCGACAACCTGATGGTATTTGATACATCAGACCCTTCCATTTGCTTTTCCACCTCATCCCATATGTCTTTTCCTGTTTCGTAGGAATCAACATTGCAGTAAATGTCATCTGGAAGAGCTTGATAAAGAAAGGCAATTGCACTTTGGTCTGCCTCAACTCTGCTTTTCTGATCTGTGTTCCAGCTCTCTTCTGGCAACACTTCTCCATTTATTGGGTTCTTTGGGATTTCAGGACCTTCTTTGTATGATTTTCTGAGCAGTTTTCCATTCTTTTGCCTGTCTATCCAGTTCAAAAATCTCTTCTTCCATTGAGGATAAGATCCTCTGAATAAGACAGGTGGTCTTCCTTCAGAACCAAGAGCCAAAGCTTCCCTTGAAGCCATTACAATTAATTCAAAGTCTTTGAAAAATTTGAGAAATTTTCAAATTCAACTAAATGCAGAGCTTAAACCTCTGCAAATAGAACAAGTGAGAATTTTGAAAATTTTCAAAATATTGATTTTTCAACCCACTTGAAGAATATTGATGGAAAATGGTTTTGAGAAAGTTTCTTGAAAAATTTTGATTTGAGATTCTTAAAAACAACTAAGTGCCGAGCTTAGTTCTCTGCAAATGGTACAAGTGATCAAGATCTTAAAAACAACTAAATGCCAAGCATAATGCTCTGCAAATAGTGTAAGTGATCAACTTCTTAAAAACAACTAAATGCCGAGCTTAATGCTCTGCAAATAGTGTAAGTGATCAAATTCTTAAAAACAACTAAATGCCGAGCAAATTACTCTGCAAATAGTGTAAATAGAACTTGTACTTGGTCACACCACCCAAAATCACTTGTTTGCCGAGCTAAACTTCTGCAATCAATGTAAGTAGCACTAATCTCAAATCAAGAAATCTCAAAAACAACTAAATGCCGAGCAACGAGTTCTGCAAATAGTACAAGTAAACTCAACACTTGTTTAAAAATCCTTGAAACACTTATTTGCCGAGCAATGAGCTCTGCAAATAGAACAAGTGAACTTCTCCCTTAACCAACTTTCTTGAAAATAGCTATTTGCCGAACTTAAAGCTCTGCAAATAGAGTAAGTGAACTTCCAGTACTTATCCAAATTCTAAAACACGTATTTGCCGAGCAAATTGCTCTGCAAATAGTTCAAGTAAGAATTCCACTTAGCCAACGACTTCTGCAAATAGTGCAAATTAGAAAACCACAACACGACAAACTAGTCGGTTATTTGTTGTCTTCTTCATTCAACAAACACCTTATTTGCAGAGAAGATTGTAAATCTTCGATATCTTCTTCATTTTTGCGAATTGGAACTCAAATTTTATATCAAAATGTTCAGAAAATCAACGCGCACAAATCCTCAAACAAATTAGATGCTAATTTCAACTGGAACTCAAACCCTCACGAACATGTGATTTGCAGAGCTCGATCGAAAACTATTCAAATGATGAAATTAGCTTCTGAAATTGATAGCGAAGGGAGATATATTGATATAAAATCGATCGGTGAACAAAATAAGGACAGAAACACACTTATTTTGCAGGAATCACTGAAACAGTGAGCTCTGCAAATGGATCTTTCAGAAAAAATGCTCAAATTCTGAAATTAAGCACAAATTTAAGCTTGTAATAAGCTTGTGGATCGTTCAGCAACTCTGATTGTGCTCTGATACCAATTGTTGAGAATAGAATTCGAGCTTTTAGTGTGTGTTAAGTGTGTGTTAATGGCAGTTCTAGTGAGAGAGAGTAGAGAGAGAGTAGAGAGAGATTCAGTGAAAGATTGGATTGTATTTTGTGTCAAAAAGGTTACAACTTACATTATGGAGGGGGTTTATATACTTCTATACAATTTACACTATGTCCCCTTCCATACTTACAACTTTACATTCTAAGTACAAAGTAACATAAAGTATACAAATCACCTACTACTTTTATATATCTAACATTATTTATTATTATTATTATTATCATTATTATGGATTATATCAGGTGAGGCTATAAAACAAAAATATAATTAGTATATATGAATCCAAAACATATACAATCCATACAAAAGAACCGGATTTTTCAGATCTAAAAAAAGTATTTGTATTTTTCGGATCTAAATACAATAAATTAAATATACCTCTATATATATGTATTTATGTATATAAATATGAATTTAAAACAAATACAATAAAAAAAGAACCGGAATTTTCGGATCTAAATAAAATCATATGTATTTTTCGGATCTAAAAAAAATAAATTAAACATACCGTAGTTGGTTAAAAAACTTCAAAGCATGAACCATAATCTGTATTTTTCCGATCTAAAAAAAGGAAGAAAACTTTGGAAATAATTGATATGGTGGAAAAATTGATATGTAGAAAGCATACCAGAAAGTGAGGACCGATTGCTTCAAGGATCTGGTGGAAAAATTATGTAGAAAGGGAAAGAAATAGATTTGAGTAAAAGAGTCCATCAGATTTGAATCTGATGAAAAAAAATTGATTTTTTTATCAGGAAAAGAAAGACCTTCTCAAAGAAGCTAACAAATAAAGCTTAAGCTTCTTTGAGAAGCTATTGCCACACACACTTAAACACCATCAAATACATACAAATTTCATCACTTATGACATTAGAAATCTCATGTGGCTTAAGTCTTCTTCCTCCACGTCAGCTTTTCTGATGTCATGGCAAAAGCTCCTCTAGCTTTTGTCGAAAGCATATCTTATTAAATAAATCATAATTGTAATCTATCAAGTATGTGTGATAATCTATCTAGCATGTGTTTAACTAACAGCCACTCAATATTTCCTTTACCAAAGCAATATCACTAAAATTTCATTCATGTCAAACAAGATGATTAGCAAGCACAAAACAAACTTTCAAATCTCAAAGGAACCCAAAATCAAACTGCAAATTTTTAGAAACTAACCTAAATATACAAAGAAAAATATACCCATTATATTATTATTTATTATTATTATTATTATCATTATTATGGATTATATCAGGTGAGGCTATAAAACAAAAATATAATTAGTATATATGAATCCAAAACATATACAATCCATACAAAAGAACCGGATTTTTCAGATCTAAAAAAAGTATTTG
Source organism: Erigeron breviscapus (assembly GCA_034093135.1). NCBI lineage: Eukaryota > Viridiplantae > Streptophyta > Magnoliopsida > Asterales > Asteraceae > Erigeron > Erigeron breviscapus. The sequence goes on along the minus strand of CM067175.1, from coordinate 50,158,893 downwards.
TATTTTTCGGATCTAAATACAATAAATTAAATATACCTCTATATATATGTATTTATGTATATAAATATGAATTTAAAACAAATACAATAAAAAAAGAACCGGAATTTTCGGATCTAAATAAAATCATATGTATTTTTCGGATCTAAAAAAAATAAATTAAACATACCGTAGTTGGTTAAAAAACTTCAAAGCATGAACCACAATCTGTATTTTTCCGATCTAAAAAAGGATGAAAACTTTGGAAATAATTGATATGGTGGAAAAAATGATATGTAGAAAGCATACCAGAAAGTGAGGACCGATTGTAACATCCGTAAATTTTGACCCGTTGACTTTCCGTGTAATATGACTAACAATTTAAGTTAACGAATTAGTTGGGTCGTTTTGTGAATTAAATGATAATGTGTTATATACGGGTCGATATTATGTTTCGATCAGTGTTTAAATGTGTATCGATTGTAATTTGGCTTGAGAAGAGAAGCGGGTTGGCCCGTGGGTAGTCCAATACCCACCAGCCACCCAAGACCAACCCCCCCTTATCCTTTCCTTCCCTTTCATTTTCTATCTTCTATCTATCTTTCTCTATTTCTCTCAAGTAAAAGAAAAGCAAATTCATTCTTCATCATACTTGCATCAAATAGCATTGTGGAACTGCCTTAGTACAAGAATCATCATCGTTATTGCCTCCTAATCTTCATTTAATCATAAACTTGAAGTTCCTAGTTCAAGCTTTTATCCATTTGACCTAATTTCGGGTTCTAGCTCAAGGAGAAGTTTTGGTAAGTCTAATTCAACTCATTTACTCCTACTTATGCTTGTTTATATGTTCCTAGTCGAATTAATGTGAATTCCAAGTCTTGAAATGACAAAAACTAATTTTTGGTTAAATTAGGGTTAAATTAGGGTTTGGGTGATTTGGAAGCGATTGTGATGTTTTGGTCGAATCTGTGGGTTGGGTTATGTGTATTTATGGTTATTCATGTTTAGTTATGCTTCAAATTGGGTTACAAGTCGTTGTGAATCGATTTGGGTCGAATTTAGGGGTTTTGGGTATTATTTTCTGCATAAACTGCTGCTGCTGTTCGTGGGCTACCCAGTAGGGGGCGTAACCTACGGCCCTTTGGGGCGTAGGTTACGGTAGTGTAAAATTGTGTGGGCGAAAGTTACGGCCCTTTGGGGGGTAGCTTACGCCAGGTCTATTTGTTTTGGGCGTAGGTTACGCCAGTTTGGCCGTAGCTTACGCCTATCCCTATCTTCAAAATGGACCTTACGCCAAAATCTAACTGTTTACGCCAACTTTTACGCCAAAAATCCCTTTTCTAGAGGGCCGTAGCTTACGCCACTTTGGGCCGTAAGCTACGCCTGCTGTAATTTGACCGACCGTAGGTTACGGTGGTTGGCACCGTAACTTACGGCCATTGTAATTCTGAATGTTCCTTGTTTGACCTAGTTTGACCTTCTGAACCTTTTTACGCACCGAGTCTTAATCTAATTCACTTCTTATCTTATTTAACGATGATTAAGGGTATTAGAAGTCGTTTAACGTCGGGAACCACTTTGGAAACCTAATTAGGGTTTTGTCGAGAATTGTTAAGTTACGTATATGTGTTTATTTATGTTGATGCGAATGTTTATGATCGATATTTAGGTGTTGGACGTGAAGTGAACATTGTACGACGATAACTTAACTTTACATCAATCTTAGCTTTCATAACCAATCGAGGTGAGTTTCGTATCTCCCTACTCGCTTGAGATTCGGGCTGAAAAGTGTAAACCTGGCGTGTTTACTTGCATTTATTGATTGATTGATTGTTTGACTTGATTGTTGGATTGATGTGATGGTTCTTTTCGTTTGATTGACTTGGTTTATGTTTTGGTTAAGTATTACATTTATATTAGGATAGACGTACATACATGGAAGTCGGTTATGCCTTCATTGGGTTTTAGATGTGGTGGGAAGGCTGCGGGTGACCCTATATATAAGCATTTGGGACTTGAAGAAAGTAGAATCCTCTTAAGTGTATGTACGTATAGTTGGTTTAAATTGTGGTTAGTGGCTTATGCTTGTTGAATATTGATCGTTGACTTATGTTTGTTGAATATTGATCGTTGACTTATGTTTGTCGAATATTGATCGTTGGCTTATGGTTGTCGAATATTGATTGTTGGCTTATGTTTGACGAATATTGATTGTTGGATTGATGTGATGGTTCTTTTCGTTTGATTGACTTGGTTTATGTTTTGGTTAAGTATTACATTTATATTAGGATAGACGTACATACATGGAAGTCGGTTATGCCTTCATTGGGTTTTAGATGTGGTGGGAAGGCTGCGGGTGACCCTATATATAAGCATTTGGGACTTGAAGAAAGTAGAATCCTCTTAAGTGTATGTACGTATAGTTGGTTTAAATTGTGGTTAGTGGCTTATGCTTGTTGAATATTGATCGTTGACTTATGTTTGTTGAATATTGATCGTTGACTTATGTTTGTTGAATATTGATCGTTGACTTATGTTTGTTGAATATTGATCGTTGACTTATGTTTGTCGAATATTGATCGTTGGCTTATGGTTGTCGAATATTGATCGTTGGCTTATGGTTGTCGAATATTGATTGTTGGCTTATGTTTGACGAATATTGATTGTTGGCTCAAGTTCATCGTATATTGATTGTTGGTTTATGATTGATGCATTTACAATTGATTGTAAGCATTGCATACATGGTTGATGAGCCCTCGGCAGGGGATTGCCGACATCCTGGTGCATAGATGTATGCACCCATTTTGGATGTAGATCTTGACCCCGAGTATATAGACATATATATCTCGATGTTTTTGAGATGCCGCTGTGTTCATGGTGATGACAAGCGAGTATCGTTGCATAGGTGATCGGAGATCACGCATAAGATAGGCATTTTGGCTTACTTACGCATATGGCATTGCATTGTTACTCATATCATTTATGCTTTTCTTATTACACGTTTACTTGTCTGGTGTAATCTTGTTGTTGGACGTTATTGTGTTACTTAGAGGCTCGCTGTAAGTCATGTCTAGCCTCTACTCGTATATTGTGATTATTGACGCTGGTTCTTATGGACCATTGCTACGAACTCATCAACCTTGTGTTGACTATGCTTAGTACACTTTTCAGGAAATCAAGTTATTTCCAAGGCATGAAGTATGATCGATTTGTTAGCTTGCTGTTGAACCCGGACTTGGACTTATATGGATCAAGGATCCATTTGCCTTCTGTTGCATTGTACTTAGGACCTTTAACCATCTTTTGATGCTCGGTTGTACTCTTTATGTATTTTGATACTTGTTTATCTTATTGTATGGATTCACTGAATCCTTTATTTGCATTTAGTTCATGTTCTACATTAATCCCACCTTGTGCTATATGATTTCCGTGATATTCTGAGCCTTGGCTTGGGGAGTTATAGAATGGTGGCCCATGCGTGGTCGTAGAGAATTAGGCGGTTTGACCTAGACTACGGCTTAAGTTAAAACTCTTCATATAGCATGCATGGTTAGGAAATTCGTGTGCAGTGTGAATTATGTGAATCCCCGTGTGAGTTCGTAGTTGAGACCACTTGTGTGATAGCTTGAATTCAATGTGATGAATGTGAATAGTGGTTAATATGGTTTGTCGTTGCTATTTGTTGGAACTAATTTGATGATTTAGGGCAAAATGAAGTGATGCCATTAACTTAGTATAATATTGTGGCAACCCTAAAAGAACCCGATCAACTCTTTTATGGTTACCCAACATTATAGCAAGTTAATGACATCGTGGATTGCGCACATGTGGCTTAAAGTATAATAAGGAACCGATATGCTTAATGGAAGTTGATTAGGTGGAGGGTTAGCCGTTGGTACACCCTGTATACATACCTGGTCAATAACTAGAGAGCATATCGAATTCGGATTATACCTTAAACCACTTGTGTTAGTTGACTTGTTTTAGTTGCTTGTAATGAGATGGGTTGAACACGAGTAATTGGTTTTGATGATGGACAATTGTTATGAACGTAGCACGAGAACATGATAGATAACGATTACTTGAGAACTTTGATATGTTGTCCTTAGTGTAGTAATGTGAAACACGTATGGTATGTTGGTATGATAACATGATATATGACATTTAATTGAGAATATTTATGTGTTGTCCTTAGTAAGAGACATTAAACATGTGTAGTGTGTCGGCGTTAAAACACTAACTAATAATGCGGCTAACATGAGAGAAACTGTGAAGCTAAACCCCGGGTCATAAACTCTAGAACTACTACTATTATTGGATTTAGTAGTGGAATGACATGTTGACTAGTATGATTTTGTAACATATATGTTATGCATGTGTGATGTGTATGTATGTATGTATGGCCCGTAGTGGTCAAGTCGAGGTCGTAAATGCTTTTGTTGTAGTTTGACTTAAACGTGTTGATAAACGGTTAGGATACAATGTGATAAACGAGTTGATATGTACCTTTAGAGAGAGTCAATGTTATAAGTATCCTAATTCTCATATATTATAAACGGTCGATATCTTAACCCTAATGATGTTAATTGTAACCGGCGAACAATAAGGATAGGTTGCTTAATAGTATGCGAAATTGAACAGGTAAGAGGCATTGTTAAACTTGGTTGTAAGCATGATATAACGTAGTTGGTAATACACGTGTAAAAATGTATTAGTAGATGGACGATTGTATGAATGAAGTTAGCAAGTTAGTTTTATGGTAGGATGTATTGACATGATTACATGAATGGTAATGAACTTGACATGATAAAATAATAAGTAACTTATTTCATAGGATTCTAACACTCTTACCTTAGTGTAATGACTTGAAATGAGTATGTTATATGGTACGAGAGCATTAACTACTTGTGTGACTAAAATGTGAGCATTGTGAGGCTAACTTTCGGGTCAACGCGTTACTTACCTTGTAGAAAACGGTGGGATCAAGAAGGAATGCGACTAGCCATATCGATGAGCCGGATTTAGCAACCGTGATTGCCCAAGCAGTGGTAAACGCCATACCTACTATCATAGCCCAAGTCGCGGCAAGCCTTCAAAGAAGCAGTGAAACGCGTGAAGCTAGAGTAATTATGGGCGATGAGAAGGTGTCGAGTAGAGTCTCATCGAAAAGGAAAGAAATCGGAGAATCTAGTGAGTCAAAGAAAGCGGGCAGGGTTGACCCCAATGGTCATAATAAGAGTAGATCTAGGGTGGCGATGAGACCGGTGAAGAAAGCTTATGTAGGACCTCATCCGTTATGTGAAGGATGTGACAATCACCACCCCACCAACGTTCAATGCAGGGCGTGTTTTAATTGCAACCAAGTTGGCCACATGTCCAAGAATTGTAGAGCCCCGAGAACGGGCCCAACGAACGTGACTCCTATTCATGTCGTCCCTCCCCAAGGCAATCAACAAAGAGGCGAGTGTTTTGGGTGTGGTAGTCGTGCACACTACATGAAAAATTGTCCGAAATGGGTTGGACAACAAGCTGAAGTAGCAGAGCCGGCAAGGAAAACTTACTTGGGACCTCACCCCTCGTGTGGAAGGTGTAATCGCCATCACTCTCCCACTAACCAATATGGGACTTGCTTTAATTGTAATCGGCACGGGCACATAGCTAGGAGTTGTAAAGCACCGAAAGTGGCACCTTTGGATGTAACACCTCTTCAAACCATTTATCCCCAAGCTGACCACCCTCGGAACCATCAAGGTGTTTGTTTTGCGTGTGGTAGCCCCGACCACTACAGAAATGCTTGTCCTAGATGGACTGAACCTCAAGCCCAAGTGGCGGTTCATCGCAATCAACTACAAATAGTCGTTTATAACCAAAGCCGTGGCCAGCAAGACCATCAAGTTCAACCTTGTAGCCGAGCTTTTGCAAAGAATGGCAATGGAGGCCAAAGTGATCCAACTGTTGGTTAAGGTACATTCCTCCTAATGGTCGTTATGTTACGGCACTATTCGATATCGAAACCGACTATGATCTCGTTTATTCTAACGTTACTCCTTTGAGTTACGTTCGTTCGTGTGTTTTGGAATTATATGGTTGCAACTTTGAATGTTTAGCGACTCACTAACTAAATTTGTTCAAATATCCCGTGTATATATCTCGACTCTAAAAGACTACAAAACTCTTCACGTACTTTGTGCTTTATGATATAAAGATTCTTGACGAAAAAGTGAGTGTAATCTGAATGCCACCGGGTAAGACAGTTCTAAATTTGTGTAGTAGGGTTACTAGTGTAAAAATATCTAACGGTAGGATTCTTAGGGTCTCGTGTAAGTCTTCCAACTCAAGCGTCCTTAGGACTACCGTCTCAAGAATCTGAAAGCTAACGTCATCTATGTTAATCTTGAGTCTCCCGAGGCTTTTCCGGACGACTTACCGGGCTTGTCCCATCTCGATAACTTAAATTTCGTTTATGCTTAACTTCCTAACATCGCGCGCGTAGTCAAAACCCTTATAGACTTCTGAGACGTGAATAAGCGTGTAGTGAAAGACGGGAGAGAGATTGGAAGAAAAACGAATTGGAATGGACTTCGCCGTGAAGTCGCCGACGACAAGAAGTGATCATGATATGACGAAACCGGTAAAATTTGACAACTTGGCACATTAGCGTGTAGAAGAGATGGGTTAGGTTCACGAAGATTCGATTTCTGTCCTTCCAGATAAAGGAAGTCGCTTAACTCCAATTCAGGGAGCCATCCAATGAACAACGGGCACTCAAACCGACTTGAAACTTGATCACATGTGAAGATAATGTACTTATAACCATGGCGGAAATCCTGTGCTTTGACGGTTGTTACGCGAGTATTCGAATGTCACTGACCGAAGCACTAGGTAGTAGAGATGTTACTCTCCACTGGGACGAACCAAGAATCAAAGAAAGCCAAAGTAACGGGTCAAGATTTCTAATAGAAATGACAAGAACAACCTCTTAAGCTTAAGAGAATAGCCCAGCTAGCTCGCATGCTGAGTAAGGAGTATGCCGATGTGAGGCTGAGACCGTTAGAGTTGGAAGTGGGTGATTTTGTACTTTTGAAAGTATCACCGTGGAAAGGCGTCATCCTATTCGTGAAGCGAGGCAAACTCGGGCCGAGATATAATTGTCCTTTCTAGATCCCCGAAAAGGGTTGGAAAAGTTGCTTATCGATTAGAATTACCACAAGAGCTTAGCGGTGTACATGATGTGTTTCATATTTGCAACCTACGCAAGTGTTTGGCGGACCCTACACATCATGTGCCCATGGACGAGATTAGAGTAGATTCGAAGCTTAATTATGTTGAAGAGCCGGTAGAGATCTTGGACCGTCAAGTCAAGAAGCTCAAAAATAAGCGCTACACGATTGTTAAGGTTAGATGGGATGCTAGACCTGGAGCCGAGTTCACTTGGAAGCGAGAGGATCATATGAAGTCTAAGTATCCGCATTTATTAGTAATTATGTTTTGTTGAATTTCGGGACGAAATTCTTTTAACGGGAGAATAATGTAACATCCGTAAATTTTGACCCGTTGACTTTTCGTGTAATATGACTAACAATTTAAGTTAACGAATTAGTTGGGTCGTTTTGTGAATTAAATGATAATGTGTTATATACGGGTCGATATTATGTTTCGATCAGTGTTTAAATGTGTATCGATTGTAATTTGGCTTGAGAAGAGAAGCGGGTTGGCCCGTGGGTAGTCCAATACCCACCAGCCACCCAAGACCAACCCCCCCCCTTATCCTTTCCTTCCCTTTCATTTTCTATCTTCTATCTATCTTTCTCTATTTCTCTCAAGTAAAAGAAAAGCAAATTCATTCTTCATCATACTTGCATCAAATAGCATTGTGGAACTGCCTTAGTACAAGAATCATCATCGTTATTGCCTCCTAATCTTCATTTAATCATAAACTTGAAGTTCCTAGTTCAAGCTTTTATCCATTTGACCTAATTTCGGGTTCTAGCTCAAGGAGAAGTTTTGGTAAGTCTAATTCAACTCATTTACTCCTACTTATGCTTGTTTATATGTTCCTAGTCGAATTGATGTGAATTACAAGTCTTGAAATGACAAAAACTAATTTTTGGTTAAATTAGGGTTAAATTAGGGTTTGGGTGATTTGGAAGCGATTGTGATGTTTTGGTCGAATCTGTGGGTTGGGTTATGTGTATTTATGGTTATTCATGTTTAGTTATGCTTCAAATTGGGTTACAAGTCGTTGTGAATCGATTTGGGTCGAATTTAGGGGTTTTGGGTATTATTTTCTACATAAACTGCTGCTGCTGTTCGTGGGCTGCCCAGTAGGGGGCGTAACCTACGGCCCTTTGGGGCGTAGGTTACGGTAGTGTAAAATTGTGTGGGCGAAAGTTACGGCCCTTTGGGGGCGTAGCTTACGCCAGGTCTATTTGTTTTGGGCGTAGGTTACGCCAGTTTGGCCGTAGCTTACGCCTATCCCTATCTTCAAAATGGACCTTACGCCAAAATCTAACTGTTTACGCCAACTTTTACGCCAAAAATCCCTTTTCTAGAGGGCCGTAGCTTACGCCACTTTGGGCCGTAAGCTACGCCTGCTGTAATTTGACCGACCGTAGGTTACGGTGGTTGGCACCGTAACTTACGGCCATTGTAATTCTGAATGTTCCTTGTTTGACCTAGTTTGACCTTCTGAACCTTTTTACGCACCGAGTCTTAATCTAATTCACTTCTTATCTTATTTAACGATGATTAAGGGTATTAGAAGTCGTTTAACGTCGGGAACCACTTTGGAAACCTAATTAGGGTTTTGTCGAGAATTGTTAAGTTACGTATATGTGTTTATTTATGTTGATGCGAATGTTTATGATCGATATTTAGGTGTTAGACGTGAAGTGAACATTGTACGACGATAACTTAACTTTACATCAATCTTAGCTTTCATAACCAATCGAGGTGAGTTTCGTATCTCCCTACTCGCTTAAGATTCGGGCTGAAAAGTGTAAACCTGGCGTGTTTACTTGCATTTATTGATTGATTGATTGTTTGACTTGATTATTGGATTGATGTGACGGTTCTTTTCGTTTGATTGACTTGGTTTATGTTTTGGTTAAGTATTACATTTATATTAGGATAGACGTACATACATGGAAGTCGGTTATGCCTTTATTGGGTTTTAGATGTGGTGGGAAGGCTGCGGGTGACCCTATATATAAGCATCTGGGACTTGAAGAAAGTAGAATCCTCTTAAGTGTATGTACGTATAGTTGGTTTAAATTATGGTTAGTGACTTATGCTTGTTGAATATTGATCGTTGACTTATGTTTGTTGAATATTGATCGTTGACTTATGTTTGTCGAATATTGATCGTTGACTTATGTTTGTCGAATATTGATCGTTGGCTTATGTTTGGCGAATATTGATTGTTGGCTCAGGTTCATCGTATATTGATTGTTGGTTTATGATTGATGCATTTACAATTGATTGTAAGCATTGCATACATGGTTGATGAGCCCTCGGCAGGGGATTGCCGACATCCTGGTGCATAGATGTATGCACCCATTTTGGATGTAGATCTTGACCCCGAGTATATAGACATATATATCTCGATGTTTTTGAGATGCCGCTGTGTTCATGGTGATGACAAGCGAGTATCGTTGCATAGGTGATCGGAGATCACGCATAAGATAGGCATTTTGGCTTACTTACGCATATGGCATTGCATTGTTATTCATATCATTTATGCTTTTCTTATTACACGTTTACTTGTCTGGTGTAATCTTGTTGTTGGACGTTATTGTGTTACTTAGAGGCTCGCTGTAAGTCATGTCTAGCCTCTACTCGTATATTGTGATTATTGACGCTGGTTCTTATGGACCATTGCTACGAACTTACCAACCTTGTGTTGACTATGCTTAGTACACTTTTCAGGAAATCAAGTTATTTCCAAGGCATAAAGTTTGATCGATTTGTTAGCTTGCTGTTGAACCCGGACTTGGACTTATATGGATCAAGGATCCAGTTGCCTTCTGTTGCATTGTACTTAGGACCTTTAACCATCTTTTGATGCTCGGTTGTACTCTTTATGTATTTTGATACTTGTTTATCTTATTGTATGGATTCACTGAATCCTTTATTTGCATTTAGTTCATGTTCTACATTAATCCCACCTTGTGCTATATGATTTCCGTGATATTCTGAGCCTTGGCTTAGGGTGTTACACCGATTGCTTGAAGGAACTGGTGGAAAAATTATGTAGAAAGAGAAAGAAATAAATTTGAGTAAAAGAGTCCATCAGATTTGAATCTGATGAAAAAAAATTGATTTTTTTATCAGGAAAAGAAAGACCTTCTCAAAGAAGCTAACAAATAAAGCTTAAGCTTCTTTGAGAAGCTATTGCCACACACACTTAAACACCATCAAATACATACAAATTTAGAAATCTCACGTGGCTTAAGTCTTCTGCTTTTCTGATGTCATGGCAAGGAGAGGGTGATTCTATTCTCATCAACTTCATTTAATTAATTTCATTTCTATTTTTTCAATCTCAATTTTAATTATTATTTTGTCACCATATGAAATAAAACACGAAACCCTAACTTATACTATCTCAGTTTGCATCAAATTTCGTCAATTGATTGATATTAGTTACATAACTGCCGTCTGTTATACAGATCATCCATCTATATCTATATACACAAGGTAATTCCACTTTATTTTACTATATATATATATATATATGTATATATTTTGATGTTTTAATTTGCTACTTAACTCATTAGTTATAATCTTGTATTTTTATTAGACTTTATTCACTTATTATTAATTATAAGTGACTAGCGATAACTCTGATGTTAGCTGGAAAATATGGAAGATATATATAATATATATGTATATATATACACATGATAAGTGTGTGCTCCTTTGTGGAGTAGGATTCGGGTGTTTATTTTCGGATATTAGTTGAAATTCTGTTGACTTAAGTTTAATTTTCTTAATGATTTAGTTTACCTTGTATAGGTTTCATGTTTAGGCTACCTACCTGAGAAAGTCGAGCCTTTGACTATGATGTAAGCCGCCTAATAGGTATCCCCATGGCCGTTTTCTGTACTTCTTCCCTGGCCGTTCAAGATAGTTTACTTAGTGATGTTTGAACTTGGTTTTTGGAGATGGTTATATATATATATTTGTTATTTCATTTTATTTAGTTAAATATGTGCCTTTCGTTGAATGTTCGGGTTTTGATAATCTATATGTAAGGAGTTAGTAATTAGTGCCAATCTAAACGGGTAGTTTGGTAATGATATTACTACCAGATATAATGCTAAGCACAATGCTTTTCTATATTTTAGCCTTTGAGAGGCCATGCGCCAACGTACAATATTTAGGGATCTAACTTGATCCTGTGAGTCGTCATGATGCCAGCTTAAATTTTGCTTGAGAAGGATCTCAAGTTCAGCTGGAGTATGTTTATAAAAAAGTTACTTTTGTTGACCATGCTTGTTTTAAATATATGTGGCTGATATATATTATTGATAGGGTAGTGCTACCGAATATGCAATCTGCATACCTGTTTCTCATTGGTTTCACAACAAACCGTATATGCAGTTTGAAATGGTTTTGAAATAAGGTATTTAGTCAATCAAGTTTCTGGTGCAGTGTAGAAAAGAGTCTTAGTTTTGGTTGGATTCGGATCTAATGGCTGGAAGCTGGGATGGAAGTCGGGAACTTGGCAGCCAGTCTGATGACAGTTTTCAATATGATAGACAACATATAGAACCTATTTATGATGCATTCATATGCCCTCTTTCTAAAGAAATTATGAAAGACCCTGTTACCTTGGAAAACGGTCAAACTTTTGAGCGAGAAGCAATTGAAAAATGGTTCAATGAATGCAAAGAGAATGGAAGAAAGTTGGTCTGTCCCTTGACTTTACGAGAATTGAAGACAATGGATATGAATCCAAGTATTGCGTTAAGGAACACAATTGAAGAATGGAGTGCTAGGAATGAGGCTGTTCAGCTTGACATGGCTCGCAAGTCTTTAACCCCTGGTAGTTCTGAAAGTGATATTTTGCAGGCTTTGAGATTTATTCAGCAACTTGCCTCAAAAAATCTTTCAAATAAGCACATCATCCGTAATGCTGAGCTCCTACCTATGGTCGTTGACATGTTGAAGAGCACTAGTCGTAAAGTCAGGTGTAGAGCTTTGGAAACTCTTCGAGTAGTAGTAGAGGATGACGATGAAAATAAGGTACTTAAATATATAATATCACCATCTTGATCATCTTGGAACCTTTATATTTAGAGGTGGCAATAGGGGAATGGGTCAAAATGGGTTCTGGTTAGACAGCAAACACCTTTTTGTCCATATCTTTATTATGATTACAAAAGCAATATTTTCAAAATGATAATATTAATCATTGAATAATAACAATTTAGGACGCATTACACATTAGAAGTAGACTTTGGGCTACTAACAAGTTACAGCCATATGGCAATTGACACGTTATCCTTAATATTTTCGTTTGGCCTGTTTGAGACAAAAGACAATCCAAATGCCACCTCTAATTGTAATCAAATAATAGTATATGTGCTGAAAATTTTGCGCTTTTCAGGAAATAATGGCTGAAGGGGATAAAGTGCGCACAATTGTGAAGTTCTTGTCTCATGAGCAGTCGAAAGAAAGAGAAGAAGCTGTCTCATTGCTCTTTGAACTTTCCAAATCCGAGTCTTTGTGTGAAAAAATTGGTTCTGTCAATGGAGCAATCCTTATTTTAGTCGGGATGACAAGCAGCAAATCAGAAAATCTCTTGATTGTTGAGAAAGCTGACAAAACTCTCGAAAATTTGGAGAAGAACGAGAATAATGTGAGGCAGATGGCTGAAAATGGCAGATTGCAACCTCTTTTGACGCTTCTTCTTGAAGGTACTAATCCATATCACATTATCTTTTCTATAATAATATTTGAATGGCCAAGCTAGACAATTATTTCATGTTGAGTGCTATTGTTATCTTCCTTCAGTTTCTTTGTGTAGCGATCAAATGTTAGCAATTTGGACGGACTTGAAAGATTTGTGTATGAGTTTTAATGCCATCTTCTTTTACATATGTTTATACTCTTTGTCACAACCCCAACCCCCTAAACACACACACCGGAAAGTAATTAATCAATTATTAAATCTACAGATAGTTGATAATTTAGCTGAAGTGGACAACTAATTTAATTGCCTGTACTCCTGATTTGGTTAGTCGAATCTAATTTGTACTTGAACAGAAGTAATTTTTGTGTCGTGGACCAAATTTAATATGAAAACTCTCTTGTCTGATGAGTTGCGGAAGACTATGTTATTTTGATCAATCATTCTTTTCCTATTACTACATGCTAACTATTTCTTGGTGAATATACCAAAAGAATATGTAGTTTGCGAATTGCATAGAAAGGGTACATGCTTTGAGGGATTTTCCTCTTAATGAATAATGATTGATACACCCTTGTTCAACAATTTAAGGTCCACTTTGTCAAAACACATATTTAAGCCAATTGTATCTTATGGTGTTGAGACTGGCAAAAGTAACAACTGAAACTATAGACCCCAAAGTGTTAAATTTAAAGTATGAATCCTAAACTGGAAAAGAAATGACCATAAATATAAGCCGCTTCTTAACCTACCCTTTTACTCTTTTAGGTGGTAAGGTATGTAACTGTAGGTGTAAAAGGAACCACCATGCTTGACCTTCTTGTTTAAAATTGCTGATTCGTGCAAAATTCAGTGTTTACTTTTGCATAATCGCTTGAATGGCTGTTTAATTGCTGCTAAAGTTTCTAATTGATGCTTTATATTAGAGATGGCATATCAAGCGAAAAATAGGTAAGTTTATGTGCGGATCAAATTTGGTCAGATCGGGTTGGGTTGAACCATAACATTTAAGAACTTGTAAATAGTAGATATGTACTAGTATGATTACAAAGTTACGTTATTAAAATACTAAGTTTCTTTCCAATATAACAACTTCGATTTCGTAAATATTTGCTACGTGTTTAGCGACTTTTGACCAGTTTATGCCACCTACCCTTTTGACCCCTTTCATCTTTAGCCCCTATTTCATGTTTAACCTGTTTGACCAGTTGTCATTAAAATGATCCACCCTGAATTGAATTATTTTTGACTTATTTTAATATAAATGGGTTGAAATTGCTTCCTCCAGTTTAAAATGTCGCTCGCTCCATCCTAAGCGGAAGCTTTTTAAATTAGTTTGGTATGAAGAGAGCATCTCATACAGTGCAGCACCTTCTAACCCCATATTGGGATATCTATATTTTCAGGTTCTCCCGATATGAAACTTTCTATGGCTTCATATCTCGGTGAATTGGCTCTTAGTAATGATGTTAAAGTCTTTGTAGCACGAACTGTAGGTTCATCTTTAATCAACCTCATGAAAAGTGGTGACATGCAGTCTCGAGAAGCTGCCCTAAAAGCCTTAAATCAAGTCTCATCTTGTGAAGCAAGTGCAAAAGTTTTGGTTGAAGAAGGTATACTTCCTCCTCTAGTCAACGATCTCTTTGCAGGCTCTAACCGCCTCCCAATACTAAAAGAGATATCTGCCACAATTCTTGCCAATTTAGTGAGCTCTGATTGTGACTTTGACTCCATCCCAGTCGGCCCAAACTACCAAACCCTCGTGTCCGAAGACATAATTCACAACTTACTCCAAATGATTAGTAACACGGGCCCGTCCATAGAATGCAAACTTCTGCAAGTTCTTGTTGGGTTAACGAATTCTCCCATCACGGTAATCGGGGTGGCTACAGCCATTAAAAGTTTGGGTGCCACCATCAGTTTGGTTCAATTCATTGAAGCCCCACAAAAAGATCTGCGCATGGCTGCGATTAAGCTTCTTCAAAATCTTTCTATCCACATGGGCCAAGAATTAGCCGGTTGTTTATGTGGGTCAGCAGGCCAGCTCAGTAGTTTATTCAAAGTAATAGCAGAAAATATTGCAAGCACAGAAGAGCAAGCAGCCGCCATCGGGATTGTAGCAGATCTCCCAGAAATGGATATTGGGCTCACGAGACAGATGCTTGACGAAGGTGATTTTCAAATTGTGGTTTCAAGAATAAAAATGATTAGGCAGGGAGAGACTAGAAGAAGTCGGTTTGTGACACCTTATCTAGAAGGACTTGTGCGGGTCCTTTCAAGGATTACTTTTGTTTTAGCCAACGAGCCAAAAGCCATTTCATTTTGCCGTGATCATGACCTTACGGGATTATTCACCGAATTGCTTCAAGCAAACGGGCTTGACAATGTGCAAATGGCTTCAGCTCTTGCTTTAGAGAATCTTTCACAAGAATCGAAGAATTTGACAAAATTACCAGAATTGCCATCACCGGGATTTTGTGGGTCAATCTTTCCTTGTTTAAGCAACCAGCCTGTGGTAACAGGTTTGTGTAGGGTTCATCGTGGGACTTGTACACAAAGAGATACTTTTTGCTTAATAGAAGGACAAGCTCTCGCAAGATTAGTAGCTTTGCTAGACCATACAAACGAGAAGGTGGTTGAAGCATCGTTAGCAGCGTTATCCACTTTATTGGATGACGGGGTGAATATAGAAGAAGGGGTGAGTGTACTGTGTGAGGCTGAAGGTATAAAACCGATTCTCGATGTGTTACTCGAGAAGCAAACAGAAAATTTAAGAAGACGATCAGTTTGGATGGTGGAGAGACTATTACGGACAGAGGATATAGCATATGAAGTATCGGGGGATCCGAATGTTAGTACCGCACTTGTTGATGCATTTCAACATGGTGATTATCTGACCAGACAGATTGCAGAACGTGCCTTGAAGCATATAGATAAGATACCAAATTTCTCTGGTATTTTTCCAAACATGGGATAACGGCCCAAAGATTTATCTTTCATTCGGAGTGGCCACGAACCTCAAGGGAATGAATGGAGGTACATAGTAGTTGTGTTTTTGCTATGGTACAAATTTGTAAGGTACTATACTTGTATGTTGTTTCTGTTGTAATTTTGCATAATCTCGATGTATTATATGTAGAGTTACGGGTGTGGCATTCCTTTCATTCTCTCTGCAGAATTGTTAACAAGCAATTCTTAAGTGAACACAATAAAGATCGTCTATTGTTCTTTTGAATTCAATCAACACATATCAATGATTCATGATTTTCATGTAATTTCTGAAAGTCTTGTAACTATGAAAAGTTAAGCCTATCAAGAAGATTGTATTCTTGGAGATTCAATAGGTCATTGGTAGTGAAATTAGAATGTTGTGCAACAGGTTTAAGGTCCTCGAATGTATAATACTGGTCGGGATGCAACATATTCATACACCCGCTAAAATGAATGGTCACACCTGTTTTCACACCCTAGAAACACAATACAAATCAAATTAAACAACGAATGATTAATATGTCTGACGCCTGCAAACAAATTTATGCTACATTGGACAAATATGAATCTCATGAAGAAACAAAATAAATAAAACCAGCACAAACGGAACAAATCATGTAGAAATGATCTAACTGCATGAGTTACTACAACTTCACAACTAAGGATACAGCTTGCAAGCAGCTTGATATCTAAAGTCACAAGTCACTAATACATTGAGTCGGGTTGCTGGTTTGTAGAGTCACAAGTGCACGATAGCTACGGATTTTGTCATGCACGAAGAAGCATCCAGTTGATGAGCAACTTGGTTTCTCGAAATGTGAATCCATTTCTTCGATGCATCAGACACATTAAACATGGTCAAGAAATCCAGCACCTGACCAAAAATCTTAAACATCTCAACCCCCAAAATCATATTTTTGTCACCAACAAATGCTGCGTTCCAATCCATAGGAGCATCTGGATGTGTTGAAATTTCTTCCCAATTAAGATACATCAGGTCAAGTTCCCACACCTTTCTAACCGCTTTATTCCTTCTACCAATTTGACCTTCTCCTTCGCACCAGGAAACTGACACCATAAACAACCTATTTTCACACGAAATCAGCTTTGGGTAATACTCGTGTACACGGGCAGGTAACATTGTTGCTTGAATTCTGACCCAATACCCCCTTTCTATGTCATATGTTGCAAGGTTATCATTTTCTGAATACACATAAAACATCTTGTTACAAAAAACTCCCGAGCAAACAACTCCAAAATCAACGGGCAATCTTTGGATTTCCGTCCATTTATTACATGAAGAATCGTATATTTCACATGAATCTAACGGCTCATCCCATGATCCAACACCACCTACAGCCATAATCAAGAACCTATTAGAATTCTTTTTGCTTGAGTTGTCGCTTTTTTGTCTAAATGAAACCTCGTTTTCATCAAGAGAGTATCTTAGCTGGCGTCTAACTGAAAGTCTATGCGGATCCTCGTAAACATCCGATACTCCACCGATTCTTGTCCTGACCAGACGTCGATCTTGTCGGTTCTGTTGACTTTTGATGGTCAAACTATCTGAGTTGACTTCATATACCCCTAGAATCGGTTTTGACCTTGCGTGTTTCATGGATGCAACCTTATGCCATGACTTGGTTAACGGGCTAAACACCAAAACCCCTTTGTGGGTCTTGACTGAATTTCGGTCAAGTCTACCGATATTTGTCAAGCTAGAACAGCCTCCAACAATGTAAACATTTTCTTGGATGCTGACAACCGAGAACAAGAACCGGCCTTTAAGAACTTCTGACTCGACTTTATGCCATTGATTCATAGAAACATCTAAGGCGTATATTTCCCGAGAGCAAAATCCATCTTTAACCGCACCAAAAAGAAACAACCACGGGCTATGATACAGACCGTCACGTCTCATTTGCGTGAAGCGAGGTGTTGTGGTCAAGTTTCTCCATTTTTTACATACCAAACGGGCTTTCATGAGACTAGTCAACGGGAGCCTCACTAAACACATTTCGACAATATCATCGGGAAGAAACACATGTACACCTTCGACTTCAGGAATCTTCCTATTACTTCTCTTCCAAAATCTCTCCTTTACTCCATACGAGAAGCAATCCATATTGGTATCCTCTGTTCCAGTCCCACATACTGGTTTGTACCCTTTTCCGTCTTCACTAGAAGTCGAAAAACGTCTACGACAGCCCATATCACCAAATTCTTCACCGGTTGTTGCACCAACTTTGCAACCCCCGCCCCGACTGTATAAAGTTGGACACCTTAATGAAATCCCCCGTGTGACGTCCTCGTCTTCAGCTGCAACAACATGGTTCTTTCTTTTCAACTTTTGGCTCAGGCTTCTAACAAGACGTTTTGACACACTTAAAACCTCGAGTTCTTGATGAAGTGATGTCTCACCCGCCATACTCTCAGATATCATCTTGCTTTATAATTTTAATACAGGTAAATAGGAAATCTGCGATACATCATCTACATATTAGAAACCAAAACTTCTCTTTTTTGTCTCGAATTACTTGTAAGTGATAAATAATATGTGTGCATTGAAATGCCTACAATCTACAACCTCAATTTATACTAGTGGCATGATAAACTGAAGTGGATTCCATGAGTTCTGTTTTCAACTTCATGCCTTGTTACACCTATAACTATGCATATTTTACAAGGCAAAGAAGACAAAGATGTCACCGTGTAATCGTGTATTGACTAATTTTTAAATGTTAATCAAGGAAAAGTATGTGATTCTCCACGTTGTACGTTTCTATTTGAATCCTTCCAAAAAAAAAACCCTCCTTCCAACGTTACCATTGCAGCCTCTTAACTATCACCTGCCAAAGCATTACGGGCTACCCACTAATCTATTTTCACACCCAAAACTATCAAAGGGGCCTTAAACATGCTAGAAATCCATACATCGAATTTCATATTCGGTTCTCCAAACATGTTATTGACTTATTTCCATAAAATCCAACGTCCGCGACTTATTAGTTCATATTACTACGTCCTTATGTGAGAATTTACTTTTGTTTAATAGTAGCAAGATAAAGGCCAATACACAAAACTTACTATTTTTCATATTTTCTCTACATAAGCTACTATCTTTCAGATTCTTTTTTGTCCTACAATTTGCTTTGCTATATATTAATTTCCATTTTTAAAGTGTAAAACTCTAATAACTTTTTCCAGTAAACACCCAACAACAATATTCAAAAAGTCAAGTATCACACACAGTAAAACACACACAAACATACATACATACACAATGTAAATAATGAAAATTACCAAATTGTTTCACTGACCTCATTGAAGTATTGCAGCCATCATCACTTAACTTACAAAAAGAATCTGACTTTCAAGTTCAAGATTCTTGATCTGCACATAAAGATTGATTCAAACAAGTGGGTATTTCAAAAGATTCAATTCTTATTAGAAAAAAAATAAAAATAAAACGCTATGTAACAATTTGAAGCAAAATCTTGAAAATGGGGAAATGATGAGAGAAAATTATTTGTTAGAATTAAAATGGTGGATTTAGGTAACGCTTAAAAAGGGCAAAGAAAAAGAAAAGGAAAGAATTAAAATTGGTGAGAGAGATGCATCTGGTTTTGGGTGGGTTTCTTTTTTAAAAAATAAAAGCTCAATGATCAAGCCATGGGGTGGAGCATTTAATTCTTCACTTTTTTGTTTTATAATATTTAATGGTGAAATGAAATTATATTTTTTAATGTTTTATTTTGAAGTTGGTTAGCGCTTTTTTTTTTTTAATTTAAAATGTGGATTACTCGCAGCGGAGGGTCTAACATACGTTGTCTTCACCGAGTCCGCGTTAAAGAGCCCTCACCTCCAATACCTAGTAAGAGGAAACCCCAACAAAACCACCCGAAAGCACGACATTTAATTGAGATAAAACCTTGTCCCCCCTGCAGGACTCAAACCTACTTCATTGAGAGGACTTTTTTATGAAATTCCTTGAAAAGTCTCTCTCATGTCTCGAACTCGAAACCTCCAACATGTAAAACTGGTGCCCAACCACTGAGTTATAATGAGAATTACAAGTTGGTTAGCTAGTGTCCGAAAAACATGAGTTAAAAATATGTTTGACATAAAAATAACATTTCTTTTTTCGAATATACAACGTCAGAAAGACTTTATATGGTGAAACTTTTTACGTTCTTTAGACAACAATTAGGATTGCACCGTATATGGATCGAGAAACGTATGTTGTAATAATTTTATTAATATATTTAAGTTAATCAATAAAAAATAAAAGACAGTTCTCACGCAATATGTTATTCATTTAGAAACTTTTTTTTCTTAGTTATCATAAACTACATTATATTTTACAAGATTTTATACTATATCATACTTGTTTATCTTAAAGTAATGTATTAGTGACTTTGAGATTTGAGAATAAAAGAAAAATTGATAAAGGATAAAATTGTATTATATTATTATTGTCTGAATGGTATAGAAATTAGACATACTAATCATTTTCCTCAAATCAAATCATCTAACCCAAATAACATGAATGAGCCGTTTGGTGGGATAGTTGTAGTTTTTGTTGGTGATTTTTGACAAGTGCTAAGAGTTAAAAAAAGTAAACAAAGTTTGAAGGTTTTGATTTTGGACAAAGAGGGCAACGTAACGAACACCACGAAAAAATATTGTCTTTGCTTCTAATATACACTCTATTGATTAATTACTTTCATCTTTACCGCTTTTTCTTTGTAGTAAGGTTCCTCCCGTTTTGTTGACATTTTTACTTCGATATATACAAACATCTATTTTATGATCTATAATCATTCACCTCGGTTGTTTCACTATATATAATTAATGAGGAATACATAAGAAATATTATATAAACATGCAGCACACGAGGTTAACCTAATTATACATGAATATTTATAATGAGTATCCAACTTTAATGTTGTTAATTGTAAGTATTTAACTTTCGGATTTTAATATTGTATGTATCCGACTAAACAATTTCTTGCAAACTTACAACCTGACATTCAACGTGATAACATATATGAATGTTACGTATAAGCCGGCACATAAAATGTTAAAAGTTGGAAAGGTAAATATCTACAATAAACACTATTATAGTTAAATATATAAACATTAAATACATTTTGAAACCATTGTCCTTTAATTAAATAAACTTTATGTGGCTTATTTATAAAAGTATAAAGAAACACATAAACTAATAAAATGTAAGCCCCATGCATCGTGATATTCACATGTGTATATACTATATACCGCAAACACAACCAAGGCAGTATGACTTATAAGTGTAAAATACAAAACATTAAGACCATAACTTTATCAATAACTTTAGTTGTATCACCAATTCCAGCCTTGTCCAATTCTTTTCATATATGTAGAGAGAAAGCAACTTTTGACACAACTTCCTTTTCACCTCTTAATTCCAACATTATACTATGTTGTAAAATCATTTTCATCATGGCCTTTGTGTACTTTCTAGTTTACTACTATCTACAAAATTAATGGCTTATAAAGTACATTGGTATTAAAACGGGCGAAATGAAACATTTGATTTCTACTCTTTAGTAGTTAATCTCTTAAAGTTAGTTAGTCAGAGTTTTTAATAAGAGAAATGGCGAAATCGAAACATCTTAGTATCCAAAAGAAAAGAAAGCAAATTTAAACCATTTTTAAGACGCATGTATAGATGGTTTGTAATTTATACATAATAATTTTCTTTTAGTTTTGTGCATGATTGAACTTTATATGTTTGCAAGCAGATATATTTCATGTATTTTACACTGTCAAACCTTATATATTATATTTTTATAAAGAATTTTGTTGAATAAACTTCTCTTTTATCCCAAAAGATTGTTTATTTTGAATTTTTAAACTCCTTTTTTGAACTTTGATTTATTATTATTTTTTCTTATATTATACTTAATGAAAAATATACCAGTGAAGATACATTAAAAATTCAATTCATTCATATATTTTGCATAAGTTATTACATAACACATGAAAAATTAAAATTAAAATTTAAATGCCAATGAAATTGATGACTCATTGGTAAGGTATTTGACCTTAAGATATTACTCTATCCGTCCCATTAAATGTGTCCAGTTTTAAATATTCAAAGTCTATTTTTTGTAAGTTTGACCTTAAATATTTTTTATTGTATTATATAATACTTGGCGAAAGTTATACCCAATGAAAACATATCTAAACCTCAATCTATTCATATAACTTTTATCAAGTATTATGCAATACAAATAAAAATATTTTTGGTCAAAGTTATATAAAAAAGATTTTGAAAATTTAAAACTGGACATTTTTAATGGGACGGAGGGAGTACACTAAAGTTCGATACTCATTTTCTACATTTATAAGGGTAAATTATAGAAGGTTTTGTGAGAGTCTTGAATTTATCACAAGCATTCGTATAATTAGGATTTGAATAGCTTGTTGTTAAACTATATTTTAAAAGTTTTAAAAGGAAACTGTCAGGAAATACTGAAAATGAACAATCTTTCAAGTACTGTATACACTTTTTAGAATGTCATATCCAAGTTTAGAAAGTCGTAACTTTTTTTTGGAATAAATAACTGACCCACTGGAGTATCATCGTGCCACCAGTGGTAGTAGCTCCCATTCACCATTTAGGAGGAAAACCTCTAACCAAGCAGCCCAAAGGCACTACACTTAAATTAGAAAGTCGTAACTTAATAGAAGTTTCAAGTGTGTGTAACTTCTGAATATTGTATCTCACTTTATTATTGCGTACAATACGGTAAGACATTGTCTTTGTGGAAATGTGACACCTTTCACAATTAATGAATGGGTAAGTTTGGACATGACAAAAGTAAAGTTTTTATTTTATTTTTTGAGATTCTTTTTCCATGTGCACTTTAATGTTTCAAAGAAATGAGGTGAGTGCGTATTAATTTGACATGTTTAAAAGTTGAAACGATTGACATGGTAAAAGTTATATATCGTATAATAATAGTAAGTGGATTTCTAATATATGCTCGGGCACGTATAACTAGCATTTATTAGTCTGAATATTCTTATTGAAACTTGTATTTCATATTAATTAGAGTAAATTACATTTTTCGTCTTTGAACTTGACACGTTTTGCACTTTTCGTCTTTAAAGTTAAAAAATAGCAAAAAAAACCCTAAACTTGGTACTTTTTTCACTTTTCGTCCCTGAGATAACGGTGTTAGTTTTTCCCCGTTAAGGTTGCCAACATTCGTTAGTTTTTTTGTACACTTTTCGTCCTTCCCATTTTTTTTCATTTTTTTTTTCATTTTGATAATTTCCAAACTGCCCAATGGTGTATAAACCGTATTTGAAAGTAAAGTAAGAGACATATTACAACTTTTTTTATATTTATACTTATCAAAATATATTTATTGAAATTTAGATAACACAATATACTTAAAAAAGCATTATATTATAACTGTGGGTTGGTTTGATGATTTGTAAAGTTCAATAATCGAAAATGTTAGAAAAATAATTTACGTATATATGTTTAATTAGATATGATCATAATAAATATAATACTAATTTTAATAATACTAAAAGTATGAATATTTATTGTTTATTAATGTTATCTTAAAAGAATTTTTTTTTATAATTTAAGTAAAGCCTAAAAAAGATATGTGTCCTTTAAATATAGTGTCATGTGTCACTTAAAGAAAACCCCAATCCTATTTTAGTACATTGGTAAAGATGACATATTATGTGTTTGATTTATTTATTTATCGTGTTAATTGTACCTTTATGTAATTGTCTCATTCGATAAATCGACATGTGTTTATAGATATTCGTGCTTTCTTTATATTATTTGATACGGACTCTACTCATTCAATAGTTTCTTTTAAGATTCATTGCCTACTCTTTTGCGATTTCTACATCGCTGACAGTTTAGACATTTTCAAAAGTAAAAAAAAAAGTGAAAAAAAGGAAAGGACGAAAAGTGAACAAAAAAACTAACGAATGTTGGCAACCTTAACGGAGAAAAACTAACACCGTTATCTCAGGGACGAAAAGTGAAAAAAGTGTCAAGTTTAGGGTTTTTTTGCTATTTTTTCATTTTAGGGCGAAAAGTACAAAACGTGCCAAGTTGAAGGACAAAAAATGTAATTTTCTCTATTAATTATGTTATTTTTTTACTCTCTACCATTTTTACCCTTATATTATTTACTCCTAAATTTTTTCTTTTTTCATGACTACTAGTTAGATAATTTATTTCAATTCCCTTTATAATTATTCTTTCATCACACCTAATTGGCCGTCATTTTCTATACAACTCCTGGTATTATTGCCAGCTTGCTGTCGTTTTACTTATAATTACATCCAAACAAACAGTGACTTTTTTATTATTAACAACCACTATCATTTGAATGTAAATATTAAACAAACACTTGCGGCAGTTTTACATAAGAGCACTTGGCGAGACAATTAAAACATTGTAGAATTTGTAAATCTTCTAGTCACAATTTCAGCACCGATGAAGCTAATAATGTTCAACAAATGGCTAAAAAAAATAAAATCTGATAAGCACTGTACGTGAAGTAGATTGTAACCCCATTTTCCATTTTAAATATTGAAAATGTTTCTTCTTTTTGCTTATGTAAAGTGAACTGAAGTAGATATTCATGGTAAAGTGGAATACATTTTGGCTCTACTTTTGTTTTTTTTTTTTCGGTAAAGGCCGTCACCCCTGGTTCATATATTAAAAGAGAAAATAAAGTTCAGGCACTCTATCTGAATGATAGAATGACATAGTACAACGACCTCGCAACATGCGACAACCACATAAGAGCGACATAACCCTCCTAGAACCCACCTAAACATATAAATGGTACAATATTAATAACGAAAATGTTTTTTTTTGGTGAAAAAAAGTCAATGTATAATCTGGGTGTAAAATAGAAATCGTGAACATAGCGTCAAATTAGGTGTGATAATTTTAGACGGAATTGAAATATTTAATTAGTAGTTATGAAAAATGAAAATTTGAAAGGAAATAATATAAGGGTAAAGATGGTAAGGAGTAAAAAATTAATATAATTAATATGAAATGTTACTTCCAATAAAAATATCTATACTCCTTTTTTTTAGAAAGTGTTAGAAAATAGTTAGATGCAAAAGTACTAAATTACCCTTAATAAATACCCACTATGGAAAAAGTTTTTATAAATTACCAAATTTGCCCTTAATGAATTAATTTACACTCTAAATCCTTATTTTAATAATTAACACTTTAACACCTTATCTTCTAAAATATTCCACTATCACCTTTACATCAACTTACATCATTTGACACCGTCACCACCAATAATACCATTACCGACACCACTAAACCGTCGTCCCCACCACCGCCGCCGCATTGCACGGGTACCATGCTAGTTTAAACTAATAAATGTTAGTTACATGTGGCCTTAAGGCACATATTAGAAAACCCCTAATAGTAAATAGTAAACATTGAAAAAAAATGTGTTTTTCACCTTTGTACATAGATAAATATATAATCGAGAGTGAGTTTGTAGTCAAATTGGATTAAGAGTGAATTATATGTCAAATCTCAAAGTTGTGTGTTCGGTAGAAAAACCGTAAGTAAAAACAACTTATTCCACATTGATGAGAGAACTAAGTGTAAGCTAGCTTGTTTATAAGCACAAGCCTCCAAACCATAGATGAAGTCTTGTGATGTGTTTTACTCCGATTCCTACCCCCTCGCAATGAAGGGGTGCTGAAAATGTTTTTTGAGGGTCAAAAATCTTTGAACCAATTCAATGTGTGTATGAAAATCTGGGCCAGACTTCCTATAGAAAGACCATTTACAAGTGTTTCATTTTTGCAGTAGTCTGGTTCTATTACGAACCTGTTGTTGCTCACCTATTTGGTTTTCTAATTTTCTTGTCTATTGAATTCATATATTTGCTTCAATGGCGGCCATGAGAATTTGAGTACATAGACCGAATTGAGAAAAAAATGCCCATAATTTTTAGCGTATTTCAATACGTAAACACAATTTTTATAAATGATAACTAACATTATAACAACAAATTATACATACATAATAAAATCATAATACTAGAAATACATACTATAGAGTTGTTAGTTAACTAATGATCCGTAAAGCTCTCATAACATTTTTCATAGCAGTTTGGTTGATTACTCTTCCCGGTTGATAATATATTTGTGTATATATATATATTCCAAATTTAATGCCCTTTTCGAATATATGCCTTGGTCAGGAATCAGGTTTACCCCTCCCCTAGGCCTCCCCCCGTCTCCTTATTATATTGTAGTCGTTTCTAGCATATACACATTGGATATTCACTTTTGTTCCCGATTTCTAACAGTAAACACTTTGATTATGATGCTCCAAAGATGTTTATCTAACAAAACTCGAAGTTATGATTAAATAATTAGAATGTTTAATTACTACATCTGTTCTAATTAACTAATCAACACAATATTTTATAACTTATTATTCTGAAAGTTTTCACTTTTCATCAACCAACACCAACTCTTTTGTTGCAAAACGTTGAATTAGAAGAAACTTATTTACCCAATGTAAACATAAATGTTAAGACTCTTTACATTTATGTTTAAAAATCGATTTATACCAAGTGGTTGAACTGGTTGACCCTTAGTCGGTCACGATCGACCTGGTCTTTGATAGGACCCTTAGAGGGGGTTAGGCTCCAAGAAATAAGAGACCAAGAGAGAGTGACAGTACGTGCATAGGGTGGAGTTGTACTCCTTTCTTAACTAAATGCATGTAAGACAACGTGGGAAACTAACAAATGACATCATGGAAAACTAGACATCATGGGAAAATAACTGCAGCATGAGTGGTGCGTTTATTGACAAAGTGAGCTGGGTCGGGTCGTATCAGTCTTGTAACCAAATTTTTAATAAAACCGGATTAGGGTCAAACCGGCGGCTTGAGTTTTTTGGTTGAACCAGTTTTGTATAAATAAGATGCAACACGCAGTTTGGTCTAAACATTTTATTCGGGTTAGAGATTTTGCATCTTCAACTTCCTTTCCTGTAGTATAGTATTTTAACGGGTTGAGACGTTTTAAAATCTACAAGATGGGCAACACGTTTCTTAAGATGTGATTTCAGCTGTTGTAATCATGGCTCCAACATGAAAAATAAGAGCAGGATGTTCGGCATCATTGTCATCTAAAACTTCAAAAAGCCTTTTTATATAAGTAAGCTTGTTAAATTGCTTAATAGTGTCACTTTCAACTGTATTATCTGTTCCCAACCGAGACTCTAACCGCAAATGTTGGGGATGATATACAGATTCTTCACAAGAACTATATGATTTGGGATAGCTTCTTGACCCAAATGGTTCAACGTGTTGGTATATATATGTATATTAGTTTTCAGGCTCGTCCAATGGATGGGTATTTTTAAAAGAAACAATTTATAGCTTTTGTTCAATTATGTGGTATATGTATGATAGTCCTGGATTTGCACACTTATAATATAATTAGTCTAGACAAGAATGTAAGAACAGAAAGTAAAGAACATAACAAGAATAAGTTCAAATGCAAATATCTAAGCAAGTCTAATCATCTGTATCATTGATTAAACGATGAATACATGGTCGATATTACAACTTGTCTTACAAGACTACAAATGAACTATGTAATTGCTAAGTCTAGAAAGAAAGAAACTTAAACAATTACAAATAAAGTGATACACACTTTGTGGTGATAAAACACACCTAAAATGATGCGGCTGTGTTGCTTTATATAGGAGAGGAATTAGGGCAACACAGCCTTACAATGATAGTGATAGAATGGTGGTTGTCGACTTTCCATAGGCTCGTTGTACTTTGATCCAGGAGCCTTTGTCTTCTTTACCAAAACGGGTATGAAAGAGAGAACCCTTGTTTTGGTCCCAACTGTTACCTTTGCCATATAAGGTAATATTCAGTTGGAAGAACCACCATGTGACTTCTTGTCTTCTTGTGTTTGAAATCTTCCCGCCTTGACACACAAATTGGCAAGCAACCCACCCGCTGACAAGAGTCAATGACTCGCTGATGCCTCGCTGACGACCCACGTCAGCGACCAAGTCTGGTCAGCGAATCCTTGACTCAACAATCTCCCCCTATTCGCTGAGAAGACTTGTTGAGTGAAAAGACTTTAGAAAATAAAGGAATGATAGAAAGATGTCTTTATTTACAATCTTTTTACAATATAAGACATCTAAAGATTTTCAGCTTCAAACTCCCAAGCGTGTTCTTGCTTGGCAGTTTGAACTGCTGGGTCATTAAATCGATGAGGTTTAGCCAGCTCCTCATCCACCTTGCTGATGAACCATCTATTGTTAGGTTTCAGCACATACCTTCTTCTTATGCTCAGGATGAACCCAGTGGACGCCTTTTCAAGTTCAGATAGACGAAAGAACAGCTGGGTATTTTGAAAATTTGTGAAGAAAATACCAGCTGGATTCTCTATCACTCTCCCTTCCTCAAAGACACTTCTTGGAGGAAGTCTGGTGTTTAAAGCAGCATCACCAGAGATAGGAGGAAGATCAACAGTCGATGTTCGATGCTCCATCTTCCTCTTTCTTTGAACTTGCCTTCCAGCTGAGGTAGAGATGGCTGCTGGAGTACCGAACACTTGCCTCAGCATGGGCAAGTCCACCTTGAACTTTGTTTCAAACTCCAGTGCTTTCTTGAAGTATTCTTTCAGCATGCTTTGGAGCTGCTGGTAGCTGGCAGCCTTTTTATCTTTCACCAGCATGTACACTTCCACCCATTCTGAAGCACTTAAGTTGGTTACTTTGACCCCTTCCAACTTGGTTGGCTTGCCAGCGCCTTCTCTTAAGATCTTCAGGTTGGTCTTTAGGCCCATTTCAGCTTTAAAGGCCTCAGCGGCAATAATTCTTTGAGGCCTGACTCGATCATCCATCAGCTTCAGCCACTTAGCTTTCTCTTCTTCAAATTTGGCTCTTTTCTCGCTGAGCTGCTTCTCAACTTCCTTATGTTTCTGCCTGTACAAGGCTTTAGCACCACCTGATTTCAGCAGCATTCTTTGCTCACCATCAAGCTGATCCTTTTCAAGTAGAGGTAGCTGCCTGATAAAATCAAGATTTTTCTTTTCATTTTCTTCATTTTGCTTGATCCTATCTAACTCTTTGATAGCATCTTCTTGAGTTTTTCCATCAGCAGTTAGTGCCAATACATCAATCAATTGATGCTGATGGCCTGTTGAGGATCGTACGGAGAGTTGAGCAGCAGTGGGAGGTTTGAAGAAACCAGACTCAATAAGCTGTTTTCGGCGACGGAGAAGCTCTGAGCATTTCAGGGTCCAAACGCTCTTCAGCATTGATAGCTACAATTTGTTGCTCCCCCTCAATACCAGCTGGGGGAGCTTCAGCATTGGTTTCTTTTTCAATCTCCCCCTCAACACCAGCAGGGGGAACTTCCATACTTGCATCCTTTTCAGTCTCCCCCTCAGCACCAGCAGGGGGAACTTCCATACTTGCCTCTTCATCCAGGATTTCATCAGCAGTGTCTTCAAAGATTTAGGCAACTGCCTTGTACACAGCTTCATTTACCAGTTCTATCATAGCAGCATCAACCTTCTCCCCTTGGAAGTTTAAAACAACTTCCACAGTGGCCGGCTTTTTTGATTGCTGCTTAACAAGCTGTGACAGCAAGGTCTTGATTTCATCCACCTCTTTTTCCAATTTAATATGCCTCTGGCGATCTTCCTCAGTGAAGGATGCTGAAGGAATTGGAAGATCAGCCACTTGTTTTTCCAAGGCTTGAATAGCCTTAGTGTTGCTTTCAACTTGAGCAGTCAGAGGGGTGATGAGATTTTGCAACTTTGTGATACTAGCAGCAGCAGACATGCTAGTAGAGGCTGCTTTCTTTGCTGAGTAGCTGGCGGAGTTGGCACATTTCAGCAGCGACAAGGCATTAGATCGAAGGATCTGCTGATCACGCTTGATTGCTTTGGTGTCTTCACTGATTTTGTGTTGATCGTCAGTCAGTGAGACAAGTTCTCCTTTCAGCGTGTCTAACACCTTGCTGTTTTCATTTTGTTTGTTATACCAGCTTTCCAATGTCTTTACCAATCTGTCACCTTCTTTATCTTTGAGATCTACCATGAGTGTGGCAGCCTTGGTAAGATCATTCAATTGATGTTCTACTCTTTCCAACCTTTCAGCAGAGTAGGTGGAGTAAGAAATGCCCAAGTCCTTGGCAGTGAGAGACTTGGCTTCTGCTGTCTTGTGAGAAGAACAACCAGGAACAGCTTGAAAAGAGGAAGGCATGCCCATAGAAAGCATGGTGTTCACTGGTCGTACAGGAGGAGTAGGAGGTCTTGCAATTAAAGTCACTGCCTCAGAGGATTCAACAGCAGTCTCATCAGCAACATTTTCATTTGTGGCTGCTGCATTTTCACCAGCAGCACCATCATCATTTTCATCGACCTCCATGTCACTGGCATCTACTTCTTCAGCATGACTACCAGGATCAAGTTGAAAATCCTCTGCCACAATGCCACCTAACTCATAATCACTTTCATCATCACCTGCTTCTTCAGTAACAACATCATCAACACCAACAACCTCTTCTTCAGCAACAATATCATCAATACGCCCAGTTTCAACATTCAAATTTTCTCCCCCAGCAACCTGCACTTCGGGAACATCAGCAGCAGTTGCGTTCCTTTCAGCAATAGAGAAGCTGATTGGGTTGGGGGATGAACGAGTGTCAGATTCAGGTTGTTGCTGCACTACATTTTCAGCAGCAGCAGGGGTTTCTTCTTCATCGATGAGAGAGAGTTGAGAGGGTTCCACCCTTCTTAATATTTTCTTCCTTTTAGGAATAACTTGACTTTTCTTGGCCACTTTGGGAGTTTTGGAGGATGTTGGAGGGGTTATCAGCATACCAGCTCCAGCAGGGTTTTGTTTATATACATCAGGGTACATGGTGAAAAGTACCTGCTTCATTGCTGGAGTGAGCGCAGCATACTTTGAATCGAAGTGCTCAGGGTCGCAAGCAGGAATTTTATAGACAGAGCTTGCAACCCTTGGAGAGAGAATGAATTGAGCACCATTTGGCATGTACTTTTCTTTCAGCTCATGTCTGAATATCAACGTCAGAAAGCGTGTAAAGGGCACAGAGCTTGAGCGATTTCTTACAGTGATCTTTGACTTCAAATCTTCAAATATCACATTTGCAAAGTCAATGTTTCTACCATTTGCCAGTGCATAAATCATTTGCATCTGGGCAGCAGTGGCTTGATCAAAGGATCCACTATTCCCACCTAGGCATTGAATAACATGTGTGAACAGCAACCTCCATACACCAGGAATATACTTCTTTTGAGGATTACTGTGCACAGGTAGTGCTGGTACCATGTTTGTCCCATACCCAATGGTCAATAACCATTCTTTCCATACTGAGGTAGGGACCAAATCTACAAAGGGCCTGTTTGTGGACTGTTTAGGAAGCCTAAGAACATCTCTTAATAAATCTGCAGAGATGGTGATGGTGTGCTTCCCTTTCATGACAGTGCCTTTAATGGTGCTACTGGACACATCATAATCACAAGTCCACCAGAATTCCCTCAAGAGATGAAGACACATCTCATGGGGATTTTTATAGATTGCTCTTCTAACTGGACATCCTTTGATGAAGTCCAACATAGAATAATATCCTTTAACCTTGGAAGGGATTTCTTCAGATCCCAAGTAGTTATTTGCTTTGACAACTAGTTTTTGGGCTTGAAAAGAAACTTTGTCAGAAGGACGAATGCCTTCATTATCGAAGACTTTAGAAGTGAGATAAGAGGGAATGTTTTCAGGGTTTTCTTGAATTTGTTGTGGTGATTGTTGTTGTTCAGGAACTTGTTGTGATTGAGAAGCCATTTTCAATTTTGGAAGTATAGAGATATGAAGAGAAGATGAAAAGATTGAAAGAAAATGGAAAAGATATTGAAGTATTGAGAGATTTTAGAAGTGAATGAGAAAGGAAATGAACGTGAAAGATGGTATGGGAGAAGGTTTACATATATATGGTATGGATATGGGACCCATAACTGTACATACGAATCGTCATGGACTCTCTTTCATACGTAATATATATATAAAGAAAATTATTTTGTACTAATGATAGTACGAGAAAAATAATTTTATATAAAGAAAATACGTTTAATTATACGTATGTGAGTAACGTATAAAAAAGTTTTGATGTGACAACTTGTACCACAATTTCAAATGTACTCAAGTAGTTACGGCGCGTACAGTGTACAAGTTGCCCATTAGGGGGAAAATCGAGGTAACCGATTGAAATTCTTGTTAAAATATTAACAAGTATACTTAGTGGATATGCTCACATAACTGAATAGTTGAGATCTAAATATATCCACTGACCAAGTTAGAAAAAGGTTAGTCAGTGACTTTGTACAATTTTTGGCAAATTGTCAGCCATCAACGGATTTTGTTTGTCTTTACCAGCAGCCGTTTGCTGCTGGACTAGATGGAGACTTTTAGCTCTCCATTACTTTTATCTTGCTTTTTCCCAAAGCAACAGGGAGTAACGGATTTGATAAGTCTTTACCAGCAGCCGTTTGCTGCTGGACTAGATGGAGACTTTTAGCTCTCCATTACTTTTATCTTGCTTTTTCCCAAAGCAACAGGGAGTAACGGATTTGATAAGTCTTTACCAGCAGCCGTTTGCTGCTGGACTAGATAGAGGCTTTTAGCCCTCTATTGCTTTTGTTTGCTTTTTCCCAAAGCAACAGGGATTAACGGATTTGGTTAGTCTTTACCAGCAGCCGTTTGCTGCTGGACTAGATAGAGGCTTTTAGCCCTCTATTGCTTTTGTTTGCTTTTTCCCAAAGCAACAGGGAGTAACGGATTTGATAAGTCTTTACCAGCAGCCGTTTGCTGCTGGACTAGATAGAGGCTTTTAGCCCTCTATTGCTTTTGTTTGCTTTTTCCCAAAGCAACAGGGAGTAACGGATTTGATAAGTCTTTACCAGCAGCCGTTTGCTGCTGGACTAGATGGAGACTTTTAGCTCTCCATTACTTTTATCTTGCTTTTTCCCAAAGCAACAGGGAGTAACGGATTTGATAAGTCTTTACCAGCAGCCGTTTGCTGCTGGACTAGATAGAGGCTTTTAGCCCTCTATTGCTTTTGTTTGCTTTTTCCCAAAGCAACAGGGATTAACGGATTTGGTTAGTCTTTACCAGCAGCCGTTTGCTGCTGGACTAGATAGAGGCTTTTAGCCCTCTATTGCTTTTGTTTGCTTTTTCCCAAAGCAACAGGGAGTAACGGATTTGATAAGTCTTTACCAGCAGCCGTTTGCTGCTGGACTAGATAGAGGCTTTTAGCCCTCTATTGCTTTTGTTTGCTTTTTCCCAAAGCAACAGGGAGTAACGGATTTGATAAGTCTTTACCAGCAGCCGTTTGCTGCTGGACTAGATGGAGACTTTTAGCTCTCCATTACTTTTATCTTGCTTTTTCCCAAAGCAACAGGGATTAACGGATTTGGTTAGTCTTTACCAGCAGCCGTTTGCTGCTGGACTAGATGGAGACTTTTAGCTCTCCATTACTTTTATCTTGCTTTTTCCCAAAGCAACAGGGAGTAACGGATTTGATAAGTCTTTACCAGCAGCCGTTTGCTGCTGGACTAGATAGAGGCTTTTAGCCCTCTATTGCTTTTGTTTGCTTTTTCCCAAAGCAACAGGGAGTAACGGATTTGATAAGTCTTTACCAGCAGCCGTTTGCTGCTGGACTAGATAGAGGCTTTTAGCCCTCTATTGCTTTTGTTTGCTTTTTCCCAAAGCAACAGGGAGTAACGGATTTGATAAGTCTTTACCAGCAGCCGTTTGCTGCTGGACTAGATAGAGGCTTTTAGCCCTCTATTGCTTTTGTTTGCTTTTTCCCAAAGCAACAGGGAGTAACGGATTTGATAAGTCTTTACCAGCAGCCGTTTGCTGCTGGACTAGATGGAGACTTTTAGCTCTCCATTACTTTTATCTTGCTTTTTCCCAAAGCAACAGGGAGTAACGGATTTGATAAGTCTTTACCAGCAGCCGTTTGCTGCTGGACTAGATAGAGGCTTTTAGCCCTCTATTGCTTTTGTTTGCTTTTTCCCAAAGCAACAGGGAGTAACGGATTTGATAAGTCTTTACCAGCAGCCGTTTGCTGCTGGACTAGATAGAGGCTTTTAGCCCTCTATTGCTTTTGTTTGCTTTTTCCCAAAGCAACAGGGAGTAACGGATTTGATAAGTCTTTACCAGCAGCCGTTTGCTGCTGGACTAGATAGAGGCTTTTAGCCCTCTATTGCTTTTGTTTGCTTTTTCTTAGCAAGTAAGACACACTTAAACTTGCTGAGAGATGTTTGAAGCATCAGCAGACATGACAAGTCATGTCGCTGATTCACCATTCAGCATTCCCAACTTGCTGACCAGATATTTAAATCTTGTTTGATCTAAAGGTTTAGTAAAGATATCAGCAAGTTAGTCATCAGTGGGTATGAAATAGATTTCCACATCCCCTTTCATGACATGGTCACGAATGAAGTGGTACCTAATATCTATGTGTTTGGTCTTAGAATGCTGAACAGGGTTGTGTGTGATAGCAATTGCACTTGTATTGTCACACATAATGGGGATCTTAGAGAATTCTAAGTCATAGTCAGCGAGTTGGTTTTTCATCCAGAGGACTTGTGCACAACAACTCGCTGCTGATACATATTCTGCTTCAGCAGTGGAGATGGAAACTGTATGCTATTTCTTACTAGACCAACTAGTCAGCTTCCCCCCCAACAGTTGACATCCACCACTGGTGCTTTTCCTATCTAACATGCATCCAGCATAGTCAGAGTCAGAATATGCAACAAGGTCAAAGCTGGAGTCTTTGGGATACCAGAGACCCAGTGTGGGGGTACCTTTTAGGTATTTGAAGATTCGCTTGACAGCGAGAAGATGAGACTCTCTGGGAGAGGCTTGATATCTTGCACATAGGCAAGTAGCGAACATGATGTCAGGACGACTCGCTGTGAGGTACATCAGCGAGCCGATCATTCCTCTATAGAGAGTAGGATTCACATGCTTACCATCAGGGTCAGCATGGAGATTATTAGGAGGAGACATGGGAGTGGCTTTGGTGGTCACATTGGATAAGTCGAATTTAGCCAGCATGTCTCGAATGTACTTCTCTTGGTTAATGAAAATCCCATTTGGGAGTTGGCGAATTTGTAGACCAAGAAAGAAGGTCAGCTCACCCATCATGCTCATCTCGAACTGAGAGGACATCAGGGAGCTGAACTTAGAACAAAGTTTCTTGCTGGAGGACCCAAAGATGATGTCATCTACATATATCTGAACATATAGGACATCATCACCCTTTCTATAGATGAAGAGGGTGCTATCAATGGATCCTCGCTGAAACTTATTGGAGAGAAGAAATTCAGAGAGTGTGTCGTACCAAGCTCTGGGAGCTTGTTTAAGACCATAGAGTGCCTTATAGAGACGATAGACGTGTGGCTTGGCTGGATCTTCAAAACCAGGTGGCTGCTCAACATAAACTTCCTCATCGAGTTTTCCATTTAGGAAGGCACTCTTTACATCCATTTGATATACAGTGAAGTTTTTGTAAGCAGCATGTGCCAAGAATAAGCGTATAGCTTCCAGTCTGGCCACTGGTGCAAAGGTTTCATCATAGTCAACACCTTCTTCTTGAAGGTAACCTTGTGCAACCAGCCTAGCCTTGTTACGAGTAACAACACCATCTTCGTCCATTTTATTACGATAAACCCATTTTGTTCCAATTGGTTCTTTTCCAGGAGGTAAAGGAACCAAGAACCAGACATGCTGTCTTTGGAACTGGGTAAGTTCCTCTTGCATGGCAGCAACCCATGAAGGATCAACCATTGCTTCTCCTATATTTTTGGGAGTGATCATAGACAAGAAGTTTACATACAGACATGTATTTCTTGTCACTGATCGAGTAATAATCCCCTGCTGAGGATCACCGATGACTTGGTGAGCTGGATGACTAGATGTCCATTTAAGTGCAGGAGCACTTGAGACACCAAGTTGAGTGGCAGCGGAAGTTGGAGCTATGGGATCAGCAGGAGTATTATAAGAAGAGAGGTCAATGGTAAGAATGGGTTCAGGAGAATGATCAGCAGAGCCATTCGACTGATTTGAGTTATCATTGATGGCGGAGTCTTCAGCAGACTCCATTTCTTCAGCATTTGCTGAAGCATCATGAAACTCCTCATCAGTAGAGTCATCAGCATGCACGTCATCAGCCAGTGATCTAGGTTTGGCTGATGCTGCATTGATTGATCTTAAGATAGGCTCAACTGGCTCAATCGAGTAGATATGAGCAGCAACTTGCTCTAGTTCAGCATCAGCTAAACTATCCTTTGTGATATGCTGAATAGTATCAGGCAGCGAGCAAGAAGCATCAACAAATAAGTCAGCTTCCTCAGTAAGAGGGTCAGCTAGCTCATTAAAAATGACCTCAGATGAAGAAGATTGAATGTCCTTTAGAGCTGATGAACTTTCATCAAAAGTGACATGAATGGATTCATCAACCTTCTGAAGGCGAGTATTGAATACTCTGAATGCCTTGCTGATGGATGAATACCCAAGAAAGTATCCATCATCAGCTTTAGGATCAAATTTACCTAGGTGATCCTTG
The DNA here is from genome assembly GCA_034093135.1 of Erigeron breviscapus. Classification (NCBI taxonomy): domain Eukaryota; kingdom Viridiplantae; phylum Streptophyta; class Magnoliopsida; order Asterales; family Asteraceae; genus Erigeron; species Erigeron breviscapus. The sequence continues at coordinate 50,122,285 of CM067175.1, read as the reverse complement.
TTGTTTAAGATGAAGACAGGACATCCAAATACATGGAAGTATTTGATTTGAGGTTTCTTGCCTTTCAACACCTCATACGCTGTCTTGTCATGTCTTTTAACTATTAGACATCTATTTTGAGTATGACAAGCAGTGTTGACAGCTTCAGCCCAGAATTTACTAGGCAAAGACGACTCGCTGAGCATGGTGCGTGCTGCTTCTATGAGAGTTCTATTTCTCCTTTCAGCGACACCATTTTGCTCAGGAGTTCTAGTGGAAGAGAAATTTTGTGAGATCCCTTGATCAGCACAAAAGTCTTCAAGAGTGTGGTTTCTGAACTCAGTACCATGATCGCTCCTAAGTTCTTTCACCCTTATGCTGTTGAGATTTTCCATTTTCTTGATGAAATTAATAATCTCTTCAGTAGCATCACTCTTGGAATGAAGAAAGATAGTCCAAGTGTATCGTGAGTATTCATACGATTACTAAAGTGTATCTGCTACCCTTTAGACTTTGGACATTCACTGGACCAAAAAGGTCCATGTGAAGAAGATGAAAGCAGCCAGAGATAGAATTGGCCTGCTTGGTTTTGAAGGTAGCTCTGTGGCTTTTACCTTTTTCACAAGCACCACAGAGTCTATCCTTTTCAAAAGAAAGATGAGGGAGGCCACGAACAAGGTTCTTTTTGGCCAAAGAGTTAATGGTTTTGAAATTCACATGCGACATACGCTTGTGCCATAACCAATTTAGTTCAGCAGCTGACTTAGCAAAGAAACAAGTCTCACTATCAGTCTTGATAGGAGTGAAGTCAACCAGATATACATCTCGTTTTCTTGGAGCAACCAAGACTACTTCTTTGTTTACATTTACTACAGTGCCTTGATGTTTATCAAGGATCACTTTGTAGTCAGCATCACAAAGTTGACTTATGCTGATGAGATTATGTTTTAATCCATTGACATAAGCGACTTTGTTGAACTTAATGAGTCCATTTGAGAGAAGACCATAACCTTCAGTTTGTCCAGTGGAATTGTCACCAAACACTACAGTAGGACCAGCAGCCTCTACGTAGTTATCCAGCAGAGTCTTTGAGCCAGTCATGTGTTTTGAACAGCCACTGTCCAAGTACCACACACCTTTTCCCAGCGAGCCCTGCATAGATTTAACAGAAGGATTTAGATGGGTTCACTGTTGAACTCACTGACGGACATGTCAGCAGGATTAAAGATGGGAGACACAGAGGATTCTTCTATGCTGACAGCATCATCAGTAGAGAGAGGAAGAGGAGCACTAGGGTTAGTATTCTCATCACTTGGAGAGTTATCAACAAGTTGATGAGCAGGAGGCATGTCACGATCAATCACATAGGTGTGATATTGATCAGCAGAGGTGACAGTGGCTCCAGTATCTAGAACAGTCAAGTTGCTGACTTGATTGTTGTTCCCATACTCAACCAGAATGCTGCCTCGACCAGTAGTAATGATCTCTTGAGAGAGAGGAAAGGAGATTCGCTGAGCTGCAATGAATTCAGCAATGTTCTCTTCAGTGAGATCGGTTGACTCTCCTACACTATTCATGTGATCAGCAGAAGCAGAGCTGTTGCTGACCAAAGTGGAGGAGGAAGCAGCCGCTGAAGAAGAAGGATTAGGTTGAATGTCAACTTCAGGAGCATCCTTGGAGTTGTCACAATCAGAAGCAACATGACCTCTGCTGCCACATATGTAGCATTTTTTAACAGAGGTGCTGCCTTTTTGATTTTGAAGGAAGAATTCCTTCAGTTGAGAGGAAAGATCATTAACTTGCTGAGCCAGCTCGTTAATTTTAGGGTCAACGGAGGAAGATGCCTTTTTCTTTTGCTTAGACTTCTGCTTATGCTTAAGTGTAAGCTGAGGCATTTTAGGAGCAGGACCCAAAATGGATTTTCCTCTTGGATCCTCAGATTGAGAGGTAGAGGGGATTTTTGATCCCTTGACTACACTCTATGCTAGATTAACAGCAGGGTGAGAAGAAGAAGAAGGACCCTGCTGAGATGGATGCACTCTTTTGGAGTGATCGATCTAGGTTGCTGATTAGGAGTAGCTGACTTCATTTGCCTATGAGGTAGGTACTGCCCATTAGGAGTAGAGGCTCTAACTTGCTGATGAGGCAAGTGTCCTCTTTGAGGAGTGATAGGCCTAACTTGCTGATGGGGCAAGTGTCCTCTTTGAGGAGTGATAGGCCTAACTTGCTGATGAGGCAAGTTTCCTCTTTGAGGAGTAATAGGCCTTACTTGCTGATGAGGCAAGTTTCCCTTTTGAGGAGTAATAGGCCTATTTTGTGTGTGAGACATTCTCTCCTTTTGGGGAGTTTTATGCCTCAAAATAGGAGTAGGCATCGATTGTGGTGCCTGCTGGTGGACTTGTTTATCAGCAGATCGGACCTTAGAAGGTCCAACTTGCTGATATCTAGCGTCACCAAACCTGACGCGTCTCTGCATGACACGATCATCCTGAACAGTTTTACTGTCAGCATGGGGAGGAGCTTGCTGAGAAGATGAAGGAGAAGTGGGTTGAGCAACTGGTTGAGGTTGCTGACTGACATGATTAGCTCGCTGAGGCGTGCTATAGTCATAGGGGACAACAACCTTACTTCTTCTGAAGGGGTCAGTAGGTCTGAATGTGAGCTGCTGAGGAGCGATGGGTTTGAAACCATCACTGCCAATATCCCCTTCAAAGGATTCCCCAGAAGAGTATTGAACTCTTCCTTCGTTTGGCATCATGCCAATAATGGGAAGATGAGGATAGGGGTTGCTGGTGCTAGCTGGGGAGCCAGCACCATTTTCCTCAGCATTAGATGGGTCGCTGGTAGTAGAAGTGGTAGTACCAGCTTCCATTTCATTGTGGTAATCGTTAAGACCCCTAACAAAATACCATTTCTCATCTCTTCAGGAGAGATGACAGCAGATGGAGGAATAGATTTCAGGCTTCACCTCATCATTGAACAAGTCAAAAGAGAGGCAGCGGCATTAAAGTTACCGCCTATTACTGCCTGAACTTGGGCAGGGACTTGTTCGTTTAGCACTGGTGGTGAAACCTGGAAGCTTTTGACCAGGAGGTCACAATCTTCTTAAGATTGGCAACTTCAAGCTTGAGTTTTTCATTCTCAAGTTGAACCTTTTATGCCAACAACTCATGAGATTGGAGTTCAACATGAACATTCCTCAGCTCATTGAGTCTTTCAGATTTTTCACTTAACTCCAAGGAAGTAGAGTCAAGCTTAGATTGGACATCAGCTCGTATAGATTCAACGAACTGAAAGTCACAAAGAAGAGATTCGAAGATTTTTGGTTTATCTTCTTCAGAAGCAGAGGAGTGAGCACAAACCTTTTTAATGGTGACGTTCACCACTGACTTGAGGAGACTTGATCTCTTGTCAAAGCATCTCCATCAGCGAGCGCCATAAGGCACATGGCGTCAACATATTCTTCACTGTCTGAATCGTCTGATTCAGCCCAGTCGTGCTCTTCAGCAACCAGCCCTTTTGCTGGTGTTTTAGCCTCTTCCATTTCAGCAACCTTGGCCTTCAGCTGATAGTATTTATTCCTGTACTCATCAGCAGGTTTGGAAGGGTTAGTTTTAGGAGCAGCAGGAGTTGGTAGGGAAACTCTGCACTCCTTTTGGTAGTGGCCTTTTCTACCACATCTCCAGCACTCCTCTTGAGCTTTGTCAACAGGAGGCTTATATGGAGCAACCGACCTACGGTTGTTCCATTTACGGGAGTACCTCTTACCAGCGACTAAGGAAAAATCCATAAAGTCGCTGAACATCTCTTGTTTCTCTTCAGCATCAAGATCATCAACAAGAGATTGAATAGGTTGTGGAAGAATAGAAGAGCTGGCACCAGTATTAAGATTACTGGGCTCAGCAGAGATAAGGGCCAAAGGGTCGAGAGCAGAATGAGAAGAAGAAACAGAAGAAGAAGAGGGACCCGCACGATGCTGTGCATCAGCGGCAGCTCTAAGATTTTGAGCAGAGAGCTCTTTCTTCGAACTGTAGCATGCCAAAGAGAGACTCAAGGTTAAGGCCATTGAGTCGCTCAGTGGTTCTGAGGATTTGTCTCAGACCTTGCCACTTGATAGGTAAACTATCAAGAAATTTGTGGCATACCTCAAAATCATCATGAGAGATACCAACAGTGGTTATGTCGTTCAGCAACCCTTTAAATCGGGTATATGAACCATTTAGACCTTCGTTGGGGAGGGAAAAGAAATTTTCATAGGCTCTTTTTAAGTCTATCTTTTTAGTGGCAATGGTAGCAGCAGAGCCTTCATGCATGCTAACCAATCTATCCCAAACTTCTTTTGAAGAGGGATATCTAATAACCACTTTCATGAGGTCAGTGGGAAGAGTGCTGACAATCATGTTTTTGAGCCTTGCATCAAGATTAACAAGTCTCCTTTCATCGTCAGTCCATTGAACCTCTGGTTTGACGATGTCAATCACAATCTCAGGAGCATCAACAGTTGCTCCTGGTGTTCTTTGAACCAGAGTGGGGATATAAGGACCGGCGGTCAGAATAGACATAAGATAGGGTTCCACACCCACTATATGTAGTAACATCCTTTCCTTCCAAGACCCAAAGTCATCGGGCTCGAATCTTGGAGGGACGGATACGTAACCGAAGTCACGTGTGTTAACAAGGGTGGGAACAGCAGTCATGTTCTTGTTTAAAAAGGATTAAGAAAGAAAAAGAAAAGAGAATTTTTTGAAAGAAAGAAAAAGTATGCAAACGGATCTAGTTTCAATGATTTAGAAACGATGTCTCTGATACCAATTGACAGTCCAGGATTTGCACACTTATATTAGTTTTAACAAGACAAGAAAGTTAAGAACAGAAAGTAAAGAACAAGAATAAGTTCAAATGCAAATATCTAGCAAGTCTAATCATCTGTATCATTGATTAAACGATGAATACATGGTCGATATTACAACTTGTCTTACAAGACTACAAATGAACTATGTAATTGCTAAGTCTAGAAAGAAAGAAACTTAAACAATTACAAATAAAGTGAACACACTTTGTGGTGACAAACACAATAAATGATGCGGCTGTGTTGCTTTATATAGGGGAGGAATTAGGGCAACACAGCCTTACAATGATAGTGATATAATGGTGGTTGTCGACTTCCCATAGGCTCGTTGTACTTGATCCAGGAGCCTTTGTCTTCTTTACCAAAACGGGTATGTAAGAGAGAAACCCTTGTTTTGGTCCCAACTGTACCTTTGCCATATAAGGTAATCTTCAGTTGGATGAACCACCATGTGACTCTTGTCTTCTTGTGGTTTGAAATCTTCCCGCCTTGACACACAAATTGGCAAGCAACCCACCCGCTGACGAGAGTCAATGACTCGCTGATGCCTCGCTGACGACCGACGTCAGCGACCAAGTCTGGTCAGCGAATCCTTGACTCAACAATATGTATGATAAATTATAGAATATTCGGGTAGCGCTGGACTTCCTTACAAAGTTGTCAATATTCTATAGGTTACAATGGACTTCGTTACAAATCTGTCGATATATATTCTTTAGGGCTTGCCGAAGGCTTCAAAATTTTGAGATCGTCATGGTAATTCTCAAGCTACAAAAGCAACAATCTCTCAAATGATATTGACAGATGAAAGTGTAAAATGATATGAGTCGAGCATCTCCGATAGTGCAGCCAAGGCGTAAGCTCGAGCTATCTTTATCTTCATAAATCATAACCCTTGAGTAAACTCATATTAAGAGCAGCCACGGTGGTGGCCAAGTGAATCTCGTAGAGGCATCACAAACAATTTGATTCACTTACTGCACATTGATATAAATGAGTTTACCCTGATAAAGAAAATATGCATAAGTTAAACACGGGTCACAATCAAAACTCAATTTACTACAATCATAAAGTACATGAAGTTAAAAAACACACACATACAAACACACAAAAAAGTATGAAGCATCTTAGAAAGTTATAAGCATGAGATATACAACCTAACCCGAATGGCCGAATCTACTCTTCATAAGTATATGAGTCAAACATTGACACCTCAACCGATTAGGATAATAACACGCTAGAATCTAGAACAAGTCTAGGGTCATTATGTCATGATGAGATAGTGATGTTTGCACCAAGCGACACACAAAAGGATCATTTTTGACTCTAGGATTCATGCACGACGTATGATACAACATAGTAGACAATTCACTGAGTTCGTTTCAGTGGTAGACAGAAACCGTGTATATAAGTGAATAATAAGTATACACATATTTCTGAGAGAGCGACGCACTTCGGCAACGTGTGATTTTCCTTTATGTAGTCTTAGCTTCTAGGATATATTTATAATGACGATAATGATTCTTACTTCAATTAGTTAGTGGGTTATTTACCAGTGTAATAAATCCTCCTCGTAATGATCAGCAACTAATGGTTGACAACTCCTTATAATGTAATGCTAGTTACCCTATCACGAACTCAACAAATCCCGATTGGTTTAAAATAACTAGAAACCTCGAAGCGTCTCAAAACCGAAACCTCTTTGAGGTATATTGCGGCCGTGACACACAATAAGTAGAGGTGCACGCAGTAATGCAGAAGTAGGTTATTTTCTCATCAAACCTCTAATATATAGTGGATTGTCATATAAGAAGTAAGGTGGAAAACGCTATAAGCCTGTGACCGACCTGGTAATAGAGGCACTCCATAATAAAATAGGTATTAACTGTGGTAATTAATAATGACTTGTGTAGCATCCAATAGATTTTCATTGAGAGTGTTAAGTGTGTAGAGAAGCCTCTCAAACATCTCATTCGTGCCTCCAATTTGTACAATTAGTGAAATCATACACACTTTCCTAATTATCTAGCTCTCTAGTGTCCTGTCTCTCTTTAATTAACAATAAATCATTATTCTATATCAGATACTATATAAAAATCTTAATGATATATCTGAATCATTCGTGAATCGGTTCTCAGAGTCAAAATAATATTATATTCATACTCTATTCAAGCGTTCATATAATTCAATACTCATTAGAAGCCTACGAGCCTACGGGGTCACACAAAATGACACGTATACTCTATGTAATTAATTAATATATTAAATGTAATATATTGATTAATACGTTCACGAAATGATTAATAAACATATAGTATATTTTTGTGTGACCCCGTAGGCTTAAATATTTTCCGGACATGCGTTTATTTAACGTGATCATATTCCAACAGCTCCCACTTGAGCATGTTATATAAAGACAATAACATTGGTTAGCGTCTAGCAACACGCCAATGCTCCTGAAAATATTTAAGTATAGTTTCTTAAAGTATCTTTTGAAACGGTTTCAGTCTTTATTATTCCTTTGTTTCAGATACCTTGTTAATTATCGATATGGATCAATGTCATTCCATAATTTAACGATTCTGTTTCTCATTTTTACAACTAATTAAGATTACCAAATTAATCGAGACAACATCTGGAGTTCATTTGGGTATGCGCATACAAACATCTTAATTAATCAATGAGGGCGCCAAATGGTATCATTCTTCAGTTGCAAATTGAAGGAACAAATCCTATTTTGACTACACGTGTTAGTCATGTCGTTTCACTACATTTCTGAAAATAGCCCTTTGTTACTACCTTATTCAGGATAGTTAGAACTATATCAAGAAAATGCAATCCACACATGCATAACCTGCTTGTATCTCAAGTCTAAGGATAAATAAAGTAACCATTTCACGAATTTTACTTAATGACGCCGATCCATAAAGTGAGGATTCGTTAAGTGGGTTTGGTAGGACCATCTTCAAATATTCCTAAGAATATTACCAATCACTCAGATTTGTCTTAGTTTAACCATATTCCCATATAGTTAATCGACAATGGACATTTAGAATATTTAAAATATTCATGGATTAAACATGCAAATATAAGATACAATTATATATTGAAATGAAAACAAACATACCAAAGTACTTTAATTCATTTATTAAAATAATAATTGTTCAAAATCCCTTATCCAAATACCAATCACAGATTTACATGATATAACCAGCTAATTTAAGTCCTATGCCCTCGGCATGCTTATTGAGCTTTCCTTTTGACAAAGCCTTTGTAAAAGGATCAGCTAAGTTACAATCTGTGTGAACTTTGAGTAAATTGATTTCACCTAATTCGATTTGCTCACGAACATAGTGATATCTTCTCTGATAATGTTTGGCACCTTTCTGAACTCCGGGTTCGTTGGCAATGACAATAGCTCCCGTTTTATCACAGTACAGATCCAAAGGTGTGTTATTTGAGGGCATCACGTCAAGCCCAGAAATAAACTTTCTGATCCAGACAGCTTCCATGGCGGCATCTGAGGCGGCAATATACTCAGACTCTGTAGCAGACATAGCAACTGTAGATTGTTTCTTGCTCTTCCAATCCACCGCGCCTTCATTTAAAACGAAGACGTATCCTGACTGAGATTTTGTATCATCTTTATCAGTCTGAAATCCAGCATCACAGTATCCAGTTACTTTGAGTTCTGCATCGGGATTTCTCCATACACCAAGAATAAATCTTTAGTAGCACGCATGTACTTAAGAATATTCTTCATAGCAGTCCAGTGATCCTCACCCGGATTCTGTTGATATCGGCTAACGATATTTTGCGCAAACGCAATGTCAGGTCTAGTACATCTTACCGCATACATAATAGATCCCACAGCCGAAGCATAAGGAATTCTTTGCATACGCTCCACCTCCTCAGGTGTAGAAGCACCGTTCTTGCTAGATAAATTAAGTCCTTCTTGCATAGGTACGAAACCACGCTTAGAATTCTCCATCTTGAATCGCTTCAAGATCTTATCAATATAAGCACTTTGACTTAATCCAATCAACCTTTTACTTCTATCTCTATAGATCTTGATTCCAAGAATGAATGCTGCTTCACCCAAGTCTTTCATAGCAAAACACTTTCCAAGATGGGATTTTACATCTTGCAACATTGGAATGTGATTTCCTATTATCAATATGTCATCAACATACAAGACAAGGAAAGTAACATTACTCCCACTAGCTTTGCGATATACACATGGCTCATCAGGATTTTGAGCAAAAACCAAACTTTTTTATTTCCTCATCAAATCTTTTATTCCAAATTCTTGATGCTTGCTTTAGTCCAAAAATGAACCTTTGAAGCTTGCACACTTTGTTGGGATACTTTAGATCGATAAAACCTTCTGGTTGAACCATATAAACTTCCTCGTCTAGATAACTATTCAAGAAAGCGGTTTTGACATCCATTTGCCATATCTCAAAATCATAGTACGCTGCTATGGCTAAGATGATCCTAATAGCTCTAATGTCCGCTACGGGAGAGAATGTTTCCTCATAGTCAACTCCGTAAAGCTGAGTATAGCCTTTCGCCACAAGACGAGCTTTATAGGTGTGTACATTTCCATCCATGTCGGTCTTCTTCTTGAAGATCCATTTACACCCAACGGTTCTACCATTAGGTGGAAGATCAACCAAGCTCCAAACTTGATTATCTTTCATGGATTTCATTTCCACATTCGCAGCTTCAAGCCATTTGTCAGATTCTGAATCTGATAATGCAGCTTTGAAATTAGGAGGTTCATTTAAGTCTCCTAATACGTGTTCTTTAGACTCAATATTAAGATTCAATCTTTCACGAGCACGTATTGTCCTTGAGGACCTACGAATTGGAATCGCATTATCTTCAACTTGAGGTTCATGAGATTCATCTCTTTGAACATTTTCCACCCTAAGTTGATGATTGCTAGTATTATCAGAAGTTGACACATCTTCTTCTTGAGTCTCATCAAGCTCGACAATCCTCCCACTGTTTTCTTGAGATATGAGATTCTTTTCAAAGAACTCAGCATATCGAGATACTTTAACAGTGTTGTCGGTAGGAAAGTAGAAGTAGTAACCCATCGTTTCCTTTGGGTATCCTACAAAGATGCACTTAACAGATCTAGGTTCAAGTTTGTCAGGCGTATCTCGTTTCACAAGTGCCTCACAACCCCAGACCTTTAAGTAAGACAAATTAGAAACACTCCCATGCCACAATTAATGCGGTGTCTTGTCAACCTTCTTGGTTGGAACCATATTGAGAATGCGTACAACAGTCTCTAGAGCATAATCCCAAAATGAAAATGGTAGAGTAGTAAGGTTCATCATTGATCTCACCATGTCTAGCAAGGTTCGATTTCTCCTCTCAGATACACCATTATGTTGTGGAGTATATGGAGGAGTAAGCTGTTGAATAATTCCACAAGCTTTTAGATAATCCTTAAACTCTTGACTTAAGTATTCTCCACCTCGATCCGAATGAAGAATCTTGATGGTTTTACCGAGTTGATTCTCTACTTCATTTTTAAACTCTTTGAATGTTTCAAAGACTTCATGTTTATGTTTAAGCAAGTAAACATAACCATAAAGACTGAAATCATCCATAAAAGTAATGAAGTAGCTATCACCTTTCCTTGACACATGTCTAAATGGGCCACATACATCGGTATGTATTAGTCCAAGTAGCTCTTTAGCCCTCTCCAGTTTATGCGGAAAAGATTTTCTTGTCATCTTGCCGGAAACATAAGACACACATTTTTCAAATGATTCATCATTTGATTGTAGAAGTCCTTCACGTTGAAGTCTTTCAATGCGTTTCTTGCCAACATGAGCAAGGCGACAATGCCAAAGATAAGTCGAGTCCAAATTGGGCTTGACTCGTTTGCTAACATTATACATTGAATTATCATTTGAATCACAACCATGAATATCAATTTCATAAATACCATCACAAGCAATAGCATTAAAATAATGAACATTATTTCAAGAAACTGAAATACCATAATCATTAAAAACATTAATGAATCCATTGTTTTTCAACAAAGAAACTGAAATTACACCTCTAGTAATAGATGGTGCATAATGACAATTGTCTAAAACAATAACTAAACCAGTAGGTAAAACTAAATGATAGTCGTCTATTTCTTCTACAGCTGCCGGTAGACCATTGCCCACGAACAGTTGTAAAGATCCTGGCTTCAGATTCTTTCTTCTTCTAAGCCCCTGTAAAGAATTACAGATATGAGTTCCACACCCGGTGTCATAAACCCACGAATTACTCTTAGAAAAGGAATATAATTCAATTGTGAAGATACCTGAAGTACTGGCCGAACCAGCTTGCTTCTTCTTCGCATTCAACTCAGCTAGATACTTAGGACAGTTCCTCTTCCAGTGTCCCACTTCAGCATAGTGATGACAAGCCTGGTCTTTAGCCGGATGTTCCTTTTTCGCCGGAGGGGTCTTTTTAGGTTTCGGGACGGTAGCAACTTGCTTTCCCTTACCATCGTTCTTGCCCTTAGCTCTCGGTTGTTTCTCTTTCTGGACCCTTCCCCCTTGATCGTGAGAACTTGGGGTGTAGCAGATTTCTTTGGAAGCTTTTTCTCATACTCAATCAACATGGCATGAAGTTCAGCTATGGTTTTACTCATGCTATGTGTAAGTCCCAACTCAATAGATGGTACTACCTGAAGACACCTCAATGTCGATGGTGGAGTTACTTTGCAATATAAGCACTGAACTGGAGATGACCAGTTGCAGTGAGTATATACCAAGTTCTAGATAGATTACTTATTTAAGTGACAATAAGTAAAGAACAATGCAATAATATAAATACTTGTAAAGTAAATTGGTGAGACAATATGTAATTTTCAAGTGTAATTTATTTATTAACTTTAAATAAATTACAAGGTTGTTGCAGAACCAAGATAATACAAAGTATGTAAATATCCTAACAACCTATGAACTACAATTGATCTACACTTGGAAATTCTCTAAACAATCGAAACACTTAAAGTTGTGAAATGTTCCTTTTTACGATTGAGAGAATATTGCACAAGTTCACCAAGAATATTGCAGGTTTGCAAAGTATGTGTGTGTTTCTTGTTGTGCAATGACTTGTATTTATAGGAAAAGTTGACATTGGGATGTCAACTTTGGCCGTACAAATATGGTTGAGAACATTTAAGGAATAGCATTTAATTCCTTAAAATGCTGTGTAAAGTTGCAGTATAAAGCAACTTTACTCAACCAGCTTTATGTACCTTTTTGTACTTTATACATAGATAAATCCTATTATCCGTGTAATAGCACATAAAACATAAAAGTCTTTTCCTCGTAATCAGTGTAAAGCTTTGTAAGAGCTTTCCACTGATGGTCTCCAGTTTGTAACTGACTAGAATGTCAACTGGGCTTCGCTGCCATTGTCATTCTCTATCTTCCACTTGTTGTCTTCGACTTCAACTGGAATGATTCTTCAACTGGTCAGTTCTCAACTAGAGGAAGTCTTCAGTTGCGTTAACTGTACGTTGCAACTGGATTTCAATATATTTCGGACAAATCTTCTTAGTCTCCAGGTGCAACTGGAGACTGGCCAGTTTCACCGAAACTGGTCCTAACAAATTCCCCCTATTTCTCCAGAAATATTACCAAGTCTTTTTCAGTTCTTGTATTTGTACAATTATGAACTGGAAAGACTTGTTCGACTAAATCTATCTAAGTTTTCCAAGGCATTTTTATAGATCAATAAATGCCTTGGGTTTTTCTTTTGAGTTTGTTAGATCTAATCTATTATCTATCTTGTGGTTACAAACTGGTAACTTCATTTATACAGAGAAATGAAATTTACACAAGTTACAGAATGTAAACAAAATTACAAGCAGATAAACTGAAAGGAAAAATTTAATTAGATGGCCCTTCGCCAATTCTCCTTTTCTTTGTCACTAAAGAGATAGGCTGAGAGTCTTCAGGATCAATATTCAACTTCAGCTCCAGATTCTCTTTGTGTTGAATCTTGCCCTTCAAGAAGTTACCCAAGCTTTCTCAAACCTATTCTTTTGTGCCTTTGCTTCCAAAAAGTTCACCATTTCCACCCATTCGAGAACCCATATTGCATTGCACCAGGATTGTCAGTTCTAACTAGTGGCCCTCTAGCATAACTGACTTCAACATGAAAGTACTTGGTGCCTGGCTTAATTGTTACAAAAACACCATTGATTGCCCCACTGTGTCTTCTGGTTGCCATGATCTGGGAGTAATAGCTTCTAGCTTCAGATTCATTTGAGATTTTAATACTCCCAGCTCCAGCAGCCAGCACAGCAACCTTGATGTCATCATTTGATACATCGCCAGTTGGTTCAAGGAAGGTTCTAAGATCAGCATCTCTATGCAGTGGTTTTCTTGGTTGAGGGTTCCTTCTTGGTGGATTCAAGACCCTTTTCACAACCTTCTTTACATTTTCAATTCTTAGAATCCCACTGGCCCTGTTCTCTTTTTCCTTCTCCATTGATATATTCAAATTTCTGGCATCATGCTCAGCTTCATCATCAGGATAGTGCCTGTCCAGTTCAATGTCAAGCATTTCTTTTAACATACCCACTATCCTGGCATCATCTTTCACTCTGGCATATTCCTCCTTAGTGATTCCCAACAAGTGAGCATCACTAATATCAAGCAATTTAATCTTGGCCAGATGTTGTCTGGCTTCAGCTTGGTTGCTTGTTTCATTTTCTTTCTTTCTTTAATTTGATCACCAAGCCTTGCAGACGTTTGCTATCACTTTCAGAAACTGGAGGAAGTACATCAGCATTGCCAGTTTCCAACATTGGTACATCAGTGGCCGGCTGGGCTTCATCAGATGCTTTCCCTTTACCCTTATCCACATTCCCCCTATCAATCACATCGGTCTCCTCAACCCTTTGCTCACCAGCTTCAGTACTGGCAGCCACAATCATTTCACCACCAGATTGACTCCCAGATGGAGCACTTCCAGATGCAATTGGTGCAAGGACTGCACTTCTTTCCCCCTTGGCAACCGGTCAAGAGGCTGCCACAATTTCATGTCCTTGCACTCTTTAAAAATAGTGCACATCATCCTGAAAGTTCTCCACAGATGGTTGGTCTCTTTAGACTGAGTCAGAACGTTAGCTGCAACCTGTTGCTGACTAGTTTTCAGTTCATCCAAAGTTTTAGAATCTTCACTAAGACCCGAAACCACTTGTTCCTTAACCTCTTCATCCTTTTTCTCCAATTTCTACTTCAGTTGTCAGTTTATCCAGAGACTGAGTATGATTAGATACCTGGGTGTTCAAAGTATCTATGCTGCCTCTCAACTGGTTGATCTCATTAGTGAGTGGGGCCAGATCAACCTGAGGAGTGGCCAGCTTGGTGATCTCAGCTATCACCTTTTAATCAACTGTGTTTCTCTAGCACCCAGCATATCATCAATTTTCTGACCAACCGAAACCATCAACTGCTGCCCAAGCTCAGTCACATTCAACCCAGGCTTTTCAACTAACTCTTTCACATGCTTTTCAATCTCCCTTAAATCAACTTCAGATGTTCTTACAGTGTTGCCAAGCAAATTGGAGATTAAGGTTGTGACCTTGGACTGAGTAAGGTCAAAGGCTTCTTTTAATGAAGAGGCCAGATTGTTGCAGCCAGTGACCAACTCATTCAGCTTCTTCAACACCAAGTCTTCATTATTTGAAAACTTGTTAATCCCCAGATCAACCACTTTAATATTGGTCAGATGATCCTTGTGGTATCTGGAGAAAGACTTGGTGTTTTTGTCAAGTGTCTTTTGAATATCCTCCACCCTGGTAAGAAGGTTTTGGATATCGGCTTGAACAGACACAAATTGACTGTCCAGTGACGGAGGAGAAGGTGTCACTGGACCAGCAGCAGTTACCACTGGAGTAACTGGAGGAGGCAAATTGAGAAGTCTCCCCAGTTGTCATACCAGCAGTTGAAGAAATATTAGGAGTGGTGGTAGAAGAAAGGACTGGAAAAACAATGTGTTGTTCATGCTGAGAATGCTCAGGTGTGAACAACGGCGGCGGTGGGGGGTGGCATTTCTCGAAGGAGTGAGAACTGCCCAGATGGTGATGGTGCCATACGTCTGTTTCCAGACATATAGTTATATGTGGGAAATGGAATTTCAGTAGGCTCAGTTTCTTGTGATGGTAAAATTGAAATTGAAGCATCTGGATGCGAGACTTGAGATGAAGGGTTTTGATCTTGTACAAAAGAATCAAAAATCTCCAAGTCTGATGCAGTACCTTCTGAATCCGAAGACTTCAATAAGGATTTCCTCGTCATTAACATTCATGTCCAGATCCATGAATGTAACTGAGGGCTGACCAGATTGGTCAGTCTCTAAATGACCTTCTCCAGTTTCCTGGAAGGTTGCATCTGTTGGAGGTTCAGTTACCGAGGTAACTTCACCAGGGATAGAGGTCACTGGGGTTGCCTCAGTTACAATTGCTCTATCCACAATCATAACATCATCAGCCACAGAGTTTGGAACCTCAGTCTCCAGCAGTGACTGGCCAGAGACGTCGTCAGTTCGTGTAAGAGCAGT
>CM067175.1:50073030-50105858 GCA_034093135.1 Erigeron breviscapus | reverse complement strand
AGAGAGATACTGTTCTGTAAACCATCACACATTTATGTGTGTAATTAATGCGGATCTCAGAACCCGATCAAAATTATATTTGATAATTTCAAATAAACCGTTTGAGTTCCACATTCTCTCTCCTATATATACCCACTTTCATATTTCAATGACATTTACTTCGAGCATAAATTCCAAATCTTTCAAATTCCTTCATTAATTTCTTTCTTCATTCAATTTCCAATCATATTTATCTCTCTTATTTACTCCATTTACATTCAATTCTTTCATCAAATCTTCATCATAACCTATACATATTCAATTTCATTTTCATCTATTCTCATAAATGGCACCTAGACAGTCAAGATCTCTGCTTCCAATGATGTTCCTTCGGATAATGTTGATAGGGCACCTCATATCAATCTTGAGGCAAGTGCCATAAGAATCAATATGAATAACTGGATGGCCAGACTCTCTCTGTCCAGTGTTCATGATGCCCAATCGATTATTGGGAGATTAAATTCTTTCTTTCTTTCTTGCCCATTATATGGTGCATTAACATTAAATCCTGGTAGGATGTACCATGAGTATTTGTGTGAATTCTGGTGCACGGCTCAATATGACGATGAAACGTCTAGGATTAACTATACTCTAAAGGGAGGTACCAGATCCCTTGGTTTCACAGTTAGTCTTTTCAGGTCTGTTCTTCAATTAAACTATCATGAACAGAATGAGTTGCCAATAGAGCTTCCCACTGGTATCAACACAAGGGAAGTATGCAGGTTAATGGGGCATACAGATATACTGGATGAGCATGGGCAGCTATCCAGAAAGGGGACGATTTATATGAGCAAATTGACAGATTCGTGGAGATATTTCTTCACGCATATCGTTGAGTGTCTAGGAGGCAGCTCTGGAGGATTGGATCAAATCAATCAAACACACCTCCAGATTGCCTATTGCTTATGGTTTGGGCTAAGGGTTGATTTCGCCCAGATATTCTTTGATGACCTGGTTGAGCGCCTAAGAGTGAAAGGAAGAAAGCCATTTGTTCCTTATATTCGATTCCTTTCACTTATGTTCAAGAATGCACTTGGCGACCAGTATGATATGGATACCACTCACTTTTCAATGAGTGAGTATATGAGGGACCTAGTCAATCTTAGGTCTCCAGTGGATGAGGTAGATATTCCTCAGTCCATGCTTTCCTTCCAAAGGGAAGAAGTTGCAAATGGATCTTAAGAAAGTTGTATCTAAAACAACTCCAGTAGAAGGTACATTTTTGGTGCACTAGACAGACTTATGCTTGAAGAATTATGGAATGATCTCAAGTCAAGGACTGGTGATCATTCCAAGGGGGAAAAGTCGTCTGGTGACCAAACACAACAAGCATATGGCACTGAAGCCGGGCTTACTGAAGAGGCTGCTGGTACTGAAGCCGAGCCCCAGTTTGAATCCTTCCCAGATATTCCTACCACACTGAAGGCAGTTAAAGGAAAAGAAAAGGTTGTATCTGGTGAAGAGGAAGAGCAGACTGAAGATGTTGACAATGAAACATCAAGGAAGTTGCAACAACAATGCATCATGATAGAGATTTTCAAAAGAAATCAAAAGGAGGAACTGCTGGCCCATCAAAGGGAGATGGCAACAATGGGGACTCTGGACTCTTACAATGCTGGAAGGTTAGGCATAAATGAAGTATATAAAAGGATGAAGGAAGATCCCAGAGTTCATCAGTGTCTTGATGCATTGAATGATGTCCATATACGCTCGTTCTATGCTGAAGAAGAACAGGTATATGACTCATTGATTTATGGTGTTACCATTCCAGAGTTGATCAGACAGAGAAAGGAGGAGCTGGTAAGCCTCCAGAAAAAGATAAGAAGAAATGCTGGTGCACTGGAATTGGAATACAGAAAGAGGATGACTGGTCTGCCCAAGCTTACTGCCAAACAATTAAAGGCAATAAAAGATGGTGATCTTAGCACCTTTATTCCTCTGGATACTACTCTAAAAATCAATAGACAAGAACACCAGTCCACTGAAGGACAACAGAGTGGTGTATCCAGGGATACTGAAGAATTGGTTCAGATGGCAAAGCTGAAAGCAAAATATGAACAAATGATGAATTTCAGGGCCAATGCTAGAAAAATTGTTGATGCTGAAATCAAGTTGGCTGAAAATCATCAAGGAATGACCAGATTTAATGTAAAGTTGACCAGGGAGGGTAACTTTACAGATGAGAGAAAGGATACTTCAGTCCAAGCTTTTGGATGGACTGAACTGAAGGAGATAGGAATAACCTTTAAAGGTAAAACTGATCTCTCTCCAGATGTTAAGGCCTTTATGAAAAGGATTGAGAAGGTCTGGAAGAGAATTCAACAAATGGAAGCTGTGTTGGGTCTGAGACCACCAGTGTCTGTTCCATCATCTCCATCTCCTAAGAGGAAGGTTACTGAAGATGCACCAGAAAGGACATCAAGAAGAAGGGCCTGAATCTTTAACCATTGTACTTATTGTAATTAAATGTCTTATGAAAGTTGTAATTATTTTCCTTTTTGATGAAAGTAATAATAGTTGCAATTTTTTATTTTTATAAGTAATGACCAGATTTAGTCTAAGTTAGAACTTAAAAGATGAAACTGAAAACACTCATGATCTATAAAGTGTTTTCCAGTAACTTAGATTTTAGACTTAAATCGACCAAGTGTTTTCCAGACATACAAATTTGTATATCTATAAGTCTGAAAAATACTTGCATTATTTCTAAACAAATAGGGGGAAATTTGTTAGGTCCAGATTTAGTCCAGACTTACTGGACTGGCTCCAGACTGGACTACTGGAATCTTATTGAAGATAAGTCAAGAAACATGTTTTGCTGGACTCGCTCCAGACCCGACTTCTGGAGCCTCACTGAAGATCTGACCAGAAAACATATTCGACTGGACCTACTCCAGACTTGGAATCTGGAGTCCCTCTAAAGATTTGTCCAGAAATAATAGAAGACTAGTGAGCAATACTTGTATAGGTAATCTGGAGCATTCTCCAGATTAGCTCACTGAAGACTTCACCCCAGTCCAGATCTACTCTACTGAAGACATTCTGACTGAAGTCAAAGACTGAAGTCTGAAGGAAGAAGACTTAACAAATGGCGGAGTCCACTGGAAAGTCTTACCAGATCTGTACACTGGAGGATTGTTAGTGTTCTAGATCCTGCAAGTCTGAACACTAATATCAAGGTTTGACTTATGCCTTTAACACACTTTCCAAAGAACAATCCACTTGTTCTTTAACAAAGTATACGTGTGTTAAGGTGGTTGGATAAAAGGATACACTTGCACTTGATGTGACTTTATCCTTATTCTTATCCAATACATTTAATGTTCTTGTCGGATCATTAAATGTATGCCACCATATTTGTACGGCACAAAATTCACTGGTGAATTTTGTTGCCTATAAATACAAAGTCATTTCCTTGAGAAAATACTTTTAAGCATACACTTTGCATTTAAGTGAATTTGTCCTAAATACTCTCGATCTTAAACAGGGATACTTCACAACTTTAAGTATCTCGATCCAAAGAGTTATTTGACAAATATAGATCATTTGTAACTCATAGGTTGTTAGGATACATACTTCACTGTATTATCTTGATTCCGCAACAACCTTGTATTTTATTTAAACATCAATAAATAAAGTACCCATGAAAAATACATAATGTTCCACTTTACTTGTTTATTGCTTTAAGTCTTGTATTACTTTGTTTATATTCTTGCATATTTATTTACAAGTAATACTAGTCCAAATCTAGTGATTATTAGACTTGTTGTATTTTACACTTTCTATTGGTTAACCATCTCGTTAATTTAGGGACTCATTTATATACATAAATACATATATATAGAGGTATATTTAATTTATTGTATTTAGATCCGAAAAATACAAATACTTTTTTTAGATCTGAAAAATCCGGTTCTTTTGTATGGATTGTATATGTTTTGGATTCATATATACTAATTATATTTTTGTTTTATAGCCTCACCTGATATAATCCATAATAATGATAATAATAATAATAATAAATAATAATATAATGGGTATATTTTTCTTTGTATATTTAGGTTAGTTTCTAAAAATTTGCAGTTTGATTTTGGGTTCCTTTGAGATTTGAAAGTTTGTTTTGTGCTTGCTAATCATCTTGTTTGACATGAATGAAATTTTAGTGATATTGCTTTGGTAAAGGAAATATTGAGTGGCTGTTAGTTAAACACATGCTAGATAGATTATCACACATACTTGATAGATTACAATTATGATTTATTTAATAAGATATGCTTTCGACAAAAGCTAGAGGAGCTTTTGCTATAACATCAGAAAAGCTGACGTGGAGGAAGAAGACTTAAGCCACATGAGATTTCTAATGTCATAAGTGATGAAATTTGTATGTATTTGATGGTGTTTAAGTGTGTGTGGCAATAGCTTCTCAAAGAAGCTTAAGCTTTATTTGTTAGCTTCTTTGAGAAGGTCTTTCTTTTCCTGATAAAAAAATCAATTTTTTTTCATCAGATTCAAATCTGATGGACTCTTTTACTCAAATCTATTTCTTTCCCTTTCTACATAATTTTTCCACCAGATCCTTGAAGCAATCGGTCCTCACTTTCTGGTATGCTTTCTACATATCAATTTTTCCACCATATCAATTATTTCCAAAGTTTTCTTCCTTTTTTTAGATCGGAAAAATACAGATTGTGGTTCATGCTTTGAAGTTTTTTAACCAACTACGGTATGTTTAATTTATTTTTTTTAGATCCGAAAAATACATATGATTTTATTTAGATCCGAAAATTCCGGTTCTTTTTTTATTGTATTTGTTTTAAATTCATATTTATATACATAAATACATATATATAGAGGTATATTTAATTTATTGTATTTAGATCCGAAAAATACAAATACTTTTTTTAGATCTGAAAAATCCGGTTCTTTTGTATGGATTGTATATGTTTTGGATTCATATATACTAATTATATTTTTGTTTTATAGCCTCACCTGATATAATCCATAATAATGATAATAATAATAATAATAAATAATAATATAATGGGTATATTTTTCTTTGTATATTTAGGTTAGTTTCTAAAAATTTGCAGTTTGATTTTGGGTTCCTTTGAGATTTGAAAGTTTGTTTTGTGCTTGCTAATCATCTTGTTTGACATGAATGAAATTTTAGTGATATTGCTTTGGTAAAGGAAATATTGAGTGGCTGTTAGTTAAACACATGCTAGATAGATTATCACACATACTTGATAGATTACAATTATGATTTATTTAATAAGATATGCTTTCGACAAAAGCTAGGATTTGTCGTTAGAATAGGGTGAACTTCATTTTCTTTGTTCCAATTGCATTTTAATGGTATGTTTCAATGCCATATAGTTAGAATGTAAAGAAGGTGCTGACCTTTTTATAATTATGGATATAATGTATAAGAAATATCTTAAAATCTTGGTGTGTATAGCTTAACATCTTGGTGTCTATAGCTACTTATCATTATTAATGCAAGTGTGTATATCGTTGGATTGTGTTTTTGCTAATTGGTTTATTTTTTTCGTATCAATGTGTGCAGATCTTGATTATGTTGGTGGATGGTAGCTTGATGAACACCATCCTTAATTATTAGTTTTGCTTGAGCATGTCTGAGCCTTTTTACTACATTGGTTTGTTTAGATTGGCTATGATGATGTGTTTACATTAAAAAAAAGTTGAGGTTATGTGTTCTTTGGCATGGCATTTGAGGTGCGTATGTGACCTTGCCGTCACATGCCAACCTTTGTTGATGCAGCCATACTAAACCATTACTCTTACTTGAGCATATCTGAGCCTTCCTGCTACAAGTTTTGTGTGTAGATTGGGTATGATAATGTGTTTTATACGACCTTTGAATAGGTTAGTATGAAGGCTGTCCCTTTTTGAAAGGCTATGATGATGAGTTTACATTGAAAAAAGTTGAAGTTATGTGTTTCTTGGCATGGCATTTGAGGTATGTTGTGTATGTAACCTTGGTGTCACATGCAAACCTTTTTTGATGCAGCCATGTTAAAGCATTACATTTGATTTACTTGAGCATGTCTGAGCCTATGCCAACTGGGAGGTGTCTTTAGCGTGCAAGAAACTTATACCTTCCATACCACACCCCCCCTGAATTTTATGGTAAACATATAAATAATATATGCCCCCCCAACCACACACACACACACACCCCACCACCAAATACTTTCATCGAGAATATTCAGTTTGAAGTTCTTGATGGATTATTGTAGATAATGTAAGGAATCATTTGCTATGCTATTACAATTGGACTTTTTTTTTCTTTCTATATTAATATTTGGATTAGTACTATATCAGTTATTAGTGCAGAAATCACTTTTAGATTGCCATGACATCAGAAAAGCTGACGTGGAGGAAGAAGACTTAAGCCACATGAGATTTCTGATGTCATAAGTGATGAAATTTGTATGTATTTGATGGTGTTTAAGTGTGTGTGGCAATAGCTTCTCAAAGAAGCTTAAGCTTTATTTGTTAGCTTCTTTGAGAAGCTCTTTCTTTTCCTGATAAAAAAATCAAATTTTTTTCATCAGATTCAAATCTGATGGACTCTTTTACTCAAATCTATTTCTTTCCCTTTCTACATAATTTTTCCACCAGATCCTTGAAGCAATCGGTCCTCACTTTCTGGTATGCTTTCTACATATCAATTTTTCCACCATATCAATTATTTCCAAAGTTTTCTTCCTTTTTTTAGATCGGAAAAATACAGATTATGGTTCATGCTTTGAAGTTTTTTAACCAACTACGGTATGTTTAATTTATTTTTTTTAGATCCGAAAAATACATATGATTTTATTTAGATCCAAAAATTCCGGTTCTTTTTTTAATGTATTTGTTTTAAATTCATATTTATATACATAAATACATATATATAGAGGTATATTTAATTTATTGTATTTAGATCCGAAAAATACAAATACTTTTTTTAGATCTGAAAAATCCGGTTCTTTTGTATGGATTGTATATGTTTTGGATTCATATATACTAATTATATTTTTGTTTTATAGCCTCACCTGATATAATCCATAATAATGATAATAATAATAATAATAAATAATAATATAATGGGTATATTTTTCTTTGTATATTTAGGTTAGTTTCTAAAAATTTGCAGTTTGATTTTGGGTTCCTTTGAGATTTGAAAGTTTGTTTTGTGCTTGCTAATCATCTTGTTTGACATGAATGAAATTTTAGTGATATTGCTTTGGTAAAGGAAATATTGAGTGGCTGTTAGTTAAACACATGCTAGATAGATTATCACACATACTTGATAGATTACAATTATGATTTATTTAATAAGATATGCTTTCGACAAAAGCTAGGATTTGTCGTTAGAATAGGGTGAACTTCATTTTCTTTGTTCCAATTGCATTTTAATGGTATGTTTCAATGCCATATAGTTAGAATGTAAAGAAGGTGCTGACCTTTTTATAATTATGGATATAATGTATAAGAAATATCTTAAAATCTTGGTGTGTATAGCTTAACATCTTGGTGTCTATAGCTACTTATCATTATTAACGCAAGCAGGTACGTGTACTTGTGAACAAATTGTTTACAGTTTTAAGTTCTATTTTTAAGTGAATTATGCAAAGATTCTGAAACCAATTTTCTATTATGGGCTATGTTTGATGTAGTTTATGTGGATGAGAGTCATTTGTTAGTTCCCTTTTCAACTTCCAAAATCACTATAACGGACCCAAAACCTGGTGCGAAGTAAACTTTGATCATAATATCCAACACTCTAGAGCTGGCTCATGCTGCAGAGAGTCATATTCAAGCTTTTGTGATTGGTGTAGGTGATTCTTACTTTATACTTGCATTTTCTTGAATACAAACTTGGCAAACTCAAGTGAATGGTTTTCATTGTTTTGGGAGTAGATTTACAAGGCAAGAAAATAGTCCAAATGTGCAATTTGTTGAAGCTACAAGATTTACATTTTATTATGTTTTGTTAGTTCATGTTACAGTGATTGTAATATGAAAGAAAATTTTTTGATGACTATTTTAGTACTATTTACTTTTGTAGTTTGTTCACTAATAATATCGTAAAGTGATATCAAATTTTTTTGGTAAATCACTTTTGGCTGATAGTTATGTTGATGGGCATATGCATTTGGCATTTTATATGGATTTTGATTATTGTAGAATGTGGATGATTGAGATGGATATGGGTGTTTTTTGGTGGCAAATGGTTTTATGTTTCAAGTTTTTAGCATAATTCCTTTACAATCAAATTTGATTTATTTGATGTTGTTTTACATCTGGTAAAGCAAAAAAGAAACTTTGATATTGGTATGTTTTGGTAGTTTAATTAAATTTGATAGTTTGCATTATGATGATTCAAAACAATGGTGAAACTTGAATTTGCGTTTAGTTTTGTCAATATTTATTTAATAATTTTCTTATTGACAACCCGTGTTTGCACACGGGTTTAATGGCTAGTAGTTGTTATATCAAAAAGTTGGACTGTAAAGGAGAATGTGACAGTTGGTGTTTTGTGTGTGTGTTTGTGAGTTGTTTCTCTCTCTCTAGGCTATAGATACATATACATACAAGTCTTCTTCTAGTCCAGATATTTCTTTCGGGGCTTCCTATTGACACCTCTATTGTCTATTGACACCCCTCACAAGGGGCGAAATTTTGGAGCAGAAGGGGCAAATTTCCCCCCATCTGACCTTACACTTTTTACCGTATTGTTGTCAACTTTACGTCACTTCAACCCGACATGTCAGAGCAGAAGGGGTGAATTTTTGAGCAGAAGGGGCGAATTTTTAAGCAGAAGGCTACACTTTTTCCCATACCCCTATTACCTTTATGTCACTTTTATCCGATAATGTCAGAGCCCCTTTTGCTCTTTCTTTTTTTTCTGCCCTATTTATGCATGAACGAGCGACCGTTTGTTTCCATTTATAGTAAATGTTTCGAAGCTTTGTTATTTCCATATCAGGTATGTATTTGTTAACTTTTCATAACTATAAAAAGTGTTGTTTGATTTATATGCATACATACGTAAGTAATGTTGTATATTTTAGATGGATATTTCTGACGGTAACAACTCAGATGAAAGTGGTAATTTCGACTACGACGCTACTCCATTTTATACTGATGAGGTTTAATAACATATGATTACGTAAATTATTTTGTTATTTATTAAAATACTTGGAATTTATATTTTGTATTATATCAGTCGTTCAACTCAATCGGAAAACTGACGAATTGGGCGCAAGCAACAACAATGTCGCTAGGTTATTTCCTAGTCAAGGGTAGATCAAACAAAAATGTAGTCGATGATGTTTCTAGAGTATTACTCATGTGTGATGGTGGTAGAGTATACCGTAAGATGGGGACGAACACCAGAAAAAGTTTTTCGAAAAAATGTAACTGTCCATTCAAATTGCAAGGTCATTATTTAGAGGCATGTGGTTGGAGAGTAAAATGTGATAAGATCATACACATAATCATGACACAGGTGATGTGTATGGTCATGCGTTTGCTAGACATTTTTCTCCAACCGAAGAAGAATGCGTACGGAGACAGTATTACTTAAATCTGGATGCGCAAGGTATTTTAGATGGATTGAGAAAGGGATTTCCAAATAATCTATCTCTCGTCAAAGATGTAAGCAGTCACATCTTTAATCACACTAAGTGATACAGGGAGGAGAACCCTCCATGAACGTTCTTTGTGTCAGAGAGAATAAACATGCATACTCTACTAATGAAAAGTTAACAACTACGTTATGTTTAATCCACATCTTGGTATCTATATATAACTAGATTATTTCCCGCGTAACAAGTAGATTAAACATATTAAGTTGTCGTTATGACTTATAATATAATTAATAGTTATAAATAAGACATGTTGAAATTTGATTATACTATTATTTTAAAAAATATTTTGTATCAAAAGTTATTAGTAAGATACGTATGTTAATATATCTTTTGTGACGGTATAAATTAAATATAGATATTAACTGCTAAAAGTTTTATATATTAGATACTTAATGACATGTTAAATTTTTATATATCGGCAATATTTTTATTTAAATATCATAAGATAATAACGATGTAAAAGTAAATACTTATAACCAATATTGATTAAGTTATATGATAAAAATCCGATATAAACTCATAATTTTATAAAATGTACGACATAAAACAAAAAGAAATAATATAATGTAAAAAAACTATCAAAAAAGTGATTTTAAAAAGTATAATATAACTTTATGAATTGTTTTTCATAATTATATCATTAAAATAATTACTTTTTATAATTATAAAACATATGTTTCGGTTGGGTTCGGTTTTTACCGTCGGTTTTATATATGAAACCGAAAGCCGAACCGATCCGTTTGGTTTCTAGAAGACCAAAACCAAACCAATCCGTTGATTCGGTTTTCGGTTTTCTTGGTTCGGTTTTATGGTGTTTTTTTTTTGTTTTTGGTTTTCCGGATCGTAGATAGTAAAAATAAGAGTATTCGTGATGGAAGAACCATAATGGCTAGGTTAATTTAAACTACCAGAATATACCTTCAAAGATATTAACAACAGTGAAAGAAGATTGCATGAATTAGACTATCATAATCATGTTCTCGTTTCCAAACATAGTGACTAGATTGATACTTCGACATCTTCTTCTTTAATGTTTGAATGAATCATATGACCACTGTACCAAATATTAACACTACAACACAAATATATAATAAGTTAAAACATATATGGTTTTGGTTCGGTTTTTACTGTCGGTTTTATATATGAATCCGAAACCCGAACCGATCCTTTTGGTTTCTATAAGACCAAAATCAAACCAATCCGTTTATTTGGTTTTCGGTTTTATTTTTTTTTTGGTTTTCGGTTTTTTTTTTTTTGGTTTTTGGTTTTCCGGATCGGTTTTTGCTCACCTCTAGTATATACAGATATGTAATTTAAACTCATACCCAAAAGGGGCGAATTTCACCCCTTCTGCCCAAGATATTTTGCCCCTTCTGCCCAAAGTAAAAGTCAAAATTAATTAATGACGTTGAATAAATGTTGACCGTCACTAGCAGAAGGGGTGAATTTTCTAGTCGGAAGGGGCGAAATGCTCCCCTTTTGAGGTATGGTGTCAATAGCCAAATTCTCTGGTGTCAATAGTATGCCCCTTTCTAATTTAAATTTTACTTGCTCACTGGTTAACATTCGATGTCATGAGGTTCATCATGTAAATCTCTGACTGCTAGCGGTGGTATTGGTGGTGGCGATGAGTGGTTGTGACGGCGGTACATATGCACCGCAGCATGCTGATTTGCGATTAGTAGTGATGGTGATAGTGACAGAAATGTAAAGGTTATTGATCTAATCATGTAAAATGATATATTTTAATTAATTTAAGAGTTAAAGATATAAGTTATAATTTAGTTATAGAAAGCATAATTGTGAAAGGATAAATTTAATAGTTTAAGTTTATTACAAAAGCCCTTCAGTAACGTAGGTTCGAGTTTTGTAAAGGGGACATAGTTTTATCTCAATTCAGATGGTTTAGTTAGGGTTTTTCCTCTTACAAAATAGAGAGCTCTCTAGCACGAACCCGGTTAAGATAACGTATGTTAAACCCTACGCTGCGAGTAATCCACACCTTTAAAAAATATATATATAGATAAAAAGAACTCGGTTAAATAGAAATTTTTATCTCATTTATTTATAGTTCCAACTATAGAATTTTATCATTAGTATTTGTTACAATTTGTTTTTTTTCCGAGACATTTAATACTTTAAAAACTAACAAGGTGTTAGAAAATACAAGTAAATAAAAAAAGAAGAAAGGAAAATACTAAAAATTAAAACTACTCCATTGTGAGCAATCTAATCGGGGAGATTTCATTCTATTTGACAACCAGATAAAACTAGTGGGTTTGAGCTTCTTCATAGTAAAGCTCGATGAAGGTGATTTTATTCGAGAAAATGCAATCATTTTATGCTAAATGGTCCAGATATAGCAAAAGATAACTAGATTCACAACTTGGGCTTTTGTTGGATCGATTAAGGGGTCTTTGTGTAGCTTGAGAAGCTCTCGGATTTTGGAGAGCTTAATATTGGGGTCTTTGTGTTACAACTTGTTAATATATGTTAAAAAGCTTCGCTATGATAATGAAATAAAAAGAGGAATGCTAGATCTACAAACAATCTACAAACAAATGATTACAAACACATGTGTCATGTGGTGTAGACCAATCAACAAAGAGTCAAAAAAGAAAGAGAAAAAATGACTTGATTTGATTGTTAAAGATTTGTTTGTAAACTTGTGTTTATAAATTATTTGTCAATCTAACATTTCTCAAATAAAAATTTGATCATGTATACTTACCTGAGTGTCTCATTTTTTGTTAGGTATATATTTTAAAAGCGCTCAAATCCATACTATATTATTTAAAAAAATAATATAGTGGGTGGATTGGCATATTGCCGTTCTAAAAAAAGTGGTAGATTGGCATATAGAAAGATGGTGATTCAATTATCCCAATCGTAGTTTAAGTTGTGCAAATTTTGTTTTGCGTTATTATAATTGTGTTATTTCTTAACTTGGATATGCACTAAAAATCAGAGGCGGAGCCAGGATTTTCGATTGACATGGGCCGGGTAATGAAAGATACAGGGTCGGCCTTGAGTTTATTTGAGTCCCTGGCCGAGATAACTAGAATGTGCCTATACCAAAATTTTATAAACAAACAACCTAAGGGTATTGATGTGACCAAGTTATATAGATCGCCCACATCATTATTGGCCTTCTTCGTATGTGTTTTGAGTCGATTTTGTATGCATTTGGCGCGTTTATGGTGTTTGTTCGTGCTTTCAGGTTCTTAGCAGGTTGCGCGTCCATTTGGTACATTTTCTGACGATTTTTGGCCAAGAAGTTGACCCGAGTGTTCGAGTGATGTTGATAAAGAAGAACAAAGATTTCAGCAGATATGCAATGCGCCGCAGTGGGAGGGTTATTGCCCCACTGCGCCGCAGTGGAGGGATATTGCCCCACTGCGCCGCAGTGGGAGGGATATTGCCCCACTGCGCCGCAGTGGGAGGGATATTGCCCCACTGCGCCGCAGTGGGAGGGATATTGCCCCACTGCGCCGCAGTGGGAGGGATATTGCCCCACTGCGCCGCAGTGGGAGGGATATTGCCCCACTGCGCCGCAGTGGGAGGGATATTGCCCCATTGCGCCGCAGTGGGAGGGATATTGCCCCACTGCCGCAGTCATCAATAGATCAAGATTTCAGGGGTATTCCACTGCGCCGCAGTGGGAGCACACCATGACCACTGCGGCGCAGTGAGTGCACGGGGAAGTTAGGTTACAGCCTCTTTTGCATCAGATTTGGGGGAGGTATATAAAGGAAAAAACCCTATTTTCCCAAGGATCAAGTTTTTCTTTCTAGGAGTTGTTCTACCACGAGTCTTTGACGGATCATCGCAGATTTCATCATTTGATTCATTGAAGATTCAAGAACATCCATCTAGATCGTATCTAATTTTCTGTCTTGCAATTTATATTCAACGATCATTGGTATAATATGTTTTCTTTCAATTTCTTTATTGCAATTCAATTTAGTATGATTGGCTAGATTTCTAATCATCCACTTTGATGAAACTTGACGAATGATATGATTGCAATATTTTAATTCAAGAGTTGATTCCATTATCGTTGTGTCGTGATCTTTATCAATTAATTCCTTGCGATTTATTATTTTGATGTTGATGGTTGATGTGTGTAACATCCCAAAACTTAATCGTTTCTGTTGACTAACGTCGTTAGGTCAAATTCTAAGTCCGTGATATGTTATGTGGTAAAATGTGTGTTTATATGTTTATGTGCCCTATATGTGAGATTTAATTATCTTTAATGAGTGACAATAAAGTGGACTAAATGTTGTGTAAAAGGCCTTTGTAGTGTGCGAAAGTGCTTTAGTGTGTTATATGTATCCCCAATAGGTGTTTTTAAGCGAAATGAAGTCAATATGAAGTCCAGGGACTAGTTTTGCCAAAGGTGTAAAGTTAAGAACGGGTTTAGGTTAGGATTAGCCTAATCTAGGGTTATTTTCCAGCCTAAACATAATTAAAAAGCAAACTCAAAGTTTCTTCAATCCCTAATTGATTTCTTAAGCAAAATCTTCAAGTTTTGGTCAATCGAATCGAGTGTTTTGTATTGAATTGGATCGGCCATCATTTGCTACAGGTAATCCATGATTCATTGTCTATATTTTCAGATCTAAAGATGTTATATATTGATTCAAATCTGATTTTAAAAGAGATTCTTAAAGAATTAGGGTTTATATTATGTTTTGGTTAATTAATGATCAAAACGGTGTTAAACGAGTCTAAGATCGATCTTGATGATCAATGGATGTTTATTTATGTCAAAAACATGTTTTGGGAGAAGATTTAATCGTTCGTTTATGGAAAAATCGAAGAACTTGGTCGTTTTTGAAATCTGGACGAAATTACGTTAAATTCGTTAGCTGAGTCTGATTTTGTACTTGTGAAGATAATCTTCGTTTTGCTATCTTCGTAAGAACAAATCTATCTTCGTTTTGCTATCTTCGTAAGAACAAATCTATCTTCGTTTTGCTATCTTCGTAAGAACAAATCTATCTTCGTTAGAACAAATCTATCTTCGTTAGAACAAATCTATCTTCGTTAGAACAAATCTATCTTCGTTAGAACAAATCTATCTTCGTTAGAACAAATCTATCTTCGTAAGAACTGTAGCTAAGTTCGTAAG
This sequence comes from Erigeron breviscapus, assembly GCA_034093135.1. Lineage (NCBI taxonomy): Eukaryota > Viridiplantae > Streptophyta > Magnoliopsida > Asterales > Asteraceae > Erigeron > Erigeron breviscapus. The sequence goes on along the minus strand of CM067175.1, from coordinate 50,091,020 downwards.
AAGGATTTTCCAGACTAATTTCGTGAGGTCTGTAAGGTTCGTTTGGGTCCTAAATGACTTATATTTTGTATATTAATGTATCTTAGGTGTCGGGGATTATTGTTAAGCACTTTTAGCCTTTCATTACGCGCGTACACTACTACCAGGTAAGATACACTACTTTTGTCACGCTGAGGGTGCAACAAAAAATGGTTTCATAAACTATAACCTCCAAAACGGTAATGTATAACCTATATTGTGGTTGGGTTGATATGGGAGGTATTCGGGGATTAAAGATGACGATGCCTATGCCTAAAATGCTTCCCCGTAAATACGTTTATGATATGATATGTGATGATATGTTTAACGATATGATATGTTATGATGAACGGTGGTTAATGATATGATGTAATGATGATATGTGCATGTATATGTGGCTTGTTCATCTAGAACACTAGACCTTTTTAGGTTGCCATGACACGTGCACGTTTTAAGGGCCCTAACGTGAAATGATGATAGATGATGACTAGTTTAGGATAACATAAGAAACCTAAACTAAATGTGGTAAATGCTCGAGCTAATTAGATGATGAGTGTTATGCATAACCCGTGCCTGACGGTGGATATAGGTACGCTGAGGTGGTTGCTTGGGTTTCTCCTTACAACAGTCATACGTGGCGAGTAGTTTCGGGTGGCCTGATGACCCACCTAATGTCATGAACATAACGTGCTACTCAGGGATCGACATTGTCTTTCCTTAACGACGCAGATGGACCGTCGAAAGACTTCTCCATCAAGTCGGGTGTGAGGTTCCCCCTGAGGTCGTATGACCGCCTACACACAAACTCATACCCTATATGATAACGGTAACTTCGGTTACAACTTAACGGTGACCTAGTCACAATTTAACGAGATGAATCAAAGTGACGAAATTGATTAGGCACATTTAGGGTCATGAACTCTATGCTTATATGTGACGTGGATATGTTTATATGATGATATGTATGCTAATTAAAATGACTTAAAGTTTTAAAAGGACGATTTAAATGGATGAAATGTTTTGCTTAAACCTGGTGTTATCTTACTTAGCTATTTATAGCTAACACTTGTTCTTTAAATGTGTTGTTCCCCTCAGGTTAAGCAGTGAGATGACGTGTGAAGGTTTGACGAGAGATGGGTAGATGATCAAGATGCCCTTAGTCTACCCAATAGTTTCTCATAGACTTTATGATATTGTTTTCCTTTTGGAACCCTATGTAATGACTGCTGTTTTGATTGCTTTATGTTGGGCAATATTATGGATTTTCTTTTATTATTTCTACGATACGTTAGTAACACCACTATTGCTTCTCAACTGTTTTCCTTGTTGAGAGTTTTTAATAAATCGTTTCCGCATAGTTGATGCCGTTAGGCAAAAGTTTTTGGAAATCCATATTTTTACGAAACGGGTGTTACAATTTGGTATCAGAGAAGTAGTTTAAGTGAACCAAGGCCTATTGACCATAGGGTTTGGACTTAAACTTAAGATGTGCATGCTAGGTACTCGTAGGATGCCTTAGCTAGTGATGACATGTGATGTAGGATGGGTTGGGATGAGTGCGAGTGTGATAGGGCTTACGAGATGTTTACGTTACGATGATATGTTTTAGCCTTATCTCAACGAGCTTTTGTTTTATTTTGCGCTTATCGACTCCACCATTTTATTGAAGGAAAATGGTTAACACTCGCAACCGCAACATCCAACGCGACGGAGCTACTGCTAGCGTTACTCCACCTGTCCATCCGGGTGCAGGTGCTTCTAATGCTGCTAATGCTGCTCTGCTAATGCTAATGTAAATCGTGTGAACCCCCGCCGTGTTAATCAACCAGGCTCATTGGGTCCGATGCCTCCACCACCTGGCAATCCTCCGAGAGTTAACGATGTAGTGGTGGATCAGATTCCCAATCAGGCGGAGATGTATAATCTTGTGCTAACTCTTCAGGCCCAGTTGGCCCAAACGCAAGAACAGTTGAATCAGGCGTTGGCAGCTAACGCAGAAGGAACTGGTAACAGTCACTCTGTGCCTTCTCACCACACTGAGCCACCGGTCGATGATGTGGTTATTCCCCATGCTAATGTTAATGTGGTTCCTCCTAATGATGTTCACGCCCCTCGATTCAAGTTTGAAAGTTTCCAGAAGTGTGGAGCTCAGAAATTCTATGGAACACTTAATGCAGTAGGTTGCATGGAATGGCTTGATGATACTGAGATGGTTTTTGAAGCTTGTGATTGTCCCGAGGATAAGAAAGTGTTGTGTGCTAGTAGGATGTTGAAAGAAGGTGCTCGGGACTGGTGGAAGAGCATTACCATTTCGATGACTCCAGCTATGGTATCTGCTATTACGTGGGCTAACTTCAGACAGAAATTTATTGAAGAGTATATTGGAGTTCATGAGCAGCGCAAAATGGAAAAAGAGTTTCGTGCCTTGACGGCTGAAGTGGGTAAAATCAATGATTATGCTCGTTCCTTTATGGAGAAGATGAAGTTCGTGGGCCATCTGTTCCGTACTGATGCAGATCAGGTTGCTTGCTATGTTGATGGTTTGCCTCCGAGTTATCGAGGTATTTGTAGGCAGCACAAGACTCTAACTGAAGCTATCAAAGAGTCTAAAAAGCTTGATGATGATTTTGCTACGGATAAGAAAGTGGAAAAGAAAGATGATGAGAAGAAGTCTGGTAATAAGAGGAGATTCGGTGGATCTAACCGTTTTGGTAAGAAATTCAAGGGATCTTCGTCCTCCGACAAGGGAAAGACAGACAAGGACGGAAAATGGTGCTCTAGCTGCAAAGCTATTCATTCTGGTCAGTGTTCTGCTAAGACCCGCAGGTGCAATAGGTGTGGAGCACAGGGTCATACCGTTGATGAATGCACTGACAAAGCAAGATGTTATAAATGTGGAGACACAAAGCACCGTATTGCCGACTGTCCGCAAATGAAGAAGGACGAGGGAAAGAAGACGGAAGCTCCCAAAGCCAAAGCCCGTGCTTATCAGATGACGGCTGAAGAGGCCAAAGATGACGACCAGGTAGTTACTGCTACCCTTATTGTTAACTCCAAACTTGCTAATGTGTTATTTGATTCTGGTGCGAACAAATCTTTTGTGTCTACTCTGTTTGCTCCTAAATTAGACATGATTACGAGTCCCTTAAGGTGTCCTATTGAAGTAGAGGTGGCTAACGGCACAACGTCTATCGTATGTGAGGGTTATTCTGATTGTCCTTTAGAGATAGAGGGTCGGTGTTTTACTGCTAACTTGCTACCTGCTACTATCCATAGTTTTGATGTTATACTCGGTATGGACTGGATGTCTAAAAACGATGCTGTCGTCTTATGTGCAAAGAAAATAGTTCGTATCGCTACCCCTGATGGTAAAGGTGTCTGTGTTTATGGTGACAAGAAGCCGGGAAATGTTAAGGTGATCTCGATGATGAAAGCCCTTCGTTGTATACGGCAAACTAAGTCACATTTTCTAGCTTATGTCATCGATTCTCGTATCGCGAAGCCTACAGTCTCTGATGTCGAGGTTATTTCCGAGTTTCCTGATGTTTTCCCTGAAGATCTTCCAGGTCTTCCTCCTGATCGTGAGGTTGAATTTTCTATTGACCTCATTCCTGGTGCTACTCCTGTAGCCAAAGCTCCCTATCGATTAGCTCCGACGGAGATGAAGGAGCTGATGACCCAAATTCAGGAACTTTTAGATAAAGGTTTCATTCGTCCGAGTTCCTCTCCATGGGGTGCTCCTATCCTTTTCGTAAAGAAGAAAGACGGATCCATGCGCATGTGTATCGATTATCGCGAGCTGAATAAAAGAACGGTGAAGAATAAATATCCACTCCCTCGCATTGATGATTTGTTCGATCAACTTCAAGGTGCTTCCTATTTTTCGAAGATCGACTTACGATCTGGCTATCATCAACTGAAGGTTGAAGAGGAAAGTGTAGCCAAAACAGCGTTCCGAACTCGTTATGGTCATTACGAGTTCCTTGTCATGCCATTCGGTTTGACAAATGCTCCAGCGAAGTTTATGGATTTGATGAACCGTGTCTGTCGACCGTTTTTGGATCATTTCGTTATCGTTTTCATCGACGACATCCTTGTGTATTCAAAGTCGGAAGAGGAACATAGAGAGCATTTGAGAGCTGTCCTTCAAGTCCTCAGAGAGAAAAAGCTATATGCTAAGTTCTCCAAGTGCGAGTTCTGGCTAAAGGAAGTTCATTTCCTCGGCCATGTCATCTCCTCTGATGGTATAAAAGTAGATCCTTCGAAGATAGAAGCGGTGTCGAAGTGGGAGCAGCCTAAGTCTCCTACTGAAATTAAGAGTTTTCTCGGTTTGGCTGGCTACTATCGACGTTTTATTCAGGATTTCTCACGCATTGCCAAGCCAATGACTGAATTAACGAAGAAAGGTGTGAAGTTTGTGTGGACCGATGCTCAAGAGAAAGCCTTCACGACGTTGAAAAAGAAGTTGTGTGAAGCTCCTGTCCTAGTTTTACCCGAAGGAACCGATGATTTAGTTGTCTATAGTGACGCATCCATCACGGGGTTAGGGTGTGTATTAATGAAACGAGACAAAGTTATCGCTTACGCCTCTCGACAGCTGAAGCCTCATGAGCGGAACTATCCTACTCATGACCTTGAGCTGGCTGCTGTTGTTTTTGCTCTGAAATTATGGCGACATTATCTGTATGGTACGAAGTGTACCCTTTATACGGATCATAAAAGCTTACAGTATGTGTTTACTCAGAAGGACATGAATGTTAGACAACGACAGTGGATGGAGTTATTAAAGGATTATGATTGTGAGATTAAATATCACCCAGGCAAAGCTAATGTGGTTGCTGATGCCTTGAGCCGCAAAGGATATGCGAAGAGTAGGTTATGTGCAATGATTACGAAGGTTGAGTCGAACTTAATGGAACCTATTCGATTAGCTCAAATTGAAGCGTTGAAGGAGGAGAATGTGAAAGAGGAGTCTATTGGGAAAAAGAAGAAAAATAGACTTGAAATGGAAGAAAATAGTCGCGGTCTTCGAACTTACAAGGTAGAATATGGGTTCCTCTATATGGAGGCAATCGTGAGTTAGTGATGGACGAAGCTCACAAGACTAAATATTCTTTACACCCTGGTGCCACAAAGATGCATGCGGACTTGAAGCCGATTTATTGGTGGCCCAGTATTAAAAACGATGTGATGATGTACGTACAGAAGTGTTTGACATGTGCTAAAGTAAAAGCTGAACACCAAAAGCCTTACGGGAAGTTTCAGCAACTCGAGATCCCTGAATGGAAATGGGATCACATTACAATGGATTTTGTAACCAAACTTCCGAGGACGCCTCGTGGTCACGATATGATATGGGTTATTGTCGATCAATTAACGAAGAGTGCCCATTTCCTCCCAGTTCGTGAGAATGCTCCTATGGAGAATTTCGCTACATTGTATATTAAAGAAGTGGTTACTAAACATGGTGTTCCGATATCGATTGTGTCTGATCGTGATGCTCACTTTGTATCCAAGTTTTGGAAGAGTTTTCAACGGGAATTTGGTACTCAAGTTCGTCTGAGCACAGCCTATCACCCGCAGACTGATGGGCAAAGTGAAAGGACTATTCAAACGCTTGAAGATATGCTCAGAGCATGTGTAATGGATTATGGTGGTTCGTGGGATAAACACCTACCTTTTATCGAGTTTGCGTACAACAATAGTTATCATGCGAGCATCGGAATGCCACCTTATGAGATGTTATATGGTAGAAAGTGTCGGACTCCTAGTTGTTGGTTGGAGCCCGGGGAAAAGCAATTTGCTGGACCTGAAGTAGTACAAATTACGGCCGATAAAGTTAATGTTGCAAAGAAAGCCTTGCGTATTGCTCGCGAAAGGCAAAAGTCATATGCCGATAAGAAAAGGAGGCCGTTTGATTTTAAAGAAGGTGAAATGGTTTTACTCAAGGTGTCGCCTTGGAAAGGTGTATTACGATTTGGCAAACGAGGAAAGCTAAGCCCTAGATTCATTGGACCTTTTAAGATCATTAAAAAGGTTAATGAACAGGCATTTCAACTGGAATTACCTCCAGAACTTCATGGAATTCACAACACATTTCATGTTGCTATCTTCGTAAGAACAAATCTATCTTCGTTTTGCTATCTTCGTAAGAACAAATCTATCTTCGTTTTGCTATCTTCGTAAGAACAAATCTATCTTCGTTTTGCTATCTTCGTAAGAACAAATCTATCTTCGTTTTGCTATCTTCGTAAGAACAAATCTATCTTCGTTAGAACAAATCTATCTTCGTTTTGCTATCTTCGTAAGAACAAATCTATCTTCGTTTTGCTATCTTCGTAAGAACAAATCTATCTTCGTTTTGCTATCTTCGTAAGAACAAATCTATCTTCGTTAGAACAAATCTATCTTCGTTTTGCTATCTTCGTAAGAACAAATCTATCTTCGTTAGAACAAATCTATCTTCGTTAGAACAAATCTATCTTCGTTTTGCTATCTTCGTAAGAACAAATCTATCTTCGTTTTGCTATCTTCGTAAGAACAAATCTATCTTCGTTTTGCTATCTTCGTAAGAACAAATCTATCTTCGTTAGAACAAATCTATCTTCGTTTTGCTATCTTCGTAAGAACAAATCTATCTTCGTTTTGCTATCTTCGTAAGAACAAATCTATCTTCGTTAGAACAAATCTATCTTCGTTTTGCTATCTTCGTAAGAACAAATCTATCTTCGTTTTGCTATCTTCGTAAGAACAAATCTATCTTCGTTTTGCTATCTTCGTAAGAACAAATCTATCTTCGTTTTGCTATCTTCGTAAGAACAAATCTATCTTCGTTTTGCTATCTTCGTAAGAACAAATCTATCTTCGTTAGAACAAATCTATCTTCGTTTTGCTATCTTCGTAAGAACAAATCTATCTTCGTTTTGCTATCTTCGTAAGAACAAATCTATCTTCGTTAGAACAAATCTATCTTCGTTTTGCTATCTTCGTAAGAACAAATCTATCTTCGTTTTGCTATCTTCGTAAGAACAAATCTATCTTCGTTTTGCTATCTTCGTAAGAACAAATCTATCTTCGTTTTGCTATCTTCGTAAGAACAAATCTATCTTCGTTTTGCTATCTTCGTAAGAACAAATCTATCTTCGTTTTGCTATCTTCGTAAGAACAAATCTATCTTCGTTTTGCTATCTTCGTAAGAACAAATCTATCTTCGTTAGAACAAATCTATCTTCGTTTTGCTATCTTCGTAAGAACAAATCTATCTTCGTTTTGCTATCTTCGTAAGAACAAATCTATCTTCGTTTTGCTATCTTCGTAAGAACAAATCTATCTTCGTTTTGCTATCTTCGTAAGAACAAATCTATCTTCGTTTTGCTATCTTCGTAAGAACAAATCTATCTTCGTTTTGCTATCTTCGTAAGAACAAATCTATCTTCGTTTTGCTATCTTCGTAAGAACAAATCTATCTTCGTTTTGCTATCTTCGTAAGAACAAATCTATCTTCGTTTTGCTATCTTCGTAAGAACAAATCTATCTTCGTTTTGCTATCTTCGTAAGAACAAATCTATCTTCGTTTTGCTATCTTCGTAAGAACAAATCTATCTTCGTTAGAACAAATCTATCTTCGTTAGAACAAATCTATCTTCGTTTTGCTATCTTCGTAAGAACAAATCTATCTTCGTTTTGCTATCTTCGTAAGAACAAATCTATCTTCGTTTTGCTATCTTCGTAAGAACAAATCTATCTTCGTTTTGCTATCTTCGTAAGAACAAATCTATCTTCGTTTTGCTATCTTCGTAAGAACAAATCTATCTTCGTTTTGCTATCTTCGTAAGAACAAATCTATCTTCGTTTTGCTATCTTCGTAAGAACAAATCTATCTTCGTTTTGCTATCTTCGTAAGAACAAATCTATCTTCGTTTTGCTATCTTCGTAAGAACAAATCTATCTTCGTTTTGCTATCTTCGTAAGAACAAATCTATCTTCGTTTTGCTATCTTCGTAAGAACAAATCTATCTTCGTTTTGCTATCTTCGTAAGAACAAATCTATCTTCGTTTTGCTATCTTCGTAAGAACAAATCTATCTTCGTTAGAACAAATCTATCTTCGTTTTGCTATCTTCGTAAGAACAAATCTATCTTCGTTTTGCTATCTTCGTAAGAACAAATCTATCTTCGTTTTGCTATCTTCGTAAGAACAAATCTATCTTCGTTTTGCTATCTTCGTAAGAACAAATCTATCTTCGTTTTGCTATCTTCGTAAGAACAAATCTATCTTCGTTTTGCTATCTTCGTAAGAACAAATCTATCTTCGTTTTGCTATCTTCGTAAGAACAAATCTATCTTCGTTTTGCTATCTTCGTAAGAACAAATCTATCTTCGTTTTGCTATCTTCGTAAGAACAAATCTATCTTCGTTTTGCTATCTTCGTAAGAACAAATCTATCTTCGTTAGAACAAATCTATCTTCGTTAGAACAAATCTATCTTCGTTAGAACAAATCTATCTTCGTTTTGCTATCTTCGTCTATCTTCGTTAGAACAAATCTATCTTCGTTTTGCTATCTTCGTAAGAACAAATCTATCTTCGTTTTGCTATCTTCGTAAGAACAAATCTATCTTCGTTAGAACAAATCTATCTTCGTTTTGCTATCTTCGTAAGAACAAATCTATCTTCGTTTTGCTATCTTCGTAAGAACAAATCTATCTTCGTTTTGCTATCTTCGTAAGAACAAATCTATCTTCGTTTTGCTATCTTCGTAAGAACAAATCTATCTTCGTTTTGCTATCTTCGTAAGAACAAATCTATCTTCGTATTGCTCGCGAAAGGCAAAAGTCATATGCCGATAAGAAAAGGAGGCCGTTTGATTTTAAAGAAGGTGAAATGGTTTTACTCAAGGTGTCGCCTTGGAAAGGTGTATTACGATTTGGCAAACGAGGAAAGCTAAGCCCTAGATTCATTGGACCTTTTAAGATCATTAAAAAGGTTAATGAACAGGCATTTCAACTGGAATTACCTCCAGAACTTCATGGAATTCACAACACATTTCATGTGTGTTATCTACGTAAATGCTATGCAAATGAAGCGGATGTCATTCCACTCGAGGACGTAAGTATTGATCCAAACAAGCAGATTGTTGATGAACCTGTTGCTATAATGGGAAGGAAACAAAAGAAGTTACGACGAAAGACTATCGATCTAGTTCTTATTAAGTGGAAACACAATCACGGCGAAAGTATGACTTGGGAGACCGAGTCCGTAATGCGGGAGACCTATCCCCACCTTTTGATGCTGAAGTGATTCCGGGGACGGAATCCTCTTAAGGGGGAGGTAATTGTAACATCCCAAAACTTAATCGTTTCTGTTGACTAACGTCGTTAGGTCAAATTCTAAGTCCGTGATATGTTATGTGGTAAAATGTGTGTTTATATGTTTATGTGCCCTATATGTGAGATTTAATTATCTTTAATGAGTGACAATAAAGTGGACTAAATGATGTGTAAAAGGCCTTTGTAGTGTGCGAAAGTGCTTTAGTGTGTTATATGTATCCCCAATAGGTGTTTTTAAGCGAAATAAAGTCAATATGAAGTCCAGGGACTAGTTTTGCCAAAGGTGTAAAGTTAAAAACGGGTTTAGGTTAGGATTAGCCTAATCTAGGGTTATTTTCCAGCCTAAACATAATTAAAAAGCAAACACAAAGTTTCTTCAATCCCTAATTGATTTCTTAAGCAAAATCTTCAAGTTTTGGTCAATCGAATCGAGTGTTTTGTATTGAATTGGATCGGCCATCATTTGCTACAGGTAATCCATGATTCGTTGTCTATATTTTCAGATCTAAAGATGTTATATATTGATTCAAATCTGATTTTAAAAGAGATTCTTAAAGAATTAGGGTTTATATTATGTTTTGGTTAATTAATGATCAAAACGGTGTTAAACGAGTCTAAGATCGATCTTGATGATCAATGGATGTTTATTTATGTCAAAAACATGTTTTGGGAGAAGATTTAATCGTTCGTTTATGGAAAAATCGAAGAACTTGGTCGTTTTTGAAATCTGGACGAAATTACGTTAAATTCGTTAGCTGAGTCTGATTTTGTACTTGCGAAGATAATCTTCGTTTTGCTATCTTCGTAAGAACAAATCTATCTTCGTTTTGCTATCTTCATAAGAACAAATCTATCTTCGTTTTGCTATCTTCGTAAGAACAAATCTATCTTCGTTAGAACAAACTATCTTCGTAAGAACAAATCTATCTTCGTTAGAACAAAACTATCTTCGTAAGAACTGTAGCTAAGTTCGTAAGAAGGATTTTCCAGACTAATTTCGTGAGGTCTGTAAGGTTCGTTTGGGTCCCAAATGACTTATATTTTGTATATTAATGTATCTTAGGTGTCGGGGATTATTGTTAAGCACTTTTAGCCTTTCATTACGCGCGTACACTACTACCAGGTAAGATACACTACTTTTGTCACGCTGAGGGTGCAACAAAAAATGGTTTCATAAACTATAACCTCCAAAACAGTAATGTATAACCTATATTGTGGTTGGGTTGATATGGGAGGTATTCGGGGATTAAAGATGACGATGCCTATGCCTAAAATGCTTCCCCGTAAATACGTTTATGATATGATATGTGATGATATGTTTAACGATATGATATGTTATGATGAACGGTGGTTAATGATATGATGTAATGATGATATGTGCATGTATATGTGGCTTGTTCATCTAGAACACTAGACCTTTTTAGGTTGCCATGACACGTGCACGTTTTAAGGGCCCTAACGTGAAATGATGATAGATGATGACTAGTTTAGGATAACATAAGAAACCTAAACTAAATGTGGTAAATGCTCGAGCTAATTAGATGATGAGTGTTATGCATAACCCGTGCCTGACGGTGGATATAGGTACGCTGAGGTGGTTGCTTGGGTTTCTCCTTACAACAGTCATACGTGGCGAGTAGTTTCGGGTGGCCTGATGACCCACCTAATGTCATGAACATAACGTGCTACTCAGGGATCGACATTGTCTTTCCTTAACGACGCAGATGGACCGTCGAAAGACTTCTCCATCAAGTCGGGTGTGAGGTTCCCCCTGAGGTCGTATGACCGCCTACACACAAACTCATACCCTATATGATGACGGTAACTTCGGTTACAACTTAACGGTGACCTAGTCACAATTTAACGAGATGAATCAAAGTGACGAAATTGATTAGGCACATTTAGGGTCATGAACTCTATGCTTATATGTGACGTGGATATGTTTATATGATGATATGCATGCCTAATTAAAATGACTTAAAGTTTTAAAAGGACGATTTAAATGGATGAAATGTTTTGCTTAAACCTGGTGTTATCTTACTTAGCTATTTATAGCTAACACTTGTTCTTTAAATGTGTTGTTCCCCTCAGGTTAAGCAGTGAGATGACGTGTGAAGCTTTGACGAGAGATGGGTAGATGATCAAGATGCCCTTAGTCTACCCAATAGTTTCTCATAGACTTTATGATATTGTTTTTCTTTTGGAACCCTATGTAATGACTGCTGTTTTGATTGCTTTATGTTGGGCAATATTATGGATTTTCTTTTATTATTTCTACGATACGTTAGTAACACCACTATTGCTTCTCAACTTTTTCCTTGTTGAGAGTTTTTAATAAATCGTTTCCGCATAGTTGATGCCGTTAGGCAAAAGTTTTTGGAAATCCATATTTTTACGAAACGGGTGTTACAATGTGTTCATTGTTAGTGGTACTAGGTGAATATGTTTATCGTTTCAATTCGATTGTCTATGGTCGTTTGTCACCGGTTCATGGTATGACGGTGAATGTTAAATCTATAATAGGAGTTAATTGGTAAACGTGTTTAGAAATGGTTGGTGGTACCACGTTTTCATTCACATAGGCATAATTGGTAATTGGATAATCAAGCAAACTAATTGTTGGGGAGATTTTCTAGGCATTGGTGGTACTGGCTTGGGTAATTAAACTAGCAATTTAGGTGTTTGGGTGATTTGCGAGCGGTTGGTGGTACCACGTGAGCATTCTAATCCTTTCACGGTTATTTTGTCAACTCTAAAGAATTGGTTTTTAAACGTGTGCAATCATAGCTGAAGTCAAGTGGATTCGAAGTGGATGATCTTTATTTATATTGTCTAAAACTTCTTTACTTCTAATCGTATTGTCATTTTTATTTCTTTAATTTAAGTTCGTCAAAGTTAGGTAGCTATTCGGCTACGGTTTCACCCTTTCTCTAAAACTACTTTAGCTGACAACTATTTCAAAACCATTCCCCGTGTTCGATCCTGGACTTACCTTTTAGCTATACTATATACGAACGGGTCCACTGCCCACAAGTGTGTAGTAGTCAGTTTTAGGGTATTTCTTGTTTATAAATTTTAAACTCGATTTCACACATCAAGTTTTTGGCGCCGCTGCCGGGGATTGTGTGCCGATTTAGTTGTTAATTTAGTGGTTTGATCCTTTCTCACGCGTGAGGAAGTTACTTGTTTTATTAGTTTAGTTTTCTTTTCTTATCACAGGTGCATTTGACGTGTTTGTGTTAGTTGTGTGTTTGCAGGCATATTTCTTTAGTTGATGAACTTACGTTCTTCGGGTCTACCTTTGAATAGTCCTTTGTTTACTCCGAGAAGACCAAGGTGGCATCGGTTTAACTTCACTGAACCCACAACACCAATACCAACACCATTTTCACCTATAGCTAAACCCACTCCTGATTCGGACGAGGAAGGGTTCTTTTTAGACGAATTCTTCAATTTGGAAGTTAAGCAGGAAGAGATGGGTGATGAACAACCTAGGGATCCAAATGACACTCGCTATGGCGAGAGGGTTCGAACTATTCCAACTAGCCGTGGCTCCGCCATTAGACCACCGACCATTGATCACACTTTCAATTTGAAAGGGAATCATCTTAAGAGCATAGAAGAGCACCAATTTGATGGAAAAAGGAAATGGGATCCTTACCAACACTTGGATAGGTTTGAAAAGTTGGCTCGGCTTTATCAATATGGTCAAAATCAAATGAATGTCGTGAAACTTGAGACATTTCCCATGTCAATCACCGAAGAAGCACTTGATTGGTTCAATGATCTTCCAGAAAATTCAATCACTACTTGAAACCAACTTAAGGAGGCTTTCATTGGTGAGTTTTATTCACTTAGAACTCAAAGAAAGTTGGAGAATATGATTAGGTCGTTTGAACAAGATGATGGAGAAGATGTTGCAGATGCTTGGGTTCGTTTCAAGGAGATGTTGAGAAATTGTCCAGGTCACAATTTGACTAAGGAACAATATGTGGAGCTTTTCTTTGATGGGTTGAATAAGAAGTCTAAACGAGAATTGGGGTATGCTTTTGGAGGTAGTTTCAATAACATTACACCCAATGAAGGCTATCAAATCTTGGAAGACATGGCAAAGGATAACTCAAATATGGATGATGAAAGGTTCTTGAAGAATGAAAGAAAGATGAAGAGAGGTACTAACCAAGGGAGAGTTGCTAAGGTTGAGGCGAGTAATGACTCAGGGGTTATTGGAGAGATTAAGGCGCTATCTGAGCGCATGGATAGGAGCTTTGCTGCTCAAGAGACTAGGTTTGGAGCAATTGAGAGGGATGTTAAGGTCGTAGCTGATGGGTGTGATCATTGTGGTGATATGCACTACTCTGATGAGTGTCCAAATCGGGCACCCGAAGATGTGAACTATGTTCAGAATCAACCCCAAGGGAGCTACCACCGCAACACCAGTTTCCAGAACCAGCCTTCAGGTAATTCTTCTTATAACTCTTCTTTTCAGGCTAATGCTCCTCGTTTTTCAGGTAACAGGTGGCAAAGAGATAATTATCAGAATCAGCCACAACAGCAGACTCAGCAAGGGCAAGGATCAGGTTCTTCTTCTTCTAATGCCGATCCTAATGCCGAGTTGAGGGAGATGATGAAGCAGTTGGCTAGTAATCAAGTTGAAACAAACACTAGCATTCAAATGATCAGAGATGATACTAAGGCTTTGAGTGAGAGGTTGGATCAGATAAGCGGGAAGGTGGAGATCAACATGAAAAATCAGGGTGCTAACTTCAAGGATCTCGAGAGTAGGATGGCCGCTCTTGCTAGGCCCACGGGGACTCTTCCTAGCAACACACAGCAGAATCCTAGACCTCAGTTTAATTCGGGACAATTTAGTCAGGGACCGAAATACACCCCACCTCAAGCCCGTAATGAGCAAGCTAATGCCATTACCACTCGTACTGGTAGGTCTTATGACCCACCTCCTATTCCTAATGTTGTTGTTTCAGATGTGCAGGATAACGGGGGTGATGATACCGATGTGGATGAAGAAATAGAGATGGAGGAAGATTCGACAGTGAAGACTCCGGTCACTCCACCAAAACCGGATGTGGTTCTAGAGGTTAAAGCATACAAGCCAAAGATACCATTTCCACAAAGGTTCAGGAAAGCAAAGCTGAAGGAGCATTATAACAAGTTTGTTGACATGATCAAAAATGTTCATATTAATGTTCCTTTAGTTGATCTTATTCAGGGGATGCCCAATTATGCTAAGTTCATTAAGGAGCTTGTGACAGACAATGGGAAGTTTGAAGAGGCAAAGGCTACTTTTATCAATGCCGAGTGTTCTGCTATCTTGCAGAACCGCATTCCACCAAAGCTTGAAGACCCAGGGAGTTTTCTTATCACTTGCTCTATTCGAACTATTATTTGTAAAGCTTTAGCTTATTTAGGGGCTAGCATTAATTTGATGCCTTACTCGGTTTATGCCAAGTTGTCCCTAGGAGTCCTTCGCCCTACTCGCATGAGTATAAGACTTGCTGACCATTCATTTCAGTATCCCATCGGGATTGCTGAAAACATTAGTGTCAGAGTTGGCCATATTGTTTTTCTAGTTGACTTCATTATCCTCGAAATGGAGGAAGATATGAAGGTCCCTCTTATTCTTGGATGCCCATTCCTTAATACCGCGGATGCTATCATCCGTGTGAAGGATAAGGAGATTTCCTTAGGCGTAGGAACTGATAGGATTGTGTTTAATGTTGAAAAGTCTATCAAGCATTCATATTCTAATGATGAGACTTGTTTCAGGATTGATGTCATTGATGATGCATTGGATCAAGAATTTCAGGAATTCATGGAGACGGATATTGGAGAGGAAGAGATAGCTAATTTAGGATCTTGAGAAATTACTGATGAAGCCTTGTTTGCAGAAGTCATGGCACTGAGCTTGGATGATTCACCTCCCGAGGACGAGACTTTTGAGGAGGTAGTTGCTGACGGGAGTTCAAGGGTACCTAACTCTGTTGAGGTACCACCTACTGACTTGGAGCTTAAGCCGCTTCCAGACCATCTAGAGTATGCATATCTGTCAGGTGAGTCTTCTCTTCCAGTGGTTATCTCGTCCTCACTCTCGAGTGACGAGAAAGACCGTCTCATGTCTGTTCTTAAATCCCACAAGCGGGCTTTTGCTTGGAAGACCACAGATATTCCAGGTATTAGTCCTAATTTCTGCCAGCATAAGATTGATTTTCTTGATGATGTTAAGCCCGTTGTCCAGAGACAAAGGCGGCTGAATCCTAATATGAAAGAGGTTGTTAAGAAAGAGGTAATTAAGCTTCTTGATGCAGGAATCATTTTTCCTATTGCTGATAGTCTATGGGTAAGTCCTGTCCACTGTGTGCCCAAAAAGGGGGGGCATGACAGTCATTGAAAATGATAATAAGGAGCTTTTGGCCACTAGGACTATTACGGGTTGGCGGGTTTGTATAGACTACCGTAAGCTTAATGATGCCACCCGTAAGGATCACTTTCCCCTTCCTTTTATTGATCAAATGTTGGAACGTCTTGCAGGGAATGAATACTTTTGTTTCTTGGATAGGTTTTCTGGGTACTTTCAAATACCCATTGATCCCAAGGATCAAGAGAAAACCACTTTCACTTGTCCATTTGGCACTTTTGCTTATCGGCGTATGCCGTTTGGTTTGTGTAATGCCCCTGGCACCTTTCAAAGGTGCATGATTGCTATTTTCCAGGACATGCTTGAAACTTCCATGGAATTTTTCATGGATGATTTTTCAGTTTTTGGGGATTCTTTTCATTCATGTTTGATTAATTTGGATAGGATGTTGGAACGGTGTGAGAGGGCACACCTTGTTTTGAATTGGGAAAATGTCATTTTATGGTGACTGAGGGTATTGTGTTAGGTCATAAAGTATCCAAGGCCGGGATTGAGATTGATCGGGCTAAGATAGATGTAATTGCCAAATTACCCCCGCCTTCCAATGTGAAAGGGATAAGGAGTTTTCTTGGACATGCAGGTTTTTATCATCGATTTATTAAGGATTTCTCTAAGATAACTCGTCCTATGACCCACTTGTTGGAAAAGGACGTTCATTTTGTTTTTGATGATGCTTGTTTGAGTGCTTTTCAGGTATTGAAGGAGAAGTTGACTGATTCTCCTATCATGGTAGCTCCAGATTGGGAATTGCCTTTCGAGCTGATGTGTGATGCAAGTGACTATGCTGTTGGAGCTGTGCTAGGGCAAAGGGTTGAGAAACATTTCAAACCCATTTACTTTGCTAGTAAGACTTTGAACCCCGCCCAGCAAAATTACACCACCACAGAAAAGGAGTTGCTTGCAGTGGTCTTCGCATTTGATAAGTTTAGATTATATCTTGTTTTGAGTAAGACCATAGTTTTCACTGACCATTCAGCCCTTAAGTACCTGTTCTCGAAACAGGATGCTAAAACCAGGCTTATCCGTTGGATTCTTTTGTTGCAAGAATTTGACATAGAGATAAAGGATAAGAAAGGGGCTGAAAATTTGGCTGCCGACCATTTGAGTCGTTTGGAAGATCCTCACCGGGAGGAACTTCGTGATGGGGAGATCAATGATCACTTCCCCGATGAGTCTTTAATGTTTATCTCTAACTCTGATGAAGCTCCTTGGTTTGCAGATATAGCTAATTATTTGGTTGCAGGTGAGATACCTAATGATTTCACGTACCAGCAGAAGAAGAAACTCATATCGGATGTTAAGTATTATTTTTGGGACCATCCATACTTGTTTCGTGTTTGTGCAGATGGAATGGTTAGGAGATGTGTTGTTGGAGCTGAGACTAGAGAGATTTTGGATGCATGTCACTACGGGCCAACTGGAGGTCATTATGGTCCTTCAGTGATGGGTAAGAAAGTTTTTGATGCAGGTTTCTATTGGCCAACAATTCAGGTATGTGAGGTTTTTGATATCTGGGGTATAGACTTTATGGGACCATTCCCACCGTCTAATAAGTTTCAGTACATTCTTGTCTCCGTTGACTACGTGTCTAAATGGGCTTTGCCCACGAATGACGCGCGTGTAGTCATTGATTTCTTGAAACAGTTGTTTTGTCGTTTTGGTTGCCCTAGAGCCTTGATTAGTGACCGTGGAACCCATTTTGCAAACCATCAGTTAGCCAAAGTGATGAAGAGGTATGGTGTTGTCCACTATTTTTCTACCTCGTACCATCCACAGACCAGTGGTCAAGTGGAAAACACAAATAGGGCCTTGAAGAGGATTTTGGAGAAAACTGTTGGAGATAACCCCAAGTTTTGGTCAAAGAAGTTAGATGATGCCTTGTGGGCGTTTAGGACGACTTATAAGACGCCGATTGGCACCACGCCATACCGGTTGCTCTATGGAAAAACTTGTCATCTTCCTATTGAGATAGAGCATAAGGCCTATTGGGCTTTAAGGAATTTGAATTTGGATTTGATGGAAGCACGTAAACTTAGAATGTTACAACTTCATGAGCTTGATGAGCTTAGGTTAGGTGCTTATAAGAATTCGAGGCTATATAAGGAGAAGACCAAGATTTGGCATGATAAGAGGATTCGTAGGAAGGAGTTTAAGGTTGGAGCTAAAGTGTTGTTGTTTTTGTCAAAATTTAAGATTAAGCAACCTAAAC
>CM067175.1:50039679-50072030 GCA_034093135.1 Erigeron breviscapus | reverse complement strand
AAAAAAAAAAAAAAAAAAAAAAAAAAAAAAAAAAAAAAAAAAAAAAAAAAAAAAAAAAAAAAAAAAAAAAAAAAAAAAAAAAAAAAAAAAAAAAAAAAAAAAAAAAAAAAAAAAAAAAAAAAAAAAAAAAAAAAAAAAAAAAAAAAAAAAAAAAAAAAAAAAAAAAAAAAAAAAAAAAAAAAAAAAAAAAAAAAAAAAAAAAAAAAAAAAAAAAAAAAAAAAAAAAAAAAAAAAAAAAAAAAAAAAAAAAAAAAAAAAAAAAAAAAAAAAAAAAAAAAAAAAAAAAAAAAAAAAAAAAAAAAAAAAAAAAAAAAAAAAAAAAAAAAAAAAAAAAAAAAAAAAAAAAAAAAAAAAAAAAAAAAAAAAAAAAAAAAAAAAAAAAAAAAAAAAAAAAAAAAAAAAAAAAAAAAAAAAAAAAAAAAAAAAAAAAAAAAAAAAAAAAAAAAAAAAAAAAAAAAAAAAAAAAAAAAAAAAAAAAAAAAAAAAAAAAAAAAAAAAAAAAAAAAAAAAAAAAAAAAAAAAAAAAAAAAAAAAAAAAAAAAAAAAAAAAAAAAAAAAAAAAAAAAAAAAAAAAAAAAAAAAAAAAAAAAAAAAAAAAAAAAAAAAAAAAAAAAAAAAAAAAAAAAAAAAAAAAAAAAAAAAAAAAAAAAAAAAAAAAAAAAAAAAAAAAAAAAAAAAAAAAAAAAAAAAAAAAAAAAAAAAAAAAAAAAAAAAAAAAAAAAAAAAAAAAAAAAAAAAAAAAAAAAAAAAAAAAAAAAAAAAAAAAAAAAAAAAAAAAAAAAAAAAAAAAAAAAAAAAAAAAAAAAAAAAAAAAAAAAAAAAAAAAAAAAAAAAAAAAAAAAAAAAAAAAAAAAAAAAAAAAAAAAAAAAAAAAAAAAAAAAAAAAAAAAAAAAAAAAAAAAAAAAAAAAAAAAAAAAAAAAAAAAAAAAAAAAAAAAAAAAAAAAAAAAAAAAAAAAAAAAAAAAAAAAAAAAAAAAAAAAAAAAAAAAAAAAAAAAAAAAAAAAAAAAAAAAAAAAAAAAAAAAAAAAAAAAAAAAAAAAAAAAAAAAAAAAAAAAAAAAAAAAAAAAAAAAAAAAAAAAAAAAAAAAAAAAAAAAAAAAAAAAAAAAAAAAAAAAAAAAAAAAAAAAAAAAAAAAAAAAAAAAAAAAAAAAAAAAAAAAAAAAAAAAAAAAAAAAAAAAAAAAAAAAAAAAAAAAAAAAAAAAAAAAAAAAAAAAAAAAAAAAAAAAAAAAAAAAAAAAAAAAAAAAAAAAAAAAAAAAAAAAAAAAAAAAAAAAAAAAAAAAAAAAAAAAAAAAAAAAAAAAAAAAAAAAAAAAAAAAAAAAAAAAAAAAAAAAAAAAAAAAAAAAAAAAAAAAAAAAAAAAAAAAAAAAAAAAAAAAAAAAAAAAAAAAAAAAAAAAAAAAAAAAAAAAAAAAAAAAAAAAAAAAAAAAAAAAAAAAAAAAAAAAAAAAAAAAAAAAAAAAAAAAAAAAAAAAAAAAAAAAAAAAAAAAAAAAAAAAAAAAAAAAAAAAAAAAAAAAAAAAAAAAAAAAAAAAAAAAAAAAAAAAAAAAAAAAAAAAAAAAAAAAAAAAAAAAAAAAAAAAAAAAAAAAAAAAAAAAAAAAAAAAAAAAAAAAAAAAAAAAAAAAAAAAAAAAAAAAAAAAAAAAAAAAAAAAAAAAAAAAAAAAAAAAAAAAAAAAAAAAAAAAAAAAAAAAAAAAAAAAAAAAAAAAAAAAAAAAAAAAAAAAAAAAAAAAAAAAAAAAAAAAAAAAAAAAAAAAAAAAAAAAAAAAAAAAAAAAAAAAAAAAAAAAAAAAAAAAAAAAAAAAAAAAAAAAAAAAAAAAAAAAAAAAAAAAAAAAAAAAAAAAAAAAAAAAAAAAAAAAAAAAAAAAAAAAAAAAAAAAAAAAAAAAAAAAAAAAAAAAAAAAAAAAAAAAAAAAAAAAAAAAAAAAAAAAAAAAAAAAAAAAAAAAAAAAAAAAAAAAAAAAAAAAAAAAAAAAAAAAAAAAAAAAAAAAAAAAAAAAAAAAAAAAAAAAAAAAAAAAAAAAAAAAAAAAAAAAAAAAAAAAAAAAAAAAAAAAAAAAAAAAAAAAAAAAAAAAAAAAAAAAAAAAAAAAAAAAAAAAAAAAAAAAAAAAAAAAAAAAAAAAAAAAAAAAAAAAAAAAAAAAAAAAAAAAAAAAAAAAAAAAAAAAAAAAAAAAAAAAAAAAAAAAAAAAAAAAAAAAAAAAAAAAAAAAAAAAAAAAAAAAAAAAAAAAAAAAAAAAAAAAAAAAAAAAAAAAAAAAAAAAAAAAAAAAAAAAAAAAAAAAAAAAAAAAAAAAAAAAAAAAAAAAAAAAAAAAAAAAAAAAAAAAAAAAAAAAAAAAAAAAAAAAAAAAAAAAAAAAAAAAAAAAAAAAAAAAAAAAAAAAAAAAAAAAAAAAAAAAAAAAAAAAAAAAAAAAAAAAAAAAAAAAAAAAAAAAAAAAAAAAAAAAAAAAAAAAAAAAAAAAAAAAAAAAAAAAAAAAAAAAAAAAAAAAAAAAAAAAAAAAAAAAAAAAAAAAAAAAAAAAAAAAAAAAAAAAAAAAAAAAAAAAAAAAAAAAAAAAAAAAAAAAAAAAAAAAAAAAAAAAAAAAAAAAAAAAAAAAAAAAAAAAAAAAAAAAAAAAAAAAAAAAAAAAAAAAAAAAAAAAAAAAAAAAAAAAAAAAAAAAAAAAAAAAAAAAAAAAAAAAAAAAAAAAAAAAAAAAAAAAAAAAAAAAAAAAAAAAAAAAAAAAAAAAAAAAAAAAAAAAAAAAAAAAAAAAAAAAAAAAAAAAAAAAAAAAAAAAAAAAAAAAAACAAAAAAAAAAGACTTGGCAATATTTCAGGACAAATAGGGGGAATTTGTTAGGACCAGTTTTGCTGAAAACTGGTCAGTCTCCAGTTGCATCTGGAGACTAAGAAGATTTGACCAGAAATATATTGAAGTCCAGTTGCAACGTACAGTTAACGCAACTGAAGACTTCCTCCAGTTGAGATCTGACCAGATGAAGAATCATTCCAGTTGAAGTCGAAGACAACAAGTGGAAGATAAAGAATGACAATGACAGCGAAGCCCAATTATCATTCTACTCAGATATAAACTGGAGAAAATCAGTGTAAAGTACTTACAAAGCTTTACACTGATTACGAGGAAAAGAACTTTATGCTTTATGTGCTATTACACGGATAAAAGGATTTATCTATGTATAAAGTACAAAAGGTACATAAAGCAGGTTGAGTAAAGTCTTCCTCTTTGTCCTGTTATTAGTTAGCACTACTTTAGGGTCGATTCAAATAGAGTTCGTTAGATTCTTGAATTAGATGGCAGATAAATTAGGATTCGGCCAACCGATGGTAGAGAAGGCAAGAAAGGTGGCCGCGACGCCGACGCCTGCAATCCGAGTACCTGAGACAGTGATCCCTATTATAATCAAGAAGCATCACATTGAGCGCATGAAAGGTCTTGCATTCGACGGGGAGAAACTCAAGGACCCCTACGACCATCTTTGTAGGTTTGACAGAGAGTGTATGTTGTTTAACTACGGAATAGGAACTGAAGCTGCGGCTAAGTTGTTGTCATTTCCACTCTCCTTGACGGGAACCGCTAAAGTTTGGTACGATAACCTCGATTCTGATAGCATCACCAATTGGGAAGAGTTGAGAGAAAAGTTTTGCAACAGATTCTTTCCAAAGGATCTGAGAATGGAACTTTTAGGAAGGATAAATACTTTCAAGCAAGCGGAAAACGAAAGCAGTGGAGAAGCGTGGCGAAGGATGAAGAGGATGGTCAAGGAATGCCACAGTCACAATAAAACCGATGAGTATATTTTGGAGCATTTTTATACTGGAGCAACGAGTGAAACTAGGAAGGAGTTGGATCTCATGGGAGGTGGCATGTTTGAGTATATGAAGGCAAAGGATGCTTATAGAGTGTTGAATGATAGAAGTGAGCAAGAGAGGAGCTTGGAGGATGAAGAGCCACCAAAACCAAAAGAGTATGTTCTAAAAGAAGAGAGGTTTGAGAAGAACGCGAATGACATGAAGAATATGCTAGCAAAAATGTTCAGCAGCTTGCGTGAAACAGTGGTAGCCATAGTAAGGGAAGACAGAGATAAGCGGGACGAAGAAGTGAAATGAATCACAACCCGATCGGGGAAGGAAACAAAATCACCCCCGAATCCTCTGGAAGCTGAGGAAAGAGATGAAGAAGATGATCCAGCAGAAGCGGAAGAGGAAACCGAAGCCGTGAGTCCAAACGAGAAGGAAACAGAGTCTGGACGACAAGACCAGCGCCGCTGGGACACTCCAACGCCACTGGAGAGCCAGAAACAGTTCCAGCGCCGCTGGAGAGCCCAGTTCCAGCGCCGCTGGCACCTCCGAAAGTAGATTCGACATCTCGGTCAAAACTATACAGCTGAACAGTTCCGTATCCGCGGAAGCTGAGAAGAAGTCGAGTAGAGTAAAGAGGAGAGATTTTCAAGGACACGATGTACGGGACGAAGGTGACGATACCGTTTACTGAGTTGGTTAGGCTGACACCGGGGTATGCTAGGTATATCAAGGATATGATCAATGAAGACAGAATCCCGAAGGATGTGCAAAAAAAAAAAAAAAAAAAAAAAAAAAAAAAAAAAAAAAAAAAAAAAAAAAAAAAAAAAAAAAACAAAAAAAAAAAAAAAAAAAAAAAAAAAAAAAAAAAAAAAAAAAAAAAAAAAAAAAAAAAAAAAAAAAAAAAAAAAAAAAAAAAAAAAAAAAAAAAAAAAAAAAAAAAAAAAAAAAAAAAAAAAAAAAAAAAAAAAAAAAAAAAAAAAAAAAAAAAAAAAAAAAAAAAAAAAAAAAAAAAAAAAAAAAAAAAAAAAAAAAAAAAAAAAAAAAAAAAAAAAAAAAAAAAAAAAAAAAAAAAAAAAAAAAAAAAAAAAAAAAAAAAAAAAAAAAAAAAAAAAAAAAAAAAAAAAAAAAAAAAAAAAAAAAAAAAAAAAAAAAAAAAAAAAAAAAAAAAAAAAAAAAAAAAAAAAAAAAAAAAAAAAAAAAAAAAAAAAAAAAAAAAAAAAAAAAAAAAAAAAAAAAAAAAAAAAAAAAAAAAAAAAAAAAAAAAAAAAAAAAAAAAAAAAAAAAAAAAAAAAAAAAAAAAAAAAAAAAAAAAAAAAAAAAAAAAAAAAAAAAAAAAAAAAAAAAAAAAAAAAAAAAAAAAAAAAAAAAAAAAAAAAAAAAAAAAAAAAAAAAAAAAAAAAAAAAAAAAAAAAAAAAAAAAAAAAAAAAAAAAAAAAAAAAAAAAAAAAAAAAAAAAAAAAAAAAAAAAAAAAAAAAAAAAAAAAAAAAAAAAAAAAAAAAAAAAAAAAAAAAAAAAAAAAAAAAAAAAAAAAAAAAAAAAAAAAAAAAAAAAAAAAAAAAAAAAAAAAAAAAAAAAAAAAAAAAAAAAAAAAAAAAAAAAAAAAAAAAAAAAAAAAAAAAAAAAAAAAAAAAAAAAAAAAACATTCCAGCGCCGCTGGAGGCCAGAAACTCCAGCGCCGCTGGCGAGCCCAGAAACAGTTCCAGCGCCGCTGGATCCACCAGCGCCGATGGCACCTCCGAAAGTAGATTCGACATCTCGGTCAAAACTATACAGCTGAACAGTTCCGTATCCGCGGAAGCTGAGAAGAAGTCGAGTAGAGTAAAGAGGAGAGATTTTCAAGGACACGATGTACGGGATAAAGGTGACGATACCGTTTACTGAGTTGGTTAGGCTGACACCGGGGTATGCTAGGTATATCAAGGATATGATCAATGAAGACAGAATCCCGAAGGACGTGCATGGAATCGAGGAAGTCAAGGGAATTCTGGAGAAAGGAGATGAGTTCATCACCCCGAAGCTAGAGGATCCAGGTAGTTTCGTTATACCATGTAAGATAGGAGATAAGATTAGTTGTGATTGTCTAGCCGACTTAGGAGCTAGTATTAAGCTGATGCCTTGGACCATGTACACTAAGTTAAGTGACGCAGCACTAGATACCACCATGATGACTATTAAGTTAGCAGACCAGACCTTTCAATGTCCTTTAGGAAAGACCCATGTAGTGAAAGTAACCGTAGGAGACCTGCATTTTCAGGCTGAGTTCGTAGTTATGAATATACCGGAGGACAAGAAAGTCCCGATCATCTTAGGAAGACCATTCTTGAACACAGCCAAAGCCGTAATCGAAATAGCAGATAGAAGGATTACAATAGGAAATGGTAGAAAGAAGCTTAGTTTGAGTATGGAAGTAGACCCAGATTTAGGAAAGGACGATATAGGAGTTTGTGTTGAAGAAGTTGAATTGTTAGATGTAGATAATAGAGCAAATCTGGAAATTGGGGAGGTGCTAGGAATAGGATCTCCAGAACGTCTATGGGATTTGAGAAGAACGCGAATGACATGAAAAATATGCTAGCAAAAATGTTCAGCAGCTTGTGTGAAACAGTGGTAGCCATAGTAAGGGAAGATAGAGATAAGCGGGACGAAGAAGTGAAATGAATCACAACCCGATCGGGGAAGGAAACAAAATCACCCCCGAATCCTCTGGAAGCTGAGGAAAGAGATGAAGAAGATGATCCAGCAGAAGCGGAAGAAAAAAAAAAAAAAAAAAAAAAAAAAAAAAAAAAAAAAAAAAAAAAAAAAAAAAAAAAAAAAAAAAAAAAAAAAAAAAAAAAAAAAAAAAAAAAAAAAAAAAAAAAAAAAAAAAAAAAAAAAAAAAAAAAAAAAAAAAAAAAAAAAAAAAAAAAAAAAAAAAAAAAAAAAAAAAAAAAAAAAAAAAAAAAAAAAAAAAAAAAAAAAAAAAAAAAAAAAAAAAAAAAAAAAAAAAAAAAAAAAAAAAAAAAAAAAAAAAAAAAAAAAAAAAAAAAAAAAAAAAAAAAAAAAAAAAAAAAAAAAAAAAAAAAAAAAAAAAAAAAAAAAAAAAAAAAAAAAAAAAAAAAAAAAAAAAAAAAAAAAAAAAAAAAAAAAAAAAAAAAAAAAAAAAAAAAAAAAAAAAAAAAAAAAAAAAAAAAAAAAAAAAAAAAAAAAAAAAAAAAAAAAAAAAAAAAAAAAAAAAAAAAAAAAAAAAAAAAAAAAAAAAAAAAAAAAAAAAAAAAAAAAAAAAAAAAAAAAAAAAAAAAAAAAAAAAAAAAAAAAAAAAAAAAAAAAAAAAAAAAAAAAAAAAAAAAAAAAAAAAAAAAAAAAAAAAAAAAAAAAAAAAAAAAAAAAAAAAAAAAAAAAAAAAAAAAAAAAAAAAAAAAAAAAAAAAAAAAAAAAAAAAAAAAAAAAAAAAAAAAAAAAAAAAAAAAAAAAAAAAAAAAAAAAAAAAAAAAAAAAAAAAAAAAAAAAAAAAAAAAAAAAAAAAAAAAAAAAAAAAAAAAAAAAAAAAAAAAAAAAAAAAAAAAAAAAAAAAAAAAAAAAAAAAAAAAAAAAAAAAAAAAAAAAAAAAAAAAAAAAAAAAAAAAAAAAAAAAAAAAAAAAAAAAAAAAAAAAAAAAAAAAAAAAAAAAAAAAAAAAAAAAAAAAAAAAAAAAAAAAAAAAAAAAAAAAAAAAAAAAAAAAAAAAAAAAAAAAAAAAAAAAAAAAAAAAAAAAAAAAAAAAAAAAAAAAAAAAAAAAAAAAAAAAAAAAAAAAAAAAAAAAAAAAAAAAAAAAAAAAAAAAAAAAAAAAAAAAAAAAAAAAAAAAAAAAAAAAAAAAAAAAAAAACATTCCCAGCGCCGCTGGTGGCCAGGAAAGCTTCCAGCGCCGCTGGCGAGCCCAGAAACAGTTCCAGCGCCGCTGGATCACCACCAGCGCCGATGGCACCTCCGAAAGTAGATTCGACATCTCGGTCAAAACTATACAGCTGAACAGTTCCGTATCCGCGGAAGCTGAGAAGAAGTCGAGTAGAGCAGAAGAGGAGAGATTTTCAAGGACACGATGTACGGGACGAAGGTGACGATACCGTTTACTGAGTTGGTTAGGCTGACACCGGGGTATGCTAGGTATATCAAGGATATGATCAATGAAGACAGAATCCCGAAGGACGTGCATGGAATCGAGGAAGTCAAGGGAATTCTGGAGAAAGGAGATGAGTTCATCACCCCGAAGCTAGAGGATCCAGGTGGTTTCGTTATACCATGTAAGATAGTAGATAAGATTAGTTGTGATTGTCTAGCCGACTTAGGAGCTAGTATTAAGCTGATGCCTTGGACCATGTACACTAAGTTAAGTGACGCAGCACTAGATACCACCATGATGACTATTAAGTTAGCAGACCAGACCTTTCAATGTCCTTTAGGAAAGACCCATGTAGTGAAAGTAACCGTAGGAGACCTGCATTTTCAGGCTGAGTTCGTAGTTATGAATATACCGGAGGACAAGAAAGTCCCGATCATCTTAGGAAGACCATTCTTGAACACAGCCAAAGCCGTAATCGAAATAGCAGATAGAAGGATTACAATAGGAAATGGTAGAAAGAAGCTTAGTTTGAGTATGGAAGTAGACCCAGATTTAGGAAAGGACGATATAGGAGTTTGTGTTGAAGAAGTTGAATTGTTAGATGTAGATAATAGAGCAAATCTAGATGGAAACAGAGTCTGGACGACAAGACCAGCGCCGCTGGGACAACTCCCAGCGCCGCTGGTGAGTCCCAAAAACGTCCAGCGCCGCTGGCGAGCCAAAACGTCCAGCGCCGCTGGCGAGCCCAAAACAGTTCCAGCGCCGCTGGCGAGCCAAAACGTCCAGCGCCGCTGGCGAGCCCAAAACAGTTCCAGCGCCGCTGGCGAGCCAAAACGTCCAGCGCCGCTGGCGAGCCCAAAACAGTTCCAGCGCCGCTGGCGAGCCAAAACGTCCAGCGCCGCTGGCGAGCCCAAAACAGTTCCAGCGCCGCTGGCGAGCCAAAACGTCCAGCGCCGCTGGCGAGCCCAAAACAGTTCCAGCGCCGCTGGCGAGCCAAAACGTCCAGCGCCGCTGGCGAGCCCAAAACAGTTCCAGCGCCGCTGGCGAGCCAAAACGTCCAGCGCCGCTGGCGAGCCCAAAACAGTTCCAGCGCCGCTGGCGAGCCAAAACGTCCAGCGCCGCTGGCGAGCCCAAAACAGTTCCAGCGCCGCTGGCGAGCCAAAACGTCCAGCGCCGCTGGCGAGCCCAAAACAGTTCCAGCGCCGCTGGCGAGCCAAAACGTCCAGCGCCGCTGGCGAGCCCAAAACAGTTCCAGCGCCGCTGGCGAGCCAAAACGTCCAGCGCCGCTGGCGAGCCCAAAACAGTTCCAGCGCCGCTGGCGAGCCAAAACGTCCAGCGCCGCTGGCGAGCCCAAAACAGTTCCAGCGCCGCTGGCGAGCCAAAACGTCCAGCGCCGCTGGCGAGCCCAAAACAGTTCCAGCGCCGCTGGCGAGCCAAAACGTCCAGCGCCGCTGGCGAGCCCAAAACAGTTCCAGCGCCGCTGGCGAGCCAAAACGTCCAGCGCCGCTGGCGAGCCCAAAACAGTTCCAGCGCCGCTGGCGAGCCAAAACGTCCAGCGCCGCTGGCGAGCCCAAAACAGTTCCAGCGCCGCTGGCGAGCCAAAACGTCCAGCGCCGCTGGCGAGCCCAAAACAGTTCCAGCGCCGCTGGCGAGCCAAAACGTCCAGCGCCGCTGGCGAGCCCAAAACAGTTCCAGCGCCGCTGGCGAGCCAAAACGTCCAGCGCCGCTGGCGAGCCCAAAACAGTTCCAGCGCCGCTGGCGAGCCCAAAACAGTCCAGCGCCGCTGGCGAGCCCAAAAACAGCCAGCGCCGCTGGCGACCCAAAAGCCAGCGCCGCTGGGACACTCCCAGTGCCGCTGGTGAGTCCAGAATCGACCCCAGCGCCGCTGGACACTCCCAGTGCCGCTGGTGAGTCCAGAATCGACCCCAGCGCCGCTGGACACTCCCAGTGCCGCTGGTGAGTCCAGAATCGACCCCAGCGCCGCTGGGACACTCCCAGTGCCGCTGGTGAGTCCAGAATCGACCCCAGCGCCGCTGGACATACTCCCAGCGCCGCTGGGACACTCCCAGTGCCGCTGGTGAGTCCAGAATCGACCCCAGCGCCGCTGGACACTCCCAGTGCCGCTGGTGAGTCCAGAATCGACCCCAGCGCCGCTGGACACTCCCAGTGCCGCTGGTGAGTCCAGAATCGACCCCAGCGCCGCTGGGACACTCCCAGTGCCGCTGGTGAGTCCAGAATCGACCCCAGCGCCGCTGGACATACTCCCAGCGCCGCTGGGACACTCCCAGTGCCGCTGGTGAGTCCAGAATCGACCCCAGCGCCGCTGGACACTCCCAGTGCCGCTGGTGAGTCCAGAATCGACCCCAGCGCCGCTGGACACTCCCAGTGCCGCTGGTGAGTCCAGAATCGACCCCAGCGCCGCTGGGACACTCCCAGTGCCGCTGGTGAGTCCAGAATCGACCCCAGCGCCGCTGGACACTCCCAGTGCCGCTGGTGAGTCCAGAATCGACCCCAGCGCCGCTGGGACACTCCCAGTGCCGCTGGTGAGTCCAGAATCGACCCCAGCGCCGCTGGACACTCCCAGTGCCGCTGGTGAGTCCAGAATCGACCCCAGCGCCGCTGGGACACTCCCAGTGCCGCTGGTGAGTCCAGAATCGACCCCAGCGCCGCTGGACATACTCCCAGCGCCGCTGGGACACTCCCAGTGCCGCTGGTGAGTCCAGAATCGACCCCAGCGCCGCTGGACATACTCCCAGCGCCGCTGGGACACTCCCAGTGCCGCTGGTGAGTCCAGAATCGACCCCAGCGCCGCTGGACATACTCCCAGCGCCGCTGGTTGGTCCAGGAAAACACCGAGCGCCGCTGGCGAGCCCAAAAACAGTTCCAGCGCCGCTGGATCACCACCAGAGCCGCTGGCACCTCCGAAAGCAGATTCGACATCTCGGTCGAAACCATACAGCCGAACAGTTCTGTATCCGCAGAAGCTGAGAAGAAGTCGAATAGAGCAGAGAGGAGAGATTTTCAAGGACACGATGTACGGGACGAAGGTGACGATACCGTTTACTGAGTTGGTTAGGCTGACACTAGGGTATGCTAGGTATATCAAGGATATGATCAATGAAGACAGAATCCCAAAGGACGTGCATGGAATCGAGGAAGTCAAGGGAATTCTGGAGAAAGGAGATGAGTTCATCACCCCGAAGCTAGAGGATCCAGGTGGTTTCGTTATACCATGTAAGATAGTAGATAAGATTAGTTGTGATTGTCTAGCCGACTTAGGAGCTAGTATTAAGCTGATGCCTTGGACCATGTACACTAAGTTAAGTGACGCAGCACTAGATACCACCATGATGACTATTAAGTTAGCAGACCAGACATTTCAACGTCCTTTAGGAAAGACCCATGTAGTGAAAGTAACCATAGGAGACCTGCATTTTCAGGCTGAGTTCGTAGTTATGAATATACCAGAGGACAAGAAAGTCTCGATCATCTTAGGAAGACCATTCTTGAACACAGCCAAAGCCGTAATCGAAGTAGCAGATAGAAGGATTACAATAGGAAATGGTAGAAAGAAGCTTAGTTTGACTATGGAAGTAGACCCAGATTTAGGAAAGGACGATATAGGAGTTTGTGCTGAAGAAGTTGAATTGTTAGATGTAGATAATAGAGCAAATCAGGAAATTGAGGAGGTACTAGGAATAGGATCTCCAGAACGTCCATGGGATTTAGGAGAGCTAGAAGAAAATGAATTCGACGGGACCTTAGTGCAGACACCAAATAACCTCATCACCTCATTAGAAGAACCGTCAACCGATCTTGAGATGAAACCGTTGCCGCAAGGATTGGAGTATGCTTACCTCCAAGGAAAGTCACAACTCCCGGTTATCATTTCGTCGAAGCTAAGTCAGAAGGAGAATGCAGCTTTGATGAGGGTCCTTAGGTCACATAAGAAGGTGTTCGCTTGGAAGATGCTGACATTAGAGGTATAGATTCTTCATATTGTAACCATAGAATACATTTAGAAACTAACTCGAAACCAGTAGTTCAGAAATAGAGACGCCTAAACCCTAATATGAAGGATGTAGTGAAGAAGGAGGTGATTAAGTTATTAGATGCAGGGATTATCTTTTCCATCTCGGATAGCGAATGGGTAAGCCCTATTCACTGCGTACCTAAGAAAGGAGGAATGACAGTAGTAGCCAACGAGAAGGATGAGATGATAGCAACTAGGACTGTAACGGGATGGCAAGTTTGCATAGATTATAGGAAGCTTAATGAGGCTACTAGGAAAGACCATAACCCTTTACCCTTTATGGACCAGATGTTAGAACGCTTAGCAGGGAACGAGTACTTTTGTTTTCTTGATGGATTTTCAGGGTATCTTCAGATTCCCATTCATACGGAAGACCAAGAGAAGACAACATTTACTTGCCCCTATGGAACCTATGCTTATAGGAAGATGCCTTTTGGACTGTGTAATGCTCCTGCCACCTTTCAGAGGAAAAAAAAAAAAAAAAAAAAAAAAAAAAAAAAAAAAAAAAAAAAAAAAAAAAAAAAAAAAAAAAAAAAAAAAAAAAAAAAAAAAAAAAAAAAAAAAAAAAAAAAAAAAAAAAAAAAAAAAAAAAAAAAAAAAAAAAAAAAAAAAAAAAAAAAAAAAAAAAAAAAAAAAAAAAAAAAAAAAAAAAAAAAAAAAAAAAAAAAAAAAAAAAAAAAAAAAAAAAAAAAAAAAAAAAAAAAAAAAAAAAAAAAAAAAAAAAAAAAAAAAAAAAAAAAAAAAAAAAAAAAAAAAAAAAAAAAAAAAAAAAAAAAAAAAAAAAAAAAAAAAAAAAAAAAAAAAAAAAAAAAAAAAAAAAAAAAAAAAAAAAAAAAAAAAAAAAAAAAAAAAAAAAAAAAAAAAAAAAAAAAAAAAAAAAAAAAAAAAAAAAAAAAAAAAAAAAAAAAAAAAAAAAAAAAAAAAAAAAAAAAAAAAAAAAAAAAAAAAAAAAAAAAAAAAAAAAAAAAAAAAAAAAAAAAAAAAAAAAAAAAAAAAAAAAAAAAAAAAAAAAAAAAAAAAAAAAAAAAAAAAAAAAAAAAAAAAAAAAAAAAAAAAAAAAAAAAAAAAAAAAAAAAAAAAAAAAAAAAAAAAAAAAAAAAAAAAAAAAAAAAAAAAAAAAAAAAAAAAAAAAAAAAAAAAAAAAAAAAAAAAAAAAAAAAAAAAAAAAAAAAAAAAAAAAAAAAAAAAAAAAAAAAAAAAAAAAAAAAAAAAAAAAAAAAAAAAAAAAAAAAAAAAAAAAAAAAAAAAAAAAAAAAAAAAAAAAAAAAAAAAAAAAAAAAAAAAAAAAAAAAAAAAAAAAAAAAAAAAAAAAAAAAAAAAAAAAAAAAAAAAAAAAAAAAAAAAAAAAAAAAAAAAAAAAAAAAAAAAAAAAAAAAAAAAAAAAAAAAAAAAAAAAAAAAAAAAAAAAAAAAAAAAAAAAAAAAAAAAAAAAAAAAAAAAAAAAAAAAAAAAAAAAAAAAAAAAAAAAAAAAAAAAAAAAAAAAAAAAAAAAAAAAAAAAAAAAAAAAAAAAAAAAAAAAAAAAAAAAAAAAAAAAAAAAAAAAAAAAAAAAAAAAAAAAAAAAAAAAAAAAAAAAAAAAAAAAAAAAAAAAAAAAAAAAAAAAAAAAAAAAAAAAAAAAAAAAAAAAAAAAAAAAAAAAAAAAAAAAAAAAAAAAAAAAAAAAAAAAAAAAAAAAAAAAAAAAAAAAAAAAAAAAAAAAAAAAAAAAAAAAAAAAAAAAAAAAAAAAAAAAAAAAAAAAAAAAAAAAAAAAAAAAAAAAAAAAAAAAAAAAAAAAAAAAAAAAAAAAAAAAAAAAAAAAAAAAAAAAAAAAAAAAAAAAAAAAAAAAAAAAAAAAAAAAAAAAAAAAAAAAAAAAAAAAAAAAAAAAAAAAAAAAAAAAAAAAAAAAAAAAAAAAAAAAAAAAAAAAAAAAAAAAAAAAAAAAAAAAAAAAAAAAAAAAAAAAAAAAAAAAAAAAAAAAAAAAAAAAAAAAAAAAAAAAAAAAAAAAAAAAAAAAAAAAAAAAAAAAAAAAAAAAAAAAAAAAAAAAAAAAAAAAAAAAAAAAAAAAAAAAAAAAAAAAAAAAAAAAAAAAAAAAAAAAAAAAAAAAAAAAAAAAAAAAAAAAAAAAAAAAAAAAAAAAAAAAAAAAAAAAAAAAAAAAAAAAAAAAAAAAAAAAAAAAAAAAAAAAAAAAAAAAAAAAAAAAAAAAAAAAAAAAAAAAAAAAAAAAAAAAAAAAAAAAAAAAAAAAAAAAAAAAAAAAAAAAAAAAAAAAAAAAAAAAAAAAAAAAAAAAAAAAAAAAAAAAAAAAAAAAAAAAAAAAAAAAAAAAAAAAAAAAAAAAAAAAAAAAAAAAAAAAAAAAAAAAAAAAAAAAAAAAAAAAAAAAAAAAAAAAAAAAAAAAAAAAAAAAAAAAAAAAAAAAAAAAAAAAAAAAAAAAAAAAAAAAAAAAAAAAAAAAAAAAAAAAAAAAAAAAAAAAAAAAAAAAAAAAAAAAAAAAAAAAAAAAAAAAAAAAAAAAAAAAAAAAAAAAAAAAAAAAAAAAAAAAAAAAAAAAAAAAAAAAAAAAAAAAAAAAAAAAAAAAAAAAAAAAAAAAAAAAAAAAAAAAAAAAAAAAAAAAAAAAAAAAAAAAAAAAAAAAAAAAAAAAAAAAAAAAAAAAAAAAAAAAAAAAAAAAAAAAAAAAAAAAAAAAAAAAAAAAAAAAAAAAAAAAAAAAAAAAAAAAAAAAAAAAAAAAAAAAAAAAAAAAAAAAAAAAAAAAAAAAAAAAAAAAAAAAAAAAAAAAAAAAAAAAAAAAAGTTAGTTAGTAAGGGAAAAAAAAAAAAAAAAAAAAAAAAAAAAAAAAAAAAAAAAAAAAAAAAAAAAAAAAAAAAAAAAAAAAAAATTAAAATATGTAATTGTTGAGTCAAGGATTCGCTGACCAGACTTGGTCGCTGACGTGGGTCGTCAGCGAGTCATCAGCGAGTCAATGACTCTTGTCAGCGGGTGGTCTGCTTTCCAAATTGTTGAGTCAAGGATTCGCTGACCAGACTTGGTCGCTGACGTGGGTCGTCAGCGAGTCATCAGCGAGTCAATGACTCTTGTCAGCGGGTGGTTTGCTTTCCAAATTGTTGAGTCAAGGATTCGCTGACCAGACTTGGTCGCTGACGTGGGTCGTCAGCGAGTCATCAGCGAGTCAATGACTCTTGTCAGCGGGTGGCTTACTTCCCAAGCTGTGTGTCAAGGCGGGAAGTTTTCAAACCATAAGAAGACAAGAAGTCACATGGTGGTTCTTTCAACTGAAGATTACCTTATATGGCAAAGGTACAGTTGGGACCAAAACAAGGGTTTCTCTCTTTCATACCCGTTTTGGTAAAGAAGACAAAGGCTCCTGGATCCAAGTACAATGAGCCTATAAGCAGTCGACAACCACCATTCTATCACTATCATTGTAAGGCTGTGTTGCCCTAATTCCTCTTCTATATAAAGCAACACAGCCGCACCATTCATTAGCGTGTTTTATCACCACAAAGTGTGTGACACTTTATTTGTAATTGCTTAAGTTTCTTTCTTCCTTTCTAGGCTTAGCAATTATCTAGTTCATTTGTATTCTTGTAAGACAAGTTGTAATATCGACCATGTATTCATCGTTTAAATCAATGATACATATGATTAGACTTGCATAGTTCCTCTCCTATATAAAGCAACACAGCCGCACCATTTACAAGTGTGTTTTATCACC
Source organism: Erigeron breviscapus (assembly GCA_034093135.1). Classification (NCBI taxonomy): domain Eukaryota; kingdom Viridiplantae; phylum Streptophyta; class Magnoliopsida; order Asterales; family Asteraceae; genus Erigeron; species Erigeron breviscapus. Next base: position 50,056,414 of record CM067175.1, on the reverse strand, counting down.
ACAAAGTGTGTGACACTTTATTTGTAATTGCTTAAGTTTCTTTCTTCCTTTCTAGGCTTAGCAATTATCTAGTTCATTTGTATTCTTGTAAGACAAGTTGTAATATCGACCATGTATTCATCGTTTAAATCAATGATACATATGATTAGACTTGCATAGTTCTCTTACAATTGAACTTGTTCTTGTTTATGTTCTTTACTTTCTGTTCTTAACTCTTTGTCTAAGATAAACTAAACATAAGTGTGCAAATCAAGGACTGTCAAGTGGTATCAGAGCCAACGTTTCTAAATTACTGAAACAAAGATCCGTTTGCATACTTATTTACTTAAAATTCTTTCTTTATCTTTTCTTAAACAAGAACATGACTGCTGTTCCCACCCTTGTTAACACACGTGACTTCGGTTACGTATCCGTCCCTCCAAGATTCGAGCCCGATGACTTTGGGTCTTGGAAGGAAAGGATGTTACTACATATAGTGGGTGTGGAACCCTATCTTATGTCTATTCTGACCGTCGGTCCTTATATCCCCACTCTGGTTCAAAGAACACCAGGAGCAACTGTTGATGCTCCTGAGATTGTGATTGACATCGTCAAACCAGAGGTTCAATGGACTGACGATGAAAGGAGACTTGTTAATCTTGATGCAAGGCTCAAAAACATGATTGTCAGCACTCTTCCCACTGACCTCATGAAAGTGGTCATTAGATATCCCTCTTCAAAAGAAGTTTGGGATAGATTGGTTAGCATGCATGAAGGCTCTGCTGCTACCATTGCCACTAAAAAGATAGACTTAAAAAGAGCCTATGAAAATTTCTTTTCCCTCCCCAACGAAGGTCTAAACGGTTCATATACCCGATTTAAAGGGTTGCTGAACGACATGACCACTGTTGGTATCTCTCATGATGATTTTGAGGTATGCCACAAATTTCTTGATAGTTTACCTATCAAGTGGCAAGGTCTGAGACAAATCCTCAGAACCACTGAGCGACTCAATGGGCTAAACCTTGAGTCTCTCTTTGGCATGCTCCAGTTCGAAGAAAGAGCTCTTGCTCAAAATCTAAGAGCTGCCGCTGATGCACAGCATCGTGCGGGTCCCTCTTCTTCTTCTGTTTCCTCTTCTTCTCATTGTGCTCTCGACCCCTTGGCCCTTATCTCTGCTGAGCCCAATAATCTTAATACTGGTGCCAGCTCTTCTATTCTTCCACAACCTATTCAATCTCTTGTTGATGATCTTGATGCTGAAGAGAAACAAGAGATGTTCAGTGACTTTATGGATTTTGCCTTAGTCGCTGGTAAAAGGTACTCCCGGAAATGGAACAACCGTAGGTCGGTTGCTCCATATAAGCCTCCTGTTGACAAAGCTCAAGAGGAGTGCTGGAGATGTGGTAGAAAAGGCCACTACCAAAAGGAGTGCAGAGTTGCCCTACCAACTCCTGCTGCTCCTAAAACTAACCCTTCCAAACCTGCTGATGAGTACAGGAATAAATACTATCAGCTGAAGGCCAAGGTTGCTGAAATGGAAGAGGCCAAAACACCAGCAAAAGGGCTGGTAGCTGAAGAGCATGACTGGGCTGAATCAGACGATTCAGACAGTGAAGAATATGTTGACGCCATGTGCCTTATGGCGCTCGCTGATGGAGATGCTTTGACAAGAGATCAAGTCTCCTCAAGTCAGTGGGTGAACGTCACCATTAAAAAGGTTTGTGCTCACTCCTCTGCTTCTGAAGAAGATAAACCAAAAATCTTCGAATCTCTTCTTTGTGACTTTCAGTTCGTTGAATCTATACGAGCTGATGTCCAATCAAAGCTTGACTCTATTTCCTTGGAGTTAAGCGAAAAATCTGATAGACTCAATGAGCTGAGGAATGTTCATGTTGAACTCCAATCTCATGAGTTGCTGGCACAAAAGGTTCAACTTGAGAATGAAAAACTCAAGCTTGAAGTTGCCAATCTTAAGAAGATTGTGACCTCCTGGTCAAAAGCTTCCAGGTTTCACCACCAATGCATAAACGAACAAGTCCCTGCCCAAGTACAGGCAGTAATAGGCGGTGACTTTAATGCCGCTGCCTCTCTCGCTGACTTGTTTAATGATGAGGTAAAGCCTGAAATTTCTATTCCTCCATCCGCTGTCATCTCTCCTGAAGAGATGAAGAAATGGTATTTTGTTAAGGGTCTTAACAATTACCACAATGAGATGGAAGCTGGTACTACCACTTCTACTACCAGCGACCCATCTAATCCTGCTGATGAAAATGGTGCTGGCTTCTCAGTAAGCACTAGCAACCCCTATCCTCATCTTCCCATTGTTGGCATGATGCCAAACGAAGGAAGAGTTCAATACTCTTCTGGGGAATCTTATGAAGGGGATATTGGTAGTGATGGTTTTAAACCCATTGCTCCTCAGCAAGTCACCATCAGATCTTCTGAACCCTTCAGAAGAAGTAAGGTTGCTATTCCCTATGACTATAGCACGCCTCAGCGAGCTAATCATATTAGTCAGCAACCTCAACCTATTTCTCAACCCTCTTCTTCTTTACCTTCTCAGCAAGCTCCTACCCTTGCTGACTGCAAAACTGTGCAGGATGATCGTGTCATGCAGAGACGCGTCAGGTTTGGTGACGCTAGACTTCAGCAAGTTGGACCATCTAAGGTCCGACCTGCTGATAGACAAGTCCACCAGCATGTATCACAATCGATGCCTACTCCTATTTTGAGGCATAAAACTCCTCAAAAAGTGAGAATAACTAATACCCAAAATAGGTCTGTTACTCCTCAAAGAGGATACTTGCCTCATCAGCAAGTAAGACCTATCACTCCTCAAAGAGGACACTTGCCTCATCAGCAAGTGAGATCTACTACCCCAAATAGGCAATACTTACCTCATAGGAAAATGAGGTCTGTAACACCTATTCAGCAACCGAGATCGATCACTCCCAAAAGAGTGCATCCATCTCAGCAGGGTCCTTCTTCCTCCTCTCACCCTGCTGTCCATCAAGCATGGAGTGTAGTTAAGGGATCAAAAAATCCCTCTACCTCTCAATCAGAGGACCCAAAAGGTAAGTCCATTCTGGGTCCTGCTCCTAAGATGCTTCAGCTTCCACAAAAGCATAAGCAAAAGCCCAAGCCAAAGAAAAGGGCATCTTCCTCTTCTGACCCCAAAATTAGCGAGCTAACTCAGCAAGTTAATGACCTTTCCTCTCAGCTGAAGGAATTTCTCCTTCAAAATCAACAAGGCAACAACTCTGGTAAAAAATGCTACAAATGTGGCAGCAGAGGTCATGTTGCTTCTGATTGTGACAACTCCAGGGATGCTCCTGAAGTTGACATTCAACCTAATCCTTCTTCAGCGGTTGCTTCCTCTTCCACTATCGTCAGCGAAAGTTCTACTTCTGCTGATCGTATAAATAGTATAGGGGAGTCAACAAATCTCACTGAGGAGAACATTGCTGACTTCATTGCTGCTCAGCGAATCTCCTTTCCTCTCTCTCAAGAGATCATTACCACTGGTCGAGGTAGCATTCTGGTTGAGTATGGGAACAACAATCAAGTCAGCAACTTGACTGTTCTAGATACCGGAGCCACTGTCACCTCTGCTGATCAATATCACACCTATGTGATTGATCGTGACATACCTCCTGCTCATCATCTTGTTGATAACTCTCCAAGTGATGAGAATACTAACTCTATTGCTCCTCTTCCTCTTTCTACTGATGAAGTCGTCAGTAGAGAAGAATCATCCGAGTCTCCCATCTAAATCCTTCTGTTAAATCCATGCAGGGCTCGCTGGGAAAAGGTGTGTGGTACTTAGACAGTGGCTGTTCAAAACACATGACTGGCTCAAAGACCCTGCTGGATAACTACGTAGAGGCTGCTGGCCCTACTGTAGTGTTTGGTGACAACTCCACTGGACAAACTGAAGGTTATGGTCTTCTCTCAAATGGACTCATTAAGTTCAACAAGGTCGCTTATGTCAATGGATTAAAACATAATCTCATCAGCATAAGTCAACTTTGTGATGCTGACTACAAAGTGATTCTTGATAAACATCAAGGCACTGTGGTAAATGTAAACAAGGAAGTAGTCTTGGTTGCTCCAAGAAAACGAGATGTATATCTGGTTGACTTCACTCCTATCAAGACTGATAGTGAGACTTGTTTCTTTGCCAAGTCGGCTGCTGAACTAAATTGGTTATGGCACAAGCGTATGTCGCATGTGAATTTCAAAACCATTAACTCTCTGGCCAAAAAGAACCTTGTTCGTGGCCTCCCTCATCTTTCATTTGAGAAGGATAGACTCTGTGGTGCTTGTGAAAAGGGTAAAAGCCATAGAGCAACCTTCAAAACCAAGCAAGCCAATTCTATCTCTGGCTGCTTTCATCTTCTTCACATGGACCTTTTTGGTCCAGTGAATGTCCAAAGTCTAAAGGGTAGCAGATACACTTTAGTAATCGTGGATGAATACTCACGATACACTTGGACTATCTTTCTTCATTCCAAGAGTGATGCTGCTGAAGAGATTATAAAATTCATCAAGAAAATGGAAAATCTCAACAGCATAAGGGTGAAAGAACTCAGGAGCGATCATGGTACTGAGTTCAGAAACCACACTCTTGAAGCCTTTTGTGCTGATCAAGGGATCTCACAAAATTTCTCTTCTACTAGAACCCCTGAGCAAAATGGTGTCGCTGAAAGGAGAAATAGAACTCTCATCGAAGCAGCTCGCACCATGCTCAGTGAGTCCTCTCTACCCAGCAAGTTCTGGGCAGAAGCTGTCAATACAGCTTGTCACACTCAAAATCGCTGTCTCATTGTCAAAAGACATGACAAGACAGCGTATGAGGTACTGAAAGGAAAGATACCTCAAATCAAATACTTCCATATATTTGGATGTCCTGTCTTCATCTTAAACAACAAGGATCATCTAGGAAAATTTGATCCTAAAGCTGATGATGGATACTTTCTTGGGTATTCATCCATCAGCAAGGCATTTAGAGTATTCAATACTCGCCTTCAGAAGGTTGATGAATCCATTCATGTTACTTTTGATGAAAGTTCATCAGCCCTAAAGGACATTCAATCTAACTCGTCTGAGGTTATTTTTAATGAGTTAGCTGACCCTCTCACTGAGGAAGCTGACTTATTTGTTGATGCTTCTTGCTCGCTGCCTGACACTATTCAGCATATCACAAAGGATAGTTCAGCTGATGTTGAACTAGAGCAAGTTGCTGCTCATATCTACTCGATTGAGCCAGTTGAGCCTATCATAAGATCAATCCATGCAGCATCAGCCAAACCTAGATCACTGGCTGATGACGTGCATGCTGATGACCCTACTGAGGAGGAGTTTCATGATGCTTCAGCAAATGCTGAAGAAATGGAGTCTGCTGAAGACTCCGCCATCAATGATAACTCAAATCAGTCGAATGGCTCTGCTGATCATTCTCCTGAACCCATTCTTACCATTGACCTCTCTTCTTATAATGCTCCTGCTGATCCCATAGCTCCAATTTCCGCTGCCACTCAACTTGGTGTCTCAAGTGCTCCTGCACTTAAGTGGACATCTAGTCATCCAGCTCACCAAGTCATTGGAGATCCTCAGCAGGGGATTATTACTCGATCAGCGACAAGAAATACATGTCTATATGTAAACTTCTTGTCTATGATCACTCCCAAAAACATAGGAGAAGCAATGGTTGATCCTTCATGGGTTGCTGCCATGCAAGAGGAACTTACCCAGTTCCAAAGACAGCATGTCTGGTTCTTGGTTCCTTTACCTCCTGGAAAAGAACCAATTGGAACAAAATGGGTTTATCGAAATAAAATGGACGAAGATGGTGTTGTTACACGTAACAAGGCTAGGCTGGTTGCACAAGGTTACCTTCAAGAAGAAGGTGTTGACTATGATGAAACCTTTGCACCAGTGGCCAGACTGGAAGCCATACGCTTATTTTTGGCACATGCTGCTTACAAAAACTTCACTGTATATCAAATGGATGTAAAGAGTGCCTTCCTAAATGGAAAACTCGATGAGGAAGTTTATGTTGAGCAGCCACCTGGCTTTGAAGATCCAGCCAAGCCACACCATGTCTATCGTCTCTATAAGGCACTCTATGGTCTTAAACAAGCTCCCAGAGCTTGGTACGACACTCTCTCTGAATTTCTTCTCTCCAATAAGTTTCAGCGAGGATCCATTGATAGCACCCTCTTCATCTATAGAAAGGGTGCTGATGTCCTATATGTTCAGATATATGTAGATGACATCATCTTTGGTTCTTCCAGCAAGAAACTTTGCTCTAAGTTCAGCTCCCTGATGTCCTCTCATTTCGAGATGAGCATGATGGGTGAGCTGACCTTCTTTCTTGGTCTACAAATTCGCCAACTCCCAAATGGGATTTTCATTAACCAAGAGAAGTACATTCGAGACATGCTGGCCAAATTCGACTTATCGAATGTGACCACTAAAGCCACCCCCATGTCTCCTCCAAATAATCTCCATGCTGACCCTGATGGTAAGCATGTGAATCCTACTCTCTATAGAGGAATGATCGGCTCGCTGATGTACCTCACAGCGAGTCGTCCTGACATCATGTTTGCTACTTGCCTATGTGCAAGATATCAAGCCTCTCCCAGAGAGTCTCATCTTCTCGCTGTCAAGCGAATCTTCAAATACCTAAAAGGTACACCCACACTGGGTCTCTGGTAAAGACATTTCAAATCCGTTGATCCCTGTTGCTTTGGGAAAAAGCAAAATAAAAGTAATAGAGAGCTAAAAGTCTCTATCTAGTCCAGCAGCAAACGGCTGCTGGTAAAGACATTTCAAATCCGTTGATCCCTGTTGCTTTGGGAAAAAGCAAAATAAAAGTAATAGAGAGCTAAAAGTCTCTATCTAGTCCAGCAGCAAACGGCTGCTGGTAAAGACATTTCAAATCCGTTGATCCCTGTTGCTTTGGGAAAAAGCAAAATAAAAGTAATAGAGAGCTAAAAGTCTCTATCTAGTCCAGCAGCAAACGGCTGCTGGTAAAGACATTTCAAATCCGTTGATCCCTGTTGCTTTGGGAAAAAGCAAAATAAAAGTAATAGAGAGCTAAAAGTCTCTATCTAGTCCAGCAGCAAACGGCTGCTGGTAAAGACATTTCAAATCCGTTGATCCCTGTTGCTTTGGGAAAAAGCAAAATAAAAGTAATAGAGAGCTAAAAGTCTCTATCTAGTCCAGCAGCAAACGGCTGCTGGTAAAGACATTTCAAATCCGTTGATCCCTGTTGCTTTGGGAAAAAGCAAAATAAAAGTAATAGAGAGCTAAAAGTCTCTATCTAGTCCAGCAGCAAACGGCTGCTGGTAAAGACATTTCAAATCCGTTGATCCCTGTTGCTTTGGGAAAAAGCAAAATAAAAGTAATAGAGAGCTAAAAGTCTCTATCTAGTCCAGCAGCAAACGGCTGCTGGTAAAGACATTTCAAATCCGTTGATCCCTGTTGCTTTGGGAAAAAGCAAAATAAAAGTAATAGAGAGCTAAAAGTCTCTATCTAGTCCAGCAGCAAACGGCTGCTGGTAAAGACATTTCAAATCCGTTGATCCCTGTTGCTTTGGGAAAAAGCAAAATAAAAGTAATAGAGAGCTAAAAGTCTCTATCTAGTCCAGCAGCAAACGGCTGCTGGTAAAGACATTTCAAATCCGTTGATCCCTGTTGCTTTGGGAAAAAGCAAAATAAAAGTAATAGAGAGCTAAAAGTCTCTATCTAGTCCAGCAGCAAACGGCTGCTGGTAAAGACATTTCAAATCCGTTGATCCCTGTTGCTTTGGGAAAAAGCAAAATAAAAGTAATAGAGAGCTAAAAGTCTCTATCTAGTCCAGCAGCAAACGGCTGCTGGTAAAGACATTTCAAATCCGTTGATCCCTGTTGCTTTGGGAAAAAGCAAAATAAAAGTAATAGAGAGCTAAAAGTCTCTATCTAGTCCAGCAGCAAACGGCTGCTGGTAAAGACATTTCAAATCCGTTGATCCCTGTTGCTTTGGGAAAAAGCAAAATAAAAGTAATAGAGAGCTAAAAGTCTCTATCTAGTCCAGCAGCAAACGGCTGCTGGTAAAGACATTTCAAATCCGTTGATCCCTGTTGCTTTGGGAAAAAGCAAAATAAAAGTAATAGAGAGCTAAAAGTCTCTATCTAGTCCAGCAGCAAACGGCTGCTGGTAAAGACATTTCAAATCCGTTGATCCCTGTTGCTTTGGGAAAAAGCAAAATAAAAGTAATAGAGAGCTAAAAGTCTCTATCTAGTCCAGCAGCAAACGGCTGCTGGTAAAGACATTTCAAATCCGTTGATCCCTGTTGCTTTGGGAAAAAGCAAAATAAAAGTAATAGAGAGCTAAAAGTCTCTATCTAGTCCAGCAGCAAACGGCTGCTGGTAAAGACATTTCAAATCCGTTGATCCCTGTTGCTTTGGGAAAAAGCAAAATAAAAGTAATAGAGAGCTAAAAGTCTCTATCTAGTCCAGCAGCAAACGGCTGCTGGTAAAGACATTTCAAATCCGTTGATCCCTGTTGCTTTGGGAAAAAGCAAATAAAAGTAATAGAGAGCTAAAAGTCTCTATCTAGTCCAGCAGCAAACGGCTGCTGGTAAAGACATATCAAATCCGTTTATAGCTGACAATTTGCTAAAAATTGTATTTCTTATTCATCAGCGACCATCAATTGTCGAAAAGTCGCTGATCAAAATTTGCTTTCTTAAAAAGGTAACCAGATTGTCTAAACTCTGTCAGCGGATATACTTAGATCTCAACCTTTCTTTCATTTGAGCATATCCGCTAACAATAATATTTTAATAAGAATACCAAACGGTTACCTCGATTTCTTCCCAAATGGACAACTTGTACACTGTACCCGCCGTAAAACTCGAGTACTTTTGAAATAAGGGTACAAGCTGTCACATCAATCCACTTTTATACGTTACTCATATACGTATATGTATATGTTCAATTTTCGTATGAAAGAGAGTATTGGTGACTTCACTATCACAGTTATGGGTCCCATATCCATGCTATATATATATTCTAATCCTCTTCTATCACCATTTTCATACTCTCACATTTCTCCTTCTCTTTCTTACTCTCCAAATCTCTCAAAATTCTTAAAATCTCTCAAAATTCTTAAAATCTCTCAAAATTCTTAAAAACCCTTCTCTCTTCTCACTATTCATCTTCCTCTCCCATTTCTCAATCTCGAACTAAAATGGCTTCTTCATCCGAACAACCTAAATCTCCTACCTATGTTGAGTTGCCCGATGATCTGGCTACTCAAAAGGCTCTTAAAAATGTTCCCCTTTACATGCATTCAAAAACTTTTGACCCTGAGAAAATTGCTCCCTCCTCCAAAGCCAAATTTCAGGCTCATACAATCTCTATTAAACCTAATAATTATTTGGGATCCATTGAAGTTCCATCTGGTATCTCTGGATACCAACAAATGCTGGATTTTATAAAGGCATGTCCAGCAAGCAGTGCCATCTTTGCTGACCCAGAAGATATGTATGTCTATCTTCTTAGAGAATTTTGGTGGACGTGTGATTATCACGTAAGCATTGGTGCTATTTCTGGCACCATTAAAAGGAAGCAGGTTCGCATATCCATAACACCCAAAATTCTTCGAACAGCTCTTGGTCTACCTGACCAAACAAAAGAAAAACCCTTTGTAACTCCTGCAACTGTTGAACAATGGAAGGAGTGGTTGCCCACCATTGGGTATGGTGCAAATTTGGAAAACCCAGAAGTTGTTCCTAGCAACCCCACCAAGAAAAATCTCCCTGGTGTATGGAGATTGCTTTTTTCTCATGTCATTCAATGCTTGGGAGGCAATTCTGGATCTCATGACCAAGCAACAGCAGCTAATATGCAAATTATTCATGCATTAGCCACTGGAAGATTTATCGATTTCGCCTCAGTAATTTTTGAAGATATGAAGGCTAAAGTCCAAGCAAGCAATCGGTCCTACACAATTCCCTTCACTAGATTTTTCTCCCTAACATTCAAACAGGAGTTAAAAGAAAAATACAACCAATTTGGTGCTACTATCTGCAAAGCACCAAGAATTGGTCCTTCTGTATACAAACAGCCAGCCTGTGATAATAACCTCTTTGATAGCAAGTTTGCCAGTCTCACTCCTCAGATGAAAGAAGTGTTATTCTCTGCTTATCCCTCTATGTACAAAAAGGTTGGTGGCTATGAGACTGCACCATCCTCCCTTGTGATCACTGAAACTAAGGCAAGCACACCAAAGAAGGCAAGAACAAAATCCACCAAATCTGCTGCTCCATCATCATCTGCTGACGATGCTCCAAAAAGAAAGAGGAAATCAGCGAAAGGTGTGATGATTAAGGGGTTGGGATCCTCTCAACTCTCTCTTATTGATGAGGAGGAAACCCCTGCTGCTGTTGAAAATATAGAGCAGCAACAAACTGAAACAGAGGCACCAAATTCTCCAATCCCTTTAAATTTCTCTTTGGAAAGACAGGAGCAAGTTGGTGAAATTGAAGGAGTTAGTTTGAGTGAGCATGCTGAGGTGGATGCCAGCATTGATGATAGAGAAATGGTAGAAGGAAGTGTTGATTTGGGCAAGACTGAAGGTGCTGGTGATGGCGATGAAGAAATTGATGATGTAATCACTATTGATGAGGAAAGTGATTTTGAGTTGGGTAATATTGATGACTTTCAACTAGATTCCAGTCATGCTGATGAATTGGAAGCAAGTGACATGGAGGAAGATAAAAATGATGATGCTGCTGTTCTAGATCTGGTAACTGAAGCAGTTAACAAGGCAGTTGCCCAAATTTATGAAGACTCTGCTGAAGGTGTACTAGAAAGGGACGACACAACAAACATGAAACAGAGGCACCAAATTCTCCAATCCCTTTAAATTTCTCTTTGGAAAGACAGGAGCAAGTTGGTGAAATTGAAGGAGTTAGTTTGAGTGAGCATGCTGAGGTGGATGCCAGCATTGATGATAGAGAAATGGTAGAAGGAAGTGTTGATTTGGGCAAGACTGAAGGTGCTGGTGATGGCGATGAAGAAATTGATGATGTAATCACTATTGATGAGGAAAGTGATTTTGAGTTGGGTAATATTGATGACTTTCAACTAGATTCCAGTCATGCTGATGAATTGGAAGCAAGTGTTGAAAATTCCCCTGCTGATGTTGAGGGGGAAAATGAAAAAGATGAAGCTCCCCCAGCTGGTATTGAGGGGGAGCAACAAATGGTTGTGTTCAATGCACCCCCTGCTACTTCATCCTCTCCTCCCGCTGCTCAACCCTCTGAACAATCCTCAGCAGGCCATCAGCATCAATTGATTGATATATTGGCACTTACTGCTGATGGAAAAACTCAAGAAGATGCTATCAAAGAGCTGGATAGGATCAAGCAAAATGAAGAAAATGAAAAGAAAAATCTTGAGTTTATCAGGCAGCTACCTCTACTTGAAAAGGATCAGCTTGATGGTGAGCAAAGGATGCTGCTGAAATCAGGTGGTGCTGAAGCCCTGTACAGGCAGAAACACAAAGAAGTTGAGAAGCAGCTTAAAGAGAAAAGAGCCAAGTTTGAGGGGGAGAAGGCTAAATGGCTGAAGTTGATGGAGGATAGAAAGAGGCCTCAAAGGATTATTGCTGCTGAGGCCTTCAAAGCTGAAATGGGTCTTAAGACTAACTTAAAGATCTTAAGAGAAGGTGCTGATAAGCCAACCAAGTTGGAAGGGGTCAAACCAACCAACTTGGGTGCTTCAGAGTGGGCAGAAGTGTACATGCTGGTGAAAGATAAAAGGGCAGCCAGCTACCATCAACTCCAAAACATGCTGAAAGAATATTTCGAGAAAGCACTGGAGTATGAAACCAAGTTTAAAGCAGATCTGCCTATGCTGAGGCAAGTATTTGGTACTCCTGCTGCTATCTCCTCAGCGGGTCAAAGGGTTCAAAGAAAGAGAAAGGAAGAGCATCAAACTCTTAAAGTTGATCTTCCTCCTATCGCTGGTGATGCCTCGCTGAACACCAGACTCCCTCCCAGAAGCTTATTTGAAGAAGGGAGAGTACTTGAAACACCTGCTGGCATCTTCTTCACAAACTTCCAGAACAATCAATTGTTCTTTCGTCTGGCCGAAATTGAAAAAGCTTCAACGGGGTTTCTCTTGAACATAAGAAGAAGATGTGCTGAGACATCCAACAATAGATGGTTCATCAGCAAGGTGGATGAGGAGCTGGTTAAGCCTCACAGATATAATGACCCAGCTGTTCAGATTGCCAAGCAAGAGCATGCTTGGGAATTTGAAACTGAAAATCTTTAGATGTCTTACAAATATAAATGCTGTATGAGTCAGCTTGTAATGCTTAAAGTCAAATATATAAGACATCTTTTTATCCCTCTATATTTTTTCTAAAGTCTTCACTCAACAAGTCTTCTCAGCGAATAGGGGGAGATTGTTGAGTCAAGGATTCGCTGACCAGACTTGGTCGCTGACGTGGGTCGTCAGCGAGTCATCAGCGAGTCAATGACTCTTGTCAGCGGATGACTTACTTCCCAAGCTGTGTGTCAAGGCGGGAAGTTTTCAAACAAAAAGAAGACAAGAAGTCACATGGTGGTTCTTTCAACTGAAGATTACCTTATATGGCAAAGGTACAGTTGGGACCAAAATAAGGGTTTCTCTCTTTCATACCCGTTTTGGTAAAGAAGACAAAGGCTCCTGGATCCAAGTACAATGAGCCTATAAGCAGTCGACAACCACCATTCTATCACTATCATTGTAAGGCTGTGTTGCCCTAATTCCTCTCCTATATAAAGCAACATATTTCGAGAAAGCACTGGAGTATGAAACCAAGTTTAAAGCAGATCTGCCTATGCTGAGGCAAGTATTTGGTACTCCTGCTGCTATCTCCTCAGCGGGTCAAAGGGTTCAAAGAAAGAGAAAGGAAGAGCATCAAACTCTTAAAGTTGATCTTCCTCCTATCGCTGGTGATGCCTCGCTGAACACCAGACTCCCTCCCAGAAGCTTATTTGAAGAAGGGAGAGTACTTGAAACACCTGCTGGCATCTTCTTCACAAACTTCCAGAACAATCAATTGTTCTTTCGTCTGGCCGAAATTGAAAAAGCTTCAACGGGGTTTCTCTTGAACATAAGAAGAAGATGTGCTGAGACATCCAACAATAGATGGTTCATCAGCAAGGTGGATGAGGAGCTGGTTAAGCCTCACAGATATAATGACCCAGCTGTTCAGATTGCCAAGCAAGAGCATGCTTGGGAATTTGAAACTGAAAATCTTTAGATGTCTTACAAATATAAATGCTGTATGAGTCAGCTTGTAATGCTTAAAGTCAAATATATAAGACATCTTTTTATCCCTCTATATTTTTTCTAAAGTCTTCACTCAACAAGTCTTCTCAGCGAATAGGGGGAGATTGTTGAGTCAAGGATTCGCTGACCAGACTTGGTCGCTGACGTGGGTCGTCAGCGAGTCATCAGCGAGTCAATGACTCTTGTCAGCGGATGACTTACTTCCCAAGCTGTGTGTCAAGGCGGGAAGTTTTCAAACAAAAAGAAGACAAGAAGTCACATGGTGGTTCTTTCAACTGAAGATTACCTTATATGGCAAAGGTACAGTTGGGACCAAAATAAGGGTTTCTCTCTTTCATACCCGTTTTGGTAAAGAAGACAAAGGCTCCTGGATCCAAGTACAATGAGCCTATAAGCAGTCGACAACCACCATTCTATCACTATCATTGTAAGGCTGTGTTGCCCTAATTCCTCTCCTATATAAAGCAACACAGCCGCATCATTTGAGAAAGCACTGGAGTATGAAACAAGTTTAAAGCAGATCTGCCTATGCTGAGGCAAGTATTTGGTACTCCTGCTGCTATCTCCTCAGCGGGTCAAAGGGTTCAAAGAAAGAGAAAGGAAGAGCATCAAACTCTTAAAGTTGATCTTCCTCCTATCGCTGGTGATGCCTCGCTGAACACCAGACTCCCTCCCAGAAGCTTATTTGAAGAAGGGAGAGTACTTGAAACACCTGCTGGCATCTTCTTCACAAACTTCCAGAACAATCAATTGTTCTTTCGTCTGGCCGAAATTGAAAAAGCTTCAACGGGGTTTCTCTTGAACATAAGAAGAAGATGTGCTGAGACATCCAACAATAGATGGTTCATCAGCAAGGTGGATGAGGAGCTGGTTAAGCCTCACAGATATAATGACCCAGCTGTTCAGATTGCCAAGCAAGAGCATGCTTGGGAATTTGAAACTGAAAATCTTTAGATGTCTTACAAATATAAATGCTGTATGAGTCAGCTTGTAATGCTTAAAGTCAAATATATAAGACATCTTTTTATCCCTCTATATTTTTTCTAAAGTCTTCACTCAACAAGTCTTCTCAGCGAATAGGGGGAGATTGTTGAGTCAAGGATTCGCTGACCAGACTTGGTCGCTGACGTGGGTCGTCAGCGAGTCATCAGCGAGTCAATGACTCTTGTCAGCGGATGGCTTACTTCCCAAGCTGTGTGTCAAGGCGGGAAGTTTTCAAACAACAAAAAGACAAGAAGTCACATGGTGGTTCTTTCAACTGAAGATTACCTTATATGGCAAAGGTACAGTTGGGACCAAAATAAGGGTTTCTCTCTTTCATACCCGTTTTGGTAAAGAAGACAAAGGCTCCTGGATCCAAGTACAATGAGCCTATAAGCAGTCGACAACCACCATTCTATCACTATCATTGTAAGGCTGTGTTGCCCTAATTCCTCTCCTATATAAAGCAACACAGCCGCACCATTCATTAGCGTGTTTTATCACCACAAAGTGTGTGACACTTTATTTGTAATTGCTTAAGTTTCTTTCTTCCTTTCTAGGCTTAGCAATTATCTAGTTCATTTGTATTCTTGTAAGACAAGTTGTAATAGACTATATATAGCCCTCATACCTTAGAAATCATAACAAGGACATAACAAACAATTCATTCCTTACACAATTAATTCCAATCTTTCAGTTTAATCGATCTTTCTCTCTCAAAACACACACACACACACCAAGAACACACACTAGCAAACCGCCATTGTTAGATTGAATTCAGAGCTAAAATCGTGTTATAACAAGTGGTATCAGAGAGAAACATCAATCTGATGACGATCCATAACTGAATTCGATCACAATTTCATCAAAATCAAGTTTAATCTCAAATTCTGTTCGTAATATCTCACCTACTGGTTCTTCAAAATTCACACATCAAATCTCATAAAATCACAGTTGTTTGTTCATCAATAGATTCGTGGCTATTGATAACATAATCCTGTCAATTTTCAAGTTCCAATTCAATCCAAATCTCGAGATTGAATTTTGAGTTTTGGCGCGTAATTTCAGGGATTTGAATCTGTTGTGTTTTATGTTGAATTTTGTTCATAATCGTGTTGCGGACGTGAATTAAAACAGTTTGCAAGTGATTTCGTGATCTAACTCCTAGTAATTCATAAGAAATCGAAGTTTTAAAAACTTGTAAATGGAGTTTTTCTGGAAATGTGTTCAGATGAAGAAGATAACCAAGACGATCTGCCTAAGATCGTTTTAAGTTCAGTGATTTGTGGTTTGTTAAGACGATCCTCACAAGATCGTTTTAGTAAAGAGTGTGTTGTGGTAGTGTTGATTCTGGCTAACTAATCCAAAAGGATTGGTTTGGTCATTTCAAACACTTAGAAGTTTTGAAGAAAGAAAACAAGACGATCTTCATACCAAGATCGTCTCATTTTTTTTACCCAGGACGAACTTCAAACCAAGATCGTTTCACCTAAGACGATCTTCATCTAAACCGTTTCAATTTTCATACTTAGCCAAATTTCACCAAAATTTCCAAGACGATCTTCAAACAAGATCGTCCCAGTTCTTCAAGACCGTTTCAATTTTCATACTTAACCAAATTTCTCATAACATTACCTTAGACGATCTTCTCAAGATCGTTTCACATTTTGTTCTTCAAGATCGTTTCACTGTCGATACTTAACCAAATTTTCATCAAAAGTACCAAGACGATCTTACTCAAAGACGATCTCACCCAGAACGATTTTGTCAAAATCGTTTCATTTTCTATTCGTTTCAAGATCGTTTCAATTTCCTTGTTAATCAAGATCGTTTCATTTACCTGGTTCAATCAAGATCGTTTCAACTCTTGTTTAAATCAAGATCGTTTCATTTTCTTACCAAGATCGTTTCATTTGCTCTTTCAATTCAAATCAATCTCAAATGGCTTCTCGTGAAGCATTGGCATTAGGTTCTGATACAAGACCTCCAGTTCTCTACCGTGGTTCTTACGGACTATGGAAGAAACGATTCATGGACTATGTGGAAAGTCAAACAAATGGTCATATGATGAAAGATTCCATTCTGAATGGACTTGCTGTTCATCTCCATCCCACTACTGGTGCAGTTATTCTAACTCATGAACTTTTGAATGCTGAGCAAAAGGATCGAACAGCTACAGATAACAGAGCAAGGTCATGTTTATACAGAGCTCTACCGGATGAAATCTATGGGTCTGTTGATTCTTATGATATAGCAAAATAGATATGGGATGAGGTAGCTAGACAGATGGAAGGAGCTGATGTGACTTCAACAATCAGATTGACCAACATTTTGACTGAGTTTGACAACTTCTCCAAAATGCCAAATGAATCTCTTGAGGCAGTTTATTACAGATTCTGCAATGTCATAAATGAACTAAGAAAGAACAATGTCAAGA
>CM067175.1:50022250-50038679 GCA_034093135.1 Erigeron breviscapus | reverse complement strand
GATTTACATCTCTTGAACGAGATGATCTAGGTGCCATTGAAAATGAAATTGAAAATTTGGGAATTAGGGTTCTTGATTTATGAAGCAGAGAGAGAAATGAAGCAATTTTGATGATTGGAAAGTAAATGAAAGAATGTAAAAGAGAAGTAAATGAGTTCGGAGTAAATAAGGGTATTTATAATGGATTCAAGATCCCAATGAAATACCCAAAACTATATTTTATTAAACAAAATCCTTTTTGTAGATATTTTCACAAATTGAGTTTGAATTTTGAAATAAAATAATAATTTGCCATGTCAACATTTAATGCTACCATGTCAGCATTAAATGCTACGACGGCTTATCTTACCCACGCGCCCACTCACTTTTTATTTTCCCAACACAAACAGTTGTCAAGTACTAAAATGGCTCTAAACACGTCAGATCACGACATCAAGTGGTTTAAAAACACTCGAGTATCATCACGTGTCACAAATATTGACCAAGTATTTCTAACGTTATAAAAATTAAGACAAGACTGAACCTGGTAACTGGAGGATCAGTCCAGTACCAGTTTCCAACTGGAGAGTTCTCCAGTTGCATTTTCAAACAAAAAACGAATTTTAGAGAAAATTATTTTGAGTCTTTCCCCCTAAAATGATGATCCAGAAATCGATTAGTGCCAAGATAGTATCACAAGGCGTTCGATAGCCTGGCGAGCAAAGATTATCTGGACCTCCTCAACTGGAGAACTTCATCAGTGTCACTGACGCGTTCAATAACAAAGAAAGCTCCAGTTTTAAGGATTTAACATTCCCAGTTCGCTGATGAGATGTTTAAAGGTTTTCTCATCGAGAGGTTTTGTAAAAACATCAGCTAACTGTTGTCAGTGGGGATGAAATGAATTTCAATGTCTCCTTTCATAACATGATCTCGAATAAAATGATACCTGATGTCAATATGCTTTGTTTTGGAGTGCATCACTGGGTTGTGAGATATAGCAATTGCACTGGTGTTGTCACAAAAGATTGGGGTCCTTGTATACTTTTGACCATAATCTAGTAACTGGTTCTTGATCCAGAGAATCTGGGCACAACAACTGGCCGCAGAAATGTACTCTGCCTCAGCCGTGGACATGGAGACTGAAGTCTGCTTCTTGCTGGTCCAACTTACCAGTTTTCCTCCAAGGAAATGACAACCACCGGTTGTTGATTTTCTATCTATCTTACAACCTACGTGATCTGAATCTGAATAACCCATTAGATCTAATCCTGAGCCTTTGGGGTACCAAAGACCAAGATTAGGACACCCTTTCAGGTATCTAAAGATACGCTTTACAGCGTGCAAATGTGATTCTTTAGGGTTAGCCTGGAACCTGGCACATAAACATGTTGCAAACATTATATCTAGTCGACTGGCAGTTAAATACATCAGTGAACCAACCATACCTCTATCGTCAGTTATGTTAACTGGTTTGCCAGTTGGGTCAGAGTCCAAATTCAATGGTGCTGCAATAGGTGTGTTTTTCGAAGGGATTGAATCATATTTGTATTTTCTTAACAAATCTCTGACATATTTTCCTTGGTTTATGAAAATTCCATTTTCAGTTTGCTTAATCTGAAGACCTAAGAAAAATGTTAATTCACCCATTAAACTCATCTCATACTCAGATAACATGATTTTAGAAAACTTTTTACACATTGCATCATCAGTTGAACCAAAAATAATGTCATCAACAGAAATTTGTACCAATAAGATATTACCTCTTTCTTTCAAGATAAACAAGGTATTATCTATTGCACCTCTTTGAAAGCCATTTTTAAGAAGATGTTTAGTTAGAGTATTATACCAGGCTCTTGGGGCTTGTCTTAGACCATACAAAGCTTTGTTCAGTCTATAAACCCAATGAGGATGCTTCTCATCGATGAAACCTGGAGTCTGCTTAACATAAACTTCTTCTTCCAATGTTCCATTTAGGAACGCACTTTTGACATCCATCTGGAAGACCTTGAACTGCAGATGGGCTGCATAAGCCAGAAATATTCTGATGGCCTCAAGTCTTGCAACTGGAGCAAAAGTTTCATCAAAGTCAACGCCTTCTGCTTGAAAATAACCCTGGGCAACTAATCTGGCCTTGTTTCTTACAACATGGCCATCTTCATCCATTTTGTTTCGGTAGACCCATCTGGTACCAATGGGTTCTTTCTTTAACCCTGGTGGACAAGGAACAAGCTCCCAAACATTGTTCCTTTCAAAATGGACGAGCTCTTCTTGCATAGTTTCCACCCAGCTTGGGTCTGCCATAGCCTCATCAATCTTCTTTGGTTCAATTAGAGATAAGAAGGTGACGTTTAAGCATTACTCACTGGTGGCTCTTCTAGTCTGAACCCCACTATTTGGATCTCCCATAATCTGTTCAATTGGATGTGCTCGAGTCCATCTAGTGTAATGACTAAGCTGGTGCATAACAATATCAGTGCAAGTCACCTGGCGATCTTCTTCAGTTGCAGCAGCATCTGGAGAAGGATCAGCCCAAACTACTTTTACATCCTCATCAGAGTCAATGAGGTCACGATTTGCATCATGAAATTCTTCATTCAAAGGCATTTCTTGAAGAACTGGAGAAGTTGGAGTTTGAACTGGTGCTGATATTGGAGTGGCACGTACATCAGATCCAATCACCAATTCTTGTGGTAAGTTAAAATTGATGGAGGGATAAAATGATGTGTCACTGGTGCTTTTCTTCTTCTTAACTGGTTCCAATTTGTTGTAACTGGAAACATCTTTTGATGAGAGAGATGATTTCAGCAGGTGCATCACTTTTGGATCTGAGGAATACCACCCAGAAATATCTGGTGAATTCATCAACCACAACTAGAGTGTACTTCTTTCCAGCTCTAGTTTGAACATTCACTGGACCAAAGAGATCCATATGCAACATGTGAAGAGGTTCAGTGATGCTAAAATTTTGCCTAGTTTTGAAACTGGCTCTTTTCTGCTTGCCCATCTCACACCCTGGATATGGCTTTTCTTTATTGAAAGAAATTTGAGGTATCCCATCAACCAGTTGTTTGCGAGACAACTTGTTAATATTTTTAAAATTAAGATGGGATAATCTTTTATGCCATAGCCAGTTCGTGTCCTCATCAGCTTTGGTATAGAAACATTGCTCTTTTGGAGCTGGTTCCATATCCATGATGTACACATTTCCTTTTCTTGGTGCAACCATCACCACTTTCCAATCCTTGTTAAATATGGTGCCTTGTGCAATATCGAACAAAACTCTGAAGCCATCATCACAAAGTTGGCTGACACTGATCAGGTTGTATTTCAAACCATTCACAAATGCAACCTTTTTGAATTCGACTTGTCCATTATTAAGCACACCATATCCTTCAGTCTTTCCAGATTGATCATTAACAAACGTCACTGTCGGTCCATCTTGGACAGTGAACTCTTCAAGCAGGGGCTTACATCCGGTCATAGTCCGGCCAGCAGCGCTGTCCAGATACCAGATATTCTTCTTTTGATCGCCCTGCACAACCACAAAAATCATCAGTTATTTTTGTGAATCCATCTTTTCTTGATGGGTTCACTGGACTTCTCTACAGAAGTCACAGTAGATTGTTGTGGTGTTGAACCGGAGGCTGCATCTGGAGCTCTTTCACCAGCTCCAGGTGCAGGAGTAAAAACGATTGGTACTTGATACTTACTCCCTTTATTTTTACCAGATTTTGTTCCAGATGGAACATTCTTTTGATGAGAGAGATGATTTCAGCAGGTGCATCACTTTTGGATCTGAGGAATACCACCCAGAAATATCTGGTGAATTCATCAACCACAACTAGAGTGTACTTCTTTCCAGCTCTAGTTTGAACATTCACTGGACCAAAGAGATCCATATGCAACATGTGAAGAGGTTCAGTGATGCTAAAATTTTGCCTAGTTTTGAAACTGGCTCTTTTCTGCTTGCCCATCTCACACCCTGGATATGGCTTTTCTTTATTGAAAGAAATTTGAGGTATCCCATCAACCAGTTGTTTGCGAGACAACTTGTTAATATTTTTAAAATTAAGATGGGATAATCTTTTATGCCATAGCCAGTTCGTGTCCTCATCAGCTTTGGTATAGAAACATTGCTCTTTTGGAGCTGGTTCCATATCCATGATGTACACATTTCCTTTTCTTGGTGCAACCATCACCACTTTCCAATCCTTGTTAAATATGGTGCCTTGTGCAATATCGAACAAAACTCTGAAGCCATCATCACAAAGTTGGCTGACACTGATCAGGTTGTATTTCAAACCATTCACAAATGCAACCTTTTTGAATTCGACTTGTCCATTATTAAGCACACCATATCCTTCAGTCTTTCCAGATTGATCATTAACAAACGTCACTGTCGGTCCATCTTGGACAGTGAACTCTTCAAGCAGGGGCTTACATCCGGTCATAGTCCGGCCAGCAGCGCTGTCCAGATACCAGATATTCTTCTTTTGATCGCCCTGCACAACCACAAAAATCATCAGTTATTTTTGTGAACCCATCTTTTCTTGATGGGTTCACTGGACTTCTCTACAGAAGTCACAGTAGATTGTTGTGGTGTTGAACCGGAGGCTGCATCTGGAGCTCTTTCACCAGCTCCAGGTGCAGGAGTAAAAACGATTGGTACTTGATACTTACTCCCTTTATTTTTACCAGATTTTGTTCCAGATGGAACATTCTTTTGATTAGGTTTTGAAGGGAGTGATTTAATATTTTGTTTGAAAACTGGAGGTAATGAACCTCCTTCCAGATTGTTAATCCGGGCAGTACAATTCTGAACCTATCGAGACAAAAGTTGGAGTTGACTTTCCAGTTTAACCAAAATATTATTTTCATCAGGCAACTGAACCTTGGACCTTGGTTCAGTTGGAGTTTTAGTCTGTCGGGTCTTGGGCACCTTAGACTTTTGAGGTAAAGGCTTGTTACCAGTGGCCTTTTTGACTGGAGCTTTAGCCTGTTTGGCTCCAGTTTTAACCTCAATGGGGTGGTCTCAATGGGTTCAGTTTCAACAGCTTCAGGTTGATCATAAGGTGTTTCAACCTTGAGAGCTGGAGGCAATGCATGAAGATCTGGTATGAGAGCTGCCATCTCCAGATCTCCAGATTTCCATGCATTCTTCTGGGCATCGATAGTTCTTGAAAATGCATCATAGTTTTTACCAGATGCTTTTACCCATGACTTGATAATCTTTTGTTCTTTTTCAAGATGATGTCCACCCATATTCCAGTGATGACATCTTCTTTTGCCACATGCTGCTGCTGTTGATCTTCCAAGGCCATGAAACACATGTCCCTTTCCTCTTCTTCATCAACTGATAAGTCATCAGAGTACTCCCATTTTCCCTCAGTTTGTGCCATTAAGCACTGATCCTTTTCCTTTTCCATGGACAGGAGGGCAATCTGGGCCTTAAGCTTCTTGTATTTAGCTTTGTAGCTATCATCAGGCCGATTGAAATTAGGGACAGGGGGGCCAGTTTGGTTGTTCAATTGACTAGATCTGCATTCCTTCATAAAATGACCTTTCTTGCCACACTTATAGCATGTAAGATTGGTCTTATCCAGAGAGCTGGAGCTGGAAGCATTGTTGGGGCCATTAAATCTTTTAGATTTATGCTTAAACCTGTTAAAGGTTTTAGCAATCATGGCGACCAGATCATCATCGTCAGTTTCAACAGCTTCAGGTTGATCATAAGGTGTTTCAACCTTGAGAGCTGGAGGCAATGCATGAAGATCTGGTATGAGAGCTGCCATCTCCAGATCTCCAGATTTCCATGCATTCTTCTGGGCATCGATAGTTCTTGAAAATGCATCATAGTTTTTACCAGATGCTTTTACCCATGACTTGATAATCTTTTGTTCTTTTTCAAGATCAGAAAATAATTTTTGATTATCAAGTTCTAAAGCCTCAATCTTTAAAACTGACTCCTTGAGAGCCAACTGGACACTTTGTAAATCATTCAGTTGTGGTTTAACATTGTTCAGTTCAGTTAAGATAGTGTCAAGATATCTTTCACTATCAGCTCTTACAGTTTCCACATAAGCTAAATCACCACTTAATGATTCAGCCAGGTCCAGTTTAAGTTCAGGGTCAACCTGATTATCATAGTCACATACCTTTTTCAAGATGATGTCCACCCATATTCCAGTGATGACATCTTCTTTTGCCACATGCTGCTGCTGTTGATCTTCCAAGGCCATGAAACACATGTCCCTTTCCTCTTCTTCATCAACTGATAAGTCATCAGAGTACTCCCATTTTCCCTCAGTTTGTGCGATTAGGCACCGATCCTTTTCCTTTTCCATGGACAGGAGGGCAATCTGGGCCTTAAGCTTCTTGTATTTAGCTTTGTAGCTATCATCAGGCCGATTGAAATTAGGGACAGGGGGGCCAGTTTGGTTGTTCAATTGACTAGATCTGCATTCCTTCATAAAATGACCTTTCTTGCCACACTTATAGCATGTAAGATTGGTCTTATCCAGAGAGCTGGAGCTGGAAGCATTGTTGGGGCCATTAAATCTTTTAGATTTATGCTTAAACCTGTTAAAGGTTTTAGGAATCATGGCGACCAGATCATCATCGTCAGTTTCATTACAACCATCACTGTTTTCAGTGGTCAGGCCAGAGTTCAAGAAACTGTTTAACATCTCCTTCATTGAGTGTGTCTGGACACTCTCTGCAGACATTAAGGCAGCACAAGGTCGCTCAGGTATACTAGCAACCTTGGAACTCTGGGCATGGTTCATGGCATCTTGCTCAGCCACCAGTCTTGCAGCATTGTTATCTTCAGTGAATCTGAAGGCTCCATAGAGCGATGCAAGAGTATGGCTGTGCAAGGTTTTACCTTGTCACAAGACAAGAACCATGTTTTCCCATTTGGAAGGAAGAATATCACAAAACTTCTCAAGAAGAATATCCTTATCCTTCTCTACACCCAAGCCTCTCAGCTGATTAATGAGGCTAGAAAATCTGGTGTATGTACCAGTTAGACTTTCATTGGGTAAGGCAAAGAAGGATTCATACTTCTTGTTCAAGGCAACTTTTCTGGTGACAATAGTGTCATCACCTCCTTCAAACTGAATAACTAATTCACCCCACATTGACTTGGCACTGGGGAACAACACAAGTGTTGGAATTAGATCTTCAGGGACAGCTCCAAGAATCATGTTCTTGAGTCTGGTGTCCAGATCAACAAGTCTACGATCCTCATCAGACCAATGGTCTTCGAGTTTTTCTCTTGAACCTCTTCTTCCAGTTGGATCAAGAAGAGGACTGACCCCAAGAGACATGGGTATATATGGTCCTTCCTTAAGGATTTTCAACATATACCTTTCAATCCCACCAAAATGCAACAACATTATAGCCTTCCATGTACCAAAAGTCTCACTGTTTCCATCGAATTTGGGAACAGGAGTGTTAGAATAGTGTACATGGACGTGGTTTGGGGCAGTAGGAGGAGGAGGGTTAGTATTAACATTTTGAAAAGGTTGTGCATTATTATTCAAGGGGGTTTCACCTGAACCAGAACCATCTCCACCTTCAGTAGTGTTCATCTTAGCAGATCTAGGCAAGTTTATTAGCCTTCTGCTCTGATACCACTTGTAAGTCCCAACTCAATAGATGGCACTACCTGAAGACACCTCTATGTCGATGGTGGAGTTACTTTGCAATATATGCACTGAACTGGAGACGACCAGTTGCAGTGTGTATATACCAAGTTCTAGATAGATTACTTATTTAAATGACAATAAGTAAAGAACAATGCAATAATACAAAATACTTGTAAGATAACTTGATGAGACAATATGTAATTTTCAAGTGTAATTTATTTATTGATGTTAAACAAATTACAAGGTTGTTGCGGAACCAAGATAATACAAAGAATGTAAATATCCTAATAACCTATGAAATACAATTGATCTACACTCGGAATTTCTCAAGACAATCGAAACACTTAAATTTGTGAAATGTTCCTTTTAGCGATTGAGAGAATATTGCACAAGTTCACCAAGAATATTGCAGGTTTGCAAAGTGTGAAGTGTTGTATGTTTTTCACTTATTATTCTTGTTGTGCAATGACTTGTATTTATAGGCAAAGTTAACATTTAGGATGTTAACTTTAGCCGTACAAATGTGGTTGAGATCATTTAAGGAATAGCATTTAATTCCTTAAAAGGCAGTGTAAAGTCGCATGTTAAAGCAACTTTACTCAACCACCTTTATGTACCTTTTATTACTTAAATAATAAGATAAGGCTTATTATCCGGGTAAAGGTACATAAAGCATAAAAGTCAATTCCTCGTAATCAGTGTAAAGCTTTGTAAGAGCTTTCCACTGATGGTCTCCAGTTTGTAACTGACTAGAATGTCAACTGGGCTTCGCTGCCATTGCCATTCTCTATCTTTCATTTGTTGTCTTCGACTTCAACTGGAATGATTCTTCAACTTGGTCAGTTCTCAACTGGAGGAAGTCTTCAGTTGCGTTGACTGTACGGTGCAACTGGACTTCAATATATTTCTCGACAAATCATCTAGGTCTCCAGTTTCACTGGACAGTTTAACTGGGTCTCCAGATGCAACTGGAGACTGGCCAGTTTACCAGGTGAACTGGTCCTAACACTTTATTCTTTTAACCAACCACCTTTACACACGTATAAACTTTGGTAAAGAACAAGTGGATTGTCCTTTGGAAAGTGTGTAAAGGCAAAAGTCAATTCCTCGATATCAGTGTTCAGACTTGTAAGGTCTAGAACACTGACAATCCTCCAGTGTACAGATCTGGCAAGACTTCCAGTGGACTCCGCCATTTGTCAGTCTTCTTTATTCTGACTTCAGTCTTTGACTTCAGTGAGAACGTCTTCAGTAGAGTAGATCTGGACTGGGGTGAAGTCCAATGAGCTAATCTGGAGAATACTCCAGATTTCCTATACAAGAATTTGCTCACTGGTCTTCCATTATTTCTGGACAAATCTTCAGAGGGACTCCAGATTCCAAGTCTGGAGTAGGTCCAGTAGAACACATTTCTGGACAGATCTTCAGAAAGGCTCCAGTAGTCGAGTCTGGAGCGAGTCCAGTAAATCTGGACCTAACAAATAGGCATATTAAAGTTTGGTTAAATGTGCTATGGCAAACATAATCGCATACAGTTTCAGTCTAAGCTCTAATCCAGTTGGAAGAATGAACAGCCACAAATCTATAGTTAAGCTAACAGTCCTAACTTGTAAGTCCCTCACTTGATGGTTTAACCCACTAGTGTAAAATACAACAAGTCAAGTATGCATTAGATTGGACTAGTATTACTTAAATATAAATGCAAGTATATAAATAAAGTAATACAAGACTTAAAGCAATAAATAATGTAAATGTGGAACACAATGTAATTTTCAAGTGTATTTTATTTATGATGTTTAATAAAATACAAGGTTGTTGCGGAACCAAGATATTACAAGTATGTAAATATCCTAACAACCTATGAATTACAAATGATCTATATTTGCTAAATATTCTCCTTTGATCGAAACACTTAAAGTTGTGAAGTATTCCTTGTTACGATCGAGAGTATTTAGACAAATTCACCAATATGCAAAAAGTAATTGGAACGAGGTAAATGACTTGGTATTTATAGGCAAATAAATTCAACAGTGAATATATTATGCCGTACAAATATGGTTGCATGCATTTAAGGAAACAACTTTAATTCCTTAAATGCATTGGTTAAAGTACAAGGATAAAGTCATGTTGATGTGACTTGTCATCCTTTTAACCAACCACCTTTACACACGTATTGTACTTTTATCAATAGACAAATGGATTGTCCGTGTAAAAGTGTGTAAAGGCAAAAGTCAATTCCTCGTAATCAGTGTTCAGACTTGTAAGGTCTAGAACACTGACAAAGCTCCAGTCAGAAGATCTGGTAAGACTATCAGTGGGCTCCACTGCTTGTCAGTCTTCTTTCTTCATAACTTCAGTCTTTGACTTTAGTACAAATGTCTTCAGTAGAATCGATCTGGACTGGAGTGAAGTCCAGTAAGCTGAGATCTGGTGAAATCCAGATTTCCTATACAAGTGAGATGCTTACTGGTCTTCCATTATTTCTGGATAAATCTTCAGTGACGCTCCAATCTTCAACTCTGGAATGGGTCCAGTCAAACTGGACCTAACAAATTCCCCCTATTTGTTTATAAATAATGCAAGGTTTTTCAAGCTTCTATCTATACAATTGTATGCTTGAAAAACACTTGATTTTGACTAAGTCTAAAAATTTAAGTTACTGGAGAACACTTTATAGATCATCAGTGTTCCAGTTTTAATCTTTTAGTTCTAACTTAGACTTAATCTGATCACTTACTTGTGAATCAAAAGCTTGCAACTTTATTTACACACATCAACATATAAAAAGTTACAACTTTGATTTAAAATAAATACAAATACAAGTAAGATGATAAAAGAGTCAGGCCCTTCTCTTTGAAGCTTGTCCTGGTGCATCTTCAGTGGCCTTTCTCTTTGGAGAAGGTGAAGCATCTGGAGATCTCATGCCTAATGCAATTTCCATCTGTTGCTTCCTTTTCCATACCTTCTCAATTCTTTTCAAAAATGCTTTGACATCTGGAGATAGATCAGTCTTCCCCCTGAATGTCAAGCCAATCTCCTTCAGTTCAGACCACCCAAAAGCTTGGACTGAGGTGTTCTTCCTTTCATCAACAAAGTTACCCTCTCTGGTCAACTTTATCTCAAACTTGGTCATACCCTCATGATTTTCAGCCAATTTTATTTCAGCACCTACGATCCTTCTGGCATTTGCCCTGAACATCATCAGTTCATTATATTTGTCTTTTTGTTTTGCCATCTGGATCATTGCTTCAGTTTCCCTTGACACCTTTATTTGTTCCATGGCTTTCTGAACTTCAGCCCTATCGATTTTTCTGGTGATGTCAAGTGGAAAGAAGGTGCTGAGATATGCATCCCTGGCAGCCTTTGTTTTTTTGGTTGGGAGTCTGGGTCCACCCTTTAACTTCTTTTGATATTCATTTTCCAGGGCTGCAACATTCGATCTGACCTTTCTCTGAAGCTCCACCAGTGCTTCCTTTCTCTGGGCAATCAACTCTAACACATTTAACCCATACGTTTCAGAATCAAATTTTTGTTCTTCTACAGAGTATCTGGAGCGAACATACACATCATCCATGGCTTCTAAACATTGATGAACTCTGGGATCATCCTTCATTATTTTGTATACATCAACATGCACACCTAGCCTTCCAGCATTGTAAGAATCAAGGGTCCCCATTTTAGCCATTTGATTTTTATGTTCCAGGAGTTCATTTACTTGGCTTCTTTTGAAAATGTCAATCATGATGCCCTCCTGCTCCAATCTCTTAGAAGTTTCTTCATCAACCGTAGGGAATTCTGGAGAGCCTTCAGTAGCCTCCTCAATCTCACTTCTAGATACCACATGCTTCTTTCTTTTCAAGCTTTTCATTGTAGCAGTAATATCTGGAAATGCTTCAAACTGTGGCTCACTGGCATCAGTACCAGCAGCCTCTTCTTCCTGCACAATTGCTTTAGTACCAAGTGCTTTTTGTGCTTCTTGTACACTGGCATCAGTACCAGTTCATTCAACTTCTCAAACACCAGCTTCTCATTTCCAGCAAACAGGTTCATTTCTGATGCAAGCTTATTTGACAATAAAGATTTAAATTCAGAAACAACCTGGGAAGAGGACTGGAGTGATCTCTCCAGGTCCGCCACCTTATTCAAAAGGCCCTGGACCTCGGTGGAAGAAGAAGTGGAGAGACCACTTGGAGGAGCAAGTTCAGAAGCAATCCTGGTTATCAGAGAAACTTGTGCCTGGACTCCTTCAGTGGATGTTTCAGATGTTCTAACAGTGGAGTCCAGCACACGGTGTTCAGGAAAGTCCAGTGGTGTTTCAAGTGGTGGAGGTTGAACTGATGAAATTTGAAGAGAACTGGGGTTGAAGTATGGTGTATTTGGAGGAAGTGAAGATGGTGGTGGTGGAGGTGGTACAAAAGTTGATTCTGATGGCGGTGGTGGAGCATTTAATGATTCAGAAGGTGGTGGCATATCAGTGGATTCTGGTGGAGGAGGTATATCTGATGAAGTAATATCACCCAGAAAATCCATGTTTGCATCAAAATTATCATCATCAGATAAAGGTGACTCATCTTCTTCCCATATTAAGGTCATTGGTGACCAGCATTAGGGGAGGTGTAATCAAGGTAAGTCGAGGCAATACAGTGTTGGGCTCGACATTAGACTCAATTACCAAAGTCGAAACTCAACTTTAGCTTAACCAAGCATATACAAAATCTGGAAGTCATATGCACCAACAAATCAAATATTGATATGTTGACACTTAACCCTGCTTTCAAATTACAAAATCAAAACACTAATTAAGTTCAGTCATTGCATTTATATTGTCAAAGTTTCATCTTTGAAAAGTAGATGTGATAGTTTCGACCCATTTATAATATGAATGGGTAAATTGGACTTACAACTCGTAAAATTTAAATATAGAAAATTACCCATTAACTGTGTATATGGGTCAATCATAATGGGTACCCGTTAACTAAAAAAAAGTGTAAGTCAACCTGAGCCAACATGTATTTACCCATACTAGAAAGTTACCCATTACTGTTGGAATATGATCACGTTAAATAAACGCATGTCCGAAAATGTTTAAGCCTACGGGGTCTCACGCGATGACACTTAGATATCCGGTAATATGTATATATTGTATCTACATATTTATAATCACCAAATTGAGAGAAATGATAATTGGACATTATTAACTAGATACGTTAATTAGAATTATTTATTAATTAATAAATATGAATTATTAATTATTAAATATTAATTAATAATTAATGTAATTATTAATTAAACCCTAGTCCAAGTCAAAAGATGTTAGCTTGAAGGTTAAGTTATTAGGGATATATTTATACCCTATATATATCCTAATAATTAACCCTAAAAAATGTACATAGAAAATAACCCTCTCGGAATTCTTTCGATCGAACAAAAACTGAAAACAAGAAACCTAAGTTTAATTACTATATACTAGTTGCGGAATCCTCACGAGATAACTAGTTTGATTAGTTATCGTATATATTGCTAATTATATCAATATAATCGGCCTTATGTGATCTATCTTCGTTTTCTATAAGCTAGAAACGAACTTAGTCGCCTTTGGTGTGTGAGATATGAACCGATTCCTCAATTTAGGGTTTCCATTCATTTATATATGTTTCTGATCGATATTGGGCCTGCTGGGCTTTTGTTCTTACGAACTTAGCAGCCCAGCCCATATAACGAAGATTATCTTCGTTAGTTCCTAACGAAGGTTATCTTCGTTAGTACTAAATACCATCAACATCTATACTTAGTTATTTTCCAAGTACTTTCATGTACAAGAAACCTAACATATATTATGTTTGTACTTGTATAACATACATAACAAACATCATATATAAACACATATATATAACACCAAACCATGTAATCGATCATTACTAAAACACTAAGTCCATAATCTATCAATTACACATATATAAATAAGACTAATCAAATCTAAGTTGTTGTTGTCACAACAACATGCATCAACAGATATTCACATTCTGCTGAGGGTCAGGAACTACCTGGGTTACTGGTGGTACCATTTCAGCATTGAGGACTTCAGTGGGTCCTTCATTATTTTGAAGCCCGCCTGGAGCCTCTTCCGAATCATCTGGTGATGATGCATCGGTTCCATCATTTCTAAAATGGTTGAGCATATTTGGAGGGATATCAACTTCACCAGTTGTAAATCCCTCATATACTCACAAATAGAAAAATGATTTGAATTGTAATCATACTCATTACGAAGAGCTCTTTTAAAAACAAGTGAAAGGAAACGAATAAAAGGTACATGAGCTTTTCTACCTTTCACTTTCAGCCACTCAACAAGGTCATCAAAGAAAATCTGAGCAAAATCCACCCTATATCCAAACAAAAGGCAATATGCAATCTGGAGTTGTGTCTGGTTAATCTGGTCTAACCTTCCAGAGCTGCTTCCCAAACACTCGACCAAATGAGTGAAGAAAAATCTCCATGAGTCTGTTAATTTACTCATGTAGATTGTTCCCTTTCTCTGTAGCACACCATGTTCATCCAAAATATCAGTGTGCCCCATCTGCCTACACACATCCCTCATATTAATGCCAGAGGGAAGTGTAATGCCCATTTCATTCTCTGCAAAATAATTCAATTGAAGGGCATCTCTGAGAGAGTCAACAGTGAGAGTGAATGCCATGGTGCCTTGTTTTAGTGTATAATTGTAACACTGAACTATATAAAAATATGGATTTCAAAATTTTTCTTAAAAACACAGAGTATTGCGGAAGTTTCCATCAATTATTACATTTCCAAAATAAAAATGTTCAACTTAAATGACGGTGTTACTCGTCAGATCAAACCATAATCAAATGAAACCCATAAACGTCAAATAACGATAACGGTCAACGAAATATAATAAACGAGTTTGAATAAATGAGGCAGTCTAGGTAAAAGCCTTCAGCTGTATCTTCTACCCATCCTCACTCTAAACTGCATCTCAACTAAGCATCAACCTGAGGTGGCACAACATTTTCAACAAAAGATCAAGTGTCAGCTTTAAAGCCGAGTAAGATATACCACAGGTTAATATAAATGATTGCCAATTTAAAACAACTTAATAAAGAATCATACGCAGTCGAGCATGTAACAACAACAACAATATATAGCAATCGAATACCCATAATAATGATTAACAATCTTACGTGTGCCAATCGACTTAATAAACAATATTAAACTTTATCTATGTATTCCATCTAGCAACTTAATCAACTTCAACAACTTTATTCAACAATAGGTTATGCCCTTTTTTATTACAACTAAAGGTGGATGACTCGCGTCACCACAATGAATACAACTACAAATGTGTGCAAAGGCGGCTTTAAGGCCTTTAAGGGACCTTGCACCCGACTTGATGGGTAGTCCTATCGGGGTCCATCAGTGTCGTTAAGGATAGGCATAACCAAATCCAGGAGAAAGCTGTTACGCAACTCGTAGTGACTGGACCTAGTCACCCAGCTAATCTCAAACTTCGAGGCCGTGCCATTGGAAGCAACTAGTCTACTCCCGCTGACCAACTAAATCACACTGGTTCCTACGCGGTTCCAGTATGGGATAAGCTTCACTTAGATTTATACTCGAGTTTTAACAACGATATCAACTTTAGCAACTTTTATTTCAACTTTAAGTTTAGGGCCCCTAATCGTGCACAGTGTTAACATGGCAACCTACACAAGTCTAGTGAACTAGTGTAAAAGCCAAACCAACTCAACAACTTAGCATTCCAACGAAAACAACTTTACAACAAAAAACGACATTAATATCAACTATAATTCAGCATGTATAAGCATAATAACGACAATATAAATCAACCTAACCATGCAATTCTACCATTTCGCGAAACCCTCCAAAAATTCCAATACCCAAACTAGCGTATGAGAAAGAAAGGTTTTAAACCACTTTTACGAATCACTATTTTCGTTGTGCACCCCAGTGTGTCAAAAATGATATATCTTACCTTGATACAGCTTACCAACAAGCTAAGAGTATCTTAAAGTGCTTGCTAAATGCTCCCGACAACCTATAATGAGTATAAGATCGAAGTATAAGCTAAACGAAGTGTTTTGTGAAATCTGGGCATGAGGTGCGCCGCCCCTGCCAAGTGGTGCGTCGCACCAATCCTTCAGAAAATCCCAAAATTCCAAACTGACCAGAGGTGCGCCGCACCTCCCAAGTGGTGCGTCGCATATCGGCTCCATTCAAAAATCAAGTTTCCCAAACTGGGCAGTGGTGCGCCGCACCACCCATTTGGTGCGTCGCACCTTAGGTGCCGACCAGCAAAATCAATTTCAAACTTGCTCTAAACGATTCCCATTCGATCTCCAACCCTTAGCCCAACCTGGAGACATAAAATTGACCTCTTTGACAACACTTTTGATGACTTTAATATATCAATCAATCCTTTAATCCTTTACGACATAAATAAATCATTGAATCACCCGAAAGCATGAAATCAATGATCAACCAATTAATTAACCCAACCTAAACCCTTATGGCCTGGATTAAGACTAATATAAGACTCCAACATTCAGATCTCAAATGGTAAATACTCATATTACCTGTAGATCGCTATAGGGAAGCAAAATACTAGACCAAACTCTCTCGAATCACACGTTGGAAGACTTTTCGGTTTGCAATTGATGAAGGGATGATATGGGGCTGCTAGGGTTTGTTTAGGGAATGAATAATCTATAATCGACAACCTCAAGACACCCCCTAACTCCTTAAACCCGTTTTTAAGT
>CM067175.1:50008314-50021250 GCA_034093135.1 Erigeron breviscapus | reverse complement strand
ATCAGTGTCAGCCAACTTTGTGATGATGGCTTCAGAGTTTGTTCGATATTGCTCAAGGCACCATATTTAACAAGGATTGGAAAGTGGTGATGGTTGCACCAAGAAAAGGAAATGTGTACATCATGGATATGGAACCAGCTCCAAAAGAGCAATGTTTCTATACCAAAGCTGATGAGGACACCAACTGGCTATGGCATAAAAGATTATCCCATCTTAATTTTAAAATATTAACAAGTTGTCTCGCAAACAACTGGTTGATGGGATACCTCAAATTTCTTTCAATAAAGAAAAGCCATATCCAGGGTGTGAGATGGGCAAGCAGAAAAGAGCCAGTTTCAAAACTAGGCAGAATTTTAGCATCACTGAACCTCTTCACATGCTTCATATGGATCTCTTTGGTCCAGTGAATGTTCAAACTAGAGCTGGAAAGAAGTACACTCTAGTTGTGGTTGATGAATTCACCAGATATTTCTGGGTGGTATTCCTCAGATCCAAAAGTGATGCACCTGCTGAAATCATCTCTCTCATCAAAAGAATTGAGCTCAAGTACACTCGAAAAGTTTGTCAGTTGCGAAGTGATAATGGTACTGAATTCCAAAATAAGGTACTTGAAACATTTTGCACTGACACTGGCATCTCTCAAAACTTCTCATCAGTTCACTCTCCAGAGCAAAATGGAGTTGTAGAAAGAAAGAATCGCACACTGATAGAAGCAGCCAGAAGTATGCTATCTGAATCTGGTCTTCCCACCAGTTTTTGGGCTGAGGCAAGTTGCAACTGCTTGTCACACCCAAAACCGGTCAGTCTACATCAAGAGACATAAGAAGACTGCCTATGAAGTACTCTGGAATCGTAAACCAAATATTGGATACTTTCATGTATTTGGTTGTCTAATTTATATCTTAAACGATTCCAGTCAGCTTGGAAAGTTTGATGCAAAAGCTGATGAAGGGGTATTTTTAGGTTATTCAGATATTCGAAAGGCCTTTAGAGTTTATAATTATAGACTCCAAAAGGTTCATGAGACAATTTCATGTCACATTCGATGAATCAACTGAAGCAATCAACAAGAGACCAAGCCTTGATATTACTCCAGCCGTTCCAATCAATTTTGGTGAAACTGACCAAGTTCATCGGTCAGTTGTTTCACCAGAAGATGTTTCCAGTTACAACAAACTGGAACCAGTTAAGAAGAAGAAAAGCACCAGTGACACATCACTTTATCCCTCCATCAATTTTAACTTACCACAAGAATTGGTGATTGGATCTGATGTACGTGCCACTCCAATATCAGCACCAGTTCAAACTCCAACTTCTCCAGTTCTTCAAGAAATGCCTTTGAATGAAGAATTTCATGATGCAAATCGTGACCTCATTGACTCTGATGAGGATGTAGAAGTAGTTTGGACTGATCCTTCTCCAGATGCTGCTGCAACTGAAGAAGATCGCCAGGTGACTTGCACTGATATTGTTATGCACCAGCTTAGTCATTACACTAGATGGACTCGAGCACATCCAATTGAACAGATTATGGGAGATCCAAATAGTGGGGTTCAGACTAGAAGAGCCACCAGTGAGTAATGCTTAAACGTCACCTTCTTATCTCTAATTGAACCAAAGAAGATTGACGAGGCTATGGCAGACCCAAGCTGGGTGGAAGCTATGCAAGAAGAGCTCGTCCATTTTGAAAGGAACAATGTTTGGGAGCTTGTTCCTTGTCCACCAGGGTTAAAGAAAGAACCCATTGGTACCAGATGGGTCTACCGAAACAAGATGGATGAAGAGGGCCATGTTGTAAGAAACAAGGCCAGATTAGTTGCCCAGGGTTATTTTCAAGCAGAAGGCGTTGACTTTGATGAAACTTTTGCTCCAGTTGCAAGACTTGAGGCCATCAGAATATTTCTGGCTTATGCAGCCCATCTGCAGTTCAAGGTCTTCCAGATGGATGTCAAAGTGCGTTCCTAAATGGAACATTGGAAGAAGAAGTTTATGTTAAGCAGACTCCAGGTTTCATCGATGAGAAGCATCCTCATTGGGTTTATAGACTGAACAAAGTATTGTATGGTCTAAGACAAGCCCCAAGAGCCTGGTATAATACTCTAACTAAACATCTTCTTAAAAATGGCTTTCAAAGAGGTGCAATAGATAATACCTTGTTTATCTTGAAAGAAAGAGGTAATATCTTATTGGTACAAATTTCTGTTGATGACATTATTTTTGGTTCAACTGATGATGCAATGTGTAAAAAGTTTTCTAAAATCATGTTATCTGAGTATGAGATGAGTTTAATGGGTGAATTAACATTTTTCTTAGCGTCTTCAGATTAAGCAAACTGAAAATGGAATTTTCATAAACCAAGGAAAATATGTCAGAGATTTGTTAAGAAAATACAAATATGATTCAATCCCTTCGAAAAACACACCTATTGCAGCACCATTGAATTTGGACTCTGACCCAACTGGCAAACCAGTTAACATAACTGACGATAGAGGTATGGTTGGTTCACTGATGTATTTAACTGCCAGTCGACTAGATATAATGTTTGCAACATGTTTATGTGCCAGGTTCCAGGCTAACCCTAAAGAATCACATTTGCACGCTGTAAAGCGTATCTTTAGATACCTGAAAGGGTGTCCTAATCTTGGTCTTTGGTACCCCAAAGGCTCAGGATTAGATCTAATGGGTTATTCAGATTCAGATCACGTAGGTTGTAAGATAGATAGAAAATCAACAACCGGTGGTTGTCATTTCCTTGGAGGAAAACTGGTAAGTTGGACCAGCAAGAAGCAGACTTCAGTCTCCATGTCCACGGCTGAGGCAGAGTACATTTCTGCGGCCAGTTGTTGTGCCCAGATTCTCTGGATCAAGAACCAGTTACTAGATTATGGTCAAAAGTATACAAGGACCCCAATCTTTTGTGACAACACCAGTGCAATTGCTATATCTCACAACCCAGTGATGCACTCCAAAACAAAGCATATTGACATCAGGTATCATTTTATTCGAGATCATGTTATGAAAGGAGACATTGAAATTCATTTCATCCCCACTGACAAACAGTTAGCTGATGTTTTTACAAAACCTCTCGATGAGAAACCTTTAAACATCTCATCAGCGAACTGGGAATGTTAAATCCTTAAAACTGGAGCTTTCTTTGTTATTGAACGCGTCAGTGACACTGATGAAGTTCTCCAGTTGAGGAGGTCCAGATAATCTTTGCTCGCCAGGCTATCGAACGCCATTGTGATACTATCTTGGCACTAATCGATTTCTGGATCATCATTTTAGGGGGAAAGACTCAAAATAATTTTCTCTAAAATTCGTTTTTTGTTTGAAAATGCAACTGGAGAACTCTCCAGTTGGAAACTGGTACTGGACTGATCCTCCAGTTACCAGGTTCAGTCTTGTCTTAATTTTTATAACGTTAGAAATACTTGGTCAATATTTGTGACACGTGATGATACTCGAGTGTTTTTAAACCACTTGATGTCGTGATCTGACGTGTTTAGAGCCATTTTAGTACTTGACAACTGTTTGTGTTGGGAAAATAAAAAGTGAGTGGGCGCGTGGGTAAGATAAGCCGTCGTAGCATTTAATGCTGACATGGTAGCATTAAATGTTGACATGGCAAATTATTATTTTATTTCAAAATTCAAACTCAATTTGTGAAAATATCTACAAAAAGGATTTTGTTTAATAAAATATAGTTTTGGGTATTTCATTGGGATCTTGAATCCATTATAAATACCCTTATTTACTCCGAACTCATTTACTTCTCTTTTACATTCTTTCATTTACTTTCCAATCATCAAAATTGCTTCATTTCTCTCTCTGCTTCATAAATCAAGAACCCTAATTCCTAAATTTTCTATTTCATTTTCAATGGCACCTAGATCATCTCGTTCAAGAGATGTAAATCTCTTGACTGTTCCATATGCTCCTTCACCAGATGTCAAACCGGCATCTGGTGCCCCTAGCAATGCTTCGGTCATCAAACTTAATCCTAATAATCCGATGGCAAGCTTGAAAGGATCTCAAGGGTCCAATACCCTTATTGGTAGAATCCAAAAGTTTTTGAAGGATTCTCCAATAGGACCCTCATTCTCTCTAAACCCACGCAAGTTATTTCACAACTACTTGTGTGAGTTTTGGTACACTGCCGTTCTTTCTTCCGATTGTTCCTCCATCAGTTTCACATTAAAGGATGGAACAATCCAGTGTACCTTGTCCGCTGACGTATTGAGGGATGCCTTACACCTCAATTACTGGAGAGGGGGTGAATCTCCAGTCGTCTTGCCCTCAAACATAAATTTTCGCCAAGTACTTCTTGAAATGGGACACAAAGAGTGCTTGGAGAATGGAGTGTTGAAGACGAAGGGTGCGATGACCATGAAGGGTCTTACACCTTCATGGAGGTATTTTTTCATCCACCTGGTGGAGAGTATGGGTGGGAGTTCTGGTGGACTTGACCAGATTAACTCCTCACAAGCAGAGATGGCTTACTGCTTGTGGAACGGATTGAGAGTGGACTTTGCAGATATTCTGTTTAGAAGCCTAGTTCAAAAGCTGAAGGGCACCAGGGGTGTGTGTATCCCCTTTTCAAGGTTCCTCTCTCTCTGTTTTAAACATATTCTGGGCAGAGAAGCATATCTAAGTACAGATTCACCGTACACTGCTCCAGATATGTTAAGGAATTTAGACTCTCTGGTATCTGAAGCTGGAGAGGTCGAGATTCCAGAACGAATGCAACTGGCATTCGCTTCAACTGATGCACCTATTGAAGGTGAGTCAGAAAGGCAACTGGGCGGGCCTCAAAATAATAAGGGACCCTCCAGTTCGTCTAATGTTGTGGTTGAGGATAGAGCAACCATAACTGAAGCAACCCCAATTACATCAATCCCTGGTGAAGACACTTCGGTATCTGATCCACCAACAGATGCACCCATCCAGGAAACTGGGGAAGGTCATCTGGAGACTGACCCTTCTGGTCAGCCCTCAGTTACATTCATGGAAATCCTTATAGAATCTTCGGATTCTGAAGGTACTGAAACAGACTTGGAGATTTTTGAGGCTTCTGTACAAGCTCAAAACCCTTCATCTCCAGTCTCCCTTCCAGACGCATCAATTTCACTTTCACCCTCCCAAGAAAATGTGCCTACTGATATATCTTTCCAAACTTATACCGCTCCTTCACCAACTGGGCAATTCTCATTTGCTCGAGAAATGCCACCCCCACCGACGCCGTTGTTCACACCTGATCATTCTCAGCATGAACAACACATTGATTTTCCAATCCTTTCTTCATCCACTACTCCTATTATATCTTCAACTGCTGGCATGACAACTGGGGAGACTTCCTTAAGTTTGCCTCCTCCAGTTGCTCCAGTAGTAACTGCTGCTGGTCTAGTGACACCTTCTCCTTCGTCACTGGACAGTCAAGTTGTCTCAATTCAAGCCGATCTCCAAAACCTTCTAACCAGGGTGGAGGAGATTCAGAAGACACTTGACAAAAACACCAAGTCTTTCTCCAGATACCACAAAGATCACCTGACAAATATTAAGGTGGTTGATCTGGGGATTAATAAGTTTTCATCCAATGAAGACTTGGTGTTCAACAAGTTAAATGAGTTGGTCACTGGCTGCAACAATCTAGCTGGTACTTTGAAAGAAGCCTTTGACCTTACTCAGTCCAAGGTTACAACCTCAATCTCTAATCTGCTTGGCAATACTGTAAGAACAACTGAAGTAGATTTGAGGAAGATTGAAAGGCAGGTGAAGGAGTTGATTGAAAAACCTGGCCTAGATGTAACTGAACTTGGACAGCAATTGATGACTTCAGTTGGTCAGAAGATAGAGGATACGTTGGGTGCTAGAGAAGCACAATTGATTGAAAGGGTGATGTCTGAGATCACCAAGCTGGCCACTCCTTAGGTTGATCTGGCCCCACTCACCAGTGAGATCAACCAGTTGAGAGGCAGCATAGAGAATTTGAACACCCAGGTATCTCTACATGCTCAATCTTTAGAAAAACTGACAACTGAAGTAGAGAATATGAAGAAGAAGGATGATGAATCAATTGCTCCTGGAAGAGTCCTTGCACCAGTTGCACCTGGAAGAGAAATGGTTGTAGCTACCAGTACTGAAGTTGGTGAGCAAGGTGATAGGGGGAATGTTTTAGATAAGGGAAAAGGTTTAGCTGTTGATGCCCAGTCGGCCACTGATGTACCAATGCTGGAAACTGGCAATGCTGATATACTCCCTCCAGTTTCAGATAGCGATAGCAGAAGACTGGCTAGACTTGGCAATGACATTAAAGAAAGAAAGAAAATGAAACAAAGAAACCAAGTTGAGGCCAGGGCACATCTTGCACAGATCAAGTTGCTTGATATGAGTGATGCCAATCTTTTGGGTATCACTAAGGAGGAGTATGTCAGGATCAAGAATGATCCCAGGATAGTTGACCAGTTGAATGAAATGCTTGATGTAGAACTGGACAGACACTATCCTGAGGATGAAGCTGAATTTGATGCCAGAAGCTTGAACATTTCAGTGGAGAAGGCTAAGGAGATTAGGGCCAGTGGGATTCTTAAACGAATTGCAAATGTTAAGAAGGTTGTGAAGAAGGTTTTGAATCCACCAAGAAGGATTCCACAACCAAGAAGACCACTATCAAGAGATGCTGACCTTAGCACATTTGTTGAACCAACTGGAGAGGTATCTAATGAAGACATCAAGTCCGCTGTACTGGCTGCTGGTGCTGGGAGTATAAAAATAACAAATGAATCTGAAGCTAGAAGCTATTACTCCCAGATCATGTCAACCAGAAGACATAGTGGTACTATAAATGGTGTCAATGTAACAATCAAGCCAGGCACCAAAGTCTTTCAAGTTGAAGTTAGTTATATGTAAGTCCCAACTCGTTAGATGTTACTACTGAAGACACCTCTATGTCGATGGTGGAGTTACTTTGCAATATATGCACTGAACTGGAGACGACCAGTTGCAGTGTGTATATACCAAGTTCTAGATAGATTACTTATATAAAAGACAATAAGTAAAGAACAATGCAATAATACAAATAACTTGTAAATAACTTGATGAGACAATATGTATTTTTCAATGTGTAATTTATTTATTGATATTAAACAAATTACAAGGTTGATGCGGAACCAAGATAATACACGAATGTAAATATCCTAACAACCTATGAAATACAATTGATCTACACTCGGAATTTCTCAAGACAATCGAAACACTTAAAGTTGTGAAATGTTCCTTTTAGCGATTGAGAGAAGATTGCACAAGTTCACCAAGAATATTACAGGTTTGCAAAGTGTGAATTCTATCGAAGTTTATTCGAAGAAGTAATATTCTTGGTTGTGCAATGACTTGTATTTATAGGCAAAGTTAACATTGGAATGTTAACTTTAGCCGTACAAATGTGGTTGGGAGCATTTAAGGAATAGCATTTAATTCCTTAAAAAGCAGTGTAAGGTCGCATGTTAAAGTGACTTTACATAACCACCTTTATGTACCTTTTAATACTTAAATAATAAGATAAGGCTTATTATCCGGGTAAAGGTACATAAAGCATACAAGTCAATTCCTGTAATCAGTGTAAAGCTTTGTAAGGGCTTTCCACTGATGGTCTCCAGTTTGTAACTGACTAGAATGCCAACTGGGCTTCGCTGCCATTGCCATTCTCTATCTTTCATTTGTTGTCTTCGACTTCAACTGGAATGCTTCTTCAACTTGGTCAGTTCTCAACTGGAGGAAGTCTTCAGTTGCGTTAACTATACGGTGCAACTGGACTTCAATATATTTCTCGACAAATCATCTTGGTCACTAGTTCACTAGTCTCCAGATGCAACTGGTGACTAGTCAGTGTGAACTGGTGACTGGCCAGTTCCAGGTGAACTGGTCCTAACATTATACCAGAGGGCCACTGGTTAAAACTGACAATCCTGGTGCTATGCAATATGGGTTCAGCGAATGGGTGGAAATGGTGAATGTGTTGGATGCAAAGGCACAAAAGAATAGGTTTGAGAAAGCTTGGGTGAACTTCTTAAGGGGAAAGATTCAACATAAAGAAAACCTGGAGCAAAAGCTGAATATTGACCCTGAAGACTCACAACCTATTTCTTTGGTGACCAAGAGAAGAAGAACTGGCGAAGGGCCATCTCATTAAGTTCTTTCTTTTCAGTTATCTACTTGTAATTTGTTTTACATTCTGTAACTTGTATAAATTTCATTTCCTTGTATAAATGAAGTTACCAGTTTGTAACCACAAGGTAGATAATAGATTAAAATCTAACAAACCTAAAAGAAAAACCTAAGGCATTTATTGATCTATAAAAATGCCTTGGAAACTTAGATAGATTTAAATCGAACAAGTCTCTCCAGTTTACACTTGTACAGATACAAGAACTGAAAAAGACTAGCCAATATTTCTAGACAAATAGGGGGAATTTGTTAGGACCAGTTCACCTGGTAAACTGGCCAGTCTCCAGTTGCATCTGGAGACCCAGTTAAACTGTCAAGTGAAACTGGAGACCTAGATGATTTGTCGAGAAATATATTGAAGTCCAGTTGCACCGTACAGTCAACGCAACTGAAGACTTCCTCCAGTGAGAACTGACCAAGTTGAAGAATCATTCCAGTTGAAGTCGAAGACAACAACTGAAAGATAGAGAATGGCAATGGCAGCGAAGCCCAGTTGACATTCTAGTCAGTTACAAACTGGAGACCATCAGTGGAAAGCTCTTACAAAGCTTTACACTGATTACGAGGAATTGACTTTTATGCTTTATGTACCTTTACCCGGATAATAAGCCTTATCTTATTATTTAAGTAATAAAAGGTACATAAAGGTGGTTGAGTA
The DNA here is from genome assembly GCA_034093135.1 of Erigeron breviscapus. Classification (NCBI taxonomy): domain Eukaryota; kingdom Viridiplantae; phylum Streptophyta; class Magnoliopsida; order Asterales; family Asteraceae; genus Erigeron; species Erigeron breviscapus. Next base: position 50,012,369 of record CM067175.1, on the reverse strand, counting down.
AAGTTGCTTTAACATGCGACTTTACACTGCCTTTTAAGGAATTAAATGATATTCCTTAAATGATCTCAACCACATTTGTACGGCTAAAGTTAACATCCCAAATGTTAACTTTGCCTATAAATACAAGTCATTGCACAACAAGAATAATAAGTGAAAAACATACAACACTTCACACTTTGCAAACCTGCAATATTCTTGGTGAACTTGTGCAATATTCTCTCAATCGCTAAAAGGAACATTTCACAAATTTAAGTGTTTCGATTGTCTTGAGAAATTCCGAGTGTAGATCAATTGTATTTCATAGGTTGTTAGGATATTTACATTCTTTGTATTATCTTGGTTCCGCAACAACCTTGTAATTTGTTTAACATCAATAAATAAATTACACTTGAAAATTACATATTGTCTCATCAAGTTATCTTACAAGTATTTGTATTATTGCATTGTTCTTTACTTATTGTCATTTAAATAAGTAATCTATCTAGAACTTGGTATATACACACTGCAACTGGTCGTCTCCAGTTCAGTGCATATATTGCAAAGTAACTCCACCATCGACATAAAGGTGTCTTCAGGTAGTGCCATCTATTGAGTTGGGACTTACATAAAGTCATATTGATGTGACTTTATCCTTGTACCATTAACCAATGCATTTAATGTTCTTGTCGGTTCATTAAATGCATGCAACCATATTTGTACGGCACAAAATTCACTTGTGAATTTTGTTGCCTATAAATACAAAGTCATTTCTTTGAGAAAATTACTTTAAAGCATACATTTAGCATTAGAGTGAATTTGTCTAAATACTTTCGATCTTAAACAGGGATACTTCACAACTTTAAGTATCTCGATCCAAAAGAGTTATTTGACAAATATAGATCATTTGTAATTCATAGGTTGTTAGGATATATACTTATTTGTATTATCTTGATTTCGCACAACCTTGTATTTTATTTAACATCATAAATAAAATACACCTTGAAAAATACATAATGTTCCACTTTACTTGTTTATTGCTTTAAGTCGTGTATTACTTAATTTATATACTTGCATTTATATTTAAGTAATACTAGTCCATTCTAGTGATTATTAGACTTGTTGTATTTTACACTTTCGGGGTTAACCATCATATTTGGGACCTCACATTTGGTATCAGAGCAGAAGGCTAAACATTGCCTAGATCTGCTTCTTTGATGGCCACCCCTGAAAATACACAAGGAAGTTTTAATTTTGGTCCCGATCCTAATGTTAATGTTAATGATCAAAATAATGAACCACCTATTGTTAATAACGCTAATCCACCACCTCCTTCTCCTACTCCTGCTTCTCCTCACGTGCATGTGCACTATTCAAATAATCCTGTTCCTAAATTCAGTGGGAACAGTGATGAATTTGGTACGTGGAAGGCTAGGATGATATTGCATATCACTGGTATTGAGAGGAACATGATGAAAATCTTAAATGAAGGTCCTTATGTCCCTACATCACCTCTCAATCCCCTTCTTGATCCTTCTGGATCTAGAAGAGGAAGGGAAAAGAGGGAGGAACATTGGTTTGAAGAGGAGAGGAGATTGGTGAATCTAGACACCCTTCTTAAACACATGATCCTCGGGGCCGTTCCACAAACCCTTATTCCCACGCTAGTTCTTTTTCCTAGTGCTAAAACCATGTGGGATGAACTTCTAAACCAGCATGAAGGAGGAGATGACACCATTGTCACCAGAAAGGTCTCCTTAAATAAGAGGTATGAGTCATTTTTTGCTCAACCTAATGAGTCTCTCACTGGTACTTACACTAGATTTATGAGTATCATAAACCAGTTGAGAGGTCTTGGGGTTGAGAAGGACAAGGATATACTTCTGGAGAAATTTTGTGATATTCTTCCCACCAAATGGTCTCACATGATCCTGGTCTTACGACAAGGTAAAACTCTGCACACACACACTCTCTCAACTTTATATGGAGCTTTCAGGTATACTGAAGAAAATCAAGCTCAGAGAGTGGTGGCAGAACAAGATGCTTATAACCATGCCTCCAGTAGTCCTAATGTGGTTAGTCATACTGAACCACAAAGTACAGCACTGATATCTTCTGAGAATGTATTTTCTATGAAGAAGATGGTGTCTGAACTCATGGATTCTGGAGAGTCCAATCAAATCTCTCCAGACTGTTGTGATGAAACTGATGATGATGACCTTATTGCAATGATTGCTAAAATGTTTAACCGTTTCAAAGCAAGAGCAAATAGGCCATCTTGACAATTTGCATCCAGTTCTTCAACTGATAAGACCAATTTGACATGCTTTAAGTGTGGCAAAAAGGGTCATTTCATGAAAGATTGCAGGTCCAGCCAGTTTGTATCCAAGCCTGGTCCATTTTCTTCAAATAATAAGCCTGATGATAGCTATAAATTGAAATATAAAAAGCTTAAGGCCCAGATTGCTCTCATGGCACAACAAATGGAAAACAATAATAAGTGCATGATTGCAACAACTGAAGAGAAGTGGGTTCCTTCTGATGAATCATCTGCTGATGAAGAACAAGAAAGAGATTGTTGTTACATGGCTCTGGCAGACGAAGAGCACCTGGTGAAGGAAGATGTCACATCTGGACGATGGGTGGACATTGTTATTAAAAAGGTTAGTGATTATGATACTGTAACTGACCAAGAATTAAAACTGGACATCGTTGAAGCTCTTAATTCTGATTTAATATTTGTTGAAACTGTTAGATCTGACTGTGTAAATGGTCTAGAAACAGATTTTTCTGAAATAACTGTTTTAAAATCAAAATTGAAAGAACTTCAAGACATTGAACTGGCATTTCAAGCCCAGGTTCTGGTAACTGAACAATTGATTCAAGAAAAACAAGATCTTGAAGTCATTTTAGAGAAAGAAAAACTGGTGATTAAATCATGGCTTGAAACCAAAAAGTCATATGATGCTGGAGTAAATCAATTTCCTGCTCAAAAACGTGCATATTTAGATGAAAATACTCATGTAGCATCATTAATACCAGTAATCGATCGATTCCAGAGTTCAATCCCCAAAGGTTAAGACTGGAGCATTCCAGATGACTGCTCCAGTTAAAGAGGTTTATCGGAATAAACCTTTGCCTCAGACCAATCCCCTACCTAAGCCTAGAACTGGAAAGGCTAAGGTATCATCTGATGAAAATGTTTTGTCAAGGTTAGAGAGCCAGATTCAAATACTGACTGGTCAATTTCAAAGTTTTAATGCAATATTAAACTTTATTGAGGGTACTTCATCTGGCCCTAGACAAAATACAAAACCTTTTGCAAAGAAAGATAAATCTATTTCTCCAGTTGAGAAAAAGAAAAAGGTTTCAAAACTATCAACCCCAGTGGTCTTTTCAACTAAGACCACTGTTGAAGAAACTGAACTAAACCAGATTGCCCCAGGGACCTATAAGGGAGGGTCCAGTAAACCCATCAGTCGATGGGTTCCCAAATCTAACTGATAATATCTGGTGGATGTGCAGGGCGATCGAAAGAAATATATCTGGTATCTTGACAGTGCTGCTGGCAAGACGTTGACCGGATGTAAGACCCTGCTGGAGGAGTTCACCATTTCTGATGGACCCTCCATTACTTTTGGAAATGATGGTTGTGGAAAGATTGAGGGATACGGTGTTCTGAACAATGGACAAGTCAAGTTCAGACGAGTTGCATTTGTGAATGGTTTGAAATATAACCTGATCAGTGTAAGCCAACTGTGTGATGATGGCTATCAAGTTTTATTCAATATTGCTCAGGGTATCATATTCAACAAGGACTGGAAGGTAGTGTTGATTGCTCCCAGAAAAGGGAATGTGTACGTGATGGATATGAAAAGCTCTCCTTCAGAGCAGTGTTTCTATACTCAAGCTGATGAAGACACAAACTGGTTATGGCACAAAAGGTTATCCCATTTAAATTTCAAGAATATTAATAAGCTGTCCAGAAAACAACTTGCAGATGGGATACCTTCAGTTTCCTTCAAAAAGGAAAGGTCATGTCCAGGATGTGAGATGGGTAAGCAGAAACATACCAGTTT
>CM067175.1:49922968-50007314 GCA_034093135.1 Erigeron breviscapus | reverse complement strand
CAGATCGTGGAGATTTTTCTTCACTCATTTGGTAGAGTGTCTAGGAGGTAGTTCTGGAGGTCTTGATCAGATAAATCAAACGCAGCTCCAGATTGCCTATTGTTTGTGGTTTGGGATAAGAGTGGACTTCGCTCAAATTTTGTTCAATGATTTGGTGGATAGACTGAAAGCAAAGGGAGAAAACCACACGTTCTATTTATTCGTTTTCTTTCCCTTATGTTCAGAAGTGGTCTAGGAGACCAATACAATATTAATACTACTCATTTTTCCATGAGTGAGTTTTTAAGGGATCTGAACAACCTACAGTCAAGAGATGGTGAGGTAGATATTCCTCAGTCCATGCTCTCATTTCAAAGGGCAGAAGAGATTGTGGCACCAGGAAGTGTTCAAGTTGTTGAAGAACATTCTGGTGACCAAGATATCCAGGTTGTAGAGATGGTACAACCTATCAGTCAAGTGGCTCCTGTAGAAAGTATGCAACCGATTGTTGAGCTTTCCAGACGACCAAGATCACATAGGCGTCTGATGAGGGGAGGAGTCCAGGTAAATCCATCAACCCATCCTGGTGATATAATGAATGTTATTGGGTCTCCCATTTTTGAAGAGAATATTGAATCTGGTGTACAATTTGAACAGAGAGTGGATACTGAAGTCCAGGCTGTTGTACAAGATGATATTGCTCAAGTTGTTGAGGAGATGGTTCAAATTGAAGAACAAGCATCTGGTGAGCAAGAGGCTCAGATTGACTTGAATGTCCAGGCTGGTGAACAGGTTAATACATCTACTGGTGATATGTTTTGGGAAGAGGCTGATTCTCCCATTTCTGAAGGGCAGAACCTTGATATTGATATGAATTTTCTGGGTGAAGAAAATGTACAAGTTGAAAGTTCACCAGAAATGCCACCACCCCCACCAGAAACAAACTTACCACCACCAGAACCATAAATGCCTCCACCACCACCAGAATCGAACATGCCACCACCTCCACCACCTTCAATTCCACAAACAACTTCATACTTCAATCCACCAACAATCCAATCTCAACCACCAGTCAATCTAACCGAACAAAGTGTGCCAGACTCAAATGTTGAATCTGAAGAGGTCTGGGCACAAGTACCAGTAATGGAGAGAATGACCTCTCATCTGGAACAACCCTCTGGTCTCTCCACTTCTTCTTCAACCGAGGTCCAAGGCCTTCTTAGGAAGGTGGCGGACCTGGAGAGATCACTTCAGTCATCTTCCCAGGTTATTTCTGATTTCAAGTCCTTATTGTCAAACAACTTAGCATCAGAAATGAACCTCTTCGCTGGGAATGAGAAGTTAGTGTTCGAGAAGTTAGATGAGCTGGTACTGGCCACCAATCGAAATTCTGAAAACTTTAAAGTGGCAGTCCAGGGTTTGGAGTCCAGACTGGTGAATTCTGTTCAGACTGCAGTGGATAGTCAAATTGTTCAACCACTGGCAGGTCTGAAAGAAGAGGTTGAGAAACTGGTTACAAGGGTTGGTTCTCTGGAGAGCAGGCCAACATTAGATCAGAATGATATTGTCAGCACCCTTAGTGATGAAATTATTAGAAAATTTAGGGGTGATATGCTGAAGACAATCACTGATGATATCTCTAATTCTGTTCTAAGAAACATTCAAGAGAGCTTGTTGCCTGAAGTTGTTCAGATGATTGAGGTTGAGCTGCCAAAGGACTTGCCAGAAGAAATTGAAAATATTAAAAGGGAAGTCCAGGCACTCAAGACTGGTATGACTGCTTCCATGCCAGAACAAGGAAGAACTTTTGGTTCTCTGGACAGGCACATGATGGAAGAATTGTGGAATGATCTCTAGTCCTGGCAAAGGGGAAAAATTGTCTATTCCATCATCTGGTGTCCAAGAAAGTTTGATAAGAAAGAGGAAAGAAGAAGTTGTAAGGGCTGTTGCTACTGAAAGCATTGTGCAGAGAAAACAAGTGACTGGTACTGATGCCAGCGCACGATTAGCCCAGAGAGCACTTGGCACTGAAGCCATTGTGCAGACTGAAGAAGAGGCTACTGGTACTGAAGCCAGTGAGCTCCAGTTTGAAACCTTCCCAGATATTCCTACCACACTGAAGGCAGTTAAAGGAAAAGAAAAGGTTGTATCTGGTGAAGAGGAAGAGCAGATTGAAGATGTTGACAATGAAACATCAAGGAAGTTACAACAACAGTGCATCATGATTGAAATTTTCAAGACAAATCAAAAGAATGAACTGCTGGCCCATCAAAGGGAGATGGCTATAATGGGCACTCTGGATTCCTATAATGCTGGAAGGTTGGGCATAAATATTGAAGTTTTCAAAAGGATGAAAGATGACCCCAGAGTTCATCAGTGTCTTGATGCACTGAATGATGTCCATGTACGCTCGTTCTACGCTGAAGAAGAACAGGTATATGACTCATTGATTTATGGTGTTACAATTCCAGAGTTGATCAGACAAAGAAAGGAGGAGCTTGTAAGCCTCCAGAAAAAGATAAGAAGAAATGCTGGTGCTCTGGAGTTGGAATACAGGAAAAGGATGACTGGTCTACCAAAGCTTACTGCCAGACAAGTGAAGGCAATAAAAGATGGTGATCTTAGCACCTTCATTCCACTGGATACTACTCTTAGAATTAATCAACATCACCAGTCCACTGAAGGACAACAGAGTGGTGTATCCAGGGAAACTGAAGAAATGGTTCACTTGGCTAAGCAGAAAGCAAAATATGATGAAATGATGAATTTCAGGGCCAATGCAAGAAAGATTGTTAATGCTGAAATCAAATTGGCTGAAATTCATCAAGGAATGACCAGATTCAATGTGAAGTTGACCAGAGAGGGTAACTTTACAGATGAAAGGAAGGATACTTCAGTCCAAGCTTTTGGATGGACTGAACTGAAGGAGATAGGATTGACCTTTAAAGGTAAAACTGATCTCTCTCCAGATGTGAAGGCCTTTATGAAGAGAATCGAGAAGGTCTGGAGAAGAATTCAACAAATGGAAGCTGTGTTGGGTCTGAGACCACCAGTGTCTGTTCCATCATCTCCATCTCCAAAAAGGAAGGCTACTGAAGATGCTCCAGAAAGGACATCGAAAAGAAGGGCCTAAACCTTTTATCATTGTACTTATTGTAATTAATTGTCTTATGAAAGTTGTAATTATTTTCCTTTTTGATGAAAGTAATGATAGTTGCAATTTTTTATTTTTATAAGTAAATGACCAGATTTAGTCTAAGTTAGAACTTAAAAGATGAAACTGAAAACACTCATGATCTATAAAGTGTTTTTCAGTAACTTAGATTAGACTTAAATCGACCAAGTGTTTTCCAGGCATACAAATTTGTATATCTATAAGCCTGAAAATACTTGCATTATTTCTAAACAAATAGGGGGAATTTGTTAGGTCCAGTTTTAGTCCAGACTTACTGGACTGGCTCCAGACTGGACTACTGGAACCTTATTGAAGGTTTGTCAAGAAACATGTTTTGCTGGACTCGCTCCAGACTCGACTACTGGAGCTCACTGAAGATCTGACCAGAAAACATGTTCTGCTGGACCTACTCCAGACTTGGAATCTGGAGTCCCTCTGAAGATTTGTCCAGAAATAATTGAAGATCAGTGAGCATATACTTGTATAGGAAATCTGGAGTATTCTCCAGATGAGCTCACTGGACTTCACCCCAGTCCAGATCTACTCTACTGAAGACATTCTGACTGAAGTCAAAGACTGAAGTCTGAAGAAAGAAGACTTATCAAATGGCGGAGTCCACTGGAAAGTCTTACCAGATCTGTACACTGGAGGATTGTCAGTGTTCTAGACCTTACAAGTCTGAACACTGATATCGAGGATTTGACTTTAAGCCTTTACACACTTTCCAAAGAACAACCCACTTGTTCTTTACCAAAGTATACGTGTGTTAAGGTGGTTGGATAAAAGGATACACTTGCACTTGATGTGACTTTATCCTTATTCCTTATCCAATACATTTAATGTTCTTGTCGGATCATTAAATGTATGCAACCATATTTGTACGGCACAAAATTCACTGGAGAATTTTGTTGCCTATAAATACAAAGTCATTTCTTTGAGAAAATCACTTTTTAGCAAATTGGTGAACTTGCTTAAATACTCTCGATCTAAACAGCTATACTTCACAACTCTAAGTATATCGATCAAAGGAGTTTATTTAGCAAGTATAGATCACTTGTAATTCAAAGATTGTTTAGATACTTACATACGTGTAATATCTAGGTTCCGCAACGATCTTGTATTTTGTTTATACATCAATAAAGAAAATACACTTGAAAACTACATTCGTGTTCCACCTTTTATTTACTTGTTTAAATATTGCTTAAAGTCATTTATTACTTTGTTTATATTCTTGCATATTTATATTGAAGTAATACTAGTCCGATTCTAGTTCATACTTGTCTTGTTATTTTACACTCGTGGGTTAAACCATCGTGTGAGGGACTTTACAATTGGTATCAGAGCAGAAGGTTAATATACTTACCTAGATCTGTTTCACGATGGCAATCCCAGAAAATACACTTGAAAACTACATTCGTGTTCCACCTTTTATTTACTTGTTTAAATATTGCTTAAAGTCATTTATTACTTTGTTTATATTCTTGCATATTTATATTGAAGTAATACTAGTCCAATCTAATGCATACTTGACTTGTTGTATTTTACACTAGTGGGTTAAACCATCAAGTGAGGGACTTACAAGTGGTATGAGAGCAGAAGGCTAACATATTTGCCTAGATCTTGATGGCCAGCCCAGAAAATACACAAGGAGGTTTCAGTCTTGGTCCTGATCCTATTCAAAATGATCAAAATGAACCACCACCTGTTATTAACAATAATCCCCCACCTCCTCCCACTCCTGCTTCTCCACATGTGCATGTGCACTACTCGAACACTCATGTTCCTAAATTTAGTGGGAACAATGATGAATTCGGGACATGGAAAGCTAGGATGATACTCCATGTTACTAGCATTGAGAGGAATATGATTAAAATTTTAAATGAAGGTCCTTATATTCCCAAATCTCCTCTCAACCCACTTCTTGATCCAACTGGATCTAGATCTGGAAGGGAAAAGAGGGAGGAATACTGGTCTGAGGAGGAGAGGAGACTGGTAAATCTTGAATCCATCCTTAAAAACATGATCCTCGGGGCTGTTCCAGAAACCCTAATTCCCACACTAGTTCTCTATCCCAGTGCTAAAACCATGTGGGATGAACTGGTGAACCAGTATGAAGGAGGTGATGGCACTGTTGTTACCAGAAAGGTCTCCCTAAACAAGAAGTATGAGTCATTTTTGCTCTCCCCAATGAGTCTCTTACTGGTACTTACACCAGATTTATGAGCATTATAAACCAGTTGAAAGGACTGGGGGTTGAGAAGGACAAGGATATACTTCTGGAGAAATTTTGTGATATTTTGCCCACCAAATGGTCTCACATGATTTTGGTTCTAAGACAAGGAAAAACTTTGCATACTCATACTTTATCAACCTTGTATGGAGCTTTTAGATTTACTGAGGAAAACCAAGCCCAAAGGATTGAGGCTGAAAAAGATGCTTTAAATCATGCTTCCAGTAGTTCCACTGTGGTCAGCCATACTGAACCACCATTTGCGGCATTAATGTCTTCCGAGAATGTATTTTCTATGAAGAAGATGATGTCTGAACTAATGGAATCTGGAGTCACAAATAATATCTCACCAGACTGTGATGAAGCTGACAGTGATGACCTTGTTGCAATGATTGCTAAAACGTTTAACCGTTTTAAAGCAAGAGCAAATAGGCCCACTGGACAACATGCACCCAGTTCCTCTACTGACAAAACCAATCTGACATGCTTTAAGTGTGGCAGAAAAGGTCATTTCATGAAGGAGTGCAAGTCCAGTCAGTTCATTTCTCAGTCTGGTCCATCTGTTTCCTATAACAAGCCTGATGATAGCTACAAGTACAAGTACAAAAAGCTTAAGGCTCAAATTGCTCTCATGTCTGCAGAAAAAGATAATAATAAATGCATGATTGCAACCACTGAAGAAAAATGGGTTCCCTCTGATGACTCATCTAATGATGAAGAAGAGGAAAGAGATTGTTGTTTTATGGCTCTGGCTGATGAAGAGCATCTGGTGAAGGAGGATGTCACATCTGGAAGATGGGTGGACATTGTGATTAAAAAGGTTAGTGAATATGATCTTGAGACTGACCAAGAATTAAAATTGGACATTGCTGAAGCTCTTAATGCTGATTTAATTTTTATTGAAAATGTTAGATCTGACATGTCAAAAGGTTTTGAAACAGATTTCACTGAACTTTCAATTTTACAATCAAAATTAAAAGAGCTCCAGGATATTGAGCTAGCTTTTCAAGCACAAGTTTTGGTAACTGAACAACTGGTCCAGGAAAAACATGACCTTGAAATAATTTTGCAAAAAGAAAAACAGGTCATTAAATCATGGCTAGAAACCAAAAAGCCATATGATGCTGGAATAAACCAATTTCCATCCCAAAAACGTGCATATTTGGATGGAAATACTCATGTTGCAGCATTAGTACCAGTTATTGACCGGTTACCAGAAGAGGTCAAACCAAGCACCATTTATGATGAACCCTCTACCCGAAAAACTTGTATTATCCCAGCTCAACTCCCAGAGGTTAAGACTGGAGCATCACAGATGACTGCTCTAGTTAAAAAGGTCAATCAAAAGAAACCTTTGCCTCAGTCTGCTTCGAAGGAACCTTCAGTTCCAAAGAAAAAGAATGTCTCCCTACCTAAGCCTAAAGTCCAGTCAACTGGAAGGGCTAAGGTGTCATCTGAAGAAACCATTTTGTTAAGGCTGGAGAGCCAGTTTCAACTACTGGCTCGTCAAGTTCAAAGTTGTAATGCAAGACTGAACAATTTTGAGGGTACTTCATCTGGCCCTAAAAAAAATTCAAAACCTTTTTCAAAGAAAGATAAAAATGTTCCTCCAGTCGAGAAGAAAAAGAAAAAGGTTTCAAAACTATCTACTCCAATTGTATTTTCAGAGAAATCTATTATACAAGAAAGTGAACTCAACCAGATACCCCTAGGGACCTATAAGGGAGGGTCCAGTGAACCCATCAGTCGATGGGTTCCCAAAACTAACTAATTAATCTGGTGGATGTGCAGGGCGATCGAAAGAAATATATTTGGTATCTTGACAGTGATGCTAGCAGGACAATGACCGGATGTAAGACCCTGCTGGAGGAGTTCATAATTTCTGATGGACCCTCCATTACTTTTGGAAATGATGGTTGTGGAAAGACTGAGGGGTATGGTGTTCTGAACAATGGACAAGTCAAATTCAGACGAGTTGCTTATGTGAATGGTTTGAAATATAACCTAATCAGTGTTAGTCAACTGTGTGATGATGGCTATCAAGTTTTTTTCAATATTGCTCAGGGCATTGTATTCAACAAGGACTGGAAGGTAGTATTGATTGCTCCCAGAAGAGGGAATGTGTATGTTATGGATATGGAAAGCTCTCTTCAGAGCAGTGTTTCTATACTCAAGATGATGAAGACACAAACTGGTTATGGCATAAAAGGTTATCCCATTTAAATTTCAAAAATAATAATAAGTTGTCTAGAAAACAACTGGCAGATGGGATACCTTCAGTTTCCTTCAAAAAGGAAAGGCCATGTCCAGGATGTGAGATGGGGAAGCAGAAACGTGTCAGTTTCAAGACCAAGCAGAATTTTAGCATATCTGAACCACTTCATATGCTTCATATGGATCTTTTTGGTCCAGTGAATGTTCAGACTCGTGCTGGTAAAAGATACACCCTGGTGATTGCCGATGAATTTTCCAGATATTGCTGGGTTATCTTTCTCGGGTCTAAAAATGAAGCTGCTCCTGAAATCATCGCTCTTATTAAGCAAATTGAGCTCAAATATAAGCGAAAAGTGTGTCAGTTAAGAAGTGACAATGGAACAGAATTCCAGAATGCTACACTGGAGTCATTCTGTACTGACACTGGCATCTCCCAGAATTTCTCTTCAGCACGAACTCCAGAGCAAAATGGAGTTGTAGAAAGGAAAAATCAAACGCTGATAGAAGCTGCCAGGAGTATGCTTGCTGAATCTGGTCTTCCTATCAGTTTCTGGGCTGAAGCAGTTGCTACTGCTTGCCACACTCAGAACCGGTCAGTGTATATCAAAAGGCACAAGAAGACAGCCTATGAAGTATTAAAAGCCAGAAAACCAAATATTGGTTATTTTCACGTTTTTGGATGTCCAGTTTACATCCTGAACGACTCCATTCAGTTAGGCAAATTTGATGCCAAAGCTGATGAAGGATATTTCTTAGGTTATTCCGCAATTCGCAAGGCCTTCAGAGTCTATAACAAAAGACTGGAGAAGGTTCATGAGTCCATATTTTTTTTTTTTTTTTTTTTTTTTTTTTTTTTTTTTTTTTTTTTTTTTTTTTTTTTTTTTTTTTTTTTTTTTTTTTTTTTTTTTTTTTTTTTTTTTTTTTTTTTTTTTTTTTTTTTTTTTTTTTTTTTTTTTTTTTTTTTTTTTTTTTTTTTTTTTTTTTTTTTTTTTTTTTTTTTTTTTTTTTTTTTTTTTTTTTTTTTTTTTTTTTTTTTTTTTTTTTTTTTTTTTTTTTTTTTTTTTTTTTTTTTTTTTTTTTTTTTTTTTTTTTTTTTTTTTTTTTTTTTTTTTTTTTTTTTTTTTTTTTTTTTTTTTTTTTTTTTTTTTTTTTTTTTTTTTTTTTTTTTTTTTTTTTTTTTTTTTTTTTTTTTTTTTTTTTTTTTTTTTTTTTTTTTTTTTTTTTTTTTTTTTTTTTTTTTTTTTTTTTTTTTTTTTTTTTTTTTTTTTTTTTTTTTTTTTTTTTTTTTTTTTTTTTTTTTTTTTTTTTTTTTTTTTTTTTTTTTTTTTTTTTTTTTTTTTTTTTTTTTTTTTTTTTTTTTTTTTTTTTTTTTTTTTTTTTTTTTTTTTTTTTTTTTTTTTTTTTTTTTTTTTTTTTTTTTTTTTTTTTTTTTTTTTTTTTTTTTTTTTTTTTTTTTTTTTTTTTTTTTTTTTTTTTTTTTTTTTTTTTTTTTTTTTTTTTTTTTTTTTTTTTTTTTTTTTTTTTTTTTTTTTTTTTTTTTTTTTTTTTTTTTTTTTTTTTTTTTTTTTTTTTTTTTTTTTTTTTTTTTTTTTTTTTTTTTTTTTTTTTTTTTTTTTTTTTTTTTTTTTTTTTTTTTTTTTTTTTTTTTTTTTTTTTTTTTTTTTTTTTTTTTTTTTTTTTTTTTTTTTTTTTTTTTTTTTTTTTTTTTTTTTTTTTTTTTTTTTTTTTTTTTTTTTTTTTTTTTTTTTTTTTTTTTTTTTTTTTTTTTTTTTTTTTTTTTTTTTTTTTTTTTTTTTTTTTTTTTTTTTTTTTTTTTTTTTTTTTTTTTTTTTTTTTTTTTTTTTTTTTTTTTTTTTTTTTTTTTTTTTTTTTTTTTTTTTTTTTTTTTTTTTTTTTTTTTTTTTTTTTTTTTTTTTTTTTTTTTTTTTTTTTTTTTTTTTTTTTTTTTTTTTTTTTTTTTTTTTTTTTTTTTTTTTTTTTTTTTTTTTTTTTTTTTTTTTTTTTTTTTTTTTTTTTTTTTTTTTTTTTTTTTTTTTTTTTTTTTTTTTTTTTTTTTTTTTTTTTTTTTTTTTTTTTTTTTTTTTTTTTTTTTTTTTTTTTTTTTTTTTTTTTTTTTTTTTTTTTTTTTTTTTTTTTTTTTTTTTTTTTTTTTTTTTTTTTTTTTTTTTTTTTTTTTTTTTTTTTTTTTTTTTTTTTTTTTTTTTTTTTTTTTTTTTTTTTTTTTTTTTTTTTTTTTTTTTTTTTTTTTTTTTTTTTTTTTTTTTTTTTTTTTTTTTCTAGGTGGTCAAAAGCACATCCTATTGATCAAATCATAGGAGACTCCAGTAGAGGGGTTCAGACCAGAAGAGCCTCCAGTGAACAATGTTTATACGTCAGCTTCTTATCACTGATTGAACCGAAAAGATTGACGAGGCTATGGAAGATCCAAGCTGGGTGATAGCTATGCAAGAAGAGCTACACCAGTTTGAAAGGAATAAGGTTTGGAACCTGGTTCCTTTCCCAGTTGGCAAGAAAGAACCAATTGGAACCAGATGGGTCTTCAGGAACAAGGTAGATGAAGATGGCCATGTTGTCATAAACAAGGCCAGATTGGTTGCACAGGGGTATTGCCAATTAGATGTTGATTTTGATCAATCATTTGCTCCAGTGGCTAGACTTGAAGCGATCAGAATATGCTTAGCATTTGCTGCTCATCATCAATTCAAGGTCTACCAGATGGACGTAAAGAGTGCATTTTTGAAGGGAAAACTGGAAGAAGAAGTTTATGTCAGGCAACCACCAGGTTTCGTTGATGAAAAACATCCCCACTGGGTATATCGTCTGGACAAAGAACTTTATGGTCTCAGACAAGCTCCACATGCCTGGTATGACACTCTGACTAAACACTTATTGAAAAATGGCTTTAAAAGAGGTGCAATTGACAATACCTTATTTATTCTTCGTAAAAGAGGTAATCTTCTCCTGGTACAAGTTTATTTTGATGACATTATTTTTGGGTATACTGATGAAAATATGTGCAAGAAATTTTCTAAAATCGTGTCTTCAGAATATGAGATGAGTTTAATGGGTGAATTAACATTTTTTCTAGGTCTTCAGACTAAACAAACCAGTGATGGTATTTTTATTAATCAAGAAAAATATGTTAGAGATCTATTAAAGAAATATGATATGAACTCTTCACCATTGTAGAGTCCCTCACTTGATGGTTTAACCCAATAGTGTAGAATACAACAAGTCTAATATGCACTAGATTTGGACTAGTATCACTTGAATATAAATGCAAGTACATAAACAAAGTAATACAAGACTTAAAGTAAAGGTGGAACACAATGTAATTTATTCAAGTGTATTTTATTTATGATGTTAAATAAAATACAAGGTTGTGCGGAATCAAGATAATATAAATATGTAAGTATCCTAACAACCTTTGAATTACAAATGATCTATATTTGCTAAATAAACTCTTTAGATCAAGATACTTAAAGTTGTGAAGTATCCCTGTTACGATCGAGAGTATTTAGACAAATTCACCTTAATTGCTAAAAGTAATTTTAACAAGGAAATGACTTTGTATTTATAGGCAAACAAATTCACCAGTGAATTTGTGCCGTATAAATATGGTTGCATGCATTTAATGAACCGACAAGGTCATTAAATGCATTGGATAAAGTCACATCAATATGACTATTATTCTTTTAACCAACCACCTTTACACACGTAAGTACTTTTGTAAAGACAAGTGGAATGTTCTTTGAAAAGTGTGTAAAGGCAAAAAGTCAATTCCTCGTAATCAGTGTTCAGACTTGTAAGGTCTAGAACACTGACAAAGCTCCAGTCGTAGTTCTGGTAAGACTTCCAGTGGACTCCGCCATTTGTCAGCCTTCTTTATTCTAACTTCAGTCTTTGACTTCAGTGAGAATGTCTTCAGTAGAATAGATCTGGACTGGGGTGAAGTCCAGTGAGCAAATCTGGAGGATTCCAGATTTCCTATACAAGTAAACAGCTCACTGGTTCTTCTATTATTTCTGGACAAATCTTCAGTGATGCTCCAGTCTTCAATAATGGAGTGGGTCCAGTAAATATTATTTCTGGATAAGTCTTCAGTGATGCTCCAGTCTTCAAGTATGGAGTGGGTCCAGTAAATATTATTTCTGGACAAGTCTTCAGAGACTCTCCAGTCTTCAAGTCTGGAGCGAGTCCAGTAAATCTGGACCTAACAAATTCCCCCTATTTGTTCAGAAATAATGCAAGGTTTTTCAAGCTTCTATCTATACAATTTTGTATGCTTGAAAAACACTTTATAGATCATCAGTGTTCCAGTTTCATCTTTTAATTCTAACTTAGACTTAATCTGATCACTTACTTGTGAATCAAAATATGCAACTATATTTACAGCCATCAACAGAAAATAAGTTACAATTTTGGAAAATAAATACAAGTACAAGTAAATGATAAAAGAGTCAGGCCCTTCTCTTTGATGTCTGTCCTTGAGCTTCTTCAGTGGCCTTCCTCTTGGGTGATGGTGAGGATGGTACAGACTCTGGTGGTTTCATACCTATTGCAACTTCCATCTGTTGCTTTCTCTTCCAGACCTTCTCAATCCTCTTCAAAAATGTTTTAACATCAGTAGACAAATCAGTCTTCCCCCTGAATGTTAAGGCAGTCTCCTTCAGTTCAGTCCATCCAAAAGCTTGGACTGAAGCATTCTTCTTTTCATCAGTAAAGTTACCCTCTCTGGTCAACTTTACTTCAAACCTGCTCATGCCTTCATGGTTTTCAACTAATTTAATCTCTGCACCTATGATCCTTCTGGCATCAGCCCTGAACTTCAACATATCTTCATACTTGGCTTTTTGCTTTGCCATCTGGATCATGTATTCAGTTTCCCTGGATACTTTCTGCTGTTCGATGGCAGACTGGAGTTCTTCACGATTGATTCTTTGTGAAGTATCCAAGGGAATGAAGGTACTGAGGTCTGCATCTCTGATTTCCTTGATCTGTTTGGCAGTGAGTTTGGGTAAGCCATTTATCTTCTTTCTATACTCTATCTCCAGAGCTGCAGCATTCTTTCTGATCTTCTTCTGGAGGTTCACCAGTTCCTCTGTCCTTTGTCTGATCAGTTCAACTACACTGACACCATAAGTTACTGCATCATAAGTTTGTTCTTCTAAAGAGTACCTGGAGCGAATATAGACGTCAACCAATGTATCTAGACATTGATGAATTCTGGGGTCTTCCTTCATTCTTTTATATACATCAATATGTATGCCCAACCTGCCAGCATTGTAAGAATCAAGAGTCCCCATGTTTGCCATCTCCCTTTTGTGGGCAAGCAGTTCATCCTTTTTATTTTTCTTAAAAATTTCTATCATTATGCACTCTTGCTCCAGTCTCTTCGAAGTATCATCATCAGTAGTAGGGAGTTCTGATGAACCTTCAGTCGTTTCAATTTCACCTCCAGATATCACATGCTTCTTCCTTTTTACTGATTTCAGAGAAGATGTGATATATGGGAATTGTTCAAACTGGGGCTCACTGGCATCAGTACCAGCACTTTTTCTTGTTGCACAATGGCTTCAGTGCCAAAGGCCTTTTCAATTGCACTGGCCATCACTTCTTTCTTTTTCATCACCAACTCTTCTGGAACGGACTCAGTGACAGCAGACTTTTCCCCCTTGGAATGTCCACCAGTTTGAGACTTGTGGGCATTCCATACTTGTTCAAGCATGTGTCTGTCTGAAGCACCAAACGTTCTTCCTGCCACAGGAGTTGTGATATTCACAGTCTTCCTTAGATCAGTCACTTCCTTCTTGATAATTTGAATTTCTGAAGACAAGTGCTTTGGCATTTCATTCTCAATCATATGTACCACCTGAGGCAACAACCCATCTTGAATGGTTCTAAGAACTGACCCAGAAATCTCCGAAGTAATTTCTTTTAGCATTTCCCCTCTAAATTTGCGTACAACTTCATCACTAAGGGTGCTTACAACAGAACTCTGGTGGTTTCATACCTATTGCAACTTCCATCTGTTGCTTTCTCTTCCAGACCTTCTCAATCCTCTTCAAAAATGCTTTAACATCAGTAGACAAATCAGTCTTCCCCCTGAATGTTAAGGCATCTCCTTCAGTTCAGTCCATCCAAAAGCTTGGACTGAAGCATTCTTCTTTTCATCAGTAAAGTTACCCTCTCTGGTCAACTTTACTTCAAACCTGCTCATGCCTTCATGGTTTTCAACTAATTTAATCTCTGCACCTATGATCCTTCTGGCATCAGCCCTGAACTTCAACATATCTTCATACTTGGCTTTTTGCTTTGCCATCTGGATCATGTATTCAGTTTCCCTGGATACTTTCTGCTGTTCGATGGCAGACTGGAGTTCTTCACGATTGATTCTTTGTGAAGTATCCAAGGGAATGAAGGTACTGAGGTCTGCATCTCTGATTTCCTTGATCTGTTTGGCAGTGAGTTTGGGTAAGCCATTTATCTTCTTTCTATACTCTATCTCCAGAGCTGCAGCATTCTTTCTGATCTTCTTCTGGAGGTTCACCAGTTCCTCTGTCCTTTGTCTGATCAGTTCAACTACACTGACACCATAAGTTACTGCATCATAAGTTTGTTCTTCTAAAGAGTACCTGGAGCGAATATAGACGTCAACCAATGTATCTAGACATTGATGAATTCTGGGGTCTTCCTTCATTCTTTTATATACATCAATATGTATGCCCAACCTGCCAGCATTGTAAGAATCAAGAGTCCCCATGTTTGCCATCTCCCTTTTGTGGGCAAGCAGTTCATCCTTTTTATTTTTCTTAAAAATTTCTATCATTATGCACTCTTGCTCCAGTCTCTTCGAAGTATCATCATCAGTAGTAGGGAGTTCTGATGAACCTTCAGTCGTTTCAATTTCACCTCCAGATATCACATGCTTCTTCCTTTTTACTGATTTCAGAGAAGATGTGATATATGGGAATTGTTCAAACTGGGGCTCACTGGCATCAGTACCAGCAGCCTGTTCTTCTTGTACATTAGCTTCAGTACCAACTACTTCTTGTGCACTGGCATCAGTACCAGTCACTTTTTCTTGTTGCACAATGGCTTCAGTGCCAAAGGCCTTTTCAATTGCACTGGCCATCACTTCTTTCTTTTTCATCACCAACTCTTCTGGAACGGACTCAGTGACAGCAGACTTTTCCCCCTTGGAATGTCCACCAGTTTGAGACTTGTGGGCATTCCATACTTGTTCAAGCATGTGTCTGTCTGAAGCACCAAACGTTCTTCCTGCCACAGGAGTTGTGATATTCACAGTCTTCCTTAGATCAGTCACTTCCTTCTTGATAATTTAAATTTCTGAAGACAAGTGCTTTGGCATTTCATTCTCAATCATATGTACCACCTGAGGCAACAACCCATCTTGAATGGTTCTAAGAACTGACCCAGAAATCTCCGAAGTAATTTCTTTTAGCATTTCCCCTCTAAATTTGCGTACAACTTCATCACTAAGGGTGCTTACAACAGAATTCTGGTCAAGGGTTGGCCTGCTTTCCAGAGTACTAATCCTGGTGGTCAACTTCTGAACCAAATCTGTCAGACCTGCCAGTGGTTGAACAAGTTCAGCTTTCACTGCAGTCTGAACAGAATTCACCAGCCTTGCTTCCAAGCCCTGGACTGCCACTTTAATATTTTCAGAATTTTTATTTGTGGCCAGTACCAGTTCATTCATCTTTCTCAAACACCAGCTTCTCATTCCCAGCAAAAACATTCATTTCTGATGCAAGATTATTTGATAATAAGGACTTAAAATCAGAAACAACCTGGGATAAAGACTTGAGTGATCTCTCCAGATCCGCCACCTTAGTCAAAAGGCCTTGGACCTCGACTGAAGAAGAGGTGGAGAGACCACTTGGAGGTGTCAGTTCAGAAGCCAACCTGGTCACCAAAGGTACTTGTGCCTGGACCCCTTCAGTGGAAGTTTCAGATGTTACAGCAGTGGAGTCCAGCACACGGTGTTCAGGAAAATTAATTGGAGTTTCAAGTGGTGGGGGTTGATTTTGTGAAATTTGAAGTGAGGGTGGATTGAAATAAGGAGTGTTTAGTGGAATTGAAAGTGGTGGTGGTGGTGGCATTTCAGTAGAGATAAGTGGTGGGGTGACTGAAGCAATAACAGAAGTAACAACATTTTCTACTTCATCACCCAGAAAATTCATGTTTACATCAAACATATTACCTTCAGACATTGGGGAATCTACCTCATCCCAATCTGGAGCCGTCCCAACTGTCTGATCATCCACTTCTCTATTTAGATCTAACTGAGCATCTTGCTCACTAGTCACCTGCTCATCAATCTATACAACATTTTCTACTTACTCACCCAGAAAATTCATGTTTACATCAAACATATTACCTTCAGACATTGGGGAATCTACCACATCCCAATCTGGAGCCGTCCCAACTGTCTGATCATCCACTTCTCTATTTAGATCTAACTGAGCATCTTGCTCACTAGTCACCTGCTCATCAATCTATACAACATTTTCTACTTCATCACCCAGAAAATTCATGTTTACATCAAACATATTACCTTCAGACATTGGGGAATCTACCTCATCCCAATCTGGAGCCGTCCCAACTGTCTGATCATCCACTTCTCTATTTAGATCCAACTGAGCATCTTGCTCACCAGTCACCTGCTCATCAATCTGTACAACATTTTCTACTTCTTCACCCAGAAAATTCATGTTTACATCAAACATATTACCTTCAGACATTGGGGAATCTACCACATCCCAATCTGGAGCCGTCCCAACTGTCTGATCATCCACTTCTCTATTTAGATCAACTGAGCATCTTGCTCACCAGTCACCTGCTCATCAATCTATACAACATTTTCTACTTGCTCACCCAGAGCTCTTAAAAATATAAGTGACAGAAAACGAATATATGGAATATGAGGTTTTCTACCTTTCACTTTTAGACGGTCCACCAGATCATCAAAGAAAATCTGAGCGAAATCTACTCTGTATCCGAACCAAAGGCAGTAAGTAATCTGGAGTTGCATTTGATTTATCTGGTCCAACCCTCCAGAACTGTCACCCAAACACTCAACAAGATGAGTGAAGAAGTATCTCCATGAGTCTGAAAGCTTGCTCATGTAGATGGTGCCTTTCCTTGATAACTGGCCATGCTCATCCAGTATATCAGTGTGTCCTATCAGTCTACATACATCCCTGTAATTTAGACCAGTAGGGAGAGTAATGGCCATCTCATTTTCAGCCAAATAATTCAGATGTAGAATATCTCTAAGAGAGTCAACAGTGAGAGTAAAGGCCCTGGTGCCTTTACTACATTGGCAATGGGAGCATATTCAGCAGCGAGCAGATTTTTGGGTGAGTTTGATTGTCTTGGTGCCATTGTATTTGGTAGATTGATGATATGAAACTGAAAAATTAGGGGTTTTGATAAAGATATGATGAATTAAATATGCGAGAGATTGATGATTGAAAATTGAATGAAAAATGGAGTAAATGAAGGAATTTGAAGAATTTTGGGAGTAAATATGTTCAAAGTAAATGCAAATGAAAGTGAAAGTGGGTATATATAGGAGAGAGAGTGTGGAACTCAAACGGTTATTTTTGAATTTATCAAATATAATTTTGATCGGGTTTTGAGATCCACATTAAGTACATCACATCACACATAAATGTGTGACGGTTTACAGCCCACAAACAGTAACCAACTTACATTTTTTTGTCTTCCCAAGGTAAAAATACCATCATTAAGTTTGAAAAATTACATGCCACGTAGGATAATAAGATAAATATCTTTTCAAAAAGTTTGCATACGTGGCACGCACAATGACCAAGTATTAAAATATTATGACTCATTTCAGTGCATCTGGAGGTTGACTGGACACTCCAGTATCACTGGTGGATTAGGCCAGTGATGCACGCACTGATGGTACACTGGAGGGACACTCCAGTAAAGTACCAATGATAACCATTTGAAAGAGACTGGCAACCTCAAACATGCACATCAACTAATACAGACAAGTGAGAGGGACACATTTACAAGGTACCAGTAATATTTTCCAGAAAATTTTGTCCAGTGAGAAAATAAATTAATAAATTCCCCCTGAAATTAAAACATTTTAAGGACAAAAATATATCTTTCAGTCTTCCCCCTGGAATGTTGATCTAGAAATCTATTCATGTAGAGATAGTACACAAAGGCGTTCAATATCTAAGCAGTTATAGATTTATAAATCTTTAAATCAAGGATCCCTGATAGTACACAAAGGCGTTCAATATCTAAGCAGTTATAGATTTATAAATCTTTAAATCAAGGATCCCTGATAGTACACAAAGGCGTTCAATATCTAAGCAGTTATAGATTTATAAATCTTTAAATCAAGGATCCCTGATAGTACACAAAGGCGTTCAATATCTAAGCAGTTATAGATTTATAAATCTTTAAATCAAGGATCCCTGATAGTACACAAAGGCGTTCAATATCTAAGCAGTTATAGATTTATAAATCTTTAAATCAAGGATCCCTGATAGTACACAAAGGCGTTCAATATCTAAGCAGTTATAGATTTATAAATCTTTAAATCAAGGATCCCTGATAGTACACAAAGGCGTTCAATATCTAAGCAGTTATAGATTTATAAATCTTTAAATCAAGGATCCCTGATAGTACACAAAGGCGTTCAATATCTAAGCAGTTATAGATTTATAAATCTTTAAATCAAGGATCCCTGATAGTACACAAAGGCGTTCAATATCTAAGCAGTTATAGATTTATAAATCTTTAAATCAAGGATCCCTGATAGTACACAAAGGCGTTCAATATCTAAGCAGTTATAGATTTATAAATCTTTAAATCAAGGATCCCTGATAGTACACAAAGGCGTTCAATATCTAAGCAGTTATAGATTTATAAATCTTTAAATCAAGGATCCCTGATAGTACACAAAGGCGTTCAATATCTAAGCAGTTATAGATTTATAAATCTTTAAATCAAGGATCCCTGATAGTACACAAAGGCGTTCAATATCTAAGCAGTTATAGATTTATAAATCTTTAAATCAAGGATCCCTGATAGTACACAAAGGCGTTCAATACCAAGGTATGGATTGAGTATTTTCAACATACACAGCAGTGTACCAAAATTCACATAAATAATCATGATACATTTTTCCAGGATTGAGAGTAAGAGCACCATAGAGTGGACAACTGAGGAAAAATGCATTCAGTCGTCCAATGAGAGAAGTTGGAGCATGAGTGGTGCTAGTGAGTCTAGCCATCCAATTATTCATGTTTATTCTGATCGCCTTTGCCTCTAAAGTAATATGAGGTGCCTTTACTACATTGGCAATGGGAGCATATTCAGCAGCGAGCAGATTTTTGGGTGAGTTTGATTGTCTTGGTGCCATTGTATTTGGTAGATTGATGATATGAAACTGAAAAATTAGGGGTTTTGATAAAGATATGATGAATTAAATATGCGAGAGATTGATGATTGAAAATTGAATGAAAAATGGAGTAAATGAAGGAATTTGAAGAATTTTGGGAGTAAATATGTTCAAAGTAAATGCAAATGAAAGTGAAAGTGGGTATATATAGGAGAGAGAGTGTGGAACTCAAACGGTTATTTTTGAATTTATCAAATATAATTTTGATCGGGTTTTGAGATCCACATTAAGTACATCACATCACACATAAATGTGTGACGGTTTACAGCCCACAAACAGTAACCAACTTACATTTTTTTGTCTTCCCAAGGTAAAAATACCATCATTAGGTTTGAAAAATTACATGCCACGTAGGATAATAAGATAAATATCTTTTCAAAAAGTTTGCATACGTGGCACGCACAATGACCAAGTATTAAAGTATTATGACAAATTATGACTCATTTCAGTGCACCTGGAGGTTGACTGGACACTCCAGTATCACTGGTGGATTAGGCCAGTGATGCACGCACTGATGGTACACTGGAGGGACACTCCAGTAAAGTACCAATGATAACCATTTGAAAGAGACTGGCAACCTCAAACATGCACATCAACTGGTACAGACAAGTGAGAGGGACACATTTACAATGAGACAAAAGTTACCTCAAACATGCACGTCAACCCATCTAATTACCAGTGAGAGGGACACATTTACAAGGTACCAGTAATATTTTCCAGAAAATTTTGTCCAGTGAGAAAATAAATTAATAAATTCCCCCTGAAATTAAAACATTTTAAGGACAAAAATATATCTTTCAGTCTTCCCCCTGGAATGTTGATCTAGAAATCTATTCATGTAGAGATAGTACACAAAGGCGTTCAATATCTAAGCAGTTATAGATTTATAAATCTTTAAATCAAGGATCCCTGATAGTACACAAAGGCGTTCAATATCTAAGCAGTTATAGATTTATAAATCTTTAAATCAAGGATCCCTGATAGTACACAAAGGCGTTCAATATCTAAGCAGTTATAGATTTATAAATCTTTAAATCAAGGATCCCTGATAGTACACAAAGGCGTTCAATATCTAAGCAGTTATAGATTTATAAATCTTTAAATCAAGGATCCCTGATAGTACACAAAGGCGTTCAATATCTAAGCAGTTATAGATTTATAAATCTTTAAATCAAGGATCCCTGATAGTACACAAAGGCGTTCAATATCTAAGCAGTTATAGATTTATAAATCTTTAAATCAAGGATCCCTGATAGTACACAAAGGCGTTCAATATCTAAGCAGTTATAGATTTATAAATCTTTAAATCAAGGATCCCTGATAGTACACAAAGGCGTTCAATATCTAAGCAGTTATAGATTTATAAATCTTTAAATCAAGGATCCCTGATAGTACACAAAGGCGTTCAATATCTAAGCAGTTATAGATTTATAAATCTTTAAATCAAGGATCCCTGATAGTACACAAAGGCGTTCAATATCTAAGCAGTTATAGATTTATAAATCTTTAAATCAAGGATCCCTGATAGTACACAAAGGCGTTCAATATCTAAGCAGTTATAGATTTATAAATCTTTAAATCAAGGATCCCTGATAGTACACAAAGGCGTTCAATATCTAAGCAGTTATAGATTTATAAATCTTTAAATCAAGGATCCCTGATAGTACACAAAGGCGTTCAATATCTAAGCAGTTATAGATTTATAAATCTTTAAATCAAGGATCCCTGATAGTACACAAAGGCGTTCAATATCTAAGCAGTTATAGATTTATAAATCTTTAAATCAAGGATCCCTGATAGTACACAAAGGCGTTCAATATCTAAGCAGTTATAGATTTATAAATCTTTAAATCAAGGATCCCTGATAGTACACAAAGGCGTTCAATATCTAAGCAGTTATAGATTTATAAATCTTTAAATCAAGGATCCCTGATAGTACACAAAGGCGTTCAATATCTAAGCAGTTATAGATTTATAAATCTTTAAATCAAGGATCCCTGATAGTACACAAAGGCGTTCAATATCTAAGCAGTTATAGATTTATAAATCTTTAAATCAAGGATCCCTGATAGTACACAAAGGCGTTCAATATCTAAGCAGTTATAGATTTATAAATCTTTAAATCAAGGATCCCTGATAGTACACAAAGGCGTTCAATATCTAAGCAGTTATAGATTTATAAATCTTTAAATCAAGGATCCCTGATAGTACACAAAGGCGTTCAATATCTAAGCAGTTATAGATTTATAAATCTTTAAATCAAGGATCCCTGATAGTACACAAAGGCGTTCAATATCTAAGCAGTTATAGATTTATAAATCTTTAAATCAAGGATCCCTGATAGTACACAAAGGCGTTCAATATCTAAGCAGTTATAGATTTATAAATCTTTAAATCAAGGATCCCTGATAGTACACAAAGGCGTTCAATATCTAAGCAGTTATAGATTTATAAATCTTTAAATCAAGGATCCCTGATAGTACACAAAGGCGTTCAATATCTAAGCAGTTATAGATTTATAAATCTTTAAATCAAGGATCCCTGATAGTACACAAAGGCGTTCAATATCTAAGCAGTTATAGATTTATAAATCTTTAAATCAAGGATCCCTGATAGTACACAAAGGCGTTCAATATCTAAGCAGTTATAGATTTATAAATCTTTAAATCAAGGATCCCTGATAGTACACAAAGGCGTTCAATATCTAAGCAGTTATAGATTTATAAATCTTTAAATCAAGGATCCCTGATAGTACACAAAGGCGTTCAATATCTAAGCAGTTATAGATTTATAAATCTTTAAATCAAGGATCCCTGATAGTACACAAAGGCGTTCAATATCTAAGCAGTTATAGATTTATAAATCTTTAAATCAAGGATCCCTGATAGTACACAAAGGCGTTCAATATCTAAGCAGTTATAGATTTATAAATCTTTAAATCAAGGATCCCTGATAGTACACAAAGGCGTTCAATATCTAAGCAGTTATAGATTTATAAATCTTTAAATCAAGGATCCCTGATAGTACACAAAGGCGTTCAATATCTAAGCAGTTATAGATTTATAAATCTTTAAATCAAGGATCCCTGATAGTACACAAAGGCGTTCAATATCTAAGCAGTTATAGATTTATAAATCTTTAAATCAAGGATCCCTGATAGTACACAAAGGCGTTCAATATCTAAGCAGTTATAGATTTATAAATCTTTAAATCAAGGATCCCTGATAGTACACAAAGGCGTTCAATATCTAAGCAGTTATAGATTTATAAATCTTTAAATCAAGGATCCCTGATAGTACACAAAGGCGTTCAATACCAAGGTTCCAGATTTATAAATCTTTAAATCAAGGATCCCTGATGGTTGTCTGACATAAACTTCTTCTTCAAGTTTTCCATTCAAAAATGCACTTTTAACGTCCATCTAGTAGACCTTGAATTGATGATGAGCAACAAATGCTAGGAATATTCTGATCGCTTCAAGTCTAGCCACTGGAGCAAATGATTCATCAAAATCGACATCTGACTGGCAGTACCCTTGTGCTACCAGTCTGGCCTTGTTTCTGATGACATGGCCATCTTCATCTACTTTATTCCTGAAGCCCATCTTGTTCCAATTGGTTTTTTCTTTCCAACTGGGAAAGGAACCAGGTACCAAACCTTGTTCCTTTCAAACTGGTGAAGCTCTTCTTGCATAGCTATCACCCAGCTTGGATCTTCCATAGCCTCGTCAATCTTCTTTGGTTCAATCAGTGAATAAGAAACTGACATATAAGCATTGATTACTGGAGGCTCTTCTGGTCAGAACCCCTCTACTGGAGTTACCTATGATCTGATCAATAGGATGAGCTTTTGTCCATCTGGAGTATTGACCAGGATTGTTACTGACAACAATATCAGTGCAAGAGTTCAGTTGAGTCTCCTCTGGTGTTGCTTCAGGAGGAGGATCTTGCCAGACTACTTCAACATCTTCATCTGAATCATTTAAATCACGATTTGCATCATGAAATTCTTCATTTGAAGGAATTTCTTGAAGTATTGGTTCAGTCTCAACTGGGACTGATACTGGGGGAGTAGTACGAACATCTGATCCAATAGTAATTTCAGAGGGTAGCTTGAAAATAATTGAAGGATAGAATGGAGTACTACTGGAGGGTTTCTTAGTCTGAACAGGTTCCAGATCAGGATGACTGGAAACTTTTTCTGAAGAATCTTTATTGTAGTTGATAGGATCAGATTCACAGAAGACAATTGGAGTTACTGGGGGAGTATCAAGGGTTGGTTTTTTATTGATTGCAGCATTTGATTCATCAAATGTGACATGTATTGACTCATGGACCTTCTCCAGTCTCTTGTTATAGACTCTGAAGGCCTTGCGAATGGCTGAATAACCTAAGAAATATCCTTCATCAGCTTTGGCATCAAATTTTCCTAACTGACTAGAGTCGTTCAGGATGTACACTGGACATCTAAAAACGTGAAAATAACCAATATTTGATTTTTTATTTCTTAATACTTCATAGGCTGTCTTTTTATGTCTTTTGATGTACACAGACCAGTTCTGGGTGTGACAAGCAGTAGCAATTGCTTCAGCCCAGAAACTGGTAGAAAGACCAGATTCAGCAAGCATACTCCTGGCAGCTTCTATCAGCGTTCGATTCTTCCGTTCCACCACTCCATTCTGTTCTGGAGAGCGGGCTGATAAGAAATTCCGGGAGATGCCAGTGTCAGTACAGAATGACTCCAGAGTTGCATTCTGGAATTCTGTTCCATTGTCACTTCTTAACTGACACACCTTTCGATTATACTTGAGCTCAATTTGCTTGATAAGACTGATGATTTCAGCAGCAGCTTCTTTTTTCGACCTGAGAAAGATAACCCAACAATATCTGGAGAATTCATCTACGATCACCAGGGTGTATCTTTTACCAGCACGAGTCTGAACATTCACTGGACCAAAAAGATCCATATGAAGCATATGAAGTGGTTCAGATATGCTAAAATTCTGCTTGGTCTTGAAACTGACACGTTTCTGCTTCCCCATCTCACATCCTGGACATGGCCTTTCCTTTTTGAAGGAAACTGAAGGTATCCCGTCTGCCAGTTGTTTTCTAGACAACTTATTAATATTTTTGAAATTTAAATGGGATAACCTTTTATGCCATAACCAGTTTGTGTCTTCATCAGCTTGAGTATAGAAACACTGCTTTGAAGGAGAGCTTTCCATATCCATCACGTACACATTCCCTCTTCTGGGAGCAATCAATACTACCTTCCAGTCCTTGTTGAATACAATGCCCTGAGCAATATTGAATAGAACTTGATAGCCATCATCACACAGTTGACTTACACTGATCAGGTTATATTTCAAACCATTCACAAATGCAACTCGTCTGAATTTGACTTGTCCGTTGTTCAGAACACCATACCCCTCAGTTTTTCCACAACCATCATTTCCAAAAGTAATGGAGGGTCCATCAGAAATTATGAACTCCTCCAGCAGGGTCTTACATCCGGTCATTGTCCTGCCAGCTGCACTGTCAAGATACCAGGTATGTTTCTTTCGATCGCCCTGCACATTCACCAGATATATCAGTTAGATTTGGGAACCCATCGACTGATGGGTTCACTGGACCCTCCCTTATAGGTCCCTGGAGGTATCTGGTTGAGTTCACTTTCTTCAACAGTAGTCTTAGTTGAAAAGACCACTGGGGTTGATAGTTTTGAAACCTTTTCTTTTTCTAAAATGATTTCAACATCTTGTTTTTCTTGAATCAGTTGTTCAGTTACCAGAACTTGGGCTTGAAATGCCAGTTCAATATCTTGAAGTTCCTTTAATTTTAATTTTAAAACTGCAATTTCAGAAAAATCTGTTTCTAGACCATTTACACAGTCAGATCTAACAGTTTCAACAAAGATTAAATCAGAATTAAGAGCTTCAGCAATGTCCAACTTTAGTTCAGTGTCAGTTTCCACATCATAATCACTAACCTTTTTGATAACAATGTCCACCCATCTTCCAGATGTGACATCTTCCTTCACCAGATGCTCTTCGTCTGCCAGAGCCATGTAACAGCAATCTCTTTCTTCTTCTTCATAAACAGATGAATCATCAGAAGGAACCCATTTCTCTTCAGTTGTTGCAATCATGCATTTATTATTTTCCATCTGTTGTGCCATGAGAGCAATTTGAGCCTTAAGCTTTTTATATTTAGATTTATAGCTATCATCAGGCTTTTTATTAGAAGTAAATGGACCAGGCTGGGATACAAACTGACTGGACTTTCAATCTTTCATGAAATGACCTTTTCTGCCACACTTAAAGCATATCAGTAGAAGATCTGGATGCAAATTGTCCAGATGGCCTATTTGCTCTTGCTTTGAAACGGTTAAATTTTTTAGCAATCATTGCAACCAGGTCATCATTTTCAGATTCATCACAGTCTGGAGAGATAAGACTAGATTCTCCAGATTCCATGAATTCAGACACCATCTTCTTCATAGAAAATACATTCTCAGAAGATATTAGTGCTGTACCTTGTGGTTCAGTATGACTAACCACACTAGGACTACTGGAGGCATGGTTATAGGCATCTTGTTCTGCCACAACTCTTTGAGCCTGATTTTCTTCAGTGTATCTGAAAGCTCCATATAAAGTTGAAAGAGTGTGAGTATGCAGAGTTTTACCTTGTCTTAAGACCAGGATCATGTGAGACCATTTGGTGGGTAATATATCACAAAATTTATCCAGAAGTATATCCTTGTCTTTCTCAACCCCCAGTCCTCTCAACTAGTTAATAATGCTCATAAATCTGGTGTAAGTACCAGTGAGAGACTCATTGTACTGAGCAAAAAATGACTCATACCTCTTGTTTAAGGAGACCTTTCTGGTGACAATGGTGTCATCTCCTCCTTCATAGTGGTTCAATAGTTCATCCCACATGGTTTTAGCACTGGGAAAAAGAACTAGTGTGGAAATTAGGGTTTCTGGAACAGCCCCGAGGATCATGTTTTTGAGAAGGGTATCTAGATTTACCAATCTCCTCTCCTCTTCAGACCAATGTTCCTCCCTCTTTTCCCTGCCTCTTCTAGATCCAGTTGGATCAAGAAGAGCATTGAGAGGTGATGTGGGGACGTAAGGTCCTTCATTAAAAAATTTTCATCATATTTCTCTTAATTGCAGTGATATGCAATATCATCCTAGCTTTCCACGTACCAAATTCATCACTATTCCCACTGAATTTAGGACCAGGATTGTTTGAGTAGTGCACATGCACATGTGGAGAAGCAGGAGTAGGAGGATGAGGGGGTGGATTAGTGTTAATGACAGGTAGTGGTTCATTATTTTGATCATTAATATTAGGATCAGAACCAAGATTAAAACCTCCTTGTGTATTTTCTGGGTTGGCCATCAAAGAAGCAGATCTAGGCAAGTTTGTTTAGCCTTCTGCTCTGATACCAATTGTAAAGTCCCTCACTTGATGGTTTAACCCAATAGTGTAAAATACAACAAGTCTAATATGCACTAGATTTGGACCAATCTCCTCTCCTCTTCAGACCAATGTTCCTCCCTCTTTTCCCTGCCTCTTCTAGATCCAGTTGGATCAAGAAGAGCATTGAGAGGTGATGTGGGGACGTAAGGTCCTTCATTAAAAAATTTTCATCATATTTCTCTTAATTGCAGTGATATGCAATATCATCCTAGCTTTCCACGTACCAAATTCATCACTATTCCCACTGAATTTAGGACCAGGATTGTTTGAGTAGTGCACATGCACATGTGGAGAAGCAGGAGTAGGAGGATGAGGGGGTGGATTAGTGTTAATGACAGGTAGTGGTTCATTATTTTGATCATTAATATTAGGATCAGAACCAAGATTAAAACCTCCTTGTGTATTTTCTGGGTTGGCCATCAAAGAAGCAGATCTAGGCAAGTTTGTTTAGCCTTCTGCTCTGATACCAATTGTAAAGTCCCTCACTTGATGGTTTAACCCAATAGTGTAAAATACAACAAGTCTAATATGCACTAGATTTGGACTAGTATTACTTGAATATAAATGCAAGTATATAAACAAAGTAATACAAGACTTAAAGTATAGGTGGAACACAATGTAATTTATTCAAGTGTATTTTATTTATGATGTTAAATAAAATACAAGGTTGTGCGGAATCAAGATAATACAAATATGTAAGTATCCTAACAACCTATGAATTACAAATGATCTATATTTGCTAAATAAACTCTTTAGATCGAGATACTTAAAGTTGTGAAGTATCCCTGTTACGATCGAGAGTATTTAGACAAATTCACCTTAATTTCTAAAAGTAATTTTAACAAGGAAATGACTTTGTATTTATAGGCAAACAAAATCACCAGTGAATTTGTGCCGTACAAATATGGTTGCATGCATTTAATGAACCGACAAGGTCATTAAATGCATTGGTTAAAGTACAAGGATAAAGTCACATCAATATGACTATTATCCTTTTAACCAACCACCTTTACACACGTAAGTACTTTTGTAAAGACAAGTGGAATGTTCTTTGAAAAGTGTGTAAAGGCAAAAAGTCAATTCCTCGTAATCAGTGTTCAGACTTGTAAGGTCTAGAATACTGACAAAGCTCCAGTCGTATATCTGGTAAGACTTCTAGTGGATTCCGCCATTTGTCAGTCTTCTTTATTCTAACTTCAGTCTTTGACTTCAGTGAGAATGTCTTCAGTAGAATAGATCTGGACTGGGGTGAAGTCCAGTGAGCAAATCTGGAGGATTCCAGATTTCCTATACAAGTAAACAGCTCACTGGTCTTCTATTATTTCTGGACAAATCTTCAGTGATGCTCCAGTCTTCAATACTGGAGTGGGTCCAGTAAATATTATTTCTGGACAAGTCTTCAGAGACTCTCCAGTCTTCAAGTCTGGAGCGAGTCCAGTAAATCTGGACCTAACAACCATCTAAACCCACTCCAATTTCTGCACCACTCACTCTGGACTCGGATCCAGATGGAAAACCAGTGAATACCACTGTCTATAGAGGCATGGTTGGTTCACTGATGTATTTAACTGCCAGTAGACCAGATATAATGTTTTCAACATGTTTATGTGCCAGATATCAGTCTAATCCAAAAGAATCTCATATGCTTGTTGTAAAGCGCATACTGAAATACCTTAAGGGTGTCCCCAGTTTGGGCCTTTGGTATCCTAAATGTAAGTCCCCCGGGTCTTACCGAACCGAGATTGACTTAAGGATATGTCGAGGTGCGGAATTCCTCGAGATAACCCACGGTTTCTATATCTACCTTTTATGATATATATATATATATATATATATATTTTTATATATATATATATATATATATATATATATATATATATCTTTTGCGTGAATATAAACACTCGTGTTTGGTTACTATAGTGAAACGGCTCTCCGAACAAACTTTACCAACCAACGTGGTAATCTAAGTCTACGAGCCGTCCAAACCGGGTGTGTGTTTGCGGTTCGTGCGTGAGTCGAGTACCACCCACAAGATCTACCCGTGCGTGTTCTTGGGTTTCTCTCTCTAGGTTTTGCTCGTTTCTCTCTCTAGGTTTTGCTCGTTTCTCTCTCTACACTCTTGTTGAGAACACACAAAACACACACCTCTATTTATAGGCAAGTGACAAGAACTCTCAAATCCAATGGGTTTGAGTGTTCTCATGTCAGGCCCATGAGGGTTTTGGCCTGTTTGTGTATTTCCCAGAACACACAAACTGTTTGAGAGTTCTTATGGACAAGCATGCTTTTGCTTGTTTCCACAGAAACTCTCAAACCATTTGAGAGTTCTTATGAACAAGCAAACTTTTGCTTGTTCCTCAGAAACTCTCAAACCATTTGAGAGTTCTTATGAACAAGCAAACTTTTGCTTGTTCCTCAGAAACTCTCAAATGACCATTTGAGTGTTCTTTCCACAAGCAACTATTTTGCTCGTTCCCAAGAACCCTCAAATAACACTTAGGAATATTTGAGTTAATGTTTCAACTGCTGTCAAGACGCAGAACCAACATTAACTCAGCCAATGTTTATACTGCTGTAAATATACACAGAACCAACATCAGCTACGACAATGTTTCTACTGCTGTGAATACGCAGAAACAACATTGTCTATATTAACCTATTGGAAGTATTGATCAAGTTAATGTTTCTCCTGCTGTTAATACGCAGAAACACTATTAACTTAACTTCCATCTGGAAGTACATTAAGTTAATATTTCAACTGCTGTTAAACGCAGAAACAATATTAACTTAATGACTCTTTACATGTAATGTCTAGAACCTATAAAACACAATTAATAAACACACATATAAACATAAATGGATCCCAATATGATCAACAATTTATGCCAAGGTAATATTATTGACAAACGGTAATTACAAGATAAATTACAAGACTTGAATATATATAAATATATGTAACACATCTAGAATGCTTTTGTCACCGAGAAACATGCACCAACAGTCTCCCCCTTGACACTAGCATCTAAATGTGGCTTCAAGTCTTCGTTTGTCATCCTAAGTGCTGGCCAAAAACCCTCTTCTGGAACTTCAGAAGTTGTCTACTTTCTTCTGCTCTTCTTCTTCCTTTTGACATGAGTCTCCTTCTCAAAATCAGAATCAGACTCTGTCAGTGACTCCTTGCTTCTGCCTGCAGCAAGTCTACGAGATCTTTCTTGATCAGCCCGAGATCCTGGATCCTTTGGCTTAATCATGTCGACCATTGCATTTTGATATGCCACGTCATCGTGTCCAAACTTTATGAAGATCTCGTTTTTCAGAGTCAAAGTGCCGGAAGAGTCAGATGATAAAACATCACCTCCAAAAAAAAAAAAAAAAAAAAAAAAAAAAAAAAAAAAAAAAAAAAAAAAAAAAAAAAAAAAAAAAAAAAAAAAAAAAAAAAAAAAAAAAAAAAAAAAAAAAAAAAAAAAAAAAAAAAAAAAAAAAAAAAAAAAAAAAAAAAAAAAAAAAAAAAAAAAAAAAAAAAAAAAAAAAAAAAAAAAAAAAAAAAAAAAAAAAAAAAAAAAAAAAAAAAAAAAAAAAAAAAAAAAAAAAAAAAAAAAAAAAAAAAAAAAAAAAAAAAAAAAAAAAAAAAAAAAAAAAAAAAAAAAAAAAAAAAAAAAAAAAAAAAAAAAAAAAAAAAAAAAAAAAAAAAAAAAAAAAAAAAAAAAAAAAAAAAAAAAAAAAAAAAAAAAAAAAAAAAAAAAAAAAAAAAAAAAAAAAAAAAAAAAAAAAAAAAAAAAAAAAAAAAAAAAAAAAAAAAAAAAAAAAAAAAAAAAAAAAAAAAAAAAAAAAAAAAAAAAAAAAAAAAAAAAAAAAAAAAAAAAAAAAAAAAAAAAAAAAAAAAAAAAAAAAAAAAAAAAAAAAAAAAAAAAAAAAAAAAAAAAAAAAAAAAAAAAAAAAAAAAAAAAAAAAAAAAAAAAAAAAAAAAAAAAAAAAAAAAAAAAAAAAAAAAAAAAAAAAAAAAAAAAAAAAAAAAAAAAAAAAAAAAAAAAAAAAAAAAAAAAAAAAAAAAAAAAAAAAAAAAAAAAAAAAAAAAAAAAAAAAAAAAAAAAAAAAAAAAAAAAAAAAAAAAAAAAAAAAAAAAAAAAAAAAAAAAAAAAAAAAAAAAAAAAAAAAAAAAAAAAAAAAAAAAAAAAAAAAAAAAAAAAAAAAAAAAAAAAAAAAAAAAAAAAAAAAAAAAAAAAAAAAAAAAAAAAAAAAAAAAAAAAAAAAAAAAAAAAAAAAAAAAAAAAAAAAAAAAAAAAAAAAAAAAAAAAAAAAAAAAAAAAAAAAAAAAAAAAAAAAAAAAAAAAAAAAAAAAAAAAAAAAAAAAAAAAAAAAAAAAAAAAAAAAAAAAAAAAAAAAAAAAAAAAAAAAAAAAAAAAAAAAAAAAAAAAAAAAAAAAAAAAAAAAAAAAAAAAAAAAAAAAAAAAAAAAAAAAAAAAAAAAAAAAAAAAAAAAAAAAAAAAAAAAAAAAAAAAAAAAAAAAAAAAAAAAAAAAAAAAAAAAAAAAAAAAAAAAAAAAAAAAAAAAAAAAAAAAAAAAAAAAAAAAAAAAAAAAAAAAAAAAAAAAAAAAAAAAAAAAAAAAAAAAAAAAAAAAAAAAAAAAAAAAAAAAAAAAAAAAAAAAAAAAAAAAAAAAAAAAAAAAAAAAAAAAAAAAAAAAAAAAAAAAAAAAAAAAAAAAAAAAAAAAAAAAAAAAAAAAAAAAAAAAAAAAAAAAAAAAAAAAAAAAAAAAAAAAAAAAAAAAAAAAAAAAAAAAAAAAAAAAAAAAAAAAAAAAAAAAAAAAAAAAAAAAAAAAAAAAAAAAAAAAAAAAAAAAAAAAAAAAAAAAAAAAAAAAAAAAAAAAAAAAAAAAAAAAAAAAAAAAAAAAAAAAAAAAAAAAAAAAAAAAAAAAAAAAAAAAAAAAAAAAAAAAAAAAAAAAAAAAAAAAAAAAAAAAAAAAAAAAAAAAAAAAAAAAAAAAAAAAAAAAAAAAAAAAAAAAAAAAAAAAAAAAAAAAAAAAAAAAAAAAAAAAAAAAAAAAAAAAAAAAAAAAAAAAAAAAAAAAAAAAAAAAAAAAAAAAAAAAAAAAAAAAAAAAAAAAAAAAAAAAAAAAAAAAAAAAAAAAAAAAAAAAAAAAAAAAAAAAAAAAAAAAAAAAAAAAAAAAAAAAAAAAAAAAAAAAAAAAAAAAAAAAAAAAAAAAAAAAAAAAAAAAAAAAAAAAAAAAAAAAAAAAAAAAAAAAAAAAAAAAAAAAAAAAAAAAAAAAAAAAAAAAAAAAAAAAAAAAAAAAAAAAAAAAAAAAAAAAAAAAAAAACAGATGATAAAACAACACCTCCAGAAAGTGGACTATCAGTATCATCAGATGCTGATTCCTCCTGATGACCAACTCCTACATCTCCATTTGGTCGTTCCTGGTCACCAACTCCTACATCTCCAGTTGGTGAGGGGAAAGCATCGGCAGGAGCTTTCCCTTTTTCCTTTATCTTCAGTTGTGGGGGCTCGAGAGGTACCAGCAGCACCAGGCTGGTTTTGCTCCCCCTGAGATATGGCAGTCCTCGTGCCCATTGGAAATCTTGAAGTCTCTCTTTGTCTGCTAGGATCATCTTCCTCGTCCTCTCTACTTTCCCTCCTAAGGGCATCATCCTTGCAGGTCGGCTGTATCTCCCCCTGAGACTTTAGATTTCCAATAATCTCATTCAGCTGGTCATAGTCGTCATCGAAGCTTGTCAAACCCGCAGTCTGGCTCTTTATAACTTCATTGTGATGTGCCAATCTGTCAGCAATCTTCTTTAGGTGCTCGGAAGTTTCAGATTGGATCGATTATAGAGCATCCTGCCTTGTTCGAAGCTGAGCATTCTTTGCCTTCAGCTCTTCAAGCTCCTGATGATGTGATTCTTCCTGCTTAGACAGATTCTTTGTCAGGCCAGCAACCAAAGCTCTCATTTCAGCCATTTGCTTTTCCAACCCTGATATAGTATCATCTTCGGTTTGTGAGCTGCTTGGTTGGGAAGACATCACTGATGGTCGAGGAGGAATAGTTGGTGGAACAGTCGGTCTTGACTCCGGCAGTCTGATTATGGATGCATGTGGTTGTTGGATTGCAGAAGTTCCAACAACCGGAAGTGTAACTGTACTAAATGGAACTGATGTTGTGGCATCACTGGTGAAAGATGTGAATGCAGACCGCGTTGCTGACAGTCTGATTCTTGTACTTGTTGGCCCAACCGGTGACCTCATCATCAACCCCTTACCTGCTCCCCTAGGTCTAGCAGTTACCTCATCAGTATCACTCTGTACATGCTCAGACACATGCCTTGGTCCCTCTTTAACTGCCACACTCATCATTGCACTAAGTCTGGGTGACTTATGTGTGCCAGATGTGCCTTCATCAGCTCTCTTCCTCCTCCTGAGCTGTAAAGGCGAACTATCTTCTTCATCCTCCTCCCCTGGCTGGTAATCTGCATCAGCCTTTAGTTCCCTTTCAGATTGAGCAACACGTTGTTCTTGTAAGAGCCTGCGTGCTCGTTCTTGAGGGTCCTCTTGACCATCATCATCACTGGAGATGTCACCTTGATCACTCACAGTGGCATGAGAATCACTATTTGCCTCATCATCGGCCTCGTGATCCTCGAACAACTCGTCGATCTCTGCCTCTATATCAGCACGAGCGTCAAAATGTTGAACCTGATTGATAACATCATTAGGTTCTAACATTTGCTGTGCAACCTCCGCAGCATCTTCAGCATTACCTTGACCTTGTTCTACTTGGAAGAACAAGCCATCGACTGCTTCAGCAT
Organism: Erigeron breviscapus; assembly: GCA_034093135.1. Taxonomy (NCBI): domain Eukaryota; kingdom Viridiplantae; phylum Streptophyta; class Magnoliopsida; order Asterales; family Asteraceae; genus Erigeron; species Erigeron breviscapus. The sequence continues at coordinate 49,973,955 of CM067175.1, read as the reverse complement.
GTACTGGGGGTTGTTGCACTAGAGGTTGTTGTTGTTGTTGTTGTACTTGGTGTGCTGTAGGTGGTTGTTGGGGAACTTGCTGTGAAGCTGCAACAATATTTCCTTCAACATCAGACCCATCGTGTGCAAATCCGTCATTATCCGGTGCAATATATGCTGGATTGATGATAGCACCAAAAAGATGTCTGTCTGTCGGTCGAGCTGGAGGTGGGAGAGGACCTCTATACTTGTAACTATCTTTGAATATACGATTTGGCATAGTAGTTACATGCTCAACCGGACCCACCGGTGGTAGATTGGGCAGACGAGCATTGATGATCATCATGACAAACCGAGGATACATCAAGAAATGCTCGTTGGCAGCTGCACCAATTTGCCTTCTAATCTCGTTGAAGAAGTAACGAGAAAAGCTATACGGCTTGTTCAGCATAGGGAGACAACTTGAGACTGGGTCTCGACATTCAGCTTGTCGTACCCTGACTTCCTGTTGCTAAGAGCAACCATGACCACATGACTGAAGAACTTCCATTTCCCGTGAATACAGTTCTTCGTGAAAGTGTTCTGGTGTGGATCCCCAACATAACCCATTCTTCTGTATACTCCATATCTTAGTGCTAGTGGGTATGTAATGGGACCATCTGTGTAACACCCCAACATGGCGGAATCATGGGGTATCACTTAGAAAAGCACAGCACGACATGGAAATTATGTAGAATCAAACTATATAAAAACATAGGATTGAAACAATCCTTAAACTTGTACAAACGTATACAATCATCAACATTCATCGAAATACATGTTCAATCAATAATAAAAGACAATTCAATTGATAGTAGTTAATCCTAAAAGTAACCCATAAAGGGAAGTAAGGATCACGGATCCAGAAAGTCCAAAGCTAGTCCAATCCTAGCAAACAAGCATGCAATCATCCATTTTGTCTCTGATTAACTTGATTTCCTAAAAAGTGTACTAAAGAGCGTCAACATAAAGTTGGTGAGTTCGTAGGGACAAGTAACAGGAAACAAGTATGTATCGGGATAACAACCGTTAACAATAAGTGAGGATTAGGAGAACTAATCACATCCAAGGAAAACCTATAAGGTTTCACATTAGCACAAATCAATACAAGTCAACGTTCAATAATAACGATTCCATATAACGTTCAACAACGTTCCATAACAATCAATAACGATCAACAACGATGCGGCTTACATAGTTAATAATTAACAATGCGCTAACGGTGCGACTTACATAACGAGTAACGCGCTAACGATGCGACTTATATAATAAATAATGCGCTAACGGTGCGACTTACATAGTAACCAATGCGCTAACATGTCCACATAAACAATTCAATCACACAATCAATCAAATCAAATCAACAATCAACAACTAAACAAGCATGTACACTTTTCAGCCCGAATCTCAATTGAGTAGGGAGGGTTTACGAAACTCACCTGAAATGCCTGTCAAACAGTAGGAGGTATGTAACAGTCTGAAATGTATCCGAATATCCCAAACGTTTTAGCCTTCGGTAAAGGAAACTGTATAGAATAATCCATTTTTATAGAATTATCAGTTTAGTAAGCAACTAATAGGCGAAGGACTAAAACTGTAAACAGTTTAACGGCTCAGGACTGAAACTGTCAGAAAATCTAACAGTTTAGGACTGAAACTGTCAGAAAATCTAACGGTCTTAACGGTCAGATTACAACTTTGTATTTCTTGTTTCTAATTCAACATAGGAAACTTATAAGTGATAAATAACCTGTTTAAATGATGATTCTGGCTGCTTCGTATCAAGACCCAGTTGACGTTTTATGTTAATAAAACTATGTAAAATGCTTCCACGGGGCATTTCGCAGTGCGAATAACTTGTAAACGAAACAAGATTCAACGAATCCGTTTTCTTGTCTAAATTCTCTGTACCCCAGTCTATCCATATAACTATAATAACAACTTGGAAGTCTTAACCATTTTCCTTAAATCTAACCCGAAAACCTTACGAGAACTTATAAACTAAAAAAATCTTCCAACAATAAACAATCACCAATTGTAACGAAACTCACCACACAACTAGAGGAATCAATAACGAACTCCCAGCAACTTTCAGAATTGAAAACTAACGTGTAACTTTTACGTAACATGAATCTAAAGTTTTCCCAAAACCGTTCTTTTCTTTCTTTCCTTCTTGGCTTTCAACTACGATTCCTGTTGGTGATGATGATGTTAACAGGTTGTTACAGCTCGTGGGTGTAGTTACATGGTGGTGGCTCGTGGTGGTGTTTAAAGGTGATGGTTCGGTGTTGGCTGTCAACCGAGCAACAGCAGTAGGTTGAAGATGATGAATAGTAACAATGGTGGTGGCTCGTGGTGGTGTTTAAAGGTGATGGTTCGGTGTTGGCTGTCAACCGAGCAACAGCAGTAGGTTGAAGATGATGAATAGTAACAATGGTGGTTCGGTTTAACAGCAGCAGTGATCGAGTAGTGATGCTTCGGTGATGGTGTTTTGATGTGTTCAACCGATAGCAGCCATGGTGATGATAGTTTTATCACAACTATATCTATATATATCTATATATATATATATATATAGAAAGGTGGTGGTGCTTGATGCTCATCACTTCTATATCTATATGTATGTATATATATTATTGTATATATACATATAGTATAATATATATATATATATATATATATATATATATATATATATATATATATATATATATATATATATATATATATATATATATATATATATATATATATATATATATATATATATATATATATATATATATATATATATATATATATATATATATATATATATATATATATATATATATATATATATATATATATATATATATATATATATATATATATATATATATATATATATATATATATATATATATATATATATATATATATATATATATATATATATATATATATATATATATATATATATATATATATATATATATATATATATATATATATATATATATATATATATATATATATATATATATATATATATATATATATATATATATATATATATATATATATATATATATATATATATATATATATATATATATATATATATATATATATATATATATATATATATATATATATATATATATATATATATATATATATATATATATATATATATATATATATATATATATATATATATATATATATATATATATATATATATATATATATATATATATATATATATATATATATATATATATATATATATATATATATATATATATATATATATATATATATATATATATATATATATATATATATATATATATATATATATATATATATATATATATATATATATATATATATATATATATATATATATATATATATATATATATATATATATATATATATATATATATATATATATATATATATATATATATATATATATATATATATATATATATATATATATATATATATATATATATATATATATATATATATATATATATATATATATATATATATATATATATATATATATATATATATATATATATATATATATATATATATATATATATATATATATATATATATATATATATATATATATATATATATATATATATATATATATATATATATATATATATATATATATATATATATATATATATATATATATATATATATATATATATATATATATATATATATATATATATATATATATATATATATATATATATATATATATATATATATATATATATATATATATATATATATATATATATATATATATATATATATATATATATATATATATATATATATATATATATATATATATATATATATATATATATATATATATATATATATATATATATATATATATATATATATATATATATATATATATATATATATATATATATATATATATATATATATATATATATATATATATATATATATATATATATATATATATATATATATATATATATATATATATATATATATATATATATATATATATATATATATATATATATATATATATATATATATATATATATATATATATATATATATATATATATATATATATATATATATATATATATATATATATATATATATATATATATATATATATATATATATATATATATATATATATATATATATATATATATATATATATATATATATATATATATATATATATATATATATATATATATATATATATATATATATATATATATATATATATATATATATATATATATATATATATATATATATATATATATATATATATATATATATATATATATATATATATATATATATATATATATATATATATATATATATATATATATATATATATATATATATATATATATATATATATATATATATATATATATATATATATATATATATATATATATATATATATATATATATATATATATATATATATATATATATATATATATATATATATATATATATATATATATATATATATATATATATATATATATATATATATATATATATATATATATATATATATATATATATATATATATATATATATATATATATATATATATATATATATATATATATATATATATATATATATATATATATATATATATATATATATATATATATATATATATATATATATATATATATATATATATATATATATATATATATATATATATATATATATATATATATATATATATATATATATATATATATATATATATATATATATATATATATATATATATATATATATATATATATATATATATATATATATATACATTATTCCCCAGTTAAAAGGATTTCGACCTCGAAATCTAGACCGTATCGAGTAATTTAAAAATATATACTTATACTCATATAGTATAGACCACTTATACTTATAGTATAGCATAACCGATTCGTCTAGACACAGGTAAGTCTGATTAAAACACTATACAAAATTCAAATTCACTTTATCTTCCATATTTGACCGTTAGAAACGGCTCCTTTTTAGACTATATAATAATACCTTAGCATACTTTTCTTCATGCCATATCAATTTAACATTTTCCTTTCTTCAGAATCTAACCAAAACCCGAAACCTTATATCAAAAATGTTCCCTTTCCTAATCATGATATACATTATTATCATAGCGTGGTTAATTACTGTGGCTCAACTTCCATTGAATGAGGCTATTCAGTGGTTAGTAGCGTTTGTTCTTGGCGTGGTTCCCTTACTGTTTGTCACCACCTGGGTTTCTTTGTATGGTTTTTAAATATGTTGTATCCCTAATTGTTGTATTTCCGCTTAAATAATGTAACAAGTTTCACTTGTATTATACGAATAATGAAATACAACTTCCTTCGATCTCTTTTGGGGATTGTTGTCGATTAGGGAAATTCCCCAGTTAAAAGAATTTCTCATATTTGTCTTGATAGATTTTTATACCAAGTTTATTTGTGTATTTTAATCGTTGATCACCTCATCATAATTTTAGCCTTTCAAATAATTCTGATTTTCAACTTTGAAATTCTTTTACCAAGACACTACTGTTATCCAGTTGGAAAAGTCGACATATTTTTGTTGATAACATTTGTCTCATTTTCTTAAATTCAATCATTAAAGGCGATCCATGGGTCAAAGAAACAAATATTACCTAGATCACTCCTGAAACAATAGTCTGGATCAAAAATTCATCTAGGGTTCAAAAAAATGAATTAGCAATTGATATGGTTCTTGAAAAAGAAGCAGTGAAGAAAAATAGTGATAAGTGGAAGACGGTCTATTCATTAAGCTATTAATTAAGTTGAGGATTTTCTCAACATAGTATACGCTTTTGAGTAAACTGTTCAGCTCTTTTCAACCTTGGTTAAAGGGATGATAAAGTTTAGAAATTTTATCTTTAAGAAAAAAAAATAATAATAAATAATTCGGTAATTACTAATTACCGTAGCAATGATTAAAATTACTGTAGTTTATGCACACCTGTCCGTTCTTCCAGGTCACATTTCCCTTTTCATCCTCTATAATAGAAACGCGTTTTCTTAAGGAAGAATGCACACTAAATCTTCTTTCTCTATCTCTTTTATTTACTTAGTTCTTCATCTGCTAATTTGTTTTTAGCTATTCCGTTCACAGCCAGCTTGTGTTCTAACAGATCTCCGACTTTCTCTTTGGTAAGCTACATTTTTGTGCTCTTTCTTTCTCATCTTGGATAATATACTATCTATTTATATGTTTATATAAAACTTTTATCTTAATTTTTAGAAGAGGAGGAATCTATCCTTGTGAATCGTCAAATAAAAGAAGATGAAAAGTTAGCAAAACTTTTATCTAAATTTTTAGAAGAGGAGGAATCTATCCTTGTGAATCGTCAAATAAAAGAAGATGAAAAGTTTGCAAGAGCCCTAGCTCAGCAAGACGAAGATAATCTCTCTCAAAGGGAGAAGTCCATTTTTGCTATGTCATCTGAAGAAGAAGAAGAAAATCCCAATATTCCACCTCTTAAGAGAAGAAAAAGAGATACTGCTGGGGGAAGTAACATGTCAGGGTCGAGCTCTGACAGAACTCCTAATTATTGAAATCAAGAGGGATTTTATAGAAATATTTGGAATCTGTTATAAATTTATAAATCAAATCTTAAGTTGTCTAGAATGTGTTTTTAAATCAGAATAATATTGTTGATAATGTTTCTTATGTATTTGTTATGTCAATTGTCTGACCAAAACTTATTGTAGATAAGAAGAACTCAATATAATCATGGACGCAAGGCAAAACCAGATGATTGGTACTAGTGAATGGGGAACATCAATCGATGATTTTTGCCAAAATTGGCTTCTCCAAAATACAGTACCAACATCACAGTTAGAACTCCCAACGGAAAATGTCAGTGCATCGTTCCCAACTTTTGTTGATGCAGTACATCATGGAGTTTCATCTCCAATCCCAATGAACCCTTTATATCAAAACTTCTCTTTCGATACACCAGAAGCAACATTCCAGTTGGAATCAACATTCCAACCAGTACCTTCTGAGGAGAGTAACAGGGCACCAGGCAAACGACCAATGTCAGACTCGCCCACACTATACCCCAATCCAATTGGTGACACATATTATGAGGTCTCAACCTCGAACAGGGTGGAACCGGTTGATACGATAATGAATCATGGACCAGAGTTTGAGAAGCATGTGGAAGACTCATGGGCTTATATTTGCAAGCTTTATAGTCGTAAGAAAAAGTCTGCAAAAGTATCATCCTCGAAAGCTCAAAGAAATGTAAGGTCAAAAAGGTCTTACCAGTTTGTGAAACAAAATACTACTTTGGTAGTATTTGGGGAAGAAATGAACATATCAGAGATGCCAACACCGATATGCTCATGCACAGGGATACCTAGGACCTGTCGCGGGTGGAGTACAGAGGGATGGACCTCCGTTTGTTGTACAGCTTCTCTTTCCATGTATCCGTTGCCAACATATGTCGGGCCAAGTCGTATTGTAAGGTTGCCGGGGAGAAGAATGGGTTGTAGTACATTCTCAAAGGTCATAGAGAAATTATTGTTAGAAGGGTACGATCTCGATTGTCCAATTGACTTGAAAGATCATTGGGTTAATCATGGGACTAACAAGTATGCATTGAATAGATAAATGTGTGATCTTCATAGATTTAGGAATTTGGCTACTTAAACTATAAAGTAGGATTACATAAACAATTAGTGATCTTCGTATGTCTATTTCCCTCTTTTCTTTATTGTGAAATTTATATATAATTTGTTTGTAGTTAACACTTTTATTATTGCTTATATCAAAATAGTCTGATAAAGCCATCCTACTTTATCTTGTTCCATGAAGATCCAGATATTTTATTTGTTGTCGGCCATTTTGAAAAAAATTATTTTCATTTGACGTCATTGCTTACGTTATATAAGTGAATAGTACTTCATAGTAACATCATGTATTCTTACCTTAAAGTACAAATCATTTAAAAGTGAAAACTACAAGACTTTATTCCTGCATATAATCATTTAAGTTCATAATCTTCTACGACCATCGTGTTTGCTCTTATTCTAGTCATTTCTTTGAACACATTCGTTAAATTACCAACCTAAGCTCCATGTTCGTAAAAAAAAATGCCTCTTAACACACTAGATCTATTAATATTTCATAATATCTCACTTTACTTAAACATTATAGTCTCCAAAAATCTTAGCTCATTCTATCAGTCAATCGTAACTATAAGTTTGAACTTAGTCTATAGTTCATAATAAATCATTGGTCTACAATTATAGATTATAAATATCTAAGACCTTAATAAGCATGTATTCTAGATCTTATTCTCATATTGTTATTTCAACAATGACTGATAATTGTAGACAATTATAAGTAATATAGCTTAGACGTGGGTCATCCGGTAATGCTTATAATATAAGACATACCATTGGCCAGCCCATCACATTACCAACTTATTCAAAATCCCCTATACCTGTACTACTATTTCATTTAACATAGATTTCAATTCCACACTAATTTTAACAAGTTCCAACTCATATCGCATCAGTCAAGCTTTTGTTCACAATATATCGTTTCAGTTCGAATTTATGACATACTGTTCAAATTTTAAGTTCATAACATATCATTCAAGGTTCAAGTTCTCAATACGTTATTCATATCATAATACTAAGGCAAATGTACTAATGTCTTAGCTATCACGCCATCACGTCAAATTCATAATAACTTATCATTATTCATATAATTACAATCACGAAACATTTAACACTATATAATAAAAGGGGTCAAGTCATAACAAGGTGGGTAAAGCATAGTCCGAATTTTAACTTCAACATTCGACATATTAAAAGTGTTTGTATACAGGGTGTACCATCGGCTAACCCTCCACACCGTTAATATATAGAATGGATGTCCAAAACTCGGTTCCGATATGTTCTCTAAGTGTTGACCGGGTATGTATACAGGGTGTACCATCGGCTAACCCTCCACCTAACCAACACTCATTAAACATACCGGGTTAGCTACTATACTTTATCCACGAGGCGCAATCCATGAGATCATTAACTTTATATAACATAGGATAACCATAGATTTGTTGATCAGGCGCCTCTAGGGTTATCGAATGTTATACTCCATTAATGCCATCATTTCATTTTGCTGGGGGACAAATAATAAATGCATCCAAGATTCCACACACATCAACGTTTATCACAACAATTCCACAATTCACGGTGTATCCCGACACTATCATATACGTCCATCAAGTTGTCATATAACAATCAAGTCATCAAATCATAAGTAACCTACGAACTCCGTTTAAACCATTTTTATGCATCATACAGTTCACGTTGCACACAAAATTTCCTATCATGCATGCTATTATGAAATGTGGGTGCAATGGCTATAGACTAGGTCAATCCACCTAATTCTCTACAACCACGGCTCTGATACCATTCTGTAACACCCCAACATGGCGGAATCATGGGGTATCACTTAGAAAAGCACAACACGACATGGAAATTATGTAGAATCAAACTATATGAAAACATAGGATTGAAACAATCCTTAAACTTGTACAAACGTATACAATCATCAACATTCATCGAAATACATGTTCAATCAATAATAAAAGACAATTCAATTGATAGTAGTTAATCCTAAAAGTAACCCATAAAGGGAAGTAAGGATCATGGATCCAGAAAGTCCAAAGCTAGTCCAATCCTAGCAAACAAGCATGCAATCATCCATTTTGTCTCTGATTAACTTGATTTCCTGAAAAGTGTACTAAAGAGCGTCAACATAAAGTTGGTGAGTTCGTAGGGACAAGTAACAGGAAACAAGTATGTATCGGGATAACAACCGTTAACAATAAGTGAGGATTAGGAGAACTAATCACATCCAAGGAAAACCTATAAGGTTTCACATTAGCACAAATCAATACAAGTCAACGTTCAATAATAACGATTCCATATAACGTTCAACAACGTTCCATAACAATCAATAACGATCAACAACGATGCGGCTTACATAGTTAATAATTAACAATGCGCTAACGGTGCGACTTACATAACGAGTAACGCGCTAACGATGCGACTTATATAATAAATAATGCGCTAACGGTGCGACTTACATAGTAACCAATGCGCTAACATGTCCACATAAACAATTCAATCACACAATCAATCAAATCAAATCAACAATCAACAATTAAACAAGCATGTACACTTTTCAGCCCGAATCTCAATTGAGTAGGGAGGGTTTACGAAACTCACCTGAAATGCCTGTCAAACAGTAGGAGGTATGTAACAGTCTGAAATGTATCCGAATATCCCAAACGTTTTAGCCTTCAGTAAAGGAAACTGTATAGAATAATCCATTTTTATAGAATTATCAGTTTAGTAAGCAACTGATAGGCGAAGGACTAAAACTGTAAACAGTTTAACGGCTCAGGACTGAAACTGTCAGAAAATCTAACGGTCTTAACGGTCAGATTACAACTTTGTATTTCTTGTTTCTAATTCAACATAGGAAACTTATAAGTGATAAATAACCTGTTTAAATGATGATTCTGGCTGCTTCGTATCAAGACCCATTTGACGTTTTATGTTAATAAAACTATGTAAAATGCTTCCACGGGGCATTTCGCGGTGCGAATAACTTGTAAACGAAACGAGATTCAACGAATCCGTTTTCTTGTCTAAATTCTCTGTACCCCAGTCTATCCATATAACTATAATAACAACTTGGAAGTCTTAACCATTTTCCTTAAATCTAACCCGAAAACCTTACGAGAACTTATAAACTAACAAAATCTTCCAAAAATAAACGATCACCAATTGTAACGAAACTCACCACACAACTAGAGGAATCAATAACGATCAACAACGATGCGGCTTACATAGTTAATAATTAACAATGCGCTAACGGTGCGACTTACATAGTAACCAATGCGCTAACATGTCCACATAAACAATTCAATCACACAATCAATCAAATCAAATCAACAATCAACAATTAAACAAGCATGTACACTTTTCAGCCCGAATCTCAATTGAGTAGGGAGGGTTTACGAAACTCACCTGAAATGCCTGTCAAACAGTAGGAGGTATGTAACAGTCTGAAATGTATCCGAATATCCCAAACGTTTTAGCCTTCAGTAAAGGAAACTGTATAGAATAATCCATTTTTATAGAATTATCAGTTTAGTAAGCAACTGATAGGCGAAGGACTAAAACTGTAAACAGTTTAACGGCTCAGGACTGAAACTGTCAGAAAATCTAACGGTTTAGGACTGAAACTGTCAGAAAATCTAACGGTCTTAACGGTCAGATTACAACTTTGTATTTCTTGTTTCTAATTCAACATAGGAAACTTATAAGTGATAAATAACCTGTTTAAATGATGATTCTGGCTGCTTCGTATCAAGACCCAGTTGACGTTTTATGTTAATAAAACTATGTAAAATGCTTCCACGGGGCATTTCGCGGTGCGAATAACTTGTAAACGAAACGAGATTCAACGAATCCGTTTTCTTGTCTAAATTCTCTGTACCCCAGTCTATCCATATAACTATAATAACAACTTGGAAGTCTTAACCATTTTCCTTAAATCTAACCCGAAAACCTTACGAGAACTTATAAACTAACAAAATCTTCCAAAAATAAACGATCACCAATTGTAACGAAACTCACCACACAACTAGAGGAATCAATAACGAACTCCCAGCAACTTTCAGAATTGAAAACTAACGTGTAACTTTTACGTAACATGAATCTAAAGTTTTCCCAAAACCGTTCTTTTCTTTCTTTCCTTCTTGGCTTTCAACTACGATTCCTGTTGGTGATGATGATGTTAACAGGTTGTTACAGCTCGTGGGTGTAGTTACATGGTGGTGGCTCGTGGTGGTGTTTAAAGGTGATGGTTCGGTGTTGGCTGTCAACAGAGCAACAGCAGTAGGTTGAAGATGATGAATAGTAACAATGGTGGTTCGGTTTAATAGCAGCAGTGATCGAGTAGTGATGCTTCGGTGATGGTGTTTTGATGTGTTCAACCGATAGCAGCCATGGTGATGATAGTTTTATCACAACTATATCTATATATATATATATATATATATATATATAGAAAGGTGGTGGTGCTTGATGCTCATCACTTCTATATCTATATGTATGTATATATATTATTGTATATATACACGACTTATTATATAATATATATATATATATATATATATATATATATATATATATATATATATATATATATATATATATATATATATATATATATATATATATATATATATATATATATATATATATATATATATATATATATATATATATATATATATATATATATATATATATATATATATATATATATATATATATATATATATATATATATATATATATATATATATATATATATATATATATATATATATATATATATATATATATATATATATATATATATATATATATATATATATATATATATATATATATATATATATATATATATATATATATATATATATATATATATATATATATATATATATATATATATATATATATATATATATATATATATATATATATATATATATATATATATATATATATATATATATATATATATATATATATATATATATATATATATATATATATATATATATATATATATATATATATATATATATATATATATATATATATATATATATATATATATATATATATATATATATATATATATATATATATATATATATATATATATATATATATATATATATATATATATATATATATATATATATATATATATATATATATATATATATATATATATATATATATATATATATATATATATATATATATATATATATATATATATATATATATATATATATATATATATATATATATATATATATATATATATATATATATATATATATATATATATATATATATATATATATATATATATATATATATATATATATATATATATATATATATATATATATATATATATATATATATATATATATATATATATATATATATATATATATATATATATATATATATATATATATATATATATATATATATATATATATATATATATATATATATATATATATATATATATATATATATATATATATATATATATATATATATATATATATATATATATATATATATATATATATATATATATATATATATATATATATATATATATATATATATATATATATATATATATATATATATATATATATATATATATATATATATATATATATATATATATATATATATATATATATATATATATATATATATATATATATATATATATATATATATATATATATATATATATATATATATATATATATATATATATATATATATATATATATATATATATATATATATATATATATATATATATATATATATATATATATATATATATATATATATATATATATATATATATATATATATATATATATATATATATATATATATATATATATATATATATATATATATATATATATATATATATATATATATATATATATATAGAATGGTTCGTGAGGTGTGATGAAGGCTGGTGTCCATCATCAACGGGTAGTAGTAATAGGCCGAAGATGGTGCAGGCTGATGGTAATTAGTAGTGGCAGCTAGCAACAGTTCGTGGTGAAACAGTGGTGAACGAACAGTAACGAGTAGCAGCAGCCATTAATGGTGGTTAATCGTTTGATATGGAAGATCGAGAGGATAGGTGATATGGTAGTGAGGGTCGTGGGTGTGGAGCCGAGAAAGGGAGGTGGTGGAGTGTAGTTTGGTTGTGAATTCATCAAGAAGGAAAAGAAACATATAATATACTACTCGCATAGTGTCGGCAGGAGGAGACAAGTAATTGGAGAGATTCAAAACGAAATAATTCTAAACTAACGTCCATGTATAGTGTCGGTGTATGATTAATTGCCAGCCATGAGACTTTCATGGGTCAATTATGATAAACAGATATTTATATATTAGTAGTCATTAGCCAAGTGTTTAGCCCGTCATTTAATTTAAATAGTGATGTTAAACTGTAAAAATTTAAATGTGATTTTATTAAGGCATTTAGACAATATACCTTAGGATTTGGTGTCTTTCATTTTAAAGTTTAAACGCCTTTACCATTTCAACTATTCTAGTTGTCTGCAAGGTAGCATATTAAAATAGACAAATTTCTATTTTTAATTGACCTGAAATTTTACGGATGTTACAATCTGCTCCTCCCTCTTGGGCTTCAGTACCCAAACCAAGTATCTGGATCAAATCCTAAGGAGTAAATCGGATGACTTGATTATTCACCGTAGCTTCAATCCTCTGATTGTCTCCAGCAATGTATCTAGCAGATGCCCAGAATTGACGAAGATACGTCAATCTAATCACTGGGTTGGCAGTGAAAACCCTTCTGATTTTGGATCGTTGAAGGAACTCCAAAATCTGAAAAAACTCAGCTGCATTCTCCTGATTGACGTCCAAGTTAGTCAAGTAATTATGATTATTATGGAATTGTCTCTCAGCCATCTGCAAAAAGATACAAACAACAACCAAACAATCGGTTAGCAACAGCACATAAAGCCGAACTTTAAAGCTCTTAACACTTTCTATGCCCCTGAAACTCTTAGTTTCATCGGCTCTGAAAATATTATCAACTTTAACAATCGACAAGCAAGTTGAACGATAAAAATCTTAGTGTTTTCCAAGATATTGAAACCCTTTGTTTCATAATCCTCTAAAACAATACCAATTTTATTCGAATCAACACGTCGAAATTAAAACATTTAAGGTTTTCCAAGGTCGCGAAACCGTTTGTTTCATAACCTTCCAAAACATTTTTGGTTTTAATAAACGACACTTTGAACTTTACTAAATTTAACTAAAACCATTTGTTTTTCTTAAATTTTAAGGTTCAATATTATAAGACAATTTGCATTTTCTAATTTGACTTATTTGAAAATTTTCCCATTTTGAAAATTTTATTTTGAAAATTTTCCGAAGTCCTAGAACGAGCAAATTCCTTATACACACACATATGGTGACAATACACACATATGGTTGAAAATTTTCCCATTTTGAAAATTTTCCCATTTTGAAAATTTTCCCATTTTGAAAATTTTCCCATTTTGAAAATTTTCCCATTTTGAAAATTTTCCCATTTTGAAAATTTTCCCATTTTGAAAATTTTCCCATTTTGAAAATTTTCCCATTTTGAAAATTTTCCCATTTTGAAAATTTTCCCATTTTGAAAATTTTCCCATTTTGAAAATTTTCCCATTTTGAAAATTTTCCCATTTTGAAAATTTTCCCATTTTGAAAATTTTCCCATTTTGAAAATTTTCCCATTTTGAAAATTTTCCCATTTTGAAAATTTTCCCATTTTGAAAATTTTCCCATTTTGAAAATTTTCCCATTTTGAAAATTTTCCCATTTTGAAAATTTTCCCATTTTGAAAATTTTCCCATTTTGAAAATTTTCCCATTTTGAAAATTTTCCCATTTTGAAAATTTTCCCATTTTGAAAATTTTCCCATTTTGAAAATTTTCCCATTTTGAAAATTTTCCCATTTTGAAAATTTTCCCATTTTGAAAATTTTCCCATTTTGAAAATTTTCCCATTTTGAAAATTTTCCCATTTTGAAAATTTTCCCATTTTGAAAATTTTCCCATTTTGAAAATTTTCCCATTTTGAAAATTTTCCCATTTTGAAAATTTTCCCATTTTGAAAATTTTCCCATTTTGAAAATTTTCCCATTTTGAAAATTTTCCCATTTTGAAAATTTTCCCATTTTGAAAATTTTCCCATTTTGAAAATTTTCCCATTTTGAAAATTTTCCCATTTTGAAAATTTTCCCATTTTGAAAATTTTCCCATTTTGAAAATTTTCCCATTTTGAAAATTTTCCCATTTTGAAAATTTTCCCATTTTGAAAATTTTCCCATTTTGAAAATTTTCCCATTTTGAAAATTTTCCCATTTTGAAAATTTTCCCATTTTGAAAATTTTCCCATTTTGAAAATTTTCCCATTTTGAAAATTTTCCCATTTTGAAAATTTTCCCATTTTGAAAATTTTCCCATTTTGAAAATTTTCCCATTTTGAAAATTTTCCCATTTTGAAAATTTTCCCATTTTGAAAATTTTCCCATTTTGAAAATTTTCCCATTTTGAAAATTTTCCCATTTTGAAAATTTTCCCATTTTGAAAATTTTCCCATTTTGAAAATTTTCCCATTTTGAAAATTTTCCCATTTTGAAAATTTTCCCATTTTGAAAATTTTCCCATTTTGAAAATTTTCCCATTTTGAAAATTTTCCCATTTTGAAAATTTTCCCATTTTGAAAATTTTCCCATTTTGAAAATTTTCCCATTTTGAAAATTTTCCCATTTTGAAAATTTTCCCATTTTGAAAATTTTCCCATTTTGAAAATTTTCCCATTTTGAAAATTTTCCCATTTTGAAAATTTTCCCATTTTGAAAATTTTCCCATTTTGAAAATTTTCCCATTTTGAAAATTTTCCCATTTTGAAAATTTTCCCATTTTGAAAATTTTCCCATTTTGAAAATTTTCCCATTTTGAAAATTTTCCCATTTTGAAAATTTTCCCATTTTGAAAATTTTCCCATTTTGAAAATTTTCCCATTTTGAAAATTTTCCCATTTTGAAAATTTTCCCATTTTGAAAATTTTCCCATTTTGAAAATTTTCCCATGGATTTAGAAATCATGTTAATCATATACCTTTGTTTGATATGTGTTAATGTAAGTGTTTCTTGTGTCTAAAACACGTATAGATCAAGTTGTATGGATCGAGAGTGTGAACAGTGCTCGAACAGGGAACACGCAAATGGAGAGGTTTTTAGGAAGAACACGCAAATGATTACAAAACTATCATTAAATGCGTGTTATTTTCCTATTTATATCCATTTAAAACACGCAAACCCTAGAGACACTGAAACACGCAAATCCGGCCCACTATGCCAGAACGCGCATATTCGACCCATTATGCCAGAATATGCATATTAAGCCCAAAATGAAAACACGCATATATCGGCCAACTTTGCTTAATACGCATTTAACACTTAGCCTAATTTTCTCGACTCATGTGAATCTTGACTTTCTAAAAGGTCAGCCTTCACGAACTTGATTAACACATTGAAAATTCACCAAGAATTTTCTTGAACCCGATATGATTAACGAAAAGATATCTTTATAGACCACGATAAGACAGACACCGAATTTAAATTCTATATCACAATTCTTAGCATTTGTCTCGATAAAGAAATTCTTGATAATTGTCACCACTTGAACAAACTTACAATGTACGATCATTAATTAAGACCCGATATGTCACTAATTAATGAATTACAAAGCACCATTGTTAAGTATTTGACAATAACAGACATTGGACACAATCAATGCTGTAAATTAAATTCAAATACAACAAAAATAAAGACATAAGATTGTATATCTTGATAAACAATCTCTCCATCTATATCTTTGTCTCCGTTTGAATTTCGTTGAGTTGTTGACGTGTAAGTGTACTCTGCTTCCATTTTAAGCTTAAGTTTTCTCCATTCCGGACTGGATAGACCCAATTTTCATACACTTTGGAGATCCTTTATCTTAATGGTAGACACACATCCAGTTAAGATAAATAATTCTGCGACCACATCAGCAAACCCATGAGATCCATACAATACATGTATTCATCTCAATGGTAAATAATTGAACTTGAAAACACTTAAACCGATATATAACAGATAATCAATGACTGATTCTCCCAATTAAGATTAGAATCAAAGCCTTTATCATGTTCGCTCACACATTAATTATTTTTGATTCAATTATTTAAAGTAAATTGCAAATCAAAATATCTGTCAAATATATCAACTCAGTGGCTCCGTTTGACCTATTTTGACCAAAACCTTAAGTGTTTCACTTAATCTTTCGTGCAATTTACATGTAAGACTTAATTCAAGGTGTACCAAACACACTCAAATTAGTCTTTACTTGCACTATACCCTTATCATGATACACATTTATTCGGTGTTCACTAAGAACACAATTAACTCCCCCTGGAAACCAGATACCCTAAGTAACATTGTCTCTCGTGCAATAGAACCCCTTTTCTGAATAAGAACGGTTCTTGAGAAATGGTGACTAAGGATTACTCATTCCAGCCAACTGGACTAGCAACTCGAAAAGCGATTGATCAAAGGCCTTAGTGTAACCATCATAAATAAATCAACTTTGCATATTCATCATAGGATAACAACCATTATATGAATAATCATGTTATCTCAAATGATTTATTAACAAGCATAAAATAAAGTAGCACTTTAAATATACTCGTTTTTTTCCAAATACGTTCCTTTATAAACAAATTATAAATAACATACATAGGACTTGCACAATGATTTATAATGAAATAAATACAATAAAAGTTCGATAACCCAATATGTTATCTAATGAAACTGTGCCTAGGACCCAGTCACCGAACACCGAAAATGCATGGTCCTCCTTGACTGTGTCCACCGCACGAAAGATAAGCGCTTAGTTGCGAAACGGTACCCAAGCCTCATTAGACTTGAATTTACCGTCCTTATCTTTCACTGAGACATTTGTCCAATATCCATCACTCTCAGTGGGAGTCCTGGATTTTGAAGTCTGTCTTCTGTTTCTCGGCACCCTCTCAGGAGATAGCTCAATCTTTCTCCTGGGACTATGCTTTTGAAACATTGAGGAACGACCAGTCTTTACCATTCCTGTGAAGCGATCATAAAAACATGTATCATCTTCACCAACACGATTAAAGACTCCTCGTCTTGGAGTGGGATTCCTCTTAGGAGTTTTGCTACGAACTTGGCCACCATTTGAAGTCTCCTTTGGAGATACACTTCTTGGTTTTCCATGTTCCTTAGCAACATAACTCGACGGATTTCTAGAAACATAATCTTCATAGTATTTCTTCTTATAATCCCTCATAAAAGTTGGATTTGAAGTACTAACTTGATTATTTCTAGGCAAACCACTCCGTGCGGGTGAGTTCCTTTGAGAAAATAAAAAAAAAAAAAAAAAAAAAAAAAAAAAAAAAAAAAAAAAAAAAAAAAAAAAAAAAAAAAAAAAAAAAAAAAAAAAAAAAAAAAAAAAAAAAAAAAAAAAAAAAAAAAAAAAAAAAAAAAAAAAAAAAAAAAAAAAAAAAAAAAAAAAAAAAAAAAAAAAAAAAAAAAAAAAAAAAAAAAAAAAAAAAAAAAAAAAAAAAAAAAAAAAAAAAAAAAAAAAAAAAAAAAAAAAAAAAAAAAAAAAAAAAAAAAAAAAAAAAAAAAAAAAAAAAAAAAAAAAAAAAAAAAAAAAAAAAAAAAAAAAAAAAAAAAAAAAAAAAAAAAAAAAAAAAAAAAAAAAAAAAAAAAAAAAAAAAAAAAAAAAAAAAAAAAAAAAAAAAAAAAAAAAAAAAAAAAAAAAAAAAAAAAAAAAAAAAAAAAAAAAAAAAAAAAAAAAAAAAAAAAAAAAAAAAAAAAAAAAAAAAAAAAAAAAAAAAAAAAAAAAAAAAAAAAAAAAAAAAAAAAAAAAAAAAAAAAAAAAAAAAAAAAAAAAAAAAAAAAAAAAAAAAAAAAAAAAAAAAAAAAAAAAAAAAAAAAAAAAAAAAAAAAAAAAAAAAAAAAAAAAAAAAAAAAAAAAAAAAAAAAAAAAAAAAAAAAAAAAAAAAAAAAAAAAAAAAAAAAAAAAAAAAAAAAAAAAAAAAAAAAAAAAAAAAAAAAAAAAAAAAAAAAAAAAAAAAAAAAAAAAAAAAAAAAAAAAAAAAAAAAAAAAAAAAAAAAAAAAAAAAAAAAAAAAAAAAAAAAAAAAAAAAAAAAAAAAAAAAAAAAAAAAAAAAAAAAAAAAAAAAAAAAAAAAAAAAAAAAAAAAAAAAAAAAAAAAAAAAAAAAAAAAAAAAAAAAAAAAAAAAAAAAAAAAAAAAAAAAAAAAAAAAAAAAAAAAAAAAAAAAAAAAAAAAAAAAAAAAAAAAAAAAAAAAAAAAAAAAAAAAAAAAAAAAAAAAAAAAAAAAAAAAAAAAAAAAAAAAAAAAAAAAAAAAAAAAAAAAAAAAAAAAAAAAAAAAAAAAAAAAAAAAAAAAAAAAAAAAAAAAAAAAAAAAAAAAAAAAAAAAAAAAAAAAAAAAAAAAAAAAAAAAAAAAAAAAAAAAAAAAAAAAAAAAAAAAAAAAAAAAAAAAAAAAAAAAAAAAAAAAAAAAAAAAAAAAAAAAAAAAAAAAAAAAAAAAAAAAAAAAAAAAAAAAAAAAAAAAAAAAAAAAAAAAAAAAAAAAAAAAAAAAAAAAAAAAAAAAAAAAAAAAAAAAAAAAAAAAAAAAAAAAAAAAAAAAAAAAAAAAAAAAAAAAAAAAAAAAAAAAAAAAAAAAAAAAAAAAAAAAAAAAAAAAAAAAAAAAAAAAAAAAAAAAAAAAAAAAAAAAAAAAAAAAAAAAAAAAAAAAAAAAAAAAAAAAAAAAAAAAAAAAAAAAAAAAAAAAAAAAAAAAAAAAAAAAAAAAAAAAAAAAAAAAAAAAAAAAAAAAAAAAAAAAAAAAAAAAAAAAAAAAAAAAAAAAAAAAAAAAAAAAAAAAAAAAAAAAAAAAAAAAAAAAAAAAAAAAAAAAAAAAAAAAAAAAAAAAAAAAAAAAAAAAAAAAAAAAAAAAAAAAAAAAAAAAAAAAAAAAAAAAAAAAAAAAAAAAAAAAAAAAAAAAAAAAAAAAAAAAAAAAAAAAAAAAAAAAAAAAAAAAAAAATAGACACGCATATGTAAAACCAACCACCAACCTGGATCCTAGGATTCTTCCTAGTCACGTCATTTGTCCTTATCTTCAATCCAGGTTGTTATCTTCACTTGATTGTCAGACACAGATTGGGCCGTTTGTCAAGGCACCAATCTGCCTAAGTGTTTCCAAGCTGACTGCTAATCCCAAGCTGTCTTCCACTAACAGCTTGGTCTTCTATCTTCAATCCTCCTCTTCGACTTGGACTGAATGCTAATACAATTTGATGCAGCTTGAATAACACTTGCTTCCATAAGATATTACAATTACAATTATGAAGCATGATCTGGGTCAGAGACAGATCGTAAGCTGTGTCAGCTTAGTCTGACCCAGATCAGATTACAAGAACCAAAAATTACTAAGTGTTTATAGGTCAGATTTGTCATCATTAAATTTACAATTAACATTGGGACTCAACAATCTCCCCCTATTTAACCCAACTACACTTTTGACTATCAGCTTACAAAGAATCAAACGAAAATATGACTAACAGCTTGTGACCCTTTGAATCTTTTGGGTTCTTTTCAATCTGATATGAAATTTTAACAAGACAACTGAATTTGTACAAATACTTGTATATATTGAGAAATACAAAGTATTACAATAAGACTTTATTCCCCAATCAACTCTACAGTTTCTTGCTTAACTTCAAAAGATGGAGCAATCCTCCCATCTACTTTTCTATCTAACCCTTCATCTATAAGGAACTGCTCATACCCATTACCTTGTTCACTGAAAGTAACACAAAATATGTACAAGGTAAAAAGGTGCATAGTTGGTACCTCTTTCAGCTCAGCAGTCCTTTGGAATACAAGTTGCCCTCTTGCATCCACAAAAAACATACCATGTCCAGGTTCAGTAATGTGCATTCCACTTCTTGCATTAGCCACACCAGCAGGAAGAGACAGATTGAGATGTCTTAGAATTCTGTCTTGAGCATCAAGAGATAATAGCCCAAGAAACTCTGAAGGGTTCAAGTTTCTGAGGAAGTCTGTGTGATCACCTTCAGGAGCTTTGAGCTTAACATTTCTTCTCCACTTCTTCTTGAGTGGCTCTTCTGACTCGTCTTCATCATCCAAATCATATGCTTTTGGTCTTGGAAGGCCAGTGATATCAATCTTGTATTTTACAATTGCAGCCAACTTTTTCTCAATGGCTTCCAAGACAGTCTCTCTATGAATTCCAGGCATACCAGTGATGATATCATGCAATTCAACCCACTCTGTGTAACCTAACTCATACAGATTGTCAAGATCATGAGTTTCCCAGCTTGTCTCAAATCCTTTTCTTGTGAACCTGATGCTTGGAATGGACTTTCCCTTCCTTCTTTTAAGTTGAACCTGGAGGATTGGTTCTGGATGCTTTCTATAGTTGATCTTTTCTGTTACTTTTCTTTTCTCCATAGCATCAAACTAATTATGGGCTTTCACACTTTCTTTCACATCTTTAACCTTCTGTGATGGTGTAGAATGAACCACCACTTTCTTCTTTCCTTTTCCTTTGCTCACAACTTTCTTTTTGGAACCAATGGCTGCAAGATCTTCTTCATCTTCCTTATTTAATTGTTCTTGAACAGCCTTGGCAATTTCAGAATCAGACTTAGTTGTAGCAATTCTTTCTCTTTCTAATCTGTCCTCCTTAATCATTTTGTATGCCACCTCAACTGTTACCCCAAGCTATGGAGCTGTTTCAGTTGCAATCTCCCAATCCTTTTCTTTCTCAGTTAAGATCTTCACACCACTTGACCCAACTTCTGTTGTTCTTTTCTTGATCATGAACTAGGACAGAGTGGCTGTGTCTTCACTAGATGAAGATTCATCTTGTTCTTTGGGAGCTAGGTCAGCTTGAGTTGGCACAGCTTGCACAGGAACAGCTTGGGAGGACTTTCTTTTCTTTTCAACTTTCTTATCTTTTTCAAAACCAACATCCTTCCTTATATCTCCCATTTCAGCATTAACAGTCTCCCCCTTGGTTGTATCATTCTCCTTTTCAGCCTCTTCATTTATTTTTCCAACATATTCACCACCAGACTCAGATTCTGGTCTTTTTATCTCCTCGTCTTTCTTCTCACCTTCCACCTTAGAACCATACACAACCATTCTTCTATCATTGAATGCCTCTTCAACTCTAGCCTTATTCAGTCTTTCTTTCAGTCTATCAAAATATTCTTCAATCTCCTTGTCAACCTGAGCTTGTTGTCTTTCTCTTTCTAGCTCTATTTCTACTTCACTCATAGCACTCCTCTTTCTCTTAGTAGCATTCTTCTCCCCCTTTTTGTCATCATCAGTAGGGAAAGAGCTCACTGGAGTAGCAAAGAGGCCTTTGAGATCCTGGTTGATTAAGTCGATCTTGACATTTGTAAGACAGCAGGCTCTTTTTAGCTTAACATAATCCTCATGGAGGAGTTCAATCTTGGATTTCACACCCTTAGAGACTTCAATCAGATCATTCTTGAAATCTTCTTGTGACTTGTTTGCAGATCGAAGTTCAATGGTGACTTCCCTTGTAAACCTGGTTGCAGCTTTCTCAATCTGACCCAGAGTACTCTTGTTTCTTTCATTTTCTTCATTGACTGCCTTAGTAAGACTATCAAGAGACTCTGTCAGCTTGCTCTAGTTCTGCTGCATCAAATCAACTGCTTTCTTAACATATTCTTCCAATGCAGTCTGATCTTGACTCAGCTTATCCACCTTCTTATCCGTCAAATCCTGATCCTTTTGGATCTTTTCCAAGCATTCGGTCAGCTTTGAGCTCTCAACCTTAGAGGTTGAAATGAACTAGTGAGCTGACCACCACATCTGAAAATGAGATAGTGGCAGCTTGGGAAGAACTTGTAGTTGGCTTAAAAGCCACTGACTCTGGAAAAAGCAGCCTACAATCCTTAATATCAGGTTCATTGGGCATATTTAGAAGGGGGTGGAGGTTAAAGGAGTTTTAGAACATTTGCTCATGAGTGTGAGTCTCATGAGTGGATCTGTCAGAATTGATGATGAGTTGGTCAGCCTGAAAAAGATTAACGTTTAATTCAGGCTGAGGGCCAGTGGGAATGTGTTGATCTTGATTTTGATCAACTCCTCTACTGGCATCTTCCATCAGAGCATCCCTTGAGGATGGATGGGCAAACTCATCATCGAATGAAGAATTACTTCCAGAGATAGTGATCAAATTCTCATTGACATCGAGAGGACCATCAATGGTTCCCTTTGCTGCACAAGGGGCTAGCATAACTGCCTTAAAGACAGTCATGTAACCTACAGAATCCCTCTGTCCGAGGACAGATGCAGATACAGACTCTGCAGGTGTAATGTTTTGTGCATTTGATTGCCCTTCAACAGAGGTGTGTTGTTGAACCAAAGTATCCTTAGGGAGAATTGAGGCATGTACCCCCACTTGTGACATAGAAGGGGCATTGACAGCCTGTGCAGACTCAGAGTGTAAGAGAGAAGGAGTCTGATCAGCTTGGGGAGGAGAAGTAGTGTCACCAATGCGTTCGATACTTCTCTCCTTTGGCTGACCATCCTCAGAAATGATGTGTATTGACTCTGGCTCACTTTGGATCTGGGCTAGATCCACTGTTATCCCTTTAATGATATCATCAACCTTTTGGGAGGCTGATGATGGCGATATAGGTGCAGACACAATATGACCTTGGGAGGAGGTCTTTCTTTCAATACCGTCACCCTGTTTAGAGGGTTGGGTAGCAGTAGGTGTTCCCTTTAACTCGTCTACACTCTTTTGGGAGAGTGCAGATGGGTGTGGTGATTTCGGCTTGTCAGCTTGGGTGGCAGGGACAACTTTGGAACGTTCCTTAGCTTCCCCTGCACCTTGGGGGATCTCAAGATTGGATGAAGCATTATCAACCCCAGAAGCTGACACAGATTTCTTTTGCGATCTTTTCTTTTTGGCCTTGTGAGGTACTAAGTCCTCAATAAGGGGTCTTTTAGAATCAGATTTTAAAGGAGTGGACGAAGGTGTGGCTAGGGTGGCTGATGTTTTGGCCAACCATTCACCCTCTTTTGTAGGAGTAGAATATTGAATAGATTCAGAAGAGTTTGAGGGTTCAGAAGCATGTGTACCTGGGCCCCCCTGATTAGCAGATTGAGTATCAGACTCAAATCGCATCGAAGAAGGGATAGCTTCCCCAAGTGCTTCTTGTTCCTCTTCTCTTTTCCTGCAAAATCAAGGTAGATCTGCATTGCTCGGGTCAGACCCTGCACAGATACCTTGGGACTATTGAAGATTTTGTTAATGATAGACTTGCATTCCACAGTCTGACCAGTTGCCAGACTGTAATCATTGTCAAGAATAGCTTCAATGATAAGAGCAAGAATCCTACCATAAGGTATGGTAAGACTCTTCTTATGAACACGATCAACAAGGTCCTTAAAGATTAAGCCAGCAAAATCTATTCTGGTCATAGTGACCATTGCATGAAAAATCTGCAATTCTAGAACATTAGTCTGATCAAAGCTGTCTGCCTTTACTTGTAAGGTTTTAGAAATTGTGCTCAATAAGTAGTTCCAAATACCAGTTAAATGTTTCATTTTAACTACTGAAGCCAATGGACCAGTATATCCAACTTCTTGTAAAACATTTTTGGCTTCAGTATGAGACACAACATTATCATATTCATCATCAGGCATATAAGACAGCTCAAAAGCAGACCTAAGCCTCTCATAAGAAATATATACCTTTTTCTTACCGTTGAGGATTGAGCCATAGATTGCAGCATCTCCTTTCTTGTTCTGTTTCACAACACAGCTCGCCCAAAATTCACACAGGAGATCTTGAAACACCCAGTCTGGCTTCTCAATCATCACCTTTCCGAAAGGATGATTCCATAAGAAAGCCACAATCTCATCGTATCCTTTTGCCCATGAAGGAGGATAGATATTGGCATAAACCAGACTGCCAATCTTGATTTTACCAGTATCAAGATCAGCCAGAACCACTACAACATTGCTTCCCACCACATAAGATGAAAGCTTATTAGCTCTTACAGGAGCTGGGTATCGACTTTCAGGTTTAGAATTAGATGGAGAATCATTAGTATGAATAGAAACAGATGATGATGCCATTTTGAAAACAAATTTTAGAAGAAATTTAATAAAACAGTAATCAGATTAGAGAGAAAAATTGATTTAGAAGAATATGAACAAGTGATTTGGGATTTAGGTTAAATGAAAGTTATATACAAACACTTAAAATATCCCATTTGAAAAAGTTGGAGAGAGAAAGATTTTGATTGGAGGATCAACAAGTAGTGGTGGTACTTTTTCAGTAACCGACTGTGACCACTACACGTGTCACACTCCAATAGGATCAACAAGTACACTGAATAAAATAATGAAAGTAATAAAACACACTGAGATATTTAATAACAAAAATAACCACGAAGCTGGGTCAGACTCAGCTTACCCTCTTTCACTTGAAACGTACCAAGTGTGAAAGGGTAGTCTGGGTCTGACACAGCTTACCCTCAAAATTTAGTAGAACTCTAAGGGGTCAGATTTGCTATTACTTAGCTCACTACTTTTTACAAATTAAGCATACCTAGCTTACTTATGAGGTAGTTGAACCTTGATTCATCCAATGGCTTTGTGAACAAATCAGCAAGCTGATTGTCCGTTGGAATGAAGTGGAGTTCAAAATCTTCTTTCATTACATGATCCCTGATGAAATGATATCTTATATCAATGTGCTTGGTCCTTGAATGAAGCACAGGATTGTTTGAAATTGCTATGGCACTGGTACTGTCACAAAAGATTGGAGTTTTTGTTGCAGTGACACCATAGTCTTGAAGCTGATATTGCATCCAAAGAATTTGAGAGCAACAACTTCCTGCAGCAACATATTCAGCTTCTGCAGTGGAGATAGAAACTGAATGCTGCTTCTTGCTGGACCAGCTTACAAGTCTATTGCCAAGCAATTGACAAGCTCCTGAAGTACTTTTTCTGTCAATCTTACAGCCTGCAAAGTCAGAATCTGAATAGCTAATTAGATCAAATCCTGAGTCTTTGGGATACCAAAGACCCAGATTGGGACTACCTTTAAGGTATCTAAAGATTCTTTTCACAGCCTTAAGATGAGATCCCTTAGGACTAGCTTGATATCTTGCACAAAGACATGTAGCAAACATAATATCTGGTCTACTAGCAGTCAAGTAAAGTAATGATCCTATCATACCCCTATAAGCTATAATGTCAACGGATTTGCCATTTTTATCTTCATCCAGCTTATCACCAGTTCCCATAGGAGTTTTCATAGGTGAGCAATCAGTAAAACCAAATTTGTTCAAGAGATCTTTAACATACTTTCCTTGGTTTATGAAAATTCCATTTTTAGTCTGTTTAACTTGTAAACCCGGAAAATAGTTTAGTTCTCCCATCATGCTGATTTCATACTTTTTAGACATTAATTCAGAAAACTTTTTGCAAAGTCTTTCACTGCTAGACCCAAATATTATATCATCTACATAGATTTGCACAAGCAGGATATCACCATTATACTTTCTCACAAACAAAGTCTTGTCAACATTACCTCTTTTGAAGTTGTTAGCCAATAAGAATTTAGACAAAGTATCATACCATGCCCTTGGAGCTTGCTTCAACCCATAGAGAGCCTTGTCAAGCTTGAACACATGGTCAGGAAACTTTGAGTTTTCAAAACCAGGAGGCTGTTCAACATAGACTTCTTCTTCCAATTTTTCATTTAGACTTCACATCCATTTGATAGACTTTGAAACCTTTGTGTGCAGAGAAGGCCAAGAACATTCTGATTGCCTCTAATTTTGCCACTGGTGCAAAAGTCTCATCATAATCAATTCCATCCTCTTGTCTGTAACCAAGAGCTACCAA
This sequence comes from Erigeron breviscapus, assembly GCA_034093135.1. Classification (NCBI taxonomy): domain Eukaryota; kingdom Viridiplantae; phylum Streptophyta; class Magnoliopsida; order Asterales; family Asteraceae; genus Erigeron; species Erigeron breviscapus. The sequence goes on along the minus strand of CM067175.1, from coordinate 49,946,109 downwards.
TCTTGCTTTATTTCTGGTCACAACTCCCCTTTCATCCATTTTGTTTCTGTAGACCACTTGGTTCCAATCACAGTCTTGTGATGAGGTCTTGAAACAAGTTCCCAAACCTTATTTCTTTCAAACTGTGTTAACTCATCTTGCATTGCATTTACCCAAGAAGGATCTGCCAGAGCTTCATCAACCTTAGTTGGTTCCATCTTGCTTACAAAATTGACAAACATGCAGAAGTTGCCTGTTGCCTTTCTTCTTGTTTTCACACCAGAGAGTGGATCACCAATGATTTGGTTGATTGGATGACTCTTTGTCCATCTGGTAACTGGGACAATGGACTGATTCAGATTAGATGGTTCAGCATGATCAGCTTGAGGAAGAGGCTGATCAGCTTGGACAGGAATGGAGGAGTCTGAACCAGTTGGAGAGTCATTTAATGGATTCTGAACAATTACTTCAGTAGGAGCAGGATCAGCTTGTGCATTTTCAAAGATTGGAGTATCTTCTTCTTCTTCTATAAGTTGCTCCCCCTGAGTTTGAGCATTATCAGTTCCAACTGGAGGATTAGTTGGAGGCTCATTCTCAGGTACAACCAGTTCTTCAAAATTGAAGTCTTCATGTTCAGGAGGAGAGCAATCTGGCTTAGAACAACCTTCATCAATGCTTACATTAACAGAGTTCTCAATTGTTTTAGTTCTCTTGTTGTAAACTCTGTAGGCCTTCATCATGGTTGCATATCCAAGGAGGATACCTTCATCTGATTTCTCATCAAACTTTCCAAGATGGTCTTTCTGATTCAGAATGTAGCAAGGACTTCCAAACATTCTTAGGAAACCAATCTCAGGTTTTCTCCCCCTAAGAAGTTCATATGCAGTCTTCTGGTGCCTTTTTACAATGAGGGATCTGTTCTGGGTAAAGCAAGCTGTGTGTACTGCTTCAGCCCAGAAATGAGACTTGACATTGTTTTGAGCCATCATAGATCTGGCAGCTTCAATAAGAGTTATGTTTCTTCTTTCTGCAACACCATTTTGTTGAGGAGTTCTGGCAGCTGAGTAGACTTGTGAAATTCCCTTTTCACTGCAAAAAGAATTAAGAGTGATATTTTTGAATTCAGTACCATTATCACTCCTTAATTGCCTAACAGGCCTTTTGTAGAGAATTTCAGCTTGCTTAATGAAATGAATAATGCTGTCAGCAGCGTCACTCTTGTGTCTTAGAAAGAAAACCCAGGTGTATCTTGAATACTCATCAACAATTACCAAGGAGTACCTCATTCCAGTAAATGATGGAGTACTGATTGGTCCAAATAAGTCCATATGAAGCAGATCCAAACAATTATCAATGGTTGAGCATGTTTTAGACTTAATAGTTGCTTTATGTTGCTTGCCATTCTCACAAGCACCACACAGCTTGTCCTTCTCATAATTGATCACTGGAAGACCAGACACCAACTCTTTCTTACACAGCTTGTTGATGTCTTTGAAATTCATATGAGACAGCCTTTTATGCCACAACCAATTCAGCTCATCTTGAGACTTTGACATGAAACAGACTTCTCTAGTGACAGTTGGATTTCTCATGTCAAAAGAATACAAAGACTCATCCCTCTTTGCAATAAGAACCACATTGCCTTCTAAATCAAGAACAATTCCCTTATCAGACCTGAATCTCACTTAGTAACCAGCATCACACAAGTGACTCACACTGATCAGATTGTGCTTCAAACCATTAACATATGAGACTCTTCTGAAAGTAAGAGGACCATTTGAAAGAACACCAAAACCTTCAGTCTTTCCTTGAGAATCATCTCCAAAAGTAACATTAGGACCAGCGCGAATCCTAAAGCTACATAGCAGGGACTTACATCCAGTCATATGCTTGGAACATCCACTGTCCAAGTGACAGGTATTATCGTCATGACTGCCCTGCAATTGTGATAAGAGATTAGTTCTTTTTGGGAACCCATCTAAAGATGGGTTCACCAGAGCTGACCTTCTGGTCTGACTCAGATTGGGTAACTAAACACAGACTCTTATCACATTTTGAAACCCATTGTTGCTTGGTCTGTCCTTTACCAGATTCAAAGTTCTTTCTAGCAACATTTAGAGATTCCTTCTGAACAAAACCTTTGCCTATTCTAGCTTTCTTACATTCAGCTCTCAATTTTCTTTGATCAACAGTTTTTGGATCAGACACCTTCTTAAGAAAATTGGTTTTCATTGACACCTTATCAGTTCTGGACTCAACATATTTTAAGATCATCTTTTCATAATCAGATTTGGTGTTACTTGAAACAGACTCAGATTTTGCTTGTGACTCATTTCCTAGAGAACCAGACTTCTTACTCTTTAAAAGCTTTATTTTCTCTTTAGGAACACTGTGATCTCTATCCTTTCTTTTATTTCTCTTTAAACTATTCTTGTTTGTTTTAGCCTTTGAATCTGACACAGATTGGGTGATGGTCAGTTTGGACAAGTCAAGACTTTCTTCAGGTTTTAACTCAACAACCTGATCAGCTTCAAACACAGCTTCAGCAATGGTCTGACCAATGGTTTCAGGATCTTTAAACCCAATACCAGATTTCTGAACCAACTTAATTGGTTTAGAAATAGTTTCTTTGGTTTGGACTTTGGGTGGTGAAGGAGGCTGATAACAAGGCTCCATAGCACATATTTCTGCAATGGCTATGGCCCTATTATAATCACCATCAAAAATGGCTTGGATCTGCTGAGGTATTTGTTCATTAACACACTTGGCAACTCTTTTTGAACTTATACACCATGTTTCAGTAATCTGTTTAACCTTTAAAAACTTTTCTTCTGCAGTTTTAGCTTCTTTAATCAAAATGGAGTTTAATTGCTTTTGAGCTTTAACTTCAGATTCTAGTTTTTCAATGGTGTGACTCTTAGAGCTGTTATCAAGTTTCAAAATATGTATTTCCTTTTTGAGTTCTTGATTAAAGTGTTTTTGCAGCAAAACCTCATCACCAAGTTTATTCAGTCTGGACAGTTTCTCATTATCAGACAGATTTGAAAAAGAAGTTACCTCAGGTGGAGCAGTCTGACTGGTAGATGCCTGCTGAGCTGACTCAGATTGCTGTTGCATTTTCACCAGATCTTCAGCAAATCTTTGAGTAGCTTCTTTAGCCATGAAACACTTGGCATCTTTGTACAGCTCATCATCAGATGATGTGGCACTTTCAGCCCAGTCTTTGGCTACCAGACTCTTCTCATTTTTGTTCACCTTCTCAGTCAGCTCAGCTACTTGTGCTTTCAAGGCTTTGTACTTAGTCTTGAGCTTAGAGTATTTTTCACCTCTTCCACCTTTGGCTGGCACAGCTTGAGCAGTTTCTTTGGATCTGCAATCTCCGGCCATATGTCCAGTCTTGCCACACTTGTAACAAGTGACCTTGAACATATCAAATGGCTTCTTGGTCTTATCAGCTTGGCCACCTCTTCCTTTTCCTTTAAACTTATTAAAGGATCTCCTTCTGATCCTTTCAGCCAACATAGCTACTTCATTAGCTAGTTCATCACCATCAGATTCATCACATTCAAATTCAGCACAAACAGAGTTAGGATTAGACATCATAGGAATATCATCATTAACACAAGGAATGATCTCATTACTAATTGAACTAGGGTGTTCAGTCATAGAAGCAACAAGTGTAGCAGCAGGCTGACTATAAGAATCACCCATAGCAATTAATTTTTCAGCCTCTGAACATTCTTGGTTATGAAGCAAACCAAAAAGTCCAGGGAGATCAAGATCATGATAAACAGAACTTAATTTAACAGAAGAAATATAGTTGTTCCATTTAGGTGGTAATGAATCAAGAAATTTGCTCTTTAAAACCTCATTTTTCTTATTAATTCCAACAGCAGCTAAATCGTTTACCAAAGCATTAAAGCGGGTATGAGTGTCAGTCAAGGATTGATTTCTCAAAGAGAAAAATCTCTCATACCTCCTAGTCAATGTAGTAATTATGGATTCCATGGAGGTAGAGCAACCCTCAAACATAACAGTCAATGTACCCCACATTTTCTTTGCTGTTTAACACATTTTAATAGAATGGTAAAGGTCTTTGGGCACAACTTGGACAATAAAATTCCTAGCCTTCACATCCAAGTTTGCCAACCTCCTATCCTCATCCCCCCAATCTGCCTTGTCCTTAACAATAGATTTGACTGTGGCAGGAATGGTTGGTTGACCTTCCCTGACCACAGCTTCTACCACAATGGTTTGTGTAGGAACATAAGGACCATCCGCAAGGATGTCAGGCATATTGTTATCGATGGATTCAAGGAACAAAGACATTCTACCTTTCCACCCACTAAAATCATCTTTGTCAAACATGGGTGGTCGGGTTGAAGAACCATTATCAATATATGATGACATAATGCTTTACTATAAATGAAAATATGCAAGGATCAAGTCAAGTTAATTCTCAACCACCGCTCTGATACCAATTGATACGTCCCACGGTGTATCAATATACCAAAGTATATTGAACACAGAACAGTTGTAGAGGGGGGTGAATACAACTTTCTTCAATCTTTACAAACTTTTAACACAAAACGTTTTAAGATTCAGTTTAAGAATATTAAGCAAGTAAGTAAAGAACAGGAATCATTAAAACAGTAAAGCAGTAAAGAATTCAAAACATTCTTGAACACAGATTGTGGTTTTCAAATGTAATCCTTTATTAAGAAATAATCTATACAAAGAATTACAGGGTTGTTGCGGAATAAAGATAGCCTATAGATATCTAAATAACCCTATGAAATGACAAACAACAATCAATAAGTTTCAGCTCAAGAGAATCAGCCTAAGCTGATCTCGTACAGACTAAGCTGTGTGTAAGAGCAGAGAAACTTGTGTGAATAATGATTCTCAGGAAATGCCACACATATGCAATCCAAGAATGAGGCTTTTATAGGCACAAGCGCTCCTTCATTAGGTGTCCGTTGCAGCTACGTGTTCTTCAATCAGTAGTTGATGAAGGAATAATCAATCGTGCCTTTCATGGTACTTGTGGTCTCCCACGTACTGACGCACATTCTTCATCTACCAATAGGAGTATGGACATGCATATGTAAAACCAACCACCAACCTGGATCCTAGGATTATTCCTAGTCACGTCATTTGTCCTTATCTTCAATCCAGGTTGTTATCTTCACTTGATTGTCAGACACAGATTGGGTCGTTTGTCAAGGCACCAATCTGCCTAAGTGTTTCCAAGCTGACTGCTAATCCCAAGCTGTCTTCCACTAACAGCTTGGTCTTCTATCTTCAATCCTCCTCTTCGACTTGGACTGAATGCTAATACAATTTGATGCAGCTTGAATAACACTTGCTTCCATAAGATATTACAATTACAATTATGAAGCATGATCTGGGTCAGAGACAGATCATAAGCTGTGTCAGCTTAGTCTGACCCAGATCAGATTACAAGAACCAAAGATTACTAAGTGTTTATAGGTCAGATTTGTCATCATTAAATTTACAATTAACATTGGGACTCAAGATTACCCTTGTTCTTTCTCAACTGAACATCCATATCTTCAACATCTCTGTCTCCTGAGTCATTAGACTGCCTTGATCTGCTGGATTTACCCTTTTGTGGACACATACTTGCCACATGTCCCTTTTCTCTGCAAATAAAGCAAGAGATCTTATCAAGATTTTTCATTTTCTTCCTTTTATCCTTTGCATGGTAAGATGAATGCATATCTTGATCAGACAAAGTGTGAGAATTTTGAGCTTTCGATGTCATCTCTTGTAACTTCAATTTTGCAGATTGTTTGGGAGCAACTTCTGACTGGGCAGTAGGATCTATTCCTGATTTTACAAAATGAGGACTCCTAATGGTTTTCATTGATGACCATCTCCTAGGACTTACATTTCTGATTTGTCTATTTTGTTGCCCCAAATCAGCTACATCAACTTCCCAAACTTTATCAATTAGATTTGGTTCAATACTATCCAAGGAATACTCCTTTTCAGTAAACATTTTCCTAATACCTTTTAGTGTGTAGTGAGTGATTGAACCCTTATTATAAATGTATTTGGTTTGATTAGAAGATTCTGGCTTCTTATGTTGTTCTTTGAAATCGTCAGAAGAGATCTTTTTATCATCATCACTCAGTTTAACGATATGATCATAGATATGATTGATAGGAGGAGGGATCTCAACATTATGATTCTTTTTATTTGAGATTTCTTCAATATTATGACAATTTCCATTTTTAATGCTTTCATAGGCATGACTTGTCATAATTCGAATATCTCTCATTTTGTCAATTCGGGATTGTAAGTCAGTAATCTCAGATTGAGCAGAGAGTAGTTCCTTTTGTAGAGAAGTGTACTCATTACTCAATTTCTCATGATTCTCTTGTCCCAATTGTTTTCTAATATTGATTTCCCTCAACTCATTTCTAATACAATCATTCTCTCTTTCATTAAGTCTAATCTTATCTGAGAGATCCTTTTCTCTTTTAGTCAAGATGTTCACTTGCTGTCTCAAGAGAGATTTTTCCTCTTGATCCTCATCTACCTTCTTTTGTAAATCATCAACCTTTAGATATAACTCACATGCAGTTTGAGATATTTTAAAATTATCTTTACAGACATCAATTAATGAATGCAAAGAAAAATATATTCGCTGCTCAGGAGCATGTAAGTCTATCATAAATGTAACTAGATCCTTTACTCCCAAGTTTTCTGGAATCTTTACATTATCAACCTTTGAAGTAACTCCCTTTGAACAACTATCACCATCTTTTATACTTGATGCTTCAACGTTTGAAGATGATCTCTCAAGTGAGGTGAAAGGAACATTTTCATGAGTAGGGTCTGTTGATTCTTGAGAAGATGTCTCATCCAAAGGAACAATACTACTTCCTGAATCAACCTCAGCAACATAAGCATTATCTTCTTCATTGACTTTTGAACTCCAGTCATATGATCCGTCTTGTTGTTGGACAACCAAGGCTCTTGAATTACTTTGATCAATTAGACCTTGTTTTCCATTAGACCCATCATAGTATGACTTTTGTCTAGAGGTGTTAGAAGATGAGGGCATTGTTCCACCTTGATTGAAGTACTGACGAGTCACAATAGACCTATCATCCTTCTTAGGTCTCTGGCATTCCCTAGCAAAGTGTCCAAAGCCCTCGCAATTATAACACTTTATCTTTGACTTATCAAAGCCAAGCTTGGAACCCACGACCTTTCGCCCTGTTCTTAATAAGAACCGTTTAGCCCGAAGAGTTAGCATAGCCATTTGCCATTGCAAGTCCATCTCTTCTAAGTCTAAAGGATCAATCTGCTCATAGTCTTCCTCTATAAGACTCGGATCTTGAACCTTTCCTTGGATAAATTGTTCATATGATGTCACAAATGACGCAAGAACGGATAAGTGACTTTCCGCACATTTGACACTTATAGGCACGGCGGAACTAGCACTGGAGGTAGGATATCCACGGTTGCCTAAGTTGTCGCTCTGACTTGAAACAAGACATATGTTCCCCTCAGAGTCAAACGAGATCTTTTGTTCCCCTCAGAGTCAAACGAGATCTTTTGTTCCCCTCAGAGTCAAATGAGATCTTTTGTAAGTCAACATCTTCACCCAGGAATGCCCTTGTGCTTCCTTCAGGGGAACCTGGACTTACATTGATCGTAGGCCTACCGTAATAAAGCTCGGGAATCTGAGCATTATTATATCCTGCTTCCCTCCTTTTTAGTTTCATTTCTTGTCCCCTAAACTTAGCAACTATCTGAGTCAAAGACATATCAGAGAAATCTGCTTTTTCCTGCAAAGTGGTAATATAATTACTCCACTTTTCCGGCAAGGAACTCAAAAATTTCTCGACTTTTTCTTCCTCAGAATAGGTAACTTCAAATGCTTGCAACTCTGCTAGCAAATGATAATACCTTGTAATTAGTTGATCTAAGTTTTCACTTCTTAACCCATTAAATACATTATACTGATGCTTTAGAAGATCTCTACGATTCTTTTTAAGTGTTTCATCCCCTTCACAATGATTTTTTTATGCTAACCAAAGTTCTTTTGATGAATTGAATCCATTAAATAAATGTAATATTTCTTGTGGCAATGACATTTTTAAACATGATAGTGCCTTTTTCTCTACCTCATACAATTTTTTATTAGATTCAGTCATATCTTGGTAAGCATAAACTTTGTTAACACCACTGTCCTCATATGTTGGGGCACTATATCCTTCAGTCATACAAGTCCACATTCTAATATCCGTGAATTGCATAAAGGATTCGAATCGACCTTTCCAAGAAAAGTATTGGTCAATGATCATCAGTTTAGGTGGTGAATTACCTTACCGGTCTCATGGTCCATTAGTATTAATTGGTTAAGATAGTTTGTTGCCATTGTGTATGAAGTTTAACTTATAAACACTCAAATACACAAGAACACGCAAAAACAGGAACACTCAAATGAAACGAGCAAAAGTGTACTAAACAAGCAAACCACAAGAACTCTCAAAGCCTCAAGAACTCTCAAAGCCTCAAGAACTCTCAAAACCTCAAGAACTCTCAAAGAAACACGCAAAATTTGAGAAACACGCAGATCTGGGGATTGTACAGAAACACGCAAATGGTACAGTACCAGAAACACGCAAACGGTACAGTACCAAGAACACGCAAACACAGTTTTCTCACAATTTCTTAGATCCCGAACCCGATATTGTTCCTTGATCAGAGAAAACTTGAGAAAATGATTTTAGGAATGAGATATGTCTTATTTTGGTGTCAAGTTTGAACCTTTATTTCAAACGAACCCGAAAACACTTCTCCACCTAAAAAACACGCAAAAAGTGGGATACCCAAACCGTGATCAATCTCGAACCAAGGTTGTTGATAACCTATGGCTCTGATACCAGTTGTAAGTCCCCCGGGTCTTACCGAACCGAGTTGACTTAAGGATATGTCGAGGTGCGGAATTCCTCGAAGATAACCCACGGTTTCTATATCTACCTTTTATGATATATATATATATATATATATATATATATATCACTATATATATAACCACCCGTATTTATATATATATATATATATTACTATTAGTATATCTATATATATTATTATTTATATAATATATATATATATATATATATATCTTTTGCGTGAATATAAACACTCGTGTTTGGTTACAATAGTGAAAGGGCTCTCCGGACAAACTTTACCAACCAACGTGGTAATCTAAGTCTACGAGCCGTCCAAACCGGGTGTGTGTTTGCGGTTCGTGTGTGAGTCGAGTACCACCCACAAGATCTACCCGTGCGTGTTCTTGGGTTTCTCTCTCTAGGTTTTGCTCGTTTCTCTCTCTACACTCTTGTTGAGAACACACAAAACACACACCTCTATTTATAGGAAAGTGACAAGAACTCTCAAATCCAATGGGTTTGAGTGTTCTCGTGTCAGGCCCATGAGGGTTTTGGCCTGTTTGTGTGTTTCCCAAAACACACAAACTATTTGAGAGTTCTTATGGACAAGCATGCTTTTGCTTGTTTCCACAGAAACTCTCAAACCATTTGAGAGTTCTTATGAACAAGCAAACTTTTGCTTGTTCCTCAGAAACTCTCAAATGACCATTTGAGTGTTCTTTCCACAAGCAACTATTTTGCTCATTCCCAAGAACCCTCAAATAACACTTAGGAATATTTGAGTTAATGTTTCAACTGTTGTCAAGATGCAGAACCAACATTAACTCAGCCAATGTTTATACTGCTGTAAATATACGCAGAACCAACATCAGCTACAACAATGTTTCTACTGCTGTGAATACGCAGAAACAACATTGTCTATATTACCTATTGGAAGTATTGATTAAGTTAATGTTTCTCCTGCTGTTAATACGCAGAAACATTATTAACTTAACTTCCATCTGGAAGTACATTAAGTTAATATTTCAACTGTTGTTAAACGCAGAAACAATATTAACTCAGACAATTTTTAACTGCTGTTAAACGCAGAAACAATATTAACTTAATGACTCTTTACATGTAATGTCTAGAACCTGTAAAACACAAATAATAAACACACATATAAACATAAATGGATCCCAATATGATCAACAATTTATGCCAAGGTAATATTATTGACAAACGGTAATTACAAGATAAATTACAAGACTTGAATATATATAAATATATGTAACACATCTAGAATGCTTTTGTCACTGAGAAACATGCACCAACACCAAAGGCTCAGGCATGGATCTAATGGGTTATTCAGATTCAGATCATGCAGGTTGTAAGATAAACAGGAAATCCACTACTGGTGGATGTCATTTCCTTGGTGGCAAACTGGTCAGTTCTCAACTGGAGGAAGTCTTCAGTTGCGTTGACTGTACGATGCAACTGGACTTCAATATATTTCTGGACAAATCTTCTTGGTCTCCAGGTGCAACTGGAGACTGGCCAGTTTCACTGAAACTGGTCCTAACAAATTCCCCCTATTTGTCCTGAAATATTGCCAAGTCTTTTTCAGTTCTTGTATCTGTACAAGTGTGAACTGGAGAGACTTGTTCGATTAAATCTATCTAAGTTTTCCAAGGCATTTTTATAGATCAATAAATGCCTTGGGTTTTTCTTTTTAAGTTTGTTAGATCTAATCTATTATCTACCTTGTGGTTACAAACTGGTAACTTCATTTATACAAGGAAATGAAATTTACACAAGTTACAGAATGTAAATAAATTACAAGGTTGTTGCGGAACCAAGATAATACAAGTATGTAAATATCCTAACAACCTATGAACTACAATTGATCTACACTTGGAATTTCTCTGAACAATCGAAACACTTAAAGTTGTGAAATGTTCCTTTTTACGATTGAGAGAATATTGCACAAGTTCACCAAGAATATTGCAGGTATGCAAAGTGTGAAGTGTTCTCACTTGTTATTCTTGTTGTGCAATGACTTGTATTTATAGGCAAAGTTAACATTGGGATGTTAACTTTGGCCGTACAAATATGGTTGAGAACATTTAAGGAATAGCATTTAATTCCTTAAAATGCTGTGTAAAGTTGCAGTATAAAGCAACTTTACTCAACCAGCTTTATGTACCTTTTTGTACTTAAATAATAAGATAAATCTTATTATCCGGGTAATAGCACATAAAGCATAAAAGTCAATTCCTCGTAATCAGTGTAAAGCTTTGTAAGAGCTTTCCACTGACGGTCTCCAGTTTGTAACTGACTAGAATGTCAACTGGGCTTCGCTGCCATTGTCATTCTCTATCTTCCACTTGTTGTCTTCGACTCCAACTGGAAGGATTCTTCAACTGGTCAGTTCTCAACTGGAGGAAGTCTTCAGTTGCGTTGACTGTACGATGCAACTGGACTTCAATATATTTCTGGACAAATCTTCTTGGTCTCCAGGTGCAACTGGAGACTGGCCAGTTTCACTGAAACTGGTCCTAACAAATTCCCCCTATTTGTCCTGAAATATTGCCAAGTCTTTTTCAGTTCTTGTATCTGTACAAGTGTGAACTGGAGAGACTTGTTCGATTAAATCTATCTAAGTTTTCCAAGGCATTTTTATAGATCAATAAATGCCTTGGGTTTTTTTTATTTATTAATTTTAAATAAATTACAAGGTTGTTGCGGAACCAAGATAATACAAGTATGTAAATATCCTAACAACCTATGAACTACAATTGATCTACACTTGGAATTTCTCTGAACAATCGAAACACTTAAAGTTGTGAAATGTTCCTTTTTACGATTGAGAGAATATTGCACAAGTTCACCAAGAATATTGCAGGTATGCAAAGTGTGAAGTGTTCTCACTTGTTATTCTTGTTGTGCAATGACTTGTATTTATAGGCAAAGTTAACATTGGGATGTTAACTTTGGCCGTACAAATATGGTTGAGAACATTTAAGGAATAGCATTTAATTCCTTAAAATGCTGTGTAAAGTTGCAGTATAAAGCAACTTTACTCAACCAGCTTTATGTACCTTTTTGTACTTAAATAATAAGATAAATCTTATTATCCGGGTAATAGCACATAAAGCATAAAAGTCAATTCCTCGTAATCAGTGTAAAGCTTTGTAAGAGCTTTCCACTGACGGTCTCCAGTTTGTAACTGACTAGAATGTCAACTGGGCTTCGCTGCCATTGTCATTCTCTATCTTCCACTTGTTGTCTTCGACTCCAACTGGAAGGATTCTTCAACTGGTCAGTTCTCAACTGGAGGAAGTCTTCAGTTGCGTTGACTGTACGATGCAACTGGACTTCAATATATTTCTGGACAAATCTTCTTGGTCTCCAGGTGCAACTGGAGACTGGCCAGTTTCACTGAAACTGGTCCTAACAAATTCCCCCTATTTGTCCTGAAATATTGCCAAGTCTTTTTCAGTTCTTGTATCTGTACAAGTGTGAACTGGAGAGACTTGTTCGATTAAATCTATCTAAGTTTTCCAAGGCATTTTTATAGATCAATAAATGCCTTGGGTTTTTCTTTTTAAGTTTGTTAGATCTAATCTATTATCTACCTTGTGGTTACAAACTGGTAACTTCATTTATACAAGGAAATGAAATTTACACAAGTTACAGAATGTAAATAAAATTACAAGTAGATAAATTGAAAAGAGAACTTAATTAGATGGCCCTTCGCCAGTTCGTCTTCTCTTTGACACTGAAGAGATAGGTTGTGAGTCTTCAGGATCAATGTTCAACTTCAGCTCCAGATTCTCTTTGTGTTGAATCTTGCCCTTCAAGAAGTTGACCCATGCTTTCTCAAACCTATTCTTTTGTGCCTTTGCTTCCAAAAAGTTCACCATTTCCACCCATTCAGAGAACCCATATTGCATCACACCAGGATTGTCAGTTTTGACTAGTGGCCCCCTAGCATAACTGACTTCGACATGGAAGTACTTAGTGCCTGGTTTGATTGTAACAAAAACACCATTGATAGCACCACTGTGCTTTCTGGTTGCCATGATCTGGGAATAATAACTTCTAGCTTCAGATTCATTTGAGATTTTAATAGTCCCAGCACCAGCAGCCTGCACAGCAGCCTTGATGTCATCATTCGATATTTCACCAGCTGGTTCAATGAAGGTTCTAAGGTCAGCATCTCTGGTCAGTGGTTTTCTTGGTTGAGGGTTCCTCCTTGGTGGATTCAAAACCTTTTTCACAACCTTCTTTACATTTTCAATCCTTTTCAAAATCCCACTGGCCCTGTTCTCCTTTGCCTTCTCCACTGATATATTAAAATTTCTGGCATCCAGTTCAGCTTCATCATCAGGATAGTGTCTGTCTAATTCAACATCAAGCATTTCTTTCAACATGTCAACTATCCTGGGATCATTCTTTACTCTGGCATACTCCTCCTTAGTGATTCCCAATAAATGAGCATCACTAATATCAAGCAATCTTAATTTTGCAAGATGCTCTCTGGCTTCAACTTGGTTGGCTTGTTTCATTTTCTTTCTTTCTTTTATTTCATTACCAAGCCTTGCCAGACGCTTGCTATCACTTTCAGAAACTGGAGGAAGTACATCAGCATTGCCAGTTTCCAACATTGGTACATCAGTGGCCGGCTGGGCTACATCAGATGCTAAACCTTTACCTTTGTCAACAACATTCCCCCTATCACTTACATCACCAGTTTCATCAATTCTTTGCTCACCAGCTTCAGTACTGGCAGCCACAATCATTTCACTACCTGTTTGAGTTCCAGATGGATTACTTTCAGTTTGAATTTGTGCAAGAACTGCACTTCTTTCCCCCTTGGCAGCATCTAGACCTGCCCTAATAACTTCCCATTCAGAATGGTGAGCTGGCAACCGGTCAAGAGGCTGCCACGATTGCATGTTCTTGCATTCTTTGAATATGGTGCACATCATCCTGAAAGATCTCCATAGGTGGTTGGTTTCTTTTGACTGGGTCAGAACATTTGCTGCAACTTGTTCCTGACCAGTTTTCAGTTCATTCAAGGTCTTCGAATCTTCATCCAGACCAGAAACCACCTTGTCCTTCACCTCTTCATCCTTTTTCTTCAAATTATCCACTTCAGTTGTCAGTTTGTCAATAGACTGAGAGTGAATGGATACCTGGGTGTTTAAATTATCAATGCTGCCCCTCAACTGGTTGATCTCATTTGTGAGTGGGGCCAGATCAACCTGAGGAGTGGCCAGCTTGGTGATCTCAGCTATCACCTTTTCAATCAATTGTGTTTCCCTTGCACCCAGTGTATCATCAATTCTCTGACCAACTGAAGTCATCAACTGCTGCCCAAGCTCAGTCACATTTAGGCCAGGTTTTTCAACCAATTCCTTTACCTGCCTTTCAATCTCTTTCAAATCAACCTCTGATTGTCTTACAGTATTTCCCAGCAGGTTAGAGATTGAAGTAGTGACTCTTGACTGAGTAAGGTCGAAGGCTTCCTTTAGAGAAACAGCCAGATTGTTACAGCCCTCGACCAGCTCATTGAGCTTCTTGAATACTAAGTCCTCATTATTAGCAAACTTGTTTATCCCCAGATCAACAACCTTAGAATTTGTTGTTGTATCTTTGTTGTATCTGGAGAGGGACTTGGTATTTTTGTCAATTGCCTTTTGAACATCCTCCACCCTATGAATAAGATTTTGGATGTCGGCTTGAAAGGAGGCAAATTGAGTGTCCAGTGACGGGGAAGAACGTGTCACTGGACCAGCAGCAGCTACTACTGGAGCAACTGGACGAGGCAAATTGAGTGTCCAGTGACGGGGAAGAACGTGTCACTGGACCAGCAGCAGCTACTACTGGAGCAACTGGACGAGGCAAATTGAGTGTCCAGTGACGGGGAAGAACGTGTCACTGGACCAGCAGCAGCTACTACTGGAGCAACTGGACGAGGCAAATTGAGTGTCCAGTGACGGGGAAGAACGTGTCACTGGACCAGCAGCAGCTACTACTGGAGCAACTGGACGAGGCAAATTGAGAGAAGCCTCCCCAGTTGACATTCCAGCAGTTGAAGAAATAGTAGGAGTGGTGGTAGAAGAAAGGACTGGAAATTCAAATTGTTGGACATGCTGAGAATGCTCAGGTGTGTCCAACGGCGGCGGTGGTGGTGGCATTTCTCGAAGGAGTGAGAATTGCCCAGATGGTGATGGTGCCATACGTCTGTTTCCAGACATATAGTTATAAGTGGGAAAAGGAATATTTGTAGGCTCATTTTCTTGAGTTTGTGAAAGTGAAATTGAAGCATCTGGAGGCGAGACATGAGATGAAGGGTTTTGATCTTGTACAGAAGACTCAAAAATCTCAATGTCTGATGCAGTACCTTCTGAATCCGAAGACTCAATAAGGATTTCCTCGTCATTAACACCCATGTCCAGATCCATGAATGTAACTGAGGGCTGACCAGATGGGTCAGTCTCCAGATGACCTTCTCCAGTTTCCTGGAAGGTTGCATCTGTTGGAGGATCAGATACCGAGGTATCTTCACCAGGGATAGAGGTCACTGGGGTTGCCTCAGTTATAATTGCTCTATCCACAACCATAACATCATCGGCCGAAGAGTTGGGAACCTCAGTCTCCAGTAGTGACTGGCCAGAGACTTCGTCAGTTCGTGCAATAGAAGTGTCAGAAAGGCCGTGGACACTTTGTGCTGACTCAAACTCTATTCTGGGTTGGGGTAGCCCAGTTTCATCTTCACCACCCTCTCCTACAGAAATTGCGAGGGTGGCTGCTTGCGGTTGTCCCATTTGACTTTCTCCAGGTTCCTGTTGGGAGGAAACTGGAGGGCTGGTCAGGTTTCTACTGTCAGTGGCAAGTGCTGACAAGGTCCTAATGCGACGTGTTCTTGTTGCCTTTGGAACTCCTGAAAGACCTGTTGGGAGGTCTCCAGGGAAAATGGTTGTGGGGACAGACACGCTGGAGCTGGAGGGGTTAGACTGTTGCCCGGGCTCGGCAATGGTCACAATTCCAGCAGACGAACTGGTGGGTCCCTCATTATTTTGAGGCCCGCCCAGTTGTCTTTCCGACTCACCTTGGACTGGTGCATCGGTTTTTGCGAATGCCAGCCGCATTCTATCTGGAATCTCGACCTCTCCAGCTTCAGATACTAGAGAGTCAAGATTCCTCAACAAATCTGGGACAGTGTAAAGTGAATCTGTGCTTAAATAAGCTTCACTGCCCAGAATTTGTAGAAAACAAAGAGAGAGAAACCTGGAGAAGGGGATACATAGTCCCCTGGTGCCCTTCAGTTTTTGAACCAGGCTTCTGAAAAGGATATCAGCAAAATCCACTCTCAATCCATTCCACAAGCAGTATGCCATCTCTGCCTGTGCGGAGTTAATCTGGTCAAGTCCACCAGAACTCCCACCCATACTTTCCACAAGGTGGATGAAAAAGTACCTCCATGAAGGTGTAAGACCCTTCATGGTCATCGCACCTTTAGTTTTCAAAACCCCTTTCTCCAGGCACTCCTTATGTCCCATATCAAGGAGGACCTGGCGAAAATTAATGTTTGGGGAGATGACAACTGGAGATTCACCCTCTCTCCAGTAGTTGAGGTGTAAAGCATCCCTCAACACATCTGCTGATAAGGTACACCGGACTGTTCCACCTTTTAATGTGAAAGTGATGGAAGAACAATCGGAAGAAAGAGAAGCAGTGTACCAGAACTCACACAAGTAGTCGTGAAACATCTTGCGTGGGTTTAAAGAGAATGAGGGTCCAATTGGAGAATCCTTCAAAAATCTTTGGATTCTCCCAATAAGGGTATTGGACCCTTGGGTTCCTTGTAAACTCGCCATCGGATTATTCGGATTTAATTTGATGAGCGAAGTATTACCAGGAGCACCAGATGCCTGTTTGACATCTGGTGAAGGAGCATATGGGACAGATAAGAGATTTACATCTCTTGAACGGGATGATTTAGGTGCCATTGGAAAATGAAATTGAAATTTTGGAATTAGGGTTCTTGATTTATGAAGCAGAGAGAGAAAAGAAGCAATTTTAGATGATTGGGAAGTAAATGAAAAGAATGTAAAGGGAAGTAAATGTGATCGGAGTAAATAAGGGTATTTATAAGGAATTCAAGATCCCAATGAAATACCAAAAATTATATTTTATTTAACAAAATCAATTTTGTAGATATTTTTACAAAATAAGTTTGAATTTTGAAATAAAAACATAATTTACCGTGTCAGCATTAAATGCTACGACGGCTTAACTTACCCACGCGCCCACTAATTTTCATTTTCCCAATAAAAACAGTTGTCATTTACCAAAATGTCTTTAAACACGTCAGATGACGATATCAAGTGGTTTAAAACACTCGAGTACCATCACGTGTCACAAATATTGACCAAGTATTTTCTAACGTTATGAAAAATTAAGACAAGACTGAACCTGGTCACTGGAGGACTAGTCCAGCGCCAGTTTCCAACTGGAGAGTTCTCCAGTTGCCATTTTCAAACAAAACGAATTTTAGTCAGAAAATTATTTTGAGTCTTTCCCCCTAAAATGATGATCCAGAAATCGATTAGTGCCAGGATAGTATCACAAAGGCGTTCGATAGCCTGGCGAGCAAAGATTATCTGGACCTCCTCAACTGGAGAACTTCATCAGTGTCACTGACGCGTTCATAACAAAAATCTCCAGTTTTAAGGATTTAACATTCCCAGTTCGCTGATGAGATTTTTAAAGGTTTTCTCATCAAGAGGTTTTGTAAAAACATCAGCGAGCTGTTTGTCAGTGGGGATGAAATGTAATTCAATGTCTCCTTTCATAACATGATCGCGAATAAAATGATACCTGATGTCAATATGCTTTGTCTTGGAGTGCATCACTGGGTTGTGAGATATAGCAATTGCACTGGTGTTGTCACAAAAGATTGGGGTCCTTGTATACTTTTGACCATAATCTAGTAACTGGTTCTTGATCCAGAGAATCTGGGCACAGCAACTGGCCGCAGAAATGTACTCTGCCTCAGCAGTGGACATAGAGACTGACGTCTGCTTCTTACTGGTCCAACTTACCAGTTTTCCTCCAAGGAAATGACAACCACCAGTTGTTGATTTTCTATCTATCTTACAACCTGCATGATCTGAATCTGAATAACCCATTAGATCTAACCCTGAGCCTTTGGGGTACCAAAGACCAAGATTAGGACACCCTTTCAGGTATCTAAAGATACGCTTAACAGCGTGCAAATGTGATTCTTTAGGGTTAGCCTGAAACCTGGCACATAGACATGTTGCAAACATTATATCTGGTCGACTGGCAGTTAAATACATCAGTGAACCAACCATACCACGATAGTCAGTGATGTTCACTGGTTTGCCAGTTGGGTCAGAGTCCAAATTTAATGGTGCTGCAATAGGTGTGTTTTTCGATGGGATTGAATCATATTTGTATTTTCTTAACAAATCTCTGACATATTTTCCTTGGTTTATGAAAATTCCATTTTCAGTTTGCTTAATCTGAAGACCTAAGAAAAATGTTAATTCTCCCATTAAACTCATTTCATACTCAGATGACATGATTTTAGAAAACTTTTTACACATTGCATCATTAGTTGAACCAAATATAATGTCATCAACATAAATTTGTACCAATAAGATATTACCTTTTTCTTTCAAGATAAATAAGGTATTATCTATTGCACCTCTTTGAAAGCCATTTTTAAGAAGATGTTTAGTTAAAGTATCATACCAGGCTCTTGGGGCTTGTCTAAGACCATACAAAGCTTTGTTCAGTCTATAGACCCAGTGAGGATGCTTCTCATTGATGAAGCCTGGAGTCTGCTTAACATACACAACTTCTTCCAATGTTCCATTAAGGAACGCACTTTTGACATCCATCTGGAAGACTTTAAACTGCAGATGGGCTGCATAAGCCAGAAAAATTCTGATGGCTTCAAGTCTTGCAACTGGAGCAAAAGTTTCATCAAAGTCAACGCCTTCTGCTTGACAATAACCCTGGGCAACTAATCTGGCCTTGTTTCTTACAACATGGCCATCTTCATCCATCTTGTTTCGGTAGACCCATCTTGTACCAATGGGTTCTTTCTTTAACCCTGGTGGACAAGGAACAAGCTCCCACACATTATTCCTTTCAAACTGGACGAGCTCTTCTTGCATAGCTTCCACCCAGCTTGGGTCTGCCATAGCCTCGTCAATCTTCTTCGGTTCAATTAGTGATAAGAAGGTGACGTTTAAGCATTGCTCACTGGTGGCTCTTCTAGTCTGAACCCCACTATTTGGATCTCCCACAATCTGTTCAATTGGATGTGCTCGAGTCCATCTAGTGTATTGACTAGGCTGGTGAATTACAATATCAGTGCAAGTCACCTGTCGATCTTCTTCAGTTGCAGCAGCTTCTGGAGGAGGATCAGTCCAAACTACTTCTACATCCTCATCAGAGTCAATGAGGTCACGATTTGCATCATGAAATTCTTCATTAAAAGGCATTTCTTGAAGAACTGGAGAAGTTGGAGTTTGAACTGGTGCTGATATTGGAGTGGCACGTACATCAGATCCAATCACCAATTCCTGTGGTAAATTGAAATTGATGGAGGGATAGAATGATATTTGTATTTTCTTAACAAATCTCTGACATATTTTCCTTGGTTTATGAAAATTCCATTTTCAGTTTGCTTAATCTGAAGACCTAAGAAAAATGTTAATTCTCCCATTAAACTCATTTCATACTCAGATGACATGATTTTAGAAAACTTTTTACACATTGCATCATTAGTTGAACCAAATATAATGTCATCAACATAAATTTGTACCAATAAGATATTACCTTTTTCTTTCAAGATAAATAAGGTATTATCTATTGCACCTCTTTGAAAGCCATTTTTAAGAAGATGTTTAGTTAAAGTATCATACCAGGCTCTTGGGGCTTGTCTAAGACCATACAAAGCTTTGTTCAGTCTATAGACCCAGTGAGGATGCTTCTCATTGATGAAGCCTGGAGTCTGCTTAACATACACAACTTCTTCCAATGTTCCATTAAGGAACGCACTTTTGACATCCATCTGGAAGACTTTAAACTGCAGATGGGCTGCATAAGCCAGAAAAATTCTGATGGCTTCAAGTCTTGCAACTGGAGCAAAAGTTTCATCAAAGTCAACGCCTTCTGCTTGACAATAACCCTGGGCAACTAATCTGGCCTTGTTTCTTACAACATGGCCATCTTCATCCATCTTGTTTCGGTAGACCCATCTTGTACCAATGGGTTCTTTCTTTAACCCTGGTGGACAAGGAACAAGCTCCCACACATTATTCCTTTCAAACTGGACGAGCTCTTCTTGCATAGCTTCCACCCAGCTTGGGTCTGCCATAGCCTCGTCAATCTTCTTCGGTTCAATTAGTGATAAGAAGGTGACGTTTAAGCATTGCTCACTGGTGGCTCTTCTAGTCTGAACCCCACTATTTGGATCTCCCACAATCTGTTCAATTGGATGTGCTCGAGTCCATCTAGTGTATTGACTAGGCTGGTGAATTACAATATCAGTGCAAGTCACCTGTCGATCTTCTTCGGTTCAATTAGTGATAAGAAGGTGACGTTTAAGCATTGCTCACTGGTGGCTCTTCTAGTCTGAACCCCACTATTTGGATCTCCCACAATCTGTTCAATTGGATGTGCTCGAGTCCATCTAGTGTATTGACTAGGCTGGTGAATTACAATATCAGTGCAAGTCACCTGTCGATCTTCTTCAGTTGCAGCAGCTTCTGGAGGAGGATCAGTCCAAACTACTTCTACATCCTCATCAGAGTCAATGAGGTCACGATTTGCATCATGAAATTCTTCATTAAAAGGCATTTCTTGAAGAACTGGAGAAGTTGGAGTTTGAACTGGTGCTGATATTGGAGTGGCACGTACATCAGATCCAATCACCAATTCCTGTGGTAAATTGAAATTGATGGAGGGATAGAATGAGGTGTCACTGGTGGTGCTTTTCTTCTTAACTGGTTCCAATTTGTTGCAACTGGAAACATCTTTTGGTGAAACAACTGACTGATGAACTTGGTCAGTTTCACCAAAATTTATTGGAACAACTGGAGAAATATCAAGGCTTGGTCTCTTGTTGATTGCTTCAGTTGATTCGTCGAATGTGACATGAATTGTCTCATGAACCTTTTGGAGTCTATAATTATAAACTCTAAAGGCCTTTCGAATATCTGAATAGCCTAAGAATACACCTTCATCAGCTTTTGCATCAAACTTTCCAAGCTGACTGGAATCGTTTAAAATATAAACTGGACAACCAAATACATGAAAATATCCAATATTTGGTTTACGATTCCTGAGTACTTCATAGGCAGTCTTCTTATGTCTCTTGATGTAGACTGACCGGTTTTGGGTGTGACAAGCAGTTGCAACTGCTTCAGCCCAGAAACTGGTGGGAAGACCTGATTCAGATAGCATACTTCTGGCTGCTTCTATCAGTGTGCGATTCTTTCTTTCCACAACTCCATTCTGCTCTGGAGAGTGTGCTGATGAGAAGTTTTGAGAGATGCCAGTGTCATTGCAAAATGTTTCAAGTACCTTATTTTGAAATTCAGTACCATTATCACTTCGCAACTGACAGACTTTTCGAGTATACTTGAGTTCAATTCTTTTGATGAGAGAGATGATTTCAGCAGGTGCATCACTTTTGGATCTAAGGAATACCACCCAACAGTATCTGGTGAATTCATCGACCACAACTAGAGTGTATTTCTTCCCAGCTCTAGTTTGAACATTCACTGGACCAAAGAGATCCATATGTAGCATGTGAAGAGGTTCAGTGATGCTAAAGTTTTGCCTAGTTTTGAAACTGGCCCTTTTCTGCTTGCCCATCTCACACCCTGGACATGGCTTTTCTTTATTAAAAGAAATCTGTGGTATCCCATCAACCAGTTGTTTGCGAGACAACTTGTTAATATTTTTGAAATTAAGATGGGATAATCTTTTATGCCACAGCCAGTTGGTGTCTTCATCAGCCTTGGTATAGAAGCACTGCTCTTTTGGAGCTGGTTCCATATCCATGATGTACACATTACCTTTTCTTGGTGCAACCATCACCACTTTCCAATCCTTGTTAAATATGGTGCCTTGAGCAATATCGAACAAAACTCTGTAGCCATCATCACAAAGTTGGCTGACACTGATCAGGTTGTATTTCAAACCATTCACAAATGCAACTCTCTTGAATTCGACCTGTCCGTTATTGAGCACACCATATCCTTCAGTCTTTCCATTTTGATCATTACCAAACGTCACTGCCGGTCCATCTTGGACAGTGAACTCTTCAAGCAGGGGCTTACATCCAGTCATAGTCCGGCCAGCAGCGCTGTCCAGATACCAGATATTCTTCTTTCGATCGCCCTGCACACCCACAAAAATCATCAGTTATTTTTGTGAACCCATCTTTTCTTGATGGGTTCACTGGACTTCTCTACAGAAGTCACAGTTGATTGTTGTGGTGGTAAATTGAAGACTACATCTGGATCTTTTTTACCAGATCCAGGTGCAGGAGTAAAAACGATTGGTATTTGATACCTGCTCCCCTTTTTCTTATCAGATTTAGTTCCAGATGGAACATTCTTTTGTTTTGGTTTTGAAGGGGGTTTAATATTTTGTTTTAAAACTGGAGGTGATGAACCTCCTTCCAGATTTTTGATCCGGGCAGTACAACTCTGAACCTGTCGAGACAAAAGTTGGAGTTGACTTTCCAGTTTAAACAAAATATTGTTTTCATCAGGCTGCTGAACCTTGGACCTTGGTTCAGCTGGAGTTTTAGTCTTTTGGGTCTTGGGCTCCTTAGACTTCTGAGGTAAGGGCTTGTTACCAGTGGCCTTTTTAACTGGAGCACTAGCCTGTTTGGCTCCAGGTTTAACCTCAATGGGGGTGGTCTCAATGGGTTCAGTTTCAACAGCTTCAGGTTGATCATAAGAAGTTTCAACCCTGAGAGCTGGAGGCAATGCATGAAGATCTGGTATGAGAGCTGCCATTTCCAGATCTCCAGATTTCCATGCATTTTTCTGGGCATCAATTGTTCTAGAAAATGCATCATAGTTCTTTCCAGATGCTTTTACCCATGACTTGATAATCATTTGTTCTTTTTCAAGATCAGAAATTAATTTTTGATTATCAAATTCCAAAGCCTCAATTTTT
>CM067175.1:49898663-49921968 GCA_034093135.1 Erigeron breviscapus | reverse complement strand
ATTTTCAATTCCTTTTAACATTATCTGATTAATCTCTTACTGTGAGTCCCTCGATAGCTATGGATCGCTCTCGAGATCATCTATGGTTATGTCGTGAGTGCGGAATCCTCACGAGATAACTGTTTGATTAGTTATCTATATTATTGCTAATTAACAAGAGTGTAATCAGCCTTAAATACTCTATATTCGTTTGCTACAGATTGCCAACGAACTTAGAAGCTGTAATTGTGTGTGATATATCGACTGGATGCCTCAATTTTGGGTTTCCAATCGTTTATATACGTTTATAATCGATATTGGGCCTGCTGGGCTTTGTTCTTACGAACTTAGCAGCCCAGCCCTTAGAACGAATATAATCTTCGTTCGTTCCTAACGAAGATCATCTTCGTTAGTACTAAAACCATCAACATCTTATGCTTAGTGTCGGTGTATGATTAATTGCCAGCCATGAGACTTTCATGGGTCAATTATGATAAACAGATATTTATATATTAGTAGTCATTAGCCAAGTGTTTAGCCCGTCATTTAATTTAAATAGTTCACGTTAATTTGTAAAAATTTTAAATGTGATTCTATTAAGGCATTTAGACAATATACCTTAGGATTTGGTGTCTTTCATTTTAAAGTTTAAACGCCTTTACCATTTCAACTATTCTAGTTGTCTGCAAGGTAGCATATTAAAATAGACAAATTTCTATTTTTAATTGACCTGAAATTTTACGGATGTAATGGGACCATCTGCTCCTCCCTCTTGGGCTTCAGTACCCAAACCAAGTATCTGGATCAAATCCTGAGGAGTAAACTGGATGACTTGATTATTCACCGTAGCTTCAATCCTCTGATTGTCTCCAGCAATGTATCTAGCAGATGCCCAGAATTGACGAAGATACGTCAATCTAATCACTGGGTTGGCAGTGAAAACCCTTCTGATTTTGGATCGTTGAAGGAACTCCAAAATCTGAAAAAACTCAGCTGCATTCTCCTGATTGACGTCCAAGTTAGTCAAGTAATTATGATTATTATGGAATTGTCTCTCAGCCATCTGCAAAAAGATACAAACAACAACCAAACAATCGGTTAGCAACAGCACATAAAGCCGAACTTTAAAGCTCTTAACATTTTCTATGCCCCTGAAACTCTTAGTTTCATCGGCTCTGAAAATGTTATCAACTTTAACAATCGACAAACAAGTTGAACGATAAAAATCTTAGTGTTTTCCAAGATATTGAAACCCTTTGTTTCATAATCCTCTAAAACAATACCAATTTTATTGAATCAACACGTCGAAATTAAAACATTTAAGGTTTTCCAAGGTCGCGAAACCATTTGTTTCATAACCTTCCAAAACATTTTTGGTTTTAATAAACGACACTTTGAACTTTACTAAATTTAACTAAAACCATTTGTTTTTCTTAAATTTTAAAGTTCAATATTATAAGGCAATTTGCATTTTCTAATTTGACTTATTTGAAATATTTTCCATTTTGAAAATTTTTCGTAGTCCTAGAACAAGCAAATTCCTTATACACACACATATGGTGACAATACACACATATAGTGTCGGGTTTGACTAGTCAATGCGTGTTATGTTTCATATTTTACTTGTTAACAATTTTTCTTATTTAAAAATTTTCTAAGTCATGAAACACGCATACATTGCCACAACACGCAAATGGTGATAAACACGCAAATGGTGTATTTGACATTAAGAACTCGCAAAAGGGAGTTGACCAGTCAAATGTGTGTTCTATGTGATGACGTCATCACAACACGCAAAATCTGAAGAATTTTGAAGATGTGCATCTGGGTCATAAGAACACGCATATGGTGTATGAACACGCATATGCAGATCGTCATCTCCAAAACTCAAACAGATGATTTGAACCCCAAAACTCTTAAATCTAGTACGAATTGATACGTATTTATCCGATTTATCAGTTTATTGGTTCCATTTCCTTATCTATTTCATTTAATTAGTCCCTTTTAGTGATTTTATAACCGAAATATAAAACCCCAAATCTTGACTATAACCCATGAAAAGTGGATTTAGAAATCATGTTAATCATATACCTTTGTTCGATATGTGTTAATGTAAGTGTTTCTTATGTCTTAAACACGTATAGATCAAGTTATGTGAATCGAAGTGTGAACAGTGCTCGGACAGGGAACACGCAAATGGAGAGGTTTTTAGGAAGAACACGCAAATGATTACAAAACTATCATTAAATGCGTGTTATTTTCCTATTTATATCCATTTAAAACACGCAAACCCTAGAGACACTGAAACACGCAAATCCGGCCCACTATGCCAGAACGCGCATATTCGGCCCATTATGCCAGAACACGCATATTAAGCCCAAAATGAAAACACGCATATATCAGCCCACTTTGCTTAATACGCATTTAACACTTAGCCTAATTTTCTTGACTCATGTGAACCTTGACTTTCTAAAAGGTCAACCTTCACGAACTTGATTAACACATTGAAAATTCACCAAGAATTTTCTTGAACCCGATATGATTAACGAAAAGAATTCTTTAGAGACCACGATAAGACAGACACCGAATTTAAATTCTATATCACAATTCTTAGCATTTGTCTCGATAAAGAAATTCTTGATAATTGTCACCACTTGAACAAACTTACAATGTACGATCATTAATTAAGACCCGATATGTCACTAATTAATGAATTACAAAGCACCATTGTTAAGTATTTGACAATAACAGACATTGGACACAATCAATGCTGTTAATTAAATTCAAATACAACAAAAATAAAGACATAAGATTGTATTTGATAAACAATCTCTCCATCTATATCTTTGTCTCCGTTTGAATTTCGTTGAGTTGTTGACGTGTAAGTGTACTCTGCTTCCATTTTAAGCTTAAGTTTTCTCCATTCCGGACTGGATAGACCCAATTTTCATACACTTTGGAGATCCTTTATCTTAATGGTAGACACACATCCAGTTAAGATAAATAATTCTGCGACCACATCAGCAAACCCATGAGATCCATACAATACATGTATTCATCCCAATGGTAAATAATTGAACGAAAACACTTAAACCGATATATAACAGATAATCAATGACTGATTCTCCCAATTAAGATTAGAATCAAAGCCTTTATCATGTTCGCTCACACATTAATTATTTTTGATTCAATTATTTAAAGTAAATTGCAAATCAAAATATCTGTCAAATATATCAACTCAGTGGCTCCGTTTGACCTATTTTGACCGAAACCTTAAGTGTTTCACTTAATCTTTTGTGCAATTTACATGTAAGACTTAATTCAAGGTGTACCAAACACACTCAAATTAGTCTTTACTTACACTATACCCTTATCATGATACACATTTATTCGGTGTTCACTAAGAACACAACTAACTCCCCCTGGAAACCAGATACCCTAAGTAACATTGTCTCTCGTGCAATAGAACCCCTTTTCTGAATAAGAACGCTTCTTGAGAAATGGTGACTAAGGATTACTCATTCCAGCCAACTGGACTAGCAACTCGAAAAGCGATTGATCAAAGGCCTTAGTGTAACCATCATAAATAAATCAACTTTGCATATTCATCATAGGATAACAACCATTATATGAATAATCATGTTATCTCAAATGATTTATTAACAAGCATAAAATAAAGTAGCACTTTATATATACTCGTTTTTCCCAAATACGTTCCTTTATAAACAAATTATAAATAACATACATAGGACTTGCACAATGATTTATAATGAGGAAAATACAATAAACGTTTGATAACCCAATATGTTATCTAATGAAACTGTGCCTAGGACTCAGTCACCGATCACCGAAAATGCATGGTCCTCCTGGACTGTGTCCTCCACACGAAAGATAAGCACTTAGTTGCGAAACGGTACCCAAGCCTCAGTAGACTTGAATTTACCGTCCTTATCTTTCACTGAGACATTTGTCCAATATCCATCACTCTCAGTGGGAGTTCTGGATTTTGAAGTCTGTCTTTGTTTCTCGGCATCCTCTCAGGAGATAGCTCAATCTTTCTCCTGGGACTATGCTTTTGAAACATTGAGGAACGACCAGTCTTTACCGTTCCTGTGAAGCGATCATAAAAACATGTATCATCTTCACCAACACGATTAAAGAATCCTCGTCTTGGAGTGGGATTCCTCTTAGGAGTTTTGCTATGAACTTGGCCACCATTTGAAGTCTTCTTTGGAGATACACTTCTTGGTTTTCCATGTTCCTTAGCAACATAACTCGAGGGATTTCTAGAAACATAATCTTCATAGTATTTCTTCTTATAATCCCTCATAAAAGTTGGATTTGAAGTACTAACTTGATTATTTCTAGGCAAACCACTCCGTGCGGGTGAGTTCCTTTGAGAAAATCTTTTAGGTGAAACACTCGTTGACCTATCTTCAACTTATTTACCTGATATGTCCCACGGTGTATCAATATACCAAAGTATATTGAACACAGAACAGTTGTAGAGGGGGGTGAATACAACTTTCTTCAATCTTTACAAACTTTTTAACACAAAACATTTTAAGATTCAGTTTATGAATATTAAGCAAGTAAGTAAAGAGAAGGAATCATTAAAACAGTAAAGCAATAAAGAATTAAAAACATTCTTGAACACAGATTGTTATTTTCAAATGTAATCCTTTATTAAGAAATAATCTATACAAAGAATTACAGGGTTGTTGCGGAATAAAGATAGCCTATAGATATCTAAACAACCCGATGAAATGACAAACAACAATCAATAAGTTTCAGCTCAAGAGAATCAGCCCAAGCTGATCTCGTACAGACTAAGCTGTGTGTAAGAGCAGAGAAACTTGTGTGAAGAATGATTCTCAGGAAATGCCACACGTATGCAATCCATGAATGAGGCTTTTATAGGCACAAGCGCTCATTCATTAGGTGTCCGTTGCAGCTACGTGTTCTTCAATCAGTGGTTGATGAAGGAATAATCAATCGTGCCTTTCATGGT
Source organism: Erigeron breviscapus (assembly GCA_034093135.1). NCBI lineage: Eukaryota > Viridiplantae > Streptophyta > Magnoliopsida > Asterales > Asteraceae > Erigeron > Erigeron breviscapus. Next base: position 49,916,978 of record CM067175.1, on the reverse strand, counting down.
ACTTGTGGTCCCCCACGTACTGACGCACATTCTTCATCAACCAATAGAGTATGGACACGCATATGTAAAACCAACCACCAACCTGGATCCTAGGATTCTTCCTAGTCACGTCATTTGTCCTTATCTTCAATCCAGGTTGTTATTTTCACTTGATTGTCAGACACAGATTGGGCGTTTGTTAAGGCACCAATCTGCCTAAGTGTTTCCAAGCTGACTGCTAATCCCAAGCTGTCTTCCACTAACATCTTGGTCTTCTATCTTCAATCCTCCTCTTCGACTTGGACTGCATGCTAATACATTTGATGCAGCTTGAATAACACTTGCTTCCATAAGATATTACAATTACAAAACATGAAGCATGATCTGGGTCAGAGACAGATCGTAAGCTGTGTCAGCTTTGTCTGACCCAGATCAGATTACAAGAACCAAAGATTACTAAGTGTTTATAGGTCAGATTTGTCATCATTAAATTTACAATAAACATTGGGACTCAACAATCTCCCCCTATTTAACCCAACTACACTTCTAACTATCAGCTTACAAAGAATCAAAGAAAAATATGACTAACAGCTTGTGACCCTTTGAATCTTTTGGGTTCTTTTCAATCTGATATGAAATTCTAACAAGACAACTGAATTTGTACAACTACTTGTATATTAGAGAAATACAAAGTGTTACAATAAGACTTTATTCCCCAATTAACTCTACAGTTTCTTGTTTAACTTCAAAAGATGGAGCAATCCTCACATCTACTTTTCTATCTAACCCTTCATCTATAAGGAACTGCTCATACCCATACTTGTTCATGAAATTTTAACATAAAATTTGTTAGGTCGAGAATCGACCATGTATAATTTGTTCAGAAATAGCTTGAAGTTTAGTGAAGACATTACTTCAGAATTCTGAGATGTCTCAGAATTCAGAACTCCTTCACTGAAGCTTCACTTCAGTTCAGATCTACGTATCAGAATACCATTCAGAATGAAGTCAAAGACTGAAGTCTGAAGAAGAGAATCATCTCAGAAGCGAGCATCAAAATGATTCTACCAGATCGAAGACTGAAGCATCTCAGTGATAAAGTACTTACAACACTTTACACTGATTACGAGGAAGACTTTTACTTTACACCTTTATCCAGTTAATAGAATTATCTATTAATAAAAGGTACAAAGTATAGGTTAGGAACCTAGTACTATAAATCACATCAAGTGACTTATATACTCTTCCTTGTGCAGCATGTAAGGAATTATGGCTTAATTCCTTAAATGCTCACAACCACATTTGTACGACATTGTCCATGTCATCATGAACTTTGTCTATAAATACAAAGTCTTCTCACAACTTGCAAAATGCTTGAACTATTGCATTGCAACTTGTGAGATATACTCTAAGCAAAACTTACGAGTATTTCCAAGTCATCTTGATCACTTGTATTTTCGGGATTGTTTAGATATTTACACTTGGGTGTTTATCTTTGTTCCGCAACAATCCTTGTATTTGTTTATATATCAATAAATCAAATACATTAGAAAACAACGTGTCTCAATGCTACATACTTGATTATATTTACATATATCTTTATATAGTTTCTGCCATTTGTTCTTGCATTAATTCATATGTCATTTGTTTCTTGTTATCCATATCTGGATCGTAAACTAAACTTGTCCATCAAGATTAGTTGTACTTGCCAGTCGGGTTTAGTCATTCGTCTTTATATTTGGGACTCAACATACAGATTGTCAAGATCATGAGTTTCCCAGCTTGTCTCAAATCCTTTTCTTGTGAACCTGATGCTTGGAATGGACTTTCCCTTCCTTCTTTTAAGTTGAACCTGGAGGATTGGTTCTGGATGCTTTCTATAGTTGATCTTTTCTGTTACTTTTCTTTTCTCCATAGCATCAAACTAATTATGGGCTTTCACACTTTCTTTCACATCTTTAACCTTCTGTGATGGTGTAGAATGAACCACCACTTCTTCTTTCCTTTTCCTTTGCTCACAACTTTTCTTTTGGAACCAATGGCTGCAAGATCTTCTTCATCTTCCTTATTTAATTGTTCTTGAACAGCCTTGGCAATTTCAGAATCAGACTTAGTTGCAGCAATTCTCTCTCTTTCTAATCTGTCCTCCTTTATCATTTTATAAGCCACCTCAACTGTTACCCCAAGCTGTGGAGCTTTCAAGTTGCAATCTCCCAATCCTTTTCTTTCTCAGTTAAGATCTTCACACCACTTGACCCAACTTCTGTTGTTCTTTTCTTGATCATGAACTAGGACAGAGTGGCTGTGTCTTCACTAGATGAAGATTCATCAATTTGTTCTTTGGGAGCTGGGTCAGCTTGAGTTGGCACAGCTTGCACAGGAACAGCTTGGGAGGACTTTCTTTTCTTTTCAACTTTCTTATCTTTTTCAAAACCAACATCCTTCCTTATATCTCCCATTTCAGCATTAACAGTCTCCCCCTTGGTTGTATCATTCTCCTTTTCAGCCTCTTCATTTATTTTTCCAACATATTCACCACCAGACTCAGATTCTGGTCTTTTTATCTCCTCGTCTTTCTTCTCACCTTCCACCTTAGAACCATACACAACCATTCTTCTATCATTGAATGCCTCTTCAACTCTAGCCTTATTCAGTCTTTCTTTCAGTCTATCAAAATATTCTTCAATCTCCTTGTCAACCTGAGCTTGTTGTCTTTCTCTTTCTAGCTCTATTTCTACTTCACTCATAGCACTCCTCTTTCTCTTAGTAGCATTCTTCTCCCCCTTTTTGTCATCATCAGTAGGGAAAGAGCTCACTGGAGTAGCAAAGAGGCCTTTGAGATCCTGGTTGATTAAGTCGATCTTGACATTTGTAAGACAGCAGGCTCTTTTTAGCTTAACATAATCCTCATGGAGGAGTTCAATCTTGGATTTCACACCCTTAGAGACTTCAATCAGATCATTCTTGAAATCTTCTTGTGACTTGTTTGCAGATCGAAGTTCAATGGTGACTTCCCTTGTAAACCTGGTTGCAGCTTTCTCAATCTGACCCAGAGTACTCTTGTTTCTTTCATTTTCTTCATTGACTGCCTTAGTAAGACTATCAAGAGACTCTGTCAGCTTGCTCTAGTTCTGCTGCATCAAATCAACTGCTTTCTTAACATATTCTTCCAATGCAGTCTGATCTTGACTCAGCTTATCCACCTTCTTATCCGTCAAATCCTGATCCTTTTGGATCTTTTCCAAGCATTCGGTCAGCTTTGAGCTCTCAACCTTAGAGGTTGAAATGAACTCAGTGAGCTGAACCACCACATCTGAAAATGAGATAGTGGCAGCTTGGGAAGAACTTGTAGTTGGCTTAAAAGCCACTGACTCTGGAAAAAGCAGCCTACAATCCTTAATATCAGGTTCATTGGGCATATTTAGAAGGGGGTGGAGGTTAAAGGAGTTTTAGAACATTTGCTCATGAGTGTGAGTCTCATGAGTGGATCTGTCAGAATTGATGATGAGTTGGTCAGCCTGAAAAAGATTAACGTTTAATTCAGGCTGAGGGCCAGTGGGAATGTGTTGATCTTGATTTTGATCAACTCCTCTACTGGCATCTTCCATCAGAGCATCCCTTGAGGATGGATGGGCAAACTCATCATCGAATGAAGAATTACTTCCAGAGATAGTGATCAAATTCTCATTGACATCGAGAGGACCATCAATGGTTCCCTTTGCTGCACAAGGGGCTAGCATAACTGCCTTAAAGACAGTCATGTAACCTACAGAATCCCTCTGTCCGAGGACAGATGCAGACACAGACTCTGCAGGTGTAATGTTTTGTGCATTTGATTGCCCTTCAACAGAGGTGTGTTGTTGAACCAAAGTATCCTTAGGGAGAATTGAGGCATGTACCCCCCTTGTGACATAGAAGGGGCATTGACAGCCTGTGCAGACTCAGAGTGTAAGAGAGAAGGAGTCTGATCAGCTTGGGGAGGAGAAGTAGTGTCACCAATGCGTTCGATACTTCTCTCCTTTGGCTGACCATCCTCAGAAATAATGTGTATTGACTCTGGCTCACTTTGGATCTGGGCTAGATCCACTGTTATCCCTTTAATGATATCATCAACCTTTTGGGAGGCTGATGATGGCGATATAGGTGCAGACACAATATGACCTTGGGAGGAGGTCTTTCTTTCAATACCGTCACCCTGTTTAGAGGGTTGGGTAGCAGTAGGTGTTCCCTTTAACTCGTCTACACTCTTTTGGGAGAGTGCAGATGGGTGTGGTGATTTCGGCTTGTCAGCTTGGGTGGCAGGGACAACTTTGGAACGTTCCTTAGCTTCCCCTGCACCTTGGGGGATCTCAAGATTGGATGAAGCATTATCAACCCCAGAAGCTGACACAGATTTCTTTTGCGATCTTTTCTTTTTGGCCTTGTGAGGTACTAAGTCCTCAATAAGGGGTCTTTTAGAATCAGATTTTAAAGGAGTGGACGAAGGTGTGGCTAGGGTGGCTGATGTTTTGGCCAACCATTCACCCTCTTTTGTAGGAGTAGAATATTGAATAGATTCAGAAGAGTTTGAGGGTTCAGAAGCATGTGTACCTGGGCCCCCCTGATTAGCAGATTGAGTATCAGACTCAAATCGCATCGAAGAAGGGATAGCTTCCCCAAGTGCTTCTTGTTCCTCTTCTCTTTTCCTGCAGAAATCAAGGTAGATCTGCATTGCTCGGGTCAGACCCTGCACAGATACCTTGGGACTATTGAAGATTTTGTTAATGATAGACTTGCATTCCACAGTCTGACCAGTTGCCAGACTGTAATCATTGTCAAGAATAGCTTCAATGATAAGAGCAAGAATCCTACCATAAGGTATGGTAAGACTCTTCTTATGAACACGATCAACAAGGTCCTTAAAGATTAAGCCAGCAAAATCTATTCTGGTCATAGTGACCATTGCATGAAAAATCTGCAATTCTAGAACATTAGTCTGATCAAAGCTGTCTGCCTTTACTTGTAAGGTTTTAGAAATTGTGCTCAATAAGTAGTTCCAAATACCAGTTAAATGTTTCATTTTAACTACTGAAGCCAATGGACCAGTATATCCAACTTCTTGTAAAACATTTTTGGCTTCAGTATGAGACACAACATTATCATATTCATCATCAGGCATATAAGACAGCTCAAAAGCAGACCTAAGCCTCTCATAAGAAATATATACCTTTTTCTTACCGTTGAGGATTGAGCCATAGATTGCAGCATCTCCTTTCTTGTTCTGTTTCACAACACAGCTCGCCCAAAATTCACACAGGAGATCTTGAAACACCCAGTCTGGCTTCTCAATCATCACCTTTCCGAAAGGATGATTCCATAAGAAAGCCACAATCTCATCGTATCCTTTTGCCCATGAAGGAGGATAGATATTGGCATAAACCAGACTGCCAATCTTGATTTTACCAGTATCAAGATCAGCCGGAACCACTACAACATTGCTTCCCACCACATAAGATGAAAGCTTATTAGCTCTTACAGGAGCTGGGTATCGACTTTCAGGTTTAGAATTAGATGGAGAATCATTAGTATGAATAGAAACAGATGATGATGCCATTTTGAAAACAAATTTTAGAAGAAATTTAATAAAACAGTAATCAGATTAGAGAGAAAAATTGATTTAGAAGAATATGAACAAGTGATTTGGGATTTAGGTTAAATGAAAGTTATATACAAACACTTAAAATATCCCATTTGAAAAAGTTGGAGAGAGAAAGATTTTGATTGGAGGATCAACAAGTAGTGGTGGTACTTTTTCAGTAACCGACTGTGACCACTACACGTGTCACACTCCAATAGGATCAACAAGTACACTGAATAAAATAATGAAAGTAATAAAACACACTGAGATATTTAATAACAAAAATAACCACGAAGCTGGGTCAGACTCAGCTTACCCTCTTTCACTTGAAACGTACCAAGTGTGAAAGGGTAGTCTGGGTCTGACACAGCTTACCCTCAAAATTTAGTAGAACTCTAAGGGGTCAGATTTGCTATTACTTAGCTCACTACTTTTTACAAATTAAGCATACCTAGCTTACTTATGAGGTAGTTGAACCTTGATTCATCCAATGGCTTTGTGAACAAATCAGCAAGCTGATTGTCCGTTGGAATGAAGTGGAGTTCAAAATCTTCTTTCATTACATGATCCCTGATGAAATGATATCTTATATCAATGTGCTTGGTCCTTGAATGAAGCACAGGATTGTTTGAAATTGCTATGGCACTGGTACTGTCACAAAAGATTGGAGTTTTTGTTGCAGTGACACCATAGTCTTGAAGCTGATATTGCATCCAAAGAATTTGAGAGCAACAACTTCCTGCAGCAACATATTCAGCTTCTGCAGTGGAGATAGAAACTGAATGCTGCTTCTTGCTGGACCAGCTTACAAGTCTATTGCCAAGCAATTGACAAGCTCCTGAAGTACTTTTTCTGTCAATCTTACAGCCTGCAAAGTCAGAATCTGAATAGCTAATTAGATCAAATCCTGAGTCTTTGGGATACCAAAGACCCAGATTGGGACTACCTTTAAGGTATCTAAAGATTCTTTTCACAGCCTTAAGATGAGATCCCTTAGGACTAGCTTGATATCTTGCACAAAGACATGTAGCAAACATAATATCTGGTCTACTAGCAGTCAAGTAAAGTAATGATCCTATCATACCCCTATAAGCTATAATGTCAACGGATTTGCCATTTTTATCTTCATCCAGCTTATCACCAGTTCCCATAGGAGTTTTCATAGGTGAGCAATCAGTAAAACCAAATTTGTTCAAGAGATCTTTAACATACTTTCCTTGGTTTATGAAAATTCCATTTTTAGTCTGTTTAACTTGTAAACCCGGAAAATAGTTTAGTTCTCCCATCATGCTGATTTCATACTTTTTAGACATTAATTCAGAAAACTTTTTGCAAAGTCTTTCACTGCTAGACCCAAATATTATATCATCTACATAGATTTGCACAAGCAGGATATCACCATTATACTTTCTCACAAACAAAGTCTTGTCAACATTACCTCTTTTGAAGTTGTTAGCCAATAAGAATTTAGACAAAGTATCATACCATGCCCTTGGAGCTTGCTTCAACCCATAGAGAGCCTAGTCAAGCTTGAACACATGGTCAGGAAACTTTGAGTTTTCAAAACCAGGAGGTTGTTCAACATAGACTTCTTCTTCCAATTTTTCATTTAGACTTCACATCCATTTGATAGACTTTGAAACCTTTGTGTGCAGAGAAGGCCAAGAACATTCTGATTGCCTCTAATTTTGCCACTGGTGCAAAAGTCTCATCATAATCAATTCCATCCTCTTGTCTGTAACCAAGAGCTACCAATCTTGCTTTATTTCTGGTCACAACTCCCCTTTCATCCATTTTGTTTCTGTAGACCACTTGGTTCCAATCACAGTCTTGTGATGAGGTCTTGAAACAAGTTCCCAAACCTTATTTCTTTCAAACTGTGTTAACTCATCTTGCATTGCATTTACCCAAGAAGGATCTGCCAGAGCTTCATCAACCTTAGTTGGTTCCATCTTGCTTACAAAATTGACAAACATGCAGAAGTTGCCTGTTGCCTTTCTTCTTGTTTTCACACCAGAGAGTGGATCACCAATGATTTGGTTAATTGGATGACTCTTTGTCCATCTGGTAACTGGGACAATGGACTGATTCAGATTAGATGGTTCAGCATGATCAGCTTGAGGAAGAGGCTGATCAGCTTGGACAGGAATGGAGGAGTCTGAACCAGTTGGAGAGTCATTTAATGGATTCTGAACAATTACTTCAGTAGGAGCAGGATCAGCTTGTGCATTTTCAAAGATTGGAATTTCTTCTTCTTCTTCTATAAGTTGCTCCCCTGAGTTTGAGCATTATCAGCTCCAACTGGAGGATTAGTTGGAGGCTCATTCTCAGGTACAACCAGTTCTTCAAAATTGAAGTCTTCATGTTCAGGAGGAGAGCAATCTGGCTTAGAACAACCTTCATCAATGCTTACATTAACAGAGTTCTCAATTGTTTTAGTTCTCTTGTTGTAAACTCTGTAGGCCTTCATCATGGTTGCATATCCAAGGAGGATACCTTCATCTGATTTCTCATCAAACTTTCCAAGATGGTCTTTCTGATTCAGAATGTAGCAAGGACTTCCAAACATTCTTAGGAAACCAATCTCAGGTTTTCTCCCCCTAAGAAGTTCATATGCAGTCTTCTGGTGCCTTTTTACAATGAGGGATCTGTTCTGGGTAAAGCAAGCTGTGTGTACTGCTTCAGCCCAGAAATGAGACTTGTTCTTTCACAATGAGGGATCTGTTCTGGGTAAAGCAAGCTGTGTGTACTGCTTCAGCCCAGAAATGAGACTTGACATTGTTTTGAGCCATCATGGATCTGGCAGCTTCAATAAGAGTTATGTTTCTTCTTTCTGCAACACCATTTTGTTGAGGAGTTCTGGCAGCTGAGTAGACTTGTGAAATTCCCTTTTCACTGCAAAAAGAATTAAGAGTGATATTTTTGAATTCAGTACCATTATCACTCCTTAATTGCCTAACAGGCCTTTTGTAGAGAATTTCAGCTTGCTTGATGAAATGAATAATGCTGTCAGCAGCTTCACTCTTGTGTCTTAGAAAGAAAACCAGGTGTATCTTGAATACTCATCAACAATTACCAAGGAGTACCTCATTCCAGTAAATGATGGAGTACTGATTGGTCCAAATAAGTCCATATGAAGCAGATCCAAACAATTATCAATGGTTGAGCATGTTTTAGACTTAATAGTTGCTTTATGTTGCTTGCCATTCTCACAAGCACCACACAGCTTGTCCTTCTCATAATTGATCACTGGAAGACCAGACACCAACTCTTTCTTACACAGCTTGTTGATGTCTTTGAAATTCATATGAGACAGCCTTTTATGCCACAACCAATTCAGCTCATCTTGAGACTTTGACATGAAACAGACTTCTCTAGTGACAGTTGGATTTCTCATGTCAAAAGAATACAAAGACTCATCCCTCTTTGCAATAAGAACCACATTGCCTTCTAAATCAAGAACAATTCCCTTATCAGACCTGAATCTCACTTAGTAACCAGCATCACACAAGTGACTCACACTGATCAGATTGTGCTTCAAACCATTAACATATGAGACTCTTCTGAAAGTAAGAGGACCATTTGAAAGTACACCAAAACCTTCAGTCTTTCCTTGAGAATCATCTCCAAAATTAACATTAGGACCAGCGCGAATCCTAAAGCTACATAGCAGGGACTTACATCCGGTCATATGCTTGGAACATCCACTGTCCAAGTGCCAGGTATTATCGTCATGACTGCCCTGCAATTATGATAAGAGATTAGTTCTTTTTGGGAACCCATCTAAAGATGGGTTCACCAGAGCTGACCTTCTGGTCTGACTCAGATTGGGTAACTAAACACAGACTCTTATCACATTTTGAAACCCATTGTTGCTTGGTCTGTCCTTTACCAGATTCAAAGTTCTTTCTAGCAACATTCAGAGTTTCCTTCTGAACAAAACCTTTGCCTATTCCAGCTTTCTTACATTCAGCTCTCAATTTTCTTTGATCAACAGTTTTTGGATCAGACACCTTCTTAAGAAAATTGGTTTTCATTGACACCTTATCAGTTCTGGACTCAACATATTTTAAGATCATCTTTCAGAGTCAGACTTGGTGTTACTTGAAACAGACTCAGATTTTGTTTGTGACTCATTTCCTAGAGAACCAGACTTCTTACTCTTTAAAAGCTTTATTTTCTCTTTAGGAACACTGTGATCTCTATCCTTTCTTTTATTTCTCTTTAAACTATTCTTGTTTGTTTTATTTGAATCTGACACAGATTGGGTGATGGTCAGTTTGGACAAGTCAAGACTTTCTTCAGGTTTTAACTCAACAACCTGATCAGCTTCAGACACAGCTTCAGCAATGGTCTGACACATAGTTTCAGGATCTTTAAACCCAATACCAGATTTCTGAACCAACTTAATTGGTTTAGAAATAGTTTCTTTGGTTTGGACTTTGGGTGGTGAAGGAGGCTGATAACAAGGCTCCATAGCACATATTTCTGCAATGGCTATGGCCCTATTATAATCACCATCAAAAATGGCTTGGATCTGCTGAGGTATTTGTTCATTAACACACTTAGCAACTCTTTTGGAACTTATACACCATGTTTCAGTAATTTGTTTAACCTTTAAAAAACTTTTCTTCTGCAGTTTTAGCTTCTTTAATCAAAATGGAGTTTAATTGCTTTTGAGCTTTAACTTCAGATTCTAGTTTTTCAATGGTGTGACTCTTAGAGCTGTTATCAAGTTTCAAAATATGTATTTCCTTTTTGAGTTCTTGATTAAAGTGTTTTTGTAGCAAAACCTCATCACCAAGTTTATTCAGTCTGGACAGTTTATCATTATCAGACAGATTGGAAAAAGAAGTTACCTCAGGTGGAGCAGTCTGACTGGTAGATGCCTGGTGAGCTGACTCAGATTGCTGTTGCATTTTCACCAGATCTTCAGCAAATCTTTGAGTAGCTTCTTTAGCCATGAAACACTTGGCATCTTTGTACAGCTCATCATCAGATGATGTGGCACTTTCAGCCCAGTCTTTGGCTACCAAACTCTTCTCATTTTTGTTCACCTTCTCAGTCAGCTCAGCTACTTGTGCTTTCAAGGCTTTGTACTTAGTCTTGAGCTTAGAGTATTTTTCACCTCTTCCACCTTTGGCTGGCACAGCTTGAGCAGTTTCTTTGGATCTGCAATCTCCAGCCATATGTCCAGTCTTGCCACACTTGTAACAAGTGACCTTGGACATATCAAATGGCTTCTTGGTCTTATCAGCTTGGCCACCTCTTCCTTTTCCTTAAACTTATTAAAGGATCTCCTTCTGATCCTTTCAGCCAACATAGCTACTTCATTAGCTAGTTCATCACCATCCAGATTCATCACATTCAGATTCAGCACAAACAGAGTTAGGATTTGACATTACAGGAATATCATCAACACAAGGAATGATCTCATTACTAATTGAACTAGGGTGTTTAGTCATAGAAGCAACAAGTGCAGCAGCAGGCTGACTATAAGAATCACCCATAGCAATTAACTTTTCAGCCTCTGAACATTCTTGGTTATGAAGCAAACCAAAAAATCCAGGGAGATCAAGATCATGATAAACAGAACTTAATTTAACAGAAGAAATATAGTTGTTCCATTTGGGTGGTAATGAATCAAGAAATTTGCTCTTTAAAACCTCATTTTTCTTATTAATTCCAACAGCAGCTAAATCATTTACCAAAGCATTAAAGCGGGTATGAGTGCCAGTCAAGGATTCATTTCTCAAAGAGAAAAATCTCTCATACCTCCTGGTCAATGTAGTAATTATGGATTCCATGGAGGTAGAGCAACCCTCAAACATAACAGTCAATGTACCCCACATTTTCTTAGCTGTTGAACACATTTTAATAGAATGGTAAAGGTCTTTGGGCACAACTTGGACAATGAAATTTCTAGCCTTCACATCCAAGTTTGCCAACCTCCTATCCTCATCCCCCCAATCTGCCTTGTCCTTAACAATAGATTTGACTGTGGCAGGAATGGTTGGGTGACCTTCCCTGACCACAGCTTCTACCACAATGGTTTGTGTAGGAACATAAGGACCATCCGCAAGGATGTCAGGCATATTGTTATCGATGGATTCAAGGAACAAAGACATTCTACCTTTCCACCCACTGAAATCATCTTTGTCAAACATGGGTGGTCGGGTTGAAGAACCATTATCAATATATGATGACATAATGCTTTACTATAAATGAAAATATGCAAGGATCAAGTCAAGTTAATTCTCAACCACCGCTCTGATACCAATTGATACGTCCCACGGTGTATCAATATACCAAAGTATATTGAACACAGAACAGTTGTAGAGGGGGGTGAATACAACTTTCTTCAATCTTTACAAACTTTTAACACAAAACGTTTTAAGATTCAGTTTAAGAATATTAAGCAAGTAAGTAAAGAACAGGAATCATTAAAACAGTAAAGCAGTAAAGAATTCAAAACATTCTTGAACACAGATTGTGGTTTTCAAATGTAATCCTTTATTAAGAAATAATCTATACAAAGAATTACAGGGTTGTTGCGGAATAAAGATAGCCTATAGATATCTAAATAACCCTATGAAATGACAAACAACAATCAATAAGTTTCAGCTCAAGAGAATCAGCCCAAGCTGATCTCGTACAGACTAAGCTGTGTGTAAGAGCAGAGAAACTTGTGTGAATAATGATTCTCAGGAAATGCCACACATATGCAATCCATGAATGAGGCTTTTATAGGCACAAGCGCTCCTTCATTAGGTGTCCGTTGCAGCTACGTGTTCTTCATTCAGTGGTTGATGAAGGAATAATCAATCGTGCCTTTCATGGTACTTGTGGTCCCCCACGTACTGACGCACATTCTTCATCTACCAATAGGAGTATGGACATGCATATGTAAAACCAACCACCAACCTGGATCCTAGGATTATTCCTAGTCACGTCATTTGTCTTATCTTCAATCCAGGTTGTTATCTTCACTTGATTGTCAGACACAGATTGGGCCGTTTGTCAAGGCACCAATCTGCCTAAGTGTTTCCAAGCTGACTGCTAATCCCAAGCTGTCTTCCACTAACATCTTGGTCTTCTATCTTCAATCCTCCTCTTCGACTTGGACTGAATGCTAATACATTGTTGATGCAGCTTGAATAACACTTGCTTCCATAAGATATTACAATTACAAGTATGAAGCATGATCTGGGTCAGAGACAGATCGTAAGCTGTGTCATCTTAGTCTGACCCAGATCAGATTACAAGAACCAAAGATTACTAAGTGTTTATAGGTCAGATTTGTCATCATTAAATTTACAATTAACATTGGGACTCAAGATTACCCTTGTTCTTTCTCAACTGAACATCCATATCTTCAACATCTCTGTCATTTGAGTCATTAGACTGCCTTGATCTGCTGGATTTACCCTTTTGTGGACACATACTTGCCACATGTCCCTTTTCTCTGCAAATGAAGCAAGAGATCTTATCAAGATTTTTCATTTTCTTCCTTTTATCCTTTGCATGGTAAGATGAATGCATATCTTGATCAGACAAAGTGTGAGAATTTTGAGCTTTCGATGTCATCTCTTGTAACTTCAATTTTGCAGATTGTTTGGGAGCAACTTCTGACTGGGCAGGATCAGTTCCTGATTTTACAAAATGAGGACTCCTAATGGTTTTCATTGATGACCATCTCCTAGGACTTACATTTCTGATTTGTCTATTTTGTTGCCCCAAATCAGCTACATCAACTTCCCAAACTTTATCAATTAGATTTGGTTCAATACTATCCAAGGAATACTCCTTTTCAGTAAACATTTTCCTAATACCTTTTAGTGTGTAGTGAGTGATTGAACCCTTATTATAAATGTATTTGGTTTGATTAGAAGATTCTGGCTTCTTATGTTGTTCTTTGAAATCGTCAGAAGAGATCTTTTTGTCATCATCACTCACTTTAACGATAGGATCATAGATATGATTGATAGGAGGAGGGATCTCAACATTATGATTCTTTTTATTTGAGATTTCTTCAATATTATGACAATTTCCATTTTTAATGCTTTCATAGGCATGACTTGTCATAATTCGAATATCTCTCATTTTGTCAATTCGGGATTGTAAGTCTGTAATCTCAGATTGAGCAGAGAGTAGTTCCTTTTGTAGAGAAGTGTACTCATTACTCAATTTCTCATGATTCTCTTGTCCCAATTGTTTTCTAATAGTGATTTCCCTCAACTCATTTCTAATACAATCATTCTCTCTTTCATTAAGTCTAATCTTATCTGAGAGATCCTTTTCTCTTTTAGTCAAGATGTTCACTTGCTGTCTCAAGAGAGATTTTTCTTCTTGATCCTCATCTACCTTCTTTTGTAAATCATCAACCCTTAGATATAACTCACATTCAGTTTGAGATATTTTAAAATTATCTTTACAGACATCAATTAATGAATGCAAAGAAAAATCTATTCGCTGCTCAGGAGCATGTAAGTCTATCATAAAGGTAACTAGATCCTTTACTCCCAAGTTTTCTAGAATCTTTACATTATCAACCTTTGAAGTATCTCCCTTTGAACAACTATCACCATCTTTTATACTTGATGCTTCAACATTTGAAGATGATCTCTCAAGTGAGGTGAAAGGAACATTTTCATGAGTAGGGTTTGTTGATTCTTGAGAAGATGTCTCATCCAAAGGAACAATACTACTTCCTGAATCAACCTCAGCAACATAAGCATTATCTTCTTCATTGACTTTTGAACTCCAGTCATATGATCCGTCTTGTTGTTGGACAACCAAGGCTCTTGAATTACTTTGATCAATTAGACCTTGTTTTCCATTAGACCCATCATAGTATGACTTTTGTCTAGAGGTGTTAGAAGATGAAGGCATTGTTCCACCTTGATTGAAGTACTGACGAGTCACAATAGACCTATCATCCTTCTTAGGTCTCTGGCATTCCCTAGCAAAGTGTCCAAAGCCCTCGCAATTGTAACACTTTATCTTTGACTTATCAAAGCCAAGCTTGGAACCCACGACCTTTCGCCCTGTTCTTGATAAGAACCGTTTAGCCCGAAGAGTTAGCATAGCCATTTGCCATTGCAAGTCCATCTCTTCTAAGTCTAAAGGATCAATCTGCTCATAGTCTTCCTCTATAAGACTCGGATCTTGAACCTTTCCTTGGATAAATTGTTCATATGATGTCACAAATGACGCAAGAACGGATAAGTGACTTTCCGCACATTTGACACTTATAGGCACGACGGAACTAGCACTGGAGGTAGGATATCCACGGTTGCCTAAGTTGTCGCTCTGACTTGAAACAAGACATATGTTCCCCTCAGAGTCAAACGAGATCTTTTGTTCCCCTCAGAGTCAAATGAGATCTTTTGTAAGTCAACATCTTCACCCAGGAATGCCCTTGTGCTTCCTTCAGGGAACCTGGACTTACATTGATCGTAGGCCTACCGTAATAAAGCTCGGGAATCTGAGCATTATTATATCCTGCTTCCCTCCTTTTTAGTTCATTTCTTGTCCCCTAAACTTAGCAACTATCTGAGTCAAAGACATATCAGAGAAATCTGCTTTTTCCTGCAAAGTGGTAATATAATTACTCCACTTTTCCGGCAAGGAACTCAAAAATTTCTCGACTTTTTCTTCCTCAGAATAGGTAACTTCAAATGCTTGCAACTCTGCTAGCAAATGATAATACCTTGTAATTAGTTGATCTAAGTTTTCACTTCTTAACCCATTAAATACATTATACTGATGCTTTAGAAGGTCTCTACGATTCTTTTTAAGTGTTTCATCCCCTTCACAATGATTTTTTTATGCTAACCAAAGTTCTTTTGATGAATTGAATCCATTAAATAAATGTAATATTTCTTGTGGCAATGACATTTTTAAACATGATAGTGCCTTTTTCTCTACCTCATACAATTTTTTATTAGATTCAGTCATATCTTGGTAAGCATAAACTTTGTTAACACCACTGTCCTCATATGTTGGGGCACTATATCCTTCAGTCATACAAGTCCACATTCTATTATCCGTGAATTGCATAAAGGATTCGAATCGACCTTTCCAAGAAAAGTATTGGTCAATGATCATCAGTTTAGGTGGTGAATTACCCTTACCGGTCTCATGGTCCATTAGTATTAATTGGTTAAGATAGTTTGTTGCCATTGTGTATGAAGTTTAACTTATAAACACTCAAATACACAAGAACACGCAAAAACAGGAACACTCAAATGAAACGAGCAAAAGTGTTCTAAACAAGCAAACCACAAGAACTCTTAAAGCCTCAAGAACTCTCAAAGCCTCAAGAACTCTCAAAACCTCAAGAACTCTCAAAGAAACACGCAAAATTTGAGAAACACGCAGATCTGGGGATTGTACAGAAACACGCAAATGGTACAGTACCAGAAACACGCAAACGGTACAGTACCAAGAACACGCAAACACAGTTTTCTCACAATTTCTTAGATCCCAAACCCGATATTGTTCCTTGATCAGAGAAAACTTGAGAAAATGATTTTAGGAATGAGATATGTCTTATTTTGGTGTCAAGTTTGAACCTTTATTTCAAACGAACCCGAAAACACTTCTCCACCTAAACAACACGCAAAAAGTGGGATACCCAAACCGTGATCAATCTCGAACCAAGGTTGTTGATAACCTATGGCTCTGATACCAGTTGTAAGTCCCCCCGGGTCTTACCGAACCGAGATTGACTTAAGGATATGTCGAGGTGCGGAATTCCTCGAGATAACCCACGGTTTCTATATCTACCTTTTATGATATATATATATATCACTATATATATATATATCTTATAATATATATATATATATATATATATCTTTGCGTGAATATAAACACTCGTATTTGGTTACAATAGTGAAACGGCTCTCCGACAAACTTTACCAACCAACGTGGTAATCTAAGTCTACGAGCCGTCCAAACCGGGTGTGTGTTTGCGGTTCGTGTGAGTCGAGTACCACCCACAAGATCTACCCGTGCGTGTTCTTGGGTTTCTCTCTCTAGGTTTTGCTCGTTTCTCTCTCTACACTCTTGTTGAGAACACACAAAACACACACCTCTATTTATAGGCAAGTGACAAGAACTCTCAAATCCAATGGGTTTGAGTGTTCTCATGTCAGGCCCATGAGGGTTTTGGCCTGTTTGTGTGTTTCCCAAAACACACAAACTATTTGAGAGTTCTTATGGACAAGCATGCTTTTGCTTGTTTCCACAGAAACTCTCAAACCATTTGAGAGTTCTTATGAACAAGCAAACTTTTGCTTGTTCCTCAGAAACTCTCAAATGACCATTTGAGTGTTCTTTCCACAAGCAACTATTTTGCTCGTTCCAAGAACCCTCAAATAACACTTAGGAATATTTGAGTTAATGTTTCAACTGTTGTCAAGACGCAGAACCAACATTAACTCAGCCAATGTTTATACTGCTGTAAATATACGCAGAACCAACACTAGCTACGACAATGTTTCTACTACTGCTGTGAATACGCAGAAACAACATTGTCTATATTACCTATTGGAAGTATTGATTAAGTTAATGTTTCTCCTGCTGTTAATACGCAGAAACAATTAACTTAACTTCCATCTGGAAGTACATTAAGTTAATATTTCAACTGCTGTTAAACGCACAAACAATATTAACTTAATGACTCTTTACATGTAATGTCTAGAACCTGTAAAACACAAATAATAAACACACATATAAACATAAATGGATCCCAATATGATCAACAATATATGCCAAGGTAATATTATTGACAAACGGTAATTACAAGATAAATTACAAGACTTGAATATATAAATATATGTAACACATCTAGAATGCTTTTGTCACCGAGAAACATGCACCAACACTTATGGATCTAATGGGTTATTCAGATTCAGATCATGCAGGTTGTAAGATAGACAGGAAATGCACTACTGGTGGATGTCATTTCCTTGGTGGCAAACTGGTCAGCTGGACCAGTAAGAAGCAAACTTCAGTTTCATTGTCCACTGCTGAAGCTGAATACGTGTCTAGCAGCCAGTTGTTGTGCTCAGATACTCTGGATGAAGAACCAGTTGCTTGATTATGGTATTAAGTATTCAAAGACCCCAATCTTCTGTGATAATACCAGTGCCATTGCTATCTCAACAATCCAGTCATGCACTCGAAGACAAAGCACATTGACACAGGTATCATTTCATTCGTGATCATATTATGAAAAATGATATTGAAATCCATTTTATTCCCACTGACAAACAACTCGCTGACATTTTTACTAAACCACTGGATGTAAAAACCTTTGAATATCTTGTTGGTGAGTTGGGAATGTTGAACCCTTAAATCTGGAACCTTGTTATGAACGCCTTTGTGACACTGGCAGGGTTCTTTGATTTCTAGATTTATAAATCTATACCAGCTTAGCTATCGAATGCCTTTATGATGCTATCTTTGCATTAATAGATTTATGGATCACCATTCCAAGGGGAAGACTCAGACCATATATTTTTGTCCTTAAAATGTTTTAATTTTAGGGGGAATTTATTTTCCCACTGGAATAAATTTTTCTAGAAAATATCACTGGTACATTACTGGAAGTCCTCCAGAGTACCATTAGTGCATACGTCACTGGCATAATCCACCAGTGTTCCTGGAGTGTCCAGTCAACCTCCAGATGCACTAAAATGAGTCATGGT
>CM067175.1:49720833-49889223 GCA_034093135.1 Erigeron breviscapus | reverse complement strand
AGGTAACTGAACAGCCTTCTGTCACATTCATGGATCTGGACATGAGTGTTAATGACGAGGAAATCCTTATAGAATCTTCGGATTCTGAAGGTACTGAAACAGACCAGGAGATTCTTGATGCTTCTGTACAAGCTCAAGACCCTTCATCTCCAGTCTTACCTCCAGACGCATCAATTTCATTTTCATTCTTCTATGGCTCCTAGATCATCACGTTCAAGAGATGTAAATCTCTTAACTGTTCCATACAATCCCTCACCAGATGTCACACAGGCACCTGGTGCCCCTAGTAGTGCTTCGGTCATAAAACTAAATCCAAATAATCCTATGGCCAGCCTACGAGGATCTCAAGGGTCCGATACCCTTATTGGTTGAATTCAAAAGTTTTTGAAGAATTCTCCAATAGGACCCTCATTCTTTCTAAACCCACGTAAGTTGTTTCACAACTACTTATGTGAGTTTTGGTACACTGCCGTTCTTTCTTCCGATTGTTCCTCCATCAGTTTCACATTAAAGGATGGAACAATCCAGTGTGCCTTGTCAGCCGATATATTGAGGGATGCCTTACGCCTCAATTACTGGAGAGAGGGTGAATCTCCAGTCGTCTTGCCCCCTAATATAAACTTTCGCCAAGTACTCCTTGAAATGGGACACAGGGAGTGTTTGGAGAATGGGGTGTTGAAGACAAAAGGTGCGATGACCATGAAGGGCCTTACACCTTCATGGAGGTATTTTTTCATCCACCTGGTGGAGAGCATGGGTGGGAGTTCTGGTGGACTTGACCAGATTAACTCCTCGCAAGCAGAGATGGCTTACTGCTTGTGGAACGGATTGAGAGTGGACTTTGCAGATATTTTGTACAGAAGCCTAGTACAAAAACTGAAGGGCTCCAGGGGTGTGTGTATCCCCTTTTCAAGGTTTCTCTCTCTCTGTTTTCAACAAATTCTGGGCCATGAAGAGTATAAAAGTACAGATTCACCGTACACAAGGCCAGATATGTTAAGGAATCTAGACTCTCTGGTATCTGAAGCTGGAGAGGTCGAAATTCCAGAGCGAATGCTACTGGCATTTGCTAAAACTGATGCACCTTTGGAAAGTGAATCAGAAAGACAATTGGGCGGGCCTCAAAATAATGAGGGACCCTCCAGTTCGTCTCAAGTTGTGGTTGAGGATAGAGCAACCATAACTGAAGCAACTCCAATCACGTCTATCCCTGGTGAAGATACTTCGGTATCTGATCCTCCAACAGATGTACCCATCCAGGAAACTGGGGAAGGTCATCTGGAGACTGTCCAGGTAACTGAACAGCCTTCTGTCACATTCATGGATCTGGACATGAGTGTTAATGACGAGGAAATCCTTATAGAATCTTCGGATTCTGAAGGTACTGAAACAGACCAGGAGATTCTTGATGCTTCTGTACAAGCTCAAGACCCTTCATCTCCAGTCTTACCTCCAGACGCATCAATTTCATTTTCACCACCACAAATAAATGTTCCTATAGATATATCTTTACCAATATATTCCGCTCCCTTACCAACTGGGCAATTCTCACTTGCTCGAGAAATACCCCCACCACCGTCGCCGTTGTTCACACCTGAGCATTCTCAGCATGAACAACACATTGAATTTCCAGTCCTTTCTTCTTCCACCACTCCTTCTATATATTCAACTGCTGGCCTGACAACTGGGGAGACTTCCATCAATTTGCCTCCTCCAGTTGCTCCAGTAGTAACTGCAAGTGGTCCAGTGACACCTTCTCCTTTGTCACTGGACAGTCAAGTTGTCTCCATTCAAGCCAATCTCCAAAACCTTCTAACCAGGGTGGAGGAGATTCAGAAGATACTTGATAAGAACACCAAGTCTTTCTCCAGATACCACAAGGACTCTTTGACAAACATCAAGGTGGTCGATCTGGGGATAAACAAGTTTTCTTCTAATGAAGACTTGGTGTTTGGAAAGCTTAACGAGTTGGTCACTGGCTGCAACAATCTGGCTGGTACTCTAAAAGAAGCCTTTGACCTAACTCACTCGAAGGTCACCAGTTCAATCTCCAACCTACTAGGAAATACTGTCAGAACTTCAGAGGTTGACTTGAGAGAGATTGAAAGGCAGGTTAAAGAACTTATTGAAAGACCTGTCCTAGATGTAACTGGCCTTGGAGAGCAGTTGATGTCTTCAGTTGGTCAGAAGATAGAAGATACGTTGGGTGCTAGAGAAGAACGTTTGATTGAAAGGGTGATGTCTGAGATCACCAAGCTGGCCACTCCTCAGGTTGATCTGGCCCCACTTACCAGTGAGATCAACCAGTTGAGGGGCAGCATTGAAAATTTAAACACCCAAGTATCTCTACATGCTGAATCATTGAATAAACTGACCACTAAAGTAGAGAATATGAAGAAGAATGATAAGGATGTGAAGGAAAGGGTTGTCTCTGGGTTGGATGAAGACTCCAAAATCTTGAATGAATTGAAAACTGGTCAAGACCAAGTTGTTGCAAATGTCTTGACCCAGTCAAAGGAGACGAACCACTTATGGAGGTCCTTCAGGATGATGTGTGGGATCTTTAAAGAGTGCAAGAACTTGCAATCATGGCAGCCTCTTGACTGGTTGCCATCTCACCCCTCTGAATGGGAAAGTATTCGGGCAGGTCTAGAGACTGCCAAGGGGGAAAGAAGTCAAGTTCATGCACCAGTTGCACCTGGAAGGACTCCAACTGGAAGGGAATTGGTTGTAGCTACCAGTACTGAAGCTGGTGAGCAAAGGGTAGGTGGATCTGGTGGTAATGGAGATAGTGGGAATGTTGGTTTGGATAAAGGTAAAGGTTTAGCTGTTGAAGCATCTGCCCAGCCGGCCACTGATGAAATGTTAGAAACTGGAAATACTGACATACTTCCTCCAGTTTCAGATAGTGATAGCAGAAGACTGGCCAGACTTGGAAATGACATTAAAGAAAAGAAGAAAATGAAACAAAGAAACCAAGTGGAAGCCAGGGCACATCTTGCTTAAATCAAGTTGCTTGATATGAGTGATGTCAATCTGTTGGGTATCACTAAGGAGGAGTATCTTAGGGTTAAAAATGATCCCAGGATAGTTGACCAGTTGAATGAAATGCTAGATGTAGAACTGGATAGACACTATGCTGAGGATGAGGCAGAATTCGATGCCAGAAGTTTAAACATTTCAGTGGAGAAGGCTAAAGAAATGAGGGCCAGTGGGATTCTGAAGATAATTGCAAATGTCAAAAAGGTTGTGAAGGATGTTTTGAATCCACCAAGGAGAAGGATTCCACAACCAAGAAGACCACTGACAAAAGATGCAAGGGATGCTGACCTTAGCACATTCGTTGAACCAACTGGCGAAGTTTCAAATGAAGACATTAAGTCCGCTGTACTGGCTGCTGGTGATGGGAGTATAAAAATCACAAATGAATCTGAAGCTAGAAATTACTACTCCCAGATCATGTCAACCAGAAGACATGGTGGTACTATTAGTAGTGTCAATGTTACAATCAAGCCAGGCACCAAGGTTTTCAAATCGAAGTTAAGTATACTGGTGGGCCACTGGTTAGAACTGATGATCCTGGTGCCATGCAATATGGGTTCAGCGAATGGGTGGAGATGGTGAATGTTTTGGATGCTAAGGCACAAAAGAATAGGTTCGAGAAAGCATGGGTAAACTTTCTAAGGGGGAAGATTCAACATAAAGAAAATCTTGAGCAAAAGTTGAATATTGACCCTGAAGATACTCAGCCTATCTATTCAGTTGCCAAGAGAAGAAGAACTGGCGAAGGGCCATCTCATTAAGTTCTTTCTTCAGTTTATCTACTTGTAATTTGTATTTACATTCTGTAACTTGTATAAATTTCATTCCCTGTATAAATGAAGTTACCAGTTTGTAACCACAAGGTAGATAAAAGATTAAAATCTAACAAACCTAAAAGAAAAACCTAAGGCATTTATTGATCTATAAAAATGCCTTAGATAACTTAAATAGATTTAAATCGAACAAGTCTCTCCAGTTCACACTTGTACAGATACAAGAACTAGAAAAGACTTAGACTATATTTCTAGACAAATAGGGGGAATTTGTTAGGACCAGTTCACTTGGAACTGGCCAGTCACCAGTTCACACTGACCAGTCACCAGTTGCATCTGGTGACCCAGTAAAACTGGTGACCAAGATGATTTGTCGAGAAATATATTGAAGTCCAGTTGCACCGTACAGTTAACGCAACTGAAGACTTCCTCCAGTGAGAACTGACCAAGTTGAAGAAGCATTCCAGTTGAAGTCGAAGACAACAAATGGAAGATAGAGAATGGCAATGGCAGCGAAGCCCAGTTGGCATTCTAGTCAGTTACAAACTGGAGACCATCAGTGGAAAGCCCTTACAAAGCTTTACACTGATTACGAGGAATTGACTTGTATGCTTTATGTACCTTTACCCGGATAATAAGCCTTATCTTATTATTTAAGTATTAAAAGGTACATAAAGGTGGTTATGTAAAGTCACTTTAACATGCGACTTTACACTGCTTTTTAAGGAAATAAATGCTATTCCTTAAATGTTCCCAACCACATTTGTACGGCTAAAGTTAACATCCCAATGTTAACTTTGCCTATAAATACAAGTCATTGCACAACCAAGAATATTACTTCTTCGAATAAACTTCGATAGAATTCACACTTTGCAAACCTGCAATATTCTTGGTGAACTTGTGCAATCTTCTCTCAATCGCTAAAAGGAACATTTCACAACTTTAAGTGTTTCGATTGTCTTGAGAAATTCCGAGTGTAGATCAATTGTATTTCATAGGTTGTTAGGATATTTACATTCGTGTATTATCTTGGTTCCGCATCAACCTTGTAATTTGTTTAATATCAATAAATAAATTACACATTGAAAAATACATATTGTCTCATCAAGTTATTTTACAAGTTATTTGTATTATTGCATTGTTCTTTACTTATTGTCTTTTATATAAGTAATCTATCTAGAACTTGGTATATACACACTGCAACTGGTCGTCTCCAATTCAGTGCATATATTGCAAAGTAACTCCACCATCGACATAGAGGTGTCTTCAGTAGTACCATCTAACGAGTTGGGACTTACAAAAAGTTACAACGTTGATTTAAAATAAATACAAATACAAGTAAGATGATAAAAGAGTCAGGCCTTCTCTTTGAAGCTTGTCCTGGTGCATCTTCAGTGGCCTTTCTCTTTGGAGAAGGTGAAGCATCTGGAGATCTCATGCCTAATGCAATTTCCATCTGTTGCTTCCTTTTCCATACCTTCTCAATTCTTTTCAAAAATGCTTTGACATCTGGAGACAGATCAGTCTTCCCCCTGAATGTCAAGCCAATCTCCTTCAGTTCAGACCACCCAAAAGCTTGGACTGAGGTGTTCTTCCTTTCATCAACAAAGTTACCCTCTCTGGTCAACTTTATCTCAAACTTGGTCATACCCTCATGATTTTCAGCCAATTTTATTTCAGCACCTATGATCCTTCTGGCATTTGCCCTGAACATCATCAGTTCATTATATTTGTCTTTTTGTTTTGCCATCTGGATCATTGCTTCAGTTTCCCTTGACACCTTTATTTGTTCCATGGCTTTCTGAACTTCAGCCCTATCGATTTTTCTGGTGATGTCAAGTGGAATGAAGGTGCCGAGATCTGCATCCCTGGCAGCCTTTGTTTTTCTGGCTGGGAGTCTGGGTCCACCCTTTAACTTCTTTCGATATTCATTTTCCAGGGCTGCAGCATTCGGCCTGACCTTTCTCTGAAGCTCCACCAGTGCTTCCTTTCTCTGGGCAATCAACTCTAACACATTTAACCCATACATTTCAGAATCAAATTTTTGTTCTTCTACAGAGTATATGGAGCGAACATACACATCATCCATGGCTTCTAAACATTGATGAACTCTAGGATCATCCTTCATTATTTTGTATACATCAACATGCACACCTATCCTTCCAACATTGTAAGAATCAAGGGTCCCCATTTTAGACATTTGATTTTTATGTTCCAGGAGTTCATTTACTTGGCTTCTTTTGAAAATGTCAATCATGATGCCCTCCTGCTCCAATCTCTTAGAAGTTTCTTCATCAACCGTGGGGAATTCTGGAGAACCTTCAGTAGCCTCCTCAATCTCACTTCCAGATACCACATGCTTCTTTCTTTTCAAGCTTTTCATTCTAGCAGTAATATCTGGAAATGCTTCAAACTGTGGCTCACTGGCATCAGTACCAGCAGCCTCTTCTTCCTGCACAATTGCTTTAGTACCAAGTGCTTTTTGGGCTTCTTGTGCACTGGCATCAGTACCAGTCACCTGTTTCATTTGCACATCAGTACCAAAGGCTTTTTCTATTGCACTGGCAGCAACTTCCTTTTTCTTTTTAGAAAACCCTTCAGGAACTGTCTCAGTAGCAGATTTTCCCCCTTGGAATGATCACCAATTCTTGACTGGAGATCTTTCCACAACTGCTCAAGCATATGTCTGTCTGAAGAGCCAAACGTTCTGCCTGCTATTAGAGTGGTGATGTTAACAGTCTTTTTGAGCTCAGTCACTTCCTTCTTGATAATTTGAAGTTCTGAAGGCAAGTGCTTTGGCAATTCATTATCAATAATCTTCACCACTTGAGGCAACATCCCATCTTGAATTTTCTAAGAATTGACCCAGAGATTTCTTCAGTAATTGTTTTCAACATACCATGTCTGAACTTCTTAGTGCACTCGTCACTAATGTTACTGATGATCGAACTCTGGTCAAGGGCTGGCCGGCTTTCCAGACGACTTACTGACTCAGTCAACTTCTGAACCTCTTCTTTCAGACCTGCAAGTGGTTGTACAATTTCAGCCTTCACTGCAGTCTGAACAGAAGTGACCAGTTTCTCCTCCAATCCCTGGACTGCCACTTTAATAGTTTCAGAATTTTTGTTGGCGGCCAGTACCAGTTCATTCAACTTCTCAAACACCAGCTTCTCATTTCCAGCAAACAGGTTCATTTCTGATGCAAGCTTATTTGACAATAAAGATTTAAATTCAGAAACAACCTGGGAAGAGGACTGGAGTGATCTCTCCAGGTCCGCCACCTTATTCAAAAGGCCTTGGACCTCGGTGGAAGAAGAAGTGGAGAGACCACTTGGAGGAGCAAGTTCAGAAGCAATCCTGGTTATCAGAGAAACTTGTGTCATCAAGCTTATGATAAATCAAGAAATTAAACCACGGGTTTTTCCTATTCCATCCCCCACACTTAAATTATACAACATCCTCGTTGTACTGAACTTAACATAACAGGGTAATAGGAAAAACACGAAAAGATAAAGGATTAACGAAACTTCCCGGGCTTATGTTGCATGATTGTTGTTGAAGATGGCATTTGCGGAGCGACTTGATTGATATTGAACTTCAAAAACTTGAGGCTTCTCCATTTAATGGCGATCCATTGATGCGTCTCCACCTTCTTTTCTTTTTCGTATTTTCTGATTTTTCGATTTATTTTTTTTGGATTTTTGGGTTTTTCTGATTTTTTTTGATTTTTCGCGATCTGGTGTGCAGACTGGAGCTGTGAGCGGCGCTGGCTAGCAGATAGCGGCGCTGGATCTGCACAGGTGAGGTCCAGCGGTGCTGGGTGCTGGTGAGCGGCGCTGGATCTGCACAGGTGCAGGTCCGTCGGCGCTGGAAGGGTCTGAGCGGCGCTGGGAAGCCCAGGTAGCTTTCCCAGCGGCGCTGGAGGTCTCCTAGCGGCGCTTTTGGCTCCTGTACGTGTTTCGATGATTTTTTTCAACGAATTGATGTTTGAACACCCCCACACTTAGCTTTTGACCAAGTTCCTGGTTTCCTTCAGACTACAAGACAAAATACTCCAGCACACTTTTATCAAAATATCAAATTAGAAATAACAAGTGATGAGCGTCCATATTGTGATAAAAACCCCTATCAAAAGGCTTCATTTTAATGTCTAAATGAGTTAATATTCCGGAACTATCGGTACTTAATGGAGTCGTATGTTTACGCAGGTTCACGGAAGATGCGGGAGAGGGTAAATGGCATTAAGTAACTCAAGATGGAAGCGTATGAAGTTACAAGACACAAGGAGGTGATTCGGGAGCCGAACGAAGAAGTACGAGAAGCAGCAGCAGCTGCCAGCGCCACTGGCAGCCAAGCTAGCACCGCTGGCCCATGCCCAGCGCCGCTGGGAGCCCATCCAGCGCCGCTGGGCGGCCCAGTTCAGCAACCGACTTAAACACCTATTTAAGTCGAACTAACCCTCAAAACCCTAAGGAGAGCCGTGATTAAGTTTCCAACAGACTAGCAAATGGGTAGGATAGTATTTGGTCGTACCATGAGATCAGAGATGCCAAACAAGTATTTTAATTTAATTACTGTTATTTGCTTTTTCAAACTATTTTCAGACTGAGCCTCCTAAAATGAAAATAAAAATAAAAATAAACAATAAAAAATAAAAAATAAAATACAAACAATTTACTAAAACAAACAAACAAAAAAAATTTAACAATAAAAATAAAAATAAAAATAAAAATAAAAATAAAAATAAAAATAAAAATAAATAATAAAAATAAAATAAAAACAAAAATAAAAATAAAAATAAAAATAAAAATAAAAATAAAAATAAAAATAAAAATAAAAATAAAAATAAAAATAAAAATAAAAATAAAAATAAAAATAAAAATAAAAATAAAAATAAAAATAAAAATAAAAATAAAAATAAAAATAAAAATAAAAATAAAAATAAAAATAAAAATAAAAATAAAAATAAAAATAAAAATAAAAATAAAAATAAAAATAAAAATAAAAATAAAAATAAAAATAAAAATAAAAATAAAAATAAAAATAAAAATAAAAATAAAAATAAAAATAAAAATAAAAATAAAAATAAAAATAAAAATAAAAATAAAAATAAAAATAAAAATAAAAATAAAAATAAAAATAAAAATAAAAATAAAAATAAAAATAAAAATAAAAATAAAAATAAAAATAAAAATAAAAATAAAAATAAAAATAAAAATAAAAATAAAAATAAAAATAAAAATAAAAATAAAAATAAAAATAAAAATAAAAATAAAAATAAAAATAAAAATAAAAATAAAAATAAAAATAAAAATAAAAATAAAAATAAAAATAAAAATAAAAATAAAAATAAAAATAAAAATAAAAATAAAAATAAAAATAAAAATAAAAATAAAAATAAAAATAAAAATAAAAATAAAAATAAAAATAAAAATAAAAATAAAAATAAAAATAAAAATAAAAATAAAAATAAAAATAAAAATAAAAATAAAAATAAAAATAAAAATAAAAATAAAAATAAAAATAAAAATAAAAATAAAAATAAAAATAAAAATAAAAATAAAAATAAAAATAAAAATAAAAATAAAAATAAAAATAAAAATAAAAATAAAAATAAAAATAAAAATAAAAATAAAAATAAAAATAAAAATAAAAATAAAAATAAAAATAAAAATAAAAATAAAAATAAAAATAAAAATAAAAATAAAAATAAAAATAAAAATAAAAATAAAAATAAAAATAAAAATAAAAATAAAAATAAAAATAAAAATAAAAATAAAAATAAAAATAAAAATAAAAATAAAAATAAAAATAAAAATAAAAATAAAAATAAAAATAAAAATAAAAATAAAAATAAAAATAAAAATAAAAATAAAAATAAAAATAAAAATAAAAATAAAAATAAAAATAAAAATAAAAATAAAAATAAAAATAAAAATAAAAATAAAAATAAAAATAAAAATACAAAAATAAAAATAAAAATAAAAATAAAAATAAAACGTTAGTACAAAAATAAAATAAAAATAAAAATAAAAATAAAAACAAAAATAAAAATCAAAATATCAAAATGAAAATAAAAGCTAAAACATAAAAATAAAAATAAAAATAAAAACGAAATACGATTGCAATAAGTTACTTGTTTCCTTGATCCGTTGAAAGCTTGCATCTGTGATTCTAAAGATATAAATCATATAAAATAATCACAAATGATAAAATTCAAAACAATTTACTTGATTGCAATTAGTCACATATTCCTAAAAATGAAAATAAAAATAAAAATAAAAGTACGGCTTTGGTTGCCTCACAAGATTCGCTAAGTTCAACGAGTCTTCAGCCAGACTCTGCCTAGGAACTAGGTTGAGGAAGAATACGGGGTAGGCCGAGGGCCGGTTCCCGTTGGGTAACGTTCGAAGTGACTTATGGCTTCCTTGACGTTCGTTCCTTTTCTCTCCTCCAAGTTTTCTGAGATCCTTCGTGCTTTATTAGCTTCAACCATCTCCACGTCGATGGGTGTTTGATTTCCAAGGCTGGTTCGGGTGGTGAAGGATTTGATTTCACGAAAATCGGGGCTGTAAGTGGTGCCAGCGGTGCTGGGCATCTGTTGAGTCCCAATGTTAATTATAAATTTAATGATGACAAATCTGACCTATAAACACTTAGTAATCTTTTGGTTCTTTTAATCTGATCTGGGTCAGACTAAGCTGACACAACTTATGATCTGTCTCTGACCCAGATCATGCTTCATACTTGTAATTGTAATATCTTATAGAAGCAAGTGTTAGTCAAGCTGCATCAACAATGTATTAGCATTCAGTCCAAGTCAAAGAGGAGGATTGAAGATAGAAGACCAAGTTATTAGTGGAAGATAGCTTGGGATTAGCAGTTAGCTTGGAAACGGTAGAATGTCTTTGTTCCTTGAATCCATCAATAACTGTTAGGTCCAGATTTAGTCCAGACTTACTGGACTGGCTCCAGACTGGACTACTGGAACCTTATTGAAGGTTTGTCAAGAAACATGTTTTGCTGGACTCGCTCCAGACTCGACTACTGGAGCTCACTGAAGATCTGACCAGAAAACATGTTCTGCTGGACCTACTCCAGACTTGGGATCTGGAGTCCTTCTAAAGATTTGTCCAGAAATAATGGAAGACTAATGAGCAAATACTTGTATAGGAAATCTGGAGTATTCTCCAGATTAGCTCACTGGTCTTCACCCCAGTCCAGATCAACTCTACTGAAGACATTCTGACTGAAGTCAAAGACTGAAGTCTGAAGAAAGAAGACTTATCAAATGGCGGAGTCCACTGGAAAGTCTTACCAGATCTGTACACTGGAGGATTGTCAGTGTTCTAGACCTTACAAATCTGAACACTGATATCGAGGATTTGACTTTAAGCCTTTACACACTTTCCAAAGAACAACCCACTTGTTCTTTACCAAAGTATACGTGTGTTAAGGTGGTTGGATAAAAGGATACACTTGCACTTGATGTGACTTTATCCTTATTCCTTATCCAATAAATTTAATGTTCTTGTCGGATCATTAAATGTATCCAACCATATTTGTACGGCACAAAATTTACTGGAGAATTTTGTTGCCTATAAATACAAAGTCATTTCTTTGAGAAAATTACTTTTTAGCAAATTGGTGAACTTGCTTAAATACTCTCGATCTAAACAGCTATACTTCACAACTCTAAGTATATCGATCAAAGGAGTTTATTTAGCAAGTATAGATCACTTGTAATTCAAAGATTGTTTAGATACTTACATACGTGTAATATCTAGGTTCCGCAACGATCTTGTATTTTGTTTATACATCAATAAAGAAAATATACTTGAAAACTACATTCGTGTTCCACCTTTTATTTACTTGTTTAAATATTGCTTAAAGTCATTTATTACTTTGTTTATATTCTTGCATATTTTCATTTATAGTAAAGCATTATGTCATCATATATTGATAATGGTTCTTCAACCCGACCACCCATGTTTGACAAAGATGATTTCAGTAGGTGGAAAGGTAGAATGTCTTTGTTCCTTGAATCCATCAATAACTGTTAGGTCCAGATTTAGTCCAGACTTACTGGACTGGCTCCAGACTGGACTACTGGAACCTTATTGAAGGTTTGTCAAGAAACATGTTTTGCTGGACTCGCTCCAGACTCGACTACTGAAGCTCACTGAAGATCTGACCAGAAAACATGTTCTGCTGGACCTACTCCAGACTGGACTACTGGAACCTTATTGAAGGTTTGTCAAGAAACATGTTTTGCTGGACTCGCTCCAGACTCGACTACTGGAGCTCACTGAAGATCTGACCAGAAAACATGTTCTGCTGGACCTACTCCAGACTTGGGATCTGGAGTCCTTCTAAAGATTTGTCCAGAAATAATGGAAGACTAATGAGCAAATACTTGTATAGGAAATCTGGAGTATTCTCCAGATTAGCTCACTGGTCTTCACCCCAGTCCAGATCAACTCTACTGAAGACATTCTGACTGAAGTCAAAGACTGAAGTCTGAAGAAAGAAGACTTATCAAATGGCGGAGTCCACTGGAAAGTCTTACCAGATCTGTACACTGGAGGATTGTCAGTGTTCTAGACCTTACAAATCTGAACACTGATATCGAGGATTTGACTTTAAGCCTTTACACACTTTCCAAAGAACAACCCACTTGTTCTTTACCAAAGTATACGTGTGTTAAGGTGGTTGGATAAAAGGATACACTTGCACTTGATGTGACTTTATCCTTATTCCTTATCCAATACATTTAATGTTCTTGTCGGATCATTAAATGTATCCAACCATATTTGTACGGCACAAAATTTACTGGAGAATTTTGTTGCCTATAAATACAAAGTCATTTCTTTGAGAAAATCACTTTTTAGCAAATTGGTGAACTTGCTTAAATACTCTCGATCTAAACAGCTATACTTCACAACTCTAAGTATATCGATCAAAGGAGTTTATTTAGCAAGTATAGATCACTTGTAATTCAAAGATTGTTTAGATACTTACATACGTGTAATATCTAGGTTCCGCAACGATCTTGTATTTTGTTTATACATCAATAAAGAAAATACACTTGAAAACTACATTCGTGTTCCACCTTTTATTTACTTGTTTAAATATTGCTTAAAGTCATTTATTACTTTGTTTATATTCTTGCATATTTATATTGAAGTAATACTAGTCCGATTCTAGTTCATACTTGTCTTGTTATTTTACACTCGTGGGTTAAACCATCGTGTGAGGGACTTTACAATTGGTATCAGAGCAGAAGGTTAATATACTTACCTAGATCTGTTTCACGATGGCAATCCCAGAAAATACTCAAGAAACTCATGAAACTAATGTTAATGAACCACCCACTGGAAATAACAATACACCACCTCCTCCTCCTCCTGCTTCTCCACATGTGCATGTGCATTACTCGAATAATCCTGTTCCTAAATTCAATGGGAGCAGTGATGAATTTGGTACGTGGAAAGCTAGGATAATATTGCATGTGACTGGTATTGAAAGGAATATGATGAAAATTTTAAACGAAGGACCCTATGTGCCAAGACTTCCTATCAATGCACTTCTTGACCCTACAGGATCAAGAAGTGGGAGGGAAAAGAGAGAGGAACACTGGTCCGAAGAGGAGAAAAGATTAGTAAATCTTGATACACTTCTTAAAAATATGATCCTCGGGGCTGTTCCAGAAACTCTCATTCCCACACTAGTTCTCTATCCCAGTGCCAAAAGTATGTGGGATGAACTAGTAAACCAGCATGAGGGAGGTGATGATACTGTTGTTACCAGAAAAGTCTCCTTAAATAAAAAGTATGAGTCATTTTTTGCTCTCCCCAATGAGTCCCTTACTGGTACTTACACCAGATTTATGAGCATCATAAACCAGTTAAGAGGACTAGGGGTAGATAAAGACAAGGATATACTTTTGGAGAAATTTTGTGATATTCTTCCAACAAAATGGTCTCACATGATTCTGGTCTTGAGGCAAGGAAAAACCTTGCATTCCCATACTTTGTCAACATTGTATGGAGCCTTCAGATTCACTGAAGAAAATCAAGCCCAGAGGATTGAGGCAGAAAAAGATTCTTTTAATCATGCTTCCAGTAGTTCCACAGTGGTCACTAATACTGCACCACCTTGTGCGGCATTAATATCTTCTGAGAATGTATTTTCTATGAAGAAGATGATGTCTGAACTAATGGATTCTGGAGTCTGTAAAAAAAAAAAAAAAAAAAAAAAAAAAAAAAAAAAAAAAAAAAAAAAAAAAAAAAAAAAAAAAAAAAAAAAAAAAAAAAAAAAAAAAAAAAAAAAAAAAAAAAAAAAAAAAAAAAAAAAAAAAAAAAAAAAAAAAAAAAAAAAAAAAAAAAAAAAAAAAAAAAAAAAAAAAAAAAAAAAAAAAAAAAAAAAAAAAAAAAAAAAAAAAAAAAAAAAAAAAAAAAAAAAAAAAAAAAAAAAAAAAAAAAAAAAAAAAAAAAAAAAAAAAAAAAAAAAAAAAAAA
This sequence comes from Erigeron breviscapus, assembly GCA_034093135.1. NCBI lineage: Eukaryota > Viridiplantae > Streptophyta > Magnoliopsida > Asterales > Asteraceae > Erigeron > Erigeron breviscapus. Next base: position 49,874,889 of record CM067175.1, on the reverse strand, counting down.
AAAAAAAAAAAAAAAAAAAAAAAAAAAAAAAAAAAAAAAAAAAAAAAAAAAAAAAAAAAAAAAAAAAAAAAAAAAAAAAAAAAAAAAAAAAAAAAAAAAAAAAAAAAAAAAAAAAAAAAAAAAAAAAAAAAAAAAAAAAAAAAAAAAAAAAAAAAAAAAAAAAAAAAAAAAAAAAAAAAAAAAAAAAAAAAAAAAAAAAAAAAAAAAAAAAAAAAAAAAAAAAAAAAAAAAAAAAAAAAAAAAAAAAAAAAAAAAAAAAAAAAAAAAAAAAAAAAAAAAAAAAAAAAAAAAAAAAAAAAAAAAAAAAAAAAAAAAAAAAAAAAAAAAAAAAAAAAAAAAAAAAAAAAAAAAAAAAAAAAAAAAAAAAAAAAAAAAAAAAAAAAAAAAAAAAAAAAAAAAAAAAAAAAAAAAAAAAAAAAAAAAAAAAAAAAAAAAAAAAAAAAAAAAAAAAAAAAAAAAAAAAAAAAAAAAAAAAAAAAAAAAAAAAAAAAAAAAAAAAAAAAAAAAAAAAAAAAAAAAAAAAAAAAAAAAAAAAAAAAAAAAAAAAAAAAAAAAAAAAAAAAAAAAAAAAAAAAAAAAAAAAAAAAAAAAAAAAAAAAAAAAAAAAAAAAAAAAAAAAAAAAAAAAAAAAAAAAAAAAAAAAAAAAAAAAAAAAAAAAAAAAAAAAAAAAAAAAAAAAAAAAAAAAAAAAAAAAAAAAAAAAAAAAAAAAAAAAAAAAAAAAAAAAAAAAAAAAAAAAAAAAAAAAAAAAAAAAAAAAAAAAAAAAAAAAAAAAAAAAAAAAAAAAAAAAAAAAAAAAAAAAAAAAAAAAAAAAAAAAAAAAAAAAAAAAAAAAAAAAAAAAAAAAAAAAAAAAAAAAAAAAAAAAAAAAAAAAAAAAAAAAAAAAAAAAAAAAAAAAAAAAAAAAAAAAAAAAAAAAAAAAAAAAAAAAAAAAAAAAAAAAAAAAAAAAAAAAAAAAAAAAAAAAAAAAAAAAAAAAAAAAAAAAAAAAAAAAAAAAAAAAAAAAAAAAAAAAAAAAAAAAAAAAAAAAAAAAAAAAAAAAAAAAAAAAAAAAAAAAAAAAAAAAAAAAAAAAAAAAAAAAAAAAAAAAAAAAAAAAAAAAAAAAAAAAAAAAAAAAAAAAAAAAAAAAAAAAAAAAAAAAAAAAAAAAAAAAAAAAAAAAAAAAAAAAAAAAAAAAAAAAAAAAAAAAAAAAAAAAAAAAAAAAAAAAAAAAAAAAAAAAAAAAAAAAAAAAAAAAAAAAAAAAAAAAAAAAAAAAAAAAAAAAAAAAAAAAAAAAAAAAAAAAAAAAAAAAAAAAAAAAAAAAAAAAAAAAAAAAAAAAAAAAAAAAAAAAAAAAAAAAAAAAAAAAAAAAAAAAAAAAAAAAAAAAAAAAAAAAAAAAAAAAAAAAAAAAAAAAAAAAAAAAAAAAAAAAAAAAAAAAAAAAAAAAAAAAAAAAAAAAAAAAAAAAAAAAAAAAAAAAAAAAAAAAAAAAAAAAAAAAAAAAAAAAAAAAAAAAAAAAAAAAAAAAAAAAAAAAAAAAAAAAAAAAAAAAAAAAAAAAAAAAAAAAAAAAAAAAAAAAAAAAAAAAAAAAAAAAAAAAAAAAAAAAAAAAAAAAAAAAAAAAAAAAAAAAAAAAAAAAAAAAAAAAAAAAAAAAAAAAAAAAAAAAAAAAAAAAAAAAAAAAAAAAAAAAAAAAAAAAAAAAAAAAAAAAAAAAAAAAAAAAAAAAAAAAAAAAAAAAAAAAAAAAAAAAAAAAAAAAAAAAAAAAAAAAAAAAAAAAAAAAAAAAAAAAAAAAAAAAAAAAAAAAAAAAAAAAAAAAAAAAAAAAAAAAAAAAAAAAAAAAAAAAAAAAAAAAAAAAAAAAAAAAAAAAAAAAAAAAAAAAAAAAAAAAAAAAAAAAAAAAAAAAAAAAAAAAAAAAAAAAAAAAAAAAAAAAAAAAAAAAAAAAAAAAAAAAAAAAAAAAAAAAAAAAAAAAAAAAAAAAAAAAAAAAAAAAAAAAAAAAAAAAAAAAAAAAAAAAAAAAAAAAAAAAAAAAAAAAAAAAAAAAAACGTGTACTGGTATTGAAAGGAATATGATGAAAATTTTAAACAAAGGACCCTATGTGCCAAGACTTCCTATCAATGCACTTCTTGACCCTACAGGATCAAGAAGTGGGAGGGAAAAGAGAGAGGAACACTGGTCCGAAGAGGAGAAAAGATTAGTAAATCTTGATACACTTCTTAAAAATATGATCCTCGGGGCTGTTCCAGAAACTCTCATTCCCACACTAGTTCTCTATCCCAGTGCCAAAAGTATGTGGGATGAACTAGTAAACCAGCATGAGGGAGGTGATGATACTGTTGTTACCAGAAAAGTCTCCTTAAATAAAAAGTATGAGTCATTTTTTGCTCTCCCCAATGAGTCCCTTACTGGTACTTACACCAGATTTATGAGCATCATAAACCAGTTAAGAGGACTAGGGGTAGATAAAGACAAGGATATACTTTTGGAGAAATTTTGTGATATTCTTCCAACAAAATGGTCTCACATGATTCTGGTCTTGAGGCAAGGAAAAACCTTGCATTCCCATACTTTGTCAACATTGTATGGAGCCTTCAGATTCACTGAAGAAAATCAAGCCCAGAGGATTGAGGCAGAAAAAGATTCTTTTAATCATGCTTCCAGTAGTTCCACAGTGGTCACTAATACTGCACCACCTTGTGCGGCATTAATATCTTCTGAGAATGTATTTTCTATGAAGAAGATGATGTCTGAACTAATGGATTCTGGAGTCTGTAATGATATCTCTCCAGACTGTGATGAAACTGACAGTGATGACCTGGTTGCAATGATGGCCAAAACGTTTAACCGTTTTAAGGCCAGAGCAAATAGGCCCACTGGACTACATGCACCCAGTTCTTCCACTGACAAGACCAATCTGACATGCTTTAAGTGTGGCAGAAAAGGTCATTTCATGAAAGAGTGCAGGTCCAGTCAGTTTGTCTCCCAGTCTGGTCCAACTGCTTCTTTTAACAAGCCTGATGATAGCTATAAGTTGAAATACAAAAAGCTTAAGGCTCAAATTGCTCTCTTGTCTAAACAGATTGAAGACAATAACAAATGCATGATAGCAACCACTGAAGAAGCATGGGTTCCCTCTGATGATTCATCAGTCGATGAAGAAGAGGAAAGAGATTGTTGTTTTATGGCTCTGGCAGATCAAGAGCATCTGGTGAAGGATGATGTCACATCTGGTCGTTGGGTCGACATTGTCATTAAAAAGGTTAGTGAGTATGATCTTGAAACTAATCCTGAACTGAAATTGGACATCGCTGAAGCTCTAAATTCTGATTTAATTTTTGTGGAAACTGTTAGATTTGACAGTTTAAATGGTCTAGAAACAGATTCCTCTGAAATGGCCGCCTTAAAATCAAAATTTAAAGAACTTCAAGACATTGAACTGGCATTTCAAGCCCAGATTCTGGTAACTGAACAATTGATCCAAGAAAAACAAGATCTTGAGATCATTTTAGAAAAAGAAAAACTGGTGATTAAATCATGGCTTGAAACTAGAAAGCCATATGATGCTGGAGTAAATCAATTTCCTACTCAAAAACGTGCATATTTAGATGGAAATACTCATGTAGCATCATTAATACCAGTAATCGATCGATTACCAGAGGGATTCAGGCCCACCACTGTTTATGATGAGCCTGTAACTCCCAAGGCCAATATTCTCCCAGTTCTTTGCCCAGAGGTTAAGACTGGAGCTGTTCAGATGACTGCTCCAGTTAAAAAGGTTAAGCAGAATAGACCTTTGCCTCAGAACAATCCCATACCTAAGCCAACAACTGGAAAGGCTAAGGTATCATCTGAAGATAATGTTTTGTCCAGGATAGAGAGCCAGATTCAAATTCTGACTCGTCAATCACAAAGTTTTAATGCAAGATTAAACTTTATTGAGGGTACTTCATCTGGCCCTAGACAAAACACAAAACCTTTTGCTAAGAAAGACAAACTTATTTCTCCAGTTGAGAAAAAGAAAAAGGTTTCTAAACTATCAACTCCAGTAGTGTTTTCAACAAAAACTACTGTTGAAGTAAGTGAACTAGACCAGATTGCCCCAGGGACCTATAAGGGAGGGTCCAGTGAACCCATCAGTCGATGGGTTCCCAAATCTAACTGATAAATATCTGGTGTATGTGTAGGGCGATCGAAAGAAGTATATCTGGTATCTTGACAGTGCAGCTGGCAGGACTATGACCGGATGTAAGACCCTACTGGAGGAGTTCACCATTTCTGATGGACCCTCCATCACTTTTGGAAATGATGGTTGTGGAAAGACTGAGGGATATGGTGTTCTGAACAATGGACAAGTCAAGTTTACACGTGTTGCATTTGTGAATGGTTTGAAATATAACTTGATCAGTGTAAGCCAACTGTGTGATGATGGCTATCAAGTCTTATTCAATGTTGCTCAAGGCATCGTATTCAACAAGGACTGGAAGGTAGTGTTGATTGCTCCCAGGAAAGGGAACGTATATGTGATGGACATGGAAAGCTCTCCGTCAGAGCAATGTTTCTACACTCAAGCTGATGAAGACACAAACTGGTTATGGCATAAAAGGTTAGTGAGTATGATCTTGAAACTAATCCTGAACTGAAATTGGACATCGCTGAAGCTCTAAATTCTGATTTAATTTTTGTGGAAACTGTTAGATTTGACAGTTTAAATGGTCTAGAAACAGATTCCTCTGAAATGGCCGCCTTAAAATCAAAATTTAAAGAACTTCAAGACATTGAACTGGCATTTCAAGCCCAGATTCTGGTAACTGAACAATTGATCCAAGAAAAACAAGATCTTGAGATCATTTTAGAAAAAGAAAAACTGGTGATTAAATCATGGCTTGAAACTAGAAAGCCATATGATGCTGGAGTAAATCAATTTCCTACTCAAAAACGTGCATATTTAGATGGAAATACTCATGTAGCATCATTAATACCAGTAATCGATCGATTACCAGAGGGATTCAGGCCCACCACTGTTTATGATGAGCCTGTAACTCCCAAGGCCAATATTCTCCCAGTTCTTTGCCCAGAGGTTAAGACTGGAGCTGTTCAGATGACTGCTCCAGTTAAAAAGGTTAGTGAGTATGATCTTGAAACTAATCCTGAACTGAAATTGGACATCGCTGAAGCTCTAAATTCTGATTTAATTTTTGTGGAAACTGTTAGATTTGACAGTTTAAATGGTCTAGAAACAGATTCCTCTGAAATGGCCGCCTTAAAATCAAAATTTAAAGAACTTCAAGACATTGAACTGGCATTTCAAGCCCAGATTCTGGTAACTGAACAATTGATCCAAGAAAAACAAGATCTTGAGATCATTTTAGAAAAAGAAAAACTGGTGATTAAATCATGGCTTGAAACTAGAAAGCCATATGATGCTGGAGTAAATCAATTTCCTACTCAAAAACGTGCATATTTAGATGGAAATACTCATGTAGCATCATTAATACCAGTAATCGATCGATTACCAGAGGGATTCAGGCCCACCACTGTTTATGATGAGCCTGTAACTCCCAAGGCCAATATTCTCCCAGTTCTTTGCCCAGAGGTTAAGACTGGAGCTGTTCAGATGACTGCTCCAGTTAAAAAGGTTAGTGAGTATGATCTTGAAACTAATCCTGAACTGAAATTGGACATCGCTGAAGCTCTAAATTCTGATTTAATTTTTGTGGAAACTGTTAGATTTGACAGTTTAAATGGTCTAGAAACAGATTCCTATGAAATATTGAGAAATAGAAAACCAAATATTGGTTATTTTCATGTTTTTGGATGTCCAGTTTACATCCTGAACGACTCCAGTCAGCTAGGCAAATTTGATGCCAAAGCTGATGAAGACACAAACTGGTTATGGCATAAAAGGTTATCCCATTTAAATTTCAAAAACATTAATAAGTTGTCCAGAAAACAACTTGCAGATGGGATACCTTCAGTTTCCTTCAAAAAGGAAAGGCCATGTCCAGGATGTGAGATGGGTAAGCAGAAACGTGCCAGTTTCAAGACCAGACAGAATTTCAGCATTACTGAACCTCTTCACATGCTTCATATGGACCTCTTTGGTCCAGTGAATGTTCAGACTCGTGCTGGTAAAAGATACACCCTGGTGATAGTAGATGAATTCTCCAGATATTGTTGGGTGGTCTTTCTCAGGTCTAAAAATGAAGCTGCTGCTGAAATCATCTCTCTTATCAAGCAGATTGAACTGAAGCATAAGCGAAAAGTGTGTCAGTTAAGAAGCGACAATGGAACAGAATTCCAGAACGCAACTCTGGAGAAATTCTGTACTGACACTGGCGTCTCCCAGAACTTCTCATCAGCACGCACTCCAGAGCAGAATGGAGTGGTAGAAAGGAAAAATCGAACGTTGATAGAAGCTGCCAGGAGTATGCTAGCTGAATCTGGTCTTCCTACCAGTTTCTGGGCTGAAGCAATTGCAACTGCTTGCCACACCCAGAATCGATCAGTGTACGTGAAGCGACACAAGAAGACTTCCTATGAAATATTGAGAAATAGAAAACCAAATATTGGTTATTTTCATGTTTTTGGATGTCCAGTTTACATCCTGAACGACTCCAGTCAGCTAGGCAAATTTGATGCCAAAGCTGATGAAGGATATTTCTTAGGATATTCAGCCATTCGCAAAGCCTTCAGAGTTTATAACAAGAAACTGGAGAAAGTACAAGAATCCATACATGTTACTTTCGATGAATCAAATGTTGCAATCAACAAACCAGCCCTTGACACACCCCCAGTACTTCCAATTGTCTTTTGTGAATCTGATCCAATAAACGACAAAATTGAAGATTCACCAGACACAGTTTCCAGTCATCCCGATCTGGAACCTGTTCAGAAAAAGAAACTCTCCAGTAGTACTCCATTCTATCCCTCTATTATTTTCAAATTACCTTCTGAAATTAATATTGGTTCAGATGTGCGTACTACTCCCCCAGTATCAGTGTCAGTTGAGAATGTACCAGAAATCCAAACTGAACTAGTACTCCAGGAAATACCTTCAAATGAAGAATTTCATGATGCAAATCGTGATTTGAATGACTCAGATGAAGATACTGAAGTAATTTGGCAAGATCCTCCTCCAGAAGCAACTCCAGAGCAGAATGGAGTGGTAGAAAGGAAAAATCGAACGTTGATAGAAGCTGCCAGGAGTATGCTAGCTGAATCTGGTCTTCCTACCAGTTTCTGGGCTGAAGCAATTGCAACTGCTTGCCACACCCAGAATCGATCAGTGTACGTGAAGCGACACAAGAAGACTTCCTATGAAATATTGAGAAATAGAAAACCAAATATTGGTTATTTTCATGTTTTTGGATGTCCAGTTTACATCCTGAACGACTCCAGTCAGCTAGGCAAATTTGATGCCAAAGCTGATGAAGGATATTTCTTAGGATATTCAGCCATTCGCAAAGCCTTCAGAGTTTATAACAAGAAACTGGAGAAAGTACAAGAATCCATACATGTTACTTTCGATGAATCAAATGTTGCAATCAACAAACCAGCCCTTGACACATCCCCAGTACTTCCAATTGTCTTTTGTGAATCTGATCCAATAAACGACAAAATTGAAGATTCACCAGACACAGTTTCCAGTCATCCCGATCTGGAACCTGTTCAGAAAAAGAAACTCTCCAGTAGTACTCCATTCTATCCCTCTATTATTTTCAAATTACCTTCTGAAATTAATATTGGTTCAGATGTGCGTACTACTCCCCCAGTATCAGTGTCAGTTGAGAATGTACCAGAAATCCAAACTGAACTAGTACTCCAGGAAATACCTTCAAATGAAGAATTTCATGATGCAAATCGTGATTTGAATGACTCAGATGAAGATACTGAAGTAATTTGGCAAGATCCTCCTCCAGAAGCAACTCCAGAGCAGAATGGAGTGGTAGAAAGGAAAAATCGAACGTTGATAGAAGCTGCCAGGAGTATGCTAGCTGAATCTGGTCTTCCTACCAGTTTCTGGGCTGAAGCAATTGCAACTGCTTGCCACACCCAGAATCGATCAGTGTACGTGAAGCGACACAAGAAGACTTCCTATGAAATATTGAGAAATAGAAAACCAAATATTGGTTATTTTCATGTTTTTGGATGTCCAGTTTACATCCTGAACGACTCCAGTCAGCTAGGCAAATTTGATGCCAAAGCTGATGAAGGATATTTCTTAGGATATTCAGCCATTCGCAAAGCCTTCAGAGTTTATAACAAGAAACTGGAGAAAGTACAAGAATCCATACATGTTACTTTCGATGAATCAAATGTTGCAATCAACAAACCAGCCCTTGACACATCCCCAGTACTTCCAATTGTCTTTTGTGAATCTGATCCAATAAACGACAAAATTGAAGATTCACCAGACACAGTTTCCAGTCATCCCGATCTGGAACCTGTTCAGAAAAAGAAACTCTCCAGTAGTACTCCATTCTATCCCTCTATTATTTTCAAATTACCTTCTGAAATTAATATTGGTTCAGATGTGCGTACTACTCCCCCAGTATCAGTGTCAGTTGAGAATGTACCAGAAATCCAAACTGAACTAGTACTCCAGGAAATACCTTCAAATGAAGAATTTCATGATGCAAATCGTGATTTGAATGACTCAGATGAAGATACTGAAGTAATGGAATGTCCCTCCAGTGTACCATCAGTACATACTTCACTGGACTAATCCACCAGTGATACTGGAGTGTCCCTCCAGTGTACCATCAGTACATACTTCACTGGACTAATCCACCAGTGATACTGGAGTGTCCCTCCAGTGTACCATCAGTACATACTTCACTGGACTAATCCACCAGTGATACTGGAGTGTCCCTCCAGTGTACCATCAGTACATACTTCACTGGACTAATCCACCAGTGATACTGGAGTGTCCCTCCAGTGTACCATCAGTACATACTTCACTGGACTAATCCACCAGTGATACTGGAGTGTCCCTCCAGTGTACCATCAGTACATACTTCACTGGACTAATCCACCAGTGATACTGGAGTGTCCCTCCAGTGTACCATCAGTACATACTTCACTGGACTAATCCACCAGTGATACTGGAGTGTCCCTCCAGTGTACCATCAGTACATACTTCACTGGACTAATCCACCAGTGATACTGGAGTGTCCCTCCAGTGTACCATCAGTACATACTTCACTGGACTAATCCACCAGTGATACTGGAGTGTCCCTCCAGTGTACCATCAGTACATACTTCACTGGACTAATCCACCAGTGATACTGGAGTGTCCCTCCAGTGTACCATCAGTACATACTTCACTGGACTAATCCACCAGTGATACTGGAGTGTCCCTCCAGTGTACCATCAGTACATACTTCACTGGACTAATCCACCAGTGATACTGGAGTGTCCCTCCAGTGTACCATCAGTACATACTTCACTGGACTAATCCACCAGTGATACTGGAGTGTCCCTCCAGTGTACCATCAGTACATACTTCACTGGACTAATCCACCAGTTTTACTGGAGTGTCCCTCCAGTGTACCATCAGTACATACTTCACTGGACTAATCCACCAGTGATACTGGAGTGTCTAGTCAACCTTCAGATGGACTGAATTATGTCACAATACTTTTTTAAAATACTTGGTCATTGTGTGTGCCACGTAAGCAAACTTTTTCAAAGATATTTATCTTATAAATCCTACGTGGCATGTAATTTTTCAAACGAAATGATGATATTTTTACATTGGGAAGATAAAAAGAACAAGTTGTTAGTTTTTGTGGGCGGTAAACCATCACACATTAATGTGTGATGTAATGTAATTAATGCGGATCTCAGAACCCGATCAAAAATTGTATTTGATAAATTCAAATTAATCGTTTGAGTTCCACATTATTTCTCTCCTATATATACCCTCTTTCACTTTCAATTTCATTTTCATCTATAAATCAATAATGGCACCCAAAAATCTCTTATCTGCTGAATATGCTCCGGTTGATGATGTAGTTAAACCAAAACATATTTCTCTTGAGGCGAAAGCCATACGCATCAATATGAATAACTGGATGGCCAAACTTTCCAGTGTTCATCCTGCTCGTTCTATCATTGGGAGATTGAATACTTTCTTTCTCTCATGCCCTCTGTATGGTGCATTAACCCTAAATCCAGGGAAAATGTACCATGACTACTTATGTGAATTCTGGTACTCCGCTTTCTATAATGAAGAAACTTCATCATTTTCCAATCATAAAACTCTCATATTTACTGGAATTCATTAATTCTTCATTCCTTCATTATTTTCCAATCATAAAACTCTCATATTTACTGCAATTCATTAAATTCTTCATTCCTTCATTATTTTCCAATCATAAAACTCTCATATTTACTGCAATTCATTAAATTCTTCATTCCTTCATTATTTTCCAATCATAAAACTCTCATATTTACTGCAATTCATTAAATTCTTCATTCCTTCATTATTTTCCAATCATAAAACTCTCATATTTACTGCAATTCATTAAATTCTTCATAAGCCCTAAATTCATTCAATTTCATTTTCATCTATAAATCAATAATGGCACCCAAAAATCTCTTATCTGCTGAATATGCTCCGGTTGATGATGTAGTTAAACCAAAACATATTTCTCTTGAGGCGAAAGCCATACGCATCAATATGAATAACTGGATGGCCAAACTTTCCAGTGTTCATCCTGCTCGTTCTATCATTGGGAGATTGAATACTTTCTTTCTCTCATGCCCTCTGTATGGTGCATTAACCCTAAATCCAGGGAAAATGTACCATGACTACTTATGTGAATTCTGGTACTCCGCTTTCTATAATGAAGAAACTTCATCAATTTCTTACACTCTCAACGGAGGTACCAGATCTTTGAGTTTTTCGGTGAATTTGCTCAGGTCTGTTTTACAGTTGAACTACCATGACCAGAATGAGCTGCCCATCGAACTCCCTACTGGCATAAATTTCAGGGAAGTGTGCAGGTTGATGGGGCACACAGAAATTGTAGATGACCAAGGCCAGTTGTTGAGAAAAGGAACAATTTATATGAGTAGGCTGACAGATTCGTGGAGATTTTTCTTCACTCATTTGGTAGAGTGTCTAGGAGACCAATATGATATTGATACTACTCATTTTTCCATGAGTGAGTTTTTAAGGGATCTGAACAACCTACAGTCAAGAGATGGTGAGGTAGATATTCCTCAGTCCATGCTCTCATTTCAAAGGGCAGAAGAGATTGTGGCACCAGGAAGTGTTCAAGTTGTTGAAGAACATTCTGGTGACCAAGATGTCCAGGTTGTAGAGATGGTACAACCTATCAGTCAAGTGGCTCCTGTAGAAAGTATGCAACCAATTGTTGAGCTTTCCAGACGACCAAGATCACATAGGCGTCTGATGAGGGGAGGAGTCCAGGTAAATCCATCAACCCATCCTGGTGATATAATGAATATTGATGGGTCTCCCATTTTTGAAGAGAATATTGAATCTGGTGTACAATTTGAACAGAGAGTGGATACTGAAGTCCAGGCTGTTGTACAAGATGATATTGCTCAAGTTGTTGAGGATTGAGGTTGAGTTGCCAAAGGACTTGCCAGAAGAAATTGAAAATATTAAAAGGGAAGTCCAGGCACTCAAGACTGGTATGACTGCTTCCATGCCAGAACAAGGAAGAACTTTTGGTTCTCTGGAGAGCAGGCCAACATTAGATCAGAATGATATTGTCAGCACCCTTAGCGATGAAATTATTAGAAAATTTAGGGGTGATATGCTGAAGACAATCACTGATGATATCTCTAATTCTGTTCTAAGAAACATTCAAGAGACCTTGTTGCCTAAAGTTGTTCAGATGATTGAGGTTGAGTTGCCAAAGGACTTGCCAGAAGAAATTGAAAATATTAAAAGGGAAGTCCAGGCACTCAAGACTGGTATGACTGCTTCCATGCCAGAACAAGGAAGAACTTTTGGTTCTCTGGAGAGCAGGCCAACATTAGATCAGAATGATATTGTCAGCACCCTTAGCGATGAAATTATTAGAAAATTTAGGGGTGATATGCTGAAGACAATCACTGATGATATCTCTAATTCTGTTCTAAGAAACATTCAAGAGACCTTGTTGCCTAAAGTTGTTCAGATGATTGAGGTTGAGTTGCCAAAGGACTTGCCAGAAGAAATTGAAAATATTAAAAGGGAAGTCCAGGCACTCAAGACTGGTATGACTGCTTCCATGCCAGAACAAGGAAGAACTTTTGGTTCTCTGGAGAGCAGGCCAACATTAGATCAGAATGATATTGTCAGCACCCTTAGCGATGAAATTATTAGAAAATTTAGGGGTGATATGCTGAAGACAATCACTGATGATATCTCTAATTCTGTTCTAAGAAACATTCAAGAGACCTTGTTGCCTAAAGTTGTTCAGATGATTGAGGTTGAGTTGCCAAAGGACTTGCCAGAAGAAATTGAAAATATTAAAAGGGAAGTCCAGGCACTCAAGACTGGTATGACTGCTTCCATGCCAGAACAAGGAAGAACTTTTGGTTCTCTGGAGAGCAGGCCAACATTAGATCAGAATGATATTGTCAGCACCCTTAGTGATGAAATTATTAGAAAATTTAGGGGTGATATGCTGAAGACAATCACTGATGATATCTCTAATTCTGTTCTAAGAAACATTCAAGAGACCTTGTTGCCTAAAGTTGTTCAGATGATTGAGGTTGAGTTGCCAAAGGACTTGCCAGAAGAAATTGAAAATATTAAAAGGGAAGTCCAGGCACTCAAGACTGGTATGACTGCTTCCATGCCAGAACAAGGAAGAACTTTTGGTTCTCTGGACAGGCACATGATGGAAGAATTATGGAATGATCTGAAGTCCAGGACTAGAGATCATTCCAAGGGGGGAAAATTGTCTAGTCCATCATCTGTGTCCATGAAAGTTTGAAAAAGAGGAAAGAAGAAGTTGTAAGGGCTGTTGCTACTGAAAGCATTGTGCAGAGAAAACAAGTGACTGGTACTGATGCCAGTGCACGATTAGCCCAGAGAGCACTTGGCACTGAAGCCATTGTGCAAACTGAAGAAGAGGCTACTGGTACTGAAGCCAGTGAGCCCCAGTTTGAAACCTTCCCAGATATTCCTACCACACTGAAGGCAGTTAAAGGAAAAGAAAAGGTTGTATCTGGTGAAGAGGAAGAGCAGACTGAAGATGTTGACAATGAAACATCAAGGAAGTTACTTCAGTCCAAGCTTTTGGATGGACTGAATTGAAGGAGATAGGATTGACCTTTAAAGGTAAAACTGATCTCTCTCCAGATGTGAAGGCCTTTATGAAGAGAATCGAGAAGGTCTGGAGAAAAAATTCAACAAATGGAAGCTGTGTTGGGTCTGAGACCACCAGTGTCTGTTCCATCATCTCCATCTCCAAAGAGGAAGGCCACTGAAGATGCACCAGGCAGCCATCAAAAAGAAGGGCCTGAATCTTTTTATCATTGTACTTATTGTAATTAATTGTCTTATGAAAGTTGTAATTATTTTCCTTTTGATGAAAGTAATAATGGTTGCAATTTTTTATTTTTATAAGTAAATGACCAGATTCAATGTGAAGTTGACCAGAGAGGGTAACTTTACAGATGAAAGGAAGGATACTTCAGTCCAAGCTTTTGGATGGACTGAATTGAAGGAGATAGGATTGACCTTTAAAGGTAAAACTGATCTCTCTCCAGATGTGAAGGCCTTTATGAAGAGAATCGAGAAGGTCTGGAGAAAAAATTCAACAAATGGAAGCTGTGTTGGGTCTGAGACCACCAGTGTCTGTTCCATCATCTCCATCTCCAAAGAGGAAGGCCACTGAAGATGCACAAGGACAGCCATCAAAAAGAAGGGCCTGAATCTTTTTATCATTGTACTTATTGTAATTAATTGTCTTATGAAAGTTGTAATTATTTTCCTTTTGATGAAAGTAATAATGGTTGCAATTTTTTATTTTTATAAGTAAATGACCAGATTCAATGTGAAGTTGACCAGAGAGGGTAACTTTACAGATGAAAGGAAGGATACTTCAGTCCAAGCTTTTGGATGGACTGAATTGAAGGAGATAGGATTGACCTTTAAAGGTAAAACTGATCTCTCTCCAGATGTGAAGGCCTTTATGAAGAGAATCGAGAAGGTCTGGAGAAAAAATTCAACAAATGGAAGCTGTGTTGGGTCTGAGACCACCAGTGTCTGTTCCATCATCTCCATCTCCAAAGAGGAAGGCCACTGAAGATGCACCAGGCAGCCATCAAAAAGAAGGGCCTGAATCTTTTTATCATTGTACTTATTGTAATTAATTGTCTTATGAAAGTTGTAATTATTTTCCTTTTGATGAAAGTAATAATGGTTGCAATTTTTTATTTTTATAAGTAAATGACCAGATTCAATGTGAAGTTGACCAGAGAGGGTAACTTTACAGATGAAAGGAAGGATACTTCAGTCCAAGCTTTTGGATGGACTGAATTGAAGGAGATAGGATTGACCTTTAAAGGTAAAACTGATCTCTCTCCAGATGTGAAGGCCTTTATGAAGAGAATCGAGAAGGTCTGGAGAAAAAATTCAACAAATGGAAGCTGTGTTGGGTCTGAGACCACCAGTGTCTGTTCCATCATCTCCATCTCCAAAGAGGAAGGCCACTGAAGATGCACAAGGACAGCCATCAAAAAGAAGGGCCTGAATCTTTTTATCATTGTACTTATTGTAATTAATTGTCTTATGAAAGTTGTAATTATTTTCCTTTTGATGAAAGTAATAATGGTTGCAATTTTTTATTTTTATAAGTAAATGACCAGATTCAATGTGAAGTTGACCAGAGAGGGTAACTTTACAGATGAAAGGAAGGATACTTCAGTCCAAGCTTTTGGATGGACTGAATTGAAGGAGATAGGATTGACCTTTAAAGGTAAAACTGATCTCTCTCCAGATGTGAAGGCCTTTATGAAGAGAATCGAGAAGGTCTGGAGAAAAAATTCAACAAATGGAAGCTGTGTTGGGTCTGAGACCACCAGTGTCTGTTCCATCATCTCCATCTCCAAAGAGGAAGGCCACTGAAGATGCACCAGGGCAGCCATCAAAAAGAAGGGCCTGAATCTTTTTATCATTGTACTTATTGTAATTAATTGTCTTATGAAAGTTGTAATTATTTTCCTTTTGATGAAAGTAATAATGGTTGCAATTTTTTATTTTTATAAGTAAATGACCAGATTTAGTCTAAGTTAGAACTTAAAAGATGAAACTGAAAACACTCATGATCTATAAAGTATTTTTCAGTAACTTAGATTTTTTAGACTTAAATCGACCAAGTGTTTTCCAGACATACAAATTTGTATATCTATAAGTCTGAAAACACTTGCATTATTTCTAAACAAATAGGGGGAATTTGTTAGGTCCAGATTTAGTCCAGACTTACTGGACTGACTCCAGACTGGACTACTGGAACCTTATTGAAGGTTTGTCAAGAAACATGTTTTGCTGGACTCGCTCCAGACTCGACTACTGGAGCTCACTGAAGATCTGACCAGAAAACATGTTCTGCTGGACCTACTCCAGACTTGGGATCTGGAGTCCTTCTAAAGATTTGTCCAGAAATAATGGAAGACTAATGAGCAAATACTTGTATAGGAAATCTGGAGTATTCTCCAGATTAGCTCACTGGTCTTCACCCCAGTCCAGATCAACTCTACTGAAGACATTCTGACTGAAGTCAAAGACTGAAGTCTGAAGAAAGAAGACTTATCAAATGGCGGAGTCCACTGGAAAGTCTTACCAGATCTGTACACTAGAGGATTGTCAGTGTTCTAGACCTTACAAATCTGAACACTGATATCGAGGATTTGACTTTAAGCCTTTACACACTTTCCAAAGAACAACCCACTTGTTCTTTACCAAAGTATACGTGTGTTAAGGTGATTGGATAAAAGGATACACTTGCACTTGATGTGACTTTATCCTTATTCCTTATCCAATACATTTAATGTTCTTGTCGGATCATTAAATGTATCCAACCATATTTGTACGGCACAAAATTTACTGGAGAATTTTGTTGCCTATAAATACAAAGTCATTTCTTTGAGAAAATTACTTTTTAGCAAATTGGTGAACTTGCTTAAATACTCTCGATCTAAATAGCTATACTTCACAACTCTAAGTATATCGATCAAAGGAGTTTATTTAGCAAGTATAGATCACTTGTAATTCAAAGATTATTTAGATACTTACATACGTGTAATATCTAGGTTCCGCAACGATCTTGTATTTTGTTTATACATCAATAAAGAAAATACACTTGAAAACTACATTCGTGTTCCACCTTTTATTTACTTGTTTAAATATTGCTTAAAGTCATTTATTACTTTGTTTATATTCTTGCATATTTATATTGAAGTAATACTAGTCCGATTCTAGTTCATACTTGTCTTGTTATTTTACACTCGTGGGTTAAACCATCGTGTGAGGGACTTTACAATAACAATATGCCTGACATCCTTGCGAATGGTCCTTATGTTCCTACACAAACCATTGTGGTAGAAGCTGTGGTCAGGGAAGGTCAACCAACCATTCCTGCCACAGTCAAATCTATTGTTAAGGACAAGGCAGATTGGGGGGATGAGGATAGGAGGTTGGCAAACTTGGATGTGAAGGCTAGAAATTTCATTGTCCAAGCTGTTCCCAAAGACCTTTACCATTCAATTAAAATGTGTTCAACAGCAAAGAAAATGTGGGGTACATTGACTGTCATGTTTGAGGGTTGCTCTACCTCCATGGAATCCACAATTACTACATTAACCAGGAGGTATGAGAGATTTTTCTCTTTGAGAAATGAATCCTTGACTGACACTCATACCCGCTTTAATGCTTTGGTAAATGATTTAGCTGCTGTTGGAATTAATAAGAAAAATAAGGTTTTAAAGAGTAAATTTCTTGATTCATTATCACCCAAATGGAACAACTATATTTCTTCTGTTAAATTAGGTTCTGTTTATCATGATCTTGATCTCCCTGGACTTTTTGGTTTGCTTCAAAACCAAGAATGTTCAGAGGCTGAAAAATTAATTGCTATGGGTGATTCTTATAGTCAGCCTGCTGCTGCACTTGTTGCTTCTATGACTGAACACCCTAGTTCAATTAGTAATGAGATCATTCCTTGTGTTAATGATGATATTCCTGTGATGTCTAATCCTAACTCTGTTTGTGCTGAATCTGAATGTGATGAATCTGATGGTGATGAACTAGCTAATGAAGTAGCTATGTTGGCTGAAAGGATCAGAAGGAGATCCTTTAATAAGTTTAAAGGAAAAGGAAGAGGTGGCCAAGCTGATGAGATCAAGAAGCCATTTGATATGTCCAAAGTCACTTGTTACAAGTGTGGCAAGACTGGACATATGGCTGGAGATTGCAGATCTAAAGAAACTGCTCAAGCTGTGCCAACCAAAGGTGGAAGAGGTGAAAAATACTCAAAGCTCAAGACTAAGTACAAAGCCTTGAAAGCACAAGTAGCTAAGCTGACTGAGAAGGTGAACAAAAGTGAGAAGAGTCTGGTAGCCAAAGACTAGGGTGAAAGTGCCACATCATCTAATGATGAGTTGTACAAAGATGCCAAATGTTTCATGGCTAAAGAATCTACTCAAAGATTTGCTGAAGATCTGGTGAAAATACAACAGCAATCTGAGTCAGCTCACCAGGCATCTACTAGTCAGACTGCTCCACCTGAGGTAACTTCTTTTTCCAATCTGTCTGATAATGAGAAGCTGTCCAGACTGAATAAACTTGGTGATGAGGTCTTGCTTCAAAAACACTTTAATCAATAACTCAAAAAGGAAATACATGTTTTGAAACTTGATAACAGCTCTAAGAGTCACACCATTGAAAAACTAGAATCTGAAGTTAAAGCTCAAAAGCAATTAAACTCCATTTTGATTAAAGAAGCTAAAACTGCAGAAGAAAAGTTTTTTAAGGTAAAACAAATTACTGAAACATGGTGTATAAGTTCTAAAAGAGTTGCTAAGTGTGTAAATGAACAAATACCTCATCAGATCCAAGCTATTTTTGATGGTGATTATGATAGGGCCATAGCCATTGCTGAAGTATGTGCTATGGAGCCTTGTTATCAGCCTCTTTCACCACCCAAAGTCCAAGCCAAAGAAACAATTTCTAAACCAATTTAGTTGGTTCAGAAATCTGGTATTGGGTTTAAAGATCCTGAAACCATTGGTCAGACCATTGTTGAAGCTGTGTCTGAATCTGATCAGGTTGTTGAGTTAAAACCTGAAGAAAGTCTTGACTTGTCCAAGCTGACCATCACCCAATCTGAGTCAGATTCAAAGACTAAAACAAACAAGAGTAGTTTAAAGAGAAATAAAAGAAAGGTTAGAGATCACAGTGTTCCTAAAGAGAAAATAAAGCTTTTAAAGAGTAAGAAGTCTGGTTCTCTAGGAAATGAGTCACAAGCAAAATCTGAGTATGTTTCAAGTAACACCAAGTCTGACTCTGACAAGTTGATTTTAAAATATGTTGAGTCCAAAACAGATAAGGTGTCAATGAAAGCAAATTTTCTTAAAAATGTGTCTGATCCAAAAATTGTTGATCAAACAAAATTGAGAGCTGAATGTAAGAAAGCTGGAATAGGCAAAGGTTTTGTTCAGAAGGAAACTCTAAATGTTGCTAGAAAGAACTTTGAATCTGGTGAAGGACAGACCAAGCAACAATGGGTTTCAAAATGTGATAAGAGTCTGTGTTTAGTTACCCAATCTGAGTCAGACCAGAAGGTCAGCTCTGGTGAACCCATCTTTGGATGGGTTCCCAAAAAGAACTAATCTCTTATCATAATTGTAGGGTAGTTATGATGATAATACCTGGCACTTGGACAGTGGATGTTCCAAGCACATGACCGGATGTAAGTCCCTGCTATGTAGCTTTAGGTTTCGTGCTGGTCCTAATGTTACTTTTGGAGATGACTCTCAAGGAAAGACTGAAGGATTTGGTATACTTTCAAATGGTCCCCTTACTTTCAGAAGGGTCTCATATGTTAATGGTTTGAAGCACAATCTGATCAGTGTGAGTCAGTTGTGTGATGCTGGTTATGAAGTGAGATTCAGGTCTGATAAGGGTATTGTTCTTGATTTACAAGGCAATGTGGTTCTTATTGCAAAGAGGGATGAGTCTTTGTATTCTTTTGACATGAGAAATCCAACTGTCACAAGATAAGTCTGTTTCATGTCAAAGTCTCAAGATGAGCTGAATTGGTTGTGGCATAAAAGGCTGTCTCATATGAATTTCAAAGACATCAACGAGTTGTGTAAGAAAGAGTTGGTGTCTGGCCTTCCAGTGATCAATTATGAGAAGGATAAGCTGTGTGGTGCTTGTGAGAAAGGCAAGCAACATAAAGCTACTTTTAAGTCTAAAACATGCTCAACCATTGATAATTGTTTGGATCTGCTTCATATGGACTTATTTGGACCAATCAGTACTCCATCATTCACTAGAATGAGGTACTCCTTGGTAATTGTTGATGAGTATTCAAGATACACCTGAGTTTTCTTTCTAAGACACAAGAGTGAAGCTGCTGACAACATTATTCATTTCATTAAGCAAGCTGAAATTCTCTACAAAAGACCTGTTAGGTAATTGAGAAGAGATAATGGCACTGAATTTAAGAATATCACTCTTAATTCTTTTTGCAGTGAAAAAGGGATTTCACAAGTCTACTCAGCTGCCAGAACTCCTCAACAAAATGGTGTTGCAGAAAGAAGAAACGGAACTCTTATTGAAGTTGCCAGATCCATGATGGCTCAAAACAATGTCAAGTCTCATTTCTGGGCTGAAGCAGTACACACATCTTGCTTTACCCACAACATATCCCTTATTGTGAAAAGACAGCAGAAGACTGCATATGAACTTCTTAGGGGGAGAAAACCTGAGATTGGTTTCCTAAGAATTTTTGGAAGTCCTTGCTATATTCTGAATCAGAAAGACCATCTTGGAAAGTTTGATGAGAAATTAGATGAAGGTATCCTACTTGGATATGCAACAATGATGAAGGCCTACAGAGTTTACAACAAGAGAACTAAAAAAATTGAGAACTCTGTTAATGTAAGCATTAATGAAGGTTGTTCTAAGCCAGATTGCTCTCCTCCTGAAGATGAAGACTTCAATTTTGAAGAACTGGTTGTACCTGAGAATGAGCCTCCAACTAATCCTCCAGCTGGAGCTGATAATGCTCAAACTCAGGGGGAGCAACTTATAGAAGAAGAAGAAGATGTTCCAATCTTTGAAAATGCACAAGCTAATCCTGCTCCTACTGAAGAAATTATCCAGAATCCATTAAATGACTCTCAAATTGGTTCAGATTCCTCCATTCCTGTCCAAGTTGATCAGTCTCTTCCTCAAGCTGATCACGCTGAACCATCAAATCTGAATCAGTCCATTGTCCCAGTAACCAGATGGACAAAGAGTCATCCTATTAACCAAATCATTCGTGATCCACTCTCTGGTGTTAAAACAAGAAGAAAGGCAACAGGCAACTTCTGCATGTTTATCAATTTTGTAAGCAAGGTGGAACCAACTGAGGTTGATGAAGCTCTGGAAGATCCTTCTTGGGTAAATGCAATGCAAGATGAGCTAACACAGTTTGAAAGAAATAATGTTTGGGAACTTGTTCCAAGACCTCATCACAAGACTGTGATTAGAACCAAATGGGTCTACAGAAATAAAATGGATGAAAGGGGAGTTGTAACCAGAAATAAAGCAAGATTGGTAGCTCTTGGTTACAGACAAGAGGTAGGAATTGATTATGATGAGACTTTTGCACCAGTGGCAAGATTAGAGGCAATCAGAATGTTCTTGGCCTTCTTTGCTCACAAAGGTTTCAAAGTCTATCAAATGGATGTGAAGAGTGCATTTCTTAATGGAAAATTGGAAGAAGAAGTCTATGTTGAACTGTAACATCCCAAAACTTAATCGTTCATGTTGACTAACGTCGTTAGGTCAAATTATAAGTCCGTGATACGTTTGTGTGGAAATATGTGTTTATATGTTTATGTGCCCTATATGTGAGATTTAATTATCTTTAATGAGTGACAATAAAGTAGATTTAATGATGTGTAAAAGGCCTTTGTAGTGTGTGAAAGTGCTTTAGTGTGTTATATGTATCCCCAATAAGTGTTTTTAAGCGAAATAAAGTCGATATGAAGTCCAGGGACCAATTTTGCCAATGTTGGAAAGTTAAAAACGGGTTAAGTGATTAGGGAAACCTAATCTCTCATTAGTTGCAGCCATTAATCATAATTAAGTCAAGAAAACAAGTTCCTTCAATCCTTCTTGAATTTCTTAAGCAAATCTTCAAGTTTTGGGTCAATCGATCGTGTGTTTTGGCATTGGATTGGATCGGTCATTGTATTATCAGGTAACTAATGATTCATCGATGTATTTACAGATTTAAAGGTCATAAATTGATGTTTCAGATCTGATTTTAAAAGGGTTTTTGTTTAATTAGGGTTCATGTTGTGTCTTTGGCTAATTAATGATCTAAACGGTGTCAAACGAGTTTGTAATCGATATGAATGATCAAAATATGTTTAACAATGTCAAAATCATGTTTTGGGTGAAGCCCAAGTCGTTTGTTTCTGGAAAAATCGAAGAACAAAGTCGTTTTATGAATTCTGGTCGAAATTGAGTCTTAAATTCGTTTTTCTGATGTCAACAGCTTCCGAACGAACTTAAAGTTCGTTCTAAGCTTCCTAAGTTCGTTTGGAACACTTTAAATTCGTTTGAAGATGAGCCTAAGTTCGTTTGAACCCAAACTAAGTTCGTTTGGAAGCCTTCAAAAATCGTTTGAACCCTAAGGTGTCTAAATTCGTTTAAAGTGATGTCTAAGTTCGTTTGAACACTCTAAATTCGTTTGAAGATGAGCCTAAGTTCGTTTGAACCCAAACTAAGTTCGTTTGAACCCAAACTAATCGTTTGAACCCAACTAAGTTCGTTTGGTCTTCTAAGTTCGTTTGGGCATTTCTAAGTTCGTTCAGTATGTCCTAAATTCGTTTGAAGGCAACTAAGTTCGTTCAGTGAGTCTAAGTTCGTAAGAACAAACCTAAGTTCGTTTTATAAGTTCGTTTGGGTCCCAAATGACTTATATTTTGTATATTAATGTATCTTAGGTGTCGGGGATTATTGTTAAGCACTTTTAGCCTTTCATTACGCGCGCACACTCCCAACAGGTAAGATACACTACTTTTGTCACGCTGAGGGTGCAACGAAGATGGTTCGTAAACTATAACCTCCATAACAGTAATGTATAACTCATAGGTGGTTGGGTTGATATGGGAGGTACTCGGGGATTAATGATGACGATGTTTATGCCTAAAATGCTTCCCCGTACATGTGGTTACGATATGAAATGTTATGATGAACGGTGGTTAATGATATGTTTACGATATGATATGTTATGATGAACGGTGGTTAATGATATGTTGTAATGTTGTTATGTGCATGTATATGTGGCTTGTTCATCTAGAACACTAGACCTTTTTAGGTTGCCATGACACGTGCACGTTTTAAGGGCCCTGACGTGAAAAGATGATAGTATGGATTAGTTTAGGTAAAGGTGGAAATCTAAACTAAATATGATAAATGCTCGAGCTAATTAGATGTTAAGTGTTATGCATAACCTGTGCCTTACGGTGGTAATAGGTACATCGTGCCTTACGGTGGTAATAGGTACATCGTGCCTTACGGTGGTAATAGGTACATCGTGCCTTACGGTGGTAATAGGTACGTCATGCCTGACGGTGGTAATAGGTACATCGTGCCTTACGGTGGTAATAGGTACATCGTGCCTTACGGTGGTAATAGGTACATCGTGCCTTACGGTGGTAATAGGTACATCGTGCCTTACGGTGGTAATAGGTACATCGTGCCTTACGGTGGTAATAGGTACATCGTGCCTTACGGTGGTAATAGGTACGTATGCCTGACGGTGGTAATAGGTACGTCATGCCTGACGGTGGTTATAGGTACGTTAAAATGGTTGCTCGGGTGGCTCCTTGCAATAAGTCATATGTGGCGAGTAGTTTCGGGTGGCCTGATGACCCACCTAATGTCATGAACATAGCGTGCTACTCATGGATCGACATTGTCTTTCCTTAAAAACGGTAACTTCGGTTACAACTTAACGAGGTGAATCAAAGTGATCAAATTGATTAGGCACGCGTAGGGTCATGAACTCTATGCTTATATGTGATGTGGATATGTTTATACGGTGGTATGAATGCCTAATTAAAATGACGTAATACTTTAAAGTGACGATTTAAATGGATGAAATGTTTTGCTTAAACCTGGTGTTATCTTACTTAGCTTTATAGCTAACACTTGTTTCTTTTAATGTGTTGACACCCCTCAGGTTAGGCAGTGAGATGACGTGAGAAGCTTTGGCGAGAGATGGGTAGATGATCAAGCTGGCTTTAGTTTACCCAATAGCTTCGCATAGACCTTATGTTATTGATTTCCCTTATGGAACTTATGTAATGACTATGTTATTGATTTCCTTATGGAACTTATGTAATGACTATGTTATGATTGCTTTATGTTGGGCAATCTTATGGATTTCTTTTATTACAGATTTGATGCTATTAGTAACACCACCAATGTTTTCTCAACTGTTTTCCTTAGTTGAGTATTTTCCTAAATCGTTTCCGCATGATTTAACGCCGTTAGGCGAAATTTTTGGAAATCCATATTTTTACGAAACGGGTGTTACAATTTGGTATCAGAGAAGTAGTTTAAGTGAACCAAGGCCTATTGACCATAGGATTTGGACTTAAACTTAGGATATGCATGCTAGGTACTCGTAGGATGCCTTAGCTAATGATGACATGTGATGTAGGATGGGTTGGGATGAGTGCGAGTGTGATAAGGCTTACGAGATGTTTATGTTACGATGATATGATTTAGCCTTATCCCAACGAACTTTTGTTTTATTTCGCGCTTATCGACTCCACCATTTTATTAAAGGAAAATGGTTAACACTCGCAACCGCAACATCCAACGTGACGGAGCAACTGCCAGCGTTACTCCACCTGTCCATCCAGGTGCAGTTGCTACTAATGCTGCTGCTGCTGCAGCTAACGTGAATAGAAATCGAGTGAATCCTCAGCAGGTCAATCGGCAAGGCTCGTTAGGCCCTATGCCTCCACCTCCTGGTAATCAACCCATAGTTAACGAAGCAGTGGTGGAGCAAATCCCAAATGCAGCTGAATTGTACAATCTTGTGCTGACTCTCCAGACCCAGTTAGCACAGACTCAGGAGCAACTGAACAACGCTCTTGCCGAAAATGCTGAAGGAACTGATGGCAATTTCTCAGTGCCTTCTCACCACACTGAGCTACCAGTTAACAATGTAGTCGTTCCCCCTGTTAATGTTGATGTGGCTCCTCCTAATGTAGTTCAAGCTCCTCGATTCAAGTTCGAAAGTTTTCAGAAGTGCGGAGCTCAGAAATTCAATGGAACACTTAACGCAGTAGGCTGTATGGAATGGCTTGATGATACTGAGATGGTCTTTGAAGCTTGTGACTGTCCAGAGGATAAAAAGGTGTTGTGTGCGAGTAGAATGTTGAAAGAAGGTGCTCGAGATTGGTGGAAGAGCATTACTATTTCGATGACTCCAGATATGGTATCTGCTATCACATGGGCTACCTTCAAGCAGAAGTTTATTGAGGAGTATATCGGGACTCATGAACAGCGCAAGATGGAAAAAGAGTTTCGTGCTTTGACGGCTGAAATTGGTAAAGTCAATGATTATGCTCGTTCCTTTATGGAGAAAATGAAATTTGTGGGTCATCTATTCAGAACTGATGCAGATCAAGTCGCCTGCTATGTCGATGGTTTACCTCCAAGTTATCGAGGTATTTGTAGGCAGCATAAGACTCTAACTGAAGCAATCAAAGAATCTAAAAAGCTTGATGATGATTTTGCTGCGGATAAGAAAGTTGAAAAGAAAGAGGATGAGAAGAAGTCTGGCAATAAGAGGAGGTTTGGTGGATCAAATCGTTTTGGAAAGAAATTTAAGGGATCTTCATCGTCCTCTGACAAGGGAAGGGCAGACAAGGATGGAAAATGGTGCCCAGGCTGCAAATCTATCCATTCTGGTCAGTGTTCTTTTTTTTTTTTTTTTTTTTTTTTTTTTTTTTTTTTTTTTTTTTTTTTTTTTTTTTTTTTTTTTTTTTTTTTTTTTATTTTTTTTTTTTTTTTTTTTTTTTTTTTTTTTTACGATTGTATATTTTTATAGTTTCTTATTTTTATCACTTAACTTACTTTTAAAGTTTTTTTTTTTTTTTTTTTTTTTTTTTTTTTTTTTTTTTTTTTTTTTTTTTTTTTTTTTTTTTTTTTTTTTTTTTTTTTTTTTTTTTTTTTTTTTTTTTTTTTTTTTTTTTTTTTTTTTTTTTTTTTTTTTTTTTTTTTTTTTTTTTTTTTTTTTTTTTTTTTTTTTTTTTTTTTTTTTTTTTTTTTTTTTTTTTTTTTTTTTTTTTTTTTTTTTTTTTTTTTTTTTTTTTTTTTTTTTTTTTTTTTTTTTTTTTTTTTTTTTTTTTTTTTTTTTTTTTTTTTTTTTTTTTTTTTTTTTTTTTTTTTTTTTTTTTTTTTTTTTTTTTTTTTTTTTTTTTTTTTTTTTTTTTTTTTTTTTTTTTTTTTTTTTTTTTTTTTTTTTTTTTTTTTTTTTTTTTTTTTTTTTTTTTTTTTTTTTTTTTTTTTTTTTTTTTTTTTTTTTTTTTTTTTTTTTTTTTTTTTTTTTTTTTTTTTTTTTTTTTTTTTTTTTTTTTTTTTTTTTTTTTTTTTTTTTTTTTTTTTTTTTTTTTTTTTTTTTTTTTTTTTTTTTTTTTTTTTTTTTTTTTTTTTTTTTTTTTTTTTTTTTTTTTTTTTTTTTTTTTTTTTTTTTTTTTTTTTTTTTTTTTTTTTTTTTTTTTTTTTTTTTTTTTTTTTTTTTTTTTTTTTTTTTTTTTTTTTTTTTTTTTTTTTTTTTTTTTTTTTTTTTTTTTTTTTTTTTTTTTTTTTTTTTTTTTTTTTTTTTTTTTTTTTTTTTTTTTTTTTTTTTTTTTTTTTTTTTTTTTTTTTTTTTTTTTTTTTTTTTTTTTTTTTTTTTTTTTTTTTTTTTTTTTTTTTTTTTTTTTTTTTTTTTTTTTTTTTTTTTTTTTTTTTTTTTTTTTAAAATATCGATTATCGCGAGCTGAATAAAAGAACGGTGAAGAATAAGTATCCACTCCCTCGCATTGATGATTTGTTCGATCAACTTCAAGGTGCTTCCTGTTTTTCAAAGATTGACTTACGGTCTGGCTATCATCAATTAAAGGTCGAAGAAGAAAGTGTAGCCAAAACAGCGTTCCGAACTCGTTATGGTCATTACGAGTTCCTTGTCATGCCATTCGGTTTGACAAATGCTCCAGCGAAGTTTATGGATTTGATGAACCGTGTCTGTCGACCATTCTTGGATCATTTCGTTATTGTTTTCATCGACGACATTCTTGTGTATTCAAAGACGGAAGAGGAACATAGAGAGCATTTGAGGGCTGTCCTTCAAGTCCTCAGAGAGAAAAAGCTTTATGCTAAGTTCTCCAAGTGTGAGTTCTGGCTAAAGGAAGTTCATTTCCTCGGCCATGTCGTCTCCTCTGATGGTATAAAAGTAGATCCTTCGAAGATAGAAGCGGTGTCGAAGTGGGAGCAGCCTAAGTCTCCTACTGAAATTAAGAGTTTTCTCGGTTTGGCTGGCTACTACCGACGTTTTATTCAGGATTTCTCGCGCATTGCCAAGCCAATGACTGAATTAACGAAGAAAGGCGTGAAGTTTGTGTGGACCGATGCTCAAGAGAAAGCCTTCACGACGTTGAAAAAGAAGTTGTGTGAAGCTCCGGTTCTAGCTTTACCCGAAGGAACCGATGATTTAGTGGTCTATAGTGACGCATCCATTACGGGGTTAGGGTGTGTATTAATGCAACGAGACAAAGTTATCGCTTATGCCTCTCGACAGCTGAAGCCACATGAGCGGAATTATCCTACTCATGATCTTGAGCTGGCTGCTGTTGTTTTTGCTCTGAAGTTGTGGCGACATTATCTGTATGGTACAAAGTGTACCCTTTATACGGATCATAAGAGCTTACAGTACGTGTTTACTCAGAAGGACATGAATGTTAGACAACGACGGTGGATGGAGTTATTAAAGGATTATGATTGTGAGATTAAATATCACCCAGGCAAAGCTAATGTGGTTGCTGATGCCTTGAGCCGCAAAGGATATGCGAAGAGTAGGTTATGTGCAATGATTACGAAGGTTGAGTCGAACTTAATGGAACCTATCGATTAGCTCCGACGGAGATGAAGGAGTTAATGACGCAAATTCAGGAACTTTTAGATAAAGGTTTCATTCGTCCGAGTTCCTCTCCTTGGGGTGCTCCTATCCTTTTCGTAAAGAAGAAAGACGGATCCATGCGCATGTGTATCGATTATCGCGAGCTGAATAAAAGAACGGTGAAGAATAAGTATCCACTCCCTCGCATTGATGATTTGTTCGATCAACTTCAAGGTGCTTCCTGTTTTTCAAAGATTGACTTACGGTCTGGCTATCATCAATTAAAGGTCGAAGAAGAAAGTGTAGCCAAAACAGCGTTCCGAACTCGTTATGGTCATTACGAGTTCCTTGTCATGCCATTCGGTTTGACAAATGCTCCAGCGAAGTTTATGGATTTGATGAACCGTGTCTGTCGACCATTCTTGGATCATTTCGTTATTGTTTTCATCGACGACATTCTTGTGTATTCAAAGACGGAAGAGGAACATAGAGAGCATTTGAGGGCTGTCCTTCAAGTCCTCAGAGAGAAGAAGCTTTATGCTAAGTTCTCCAAGTGTGAGTTCTGGCTAAAGGAAGTTCATTTCCTCGGCCATGTCGTCTCCTCTGATGGTATAAAAGTAGATCCTTCGAAGATAGAAGCGGTGTCGAAGTGGGAGCAGCCTAAGTCTCCTACTGAAATTAAGAGTTTTCTCGGTTTGGCTGGCTACTACCGACGTTTTATTCAGGATTTCTCGCGCATTGCCAAGCCAATGACTGAATTAACGAAGAAAGGCGTGAAGTTTGTGTGGACCGATGCTCAAGAGAAAGCCTTCACGACGTTGAAAAAGAAGTTGTGTGAAGCTCCGGTTCTAGCTTTACCCGAAGGAACCGATGATTTAGTGGTCTATAGTGACGCATCCATCACGGGGTTAGGGTGTGTATTAATGCAACGAGACAAAGTTATCGCTTATGCCTCTCGACAGCTGAAGCCACATGAGCGGAATTATCCTACTCATGATCTTGAGCTGGCTGCTGTTGTTTTTGCTCTGAAGTTGTGGCGACATTATCTGTATGGTACAAAGTGTACCCTTTATACGGATCATAAGAGCTTACAGTACGTGTTTACTCAGAAGGACATGAATGTTAGACAACGACGGTGGATGGAGTTATTAAAGGATTATGATTGTGAGATTAAATATCACCCAGGCAAAGCTAATGTGGTTGCTGATGCCTTGAGCCGCAAAGGATATGCGAAGAGTAGGTTATGTGCAATGATTACGAAGGTTGAGTCGAACTTAATGGAACCTATTCGATTAGCTCAAATTGAAGCGTTGAAGGAGGAGAATGTGAAAGAGGAGTCTATTGGGAAAAAGAAGAAAAATAGACTTGAAATGGAAGAAAATAGTCGCGGTCTTCGAACTTACAAAGGTAGAATATGGGTTCCTCTATATGGAGGCAATCGTGAGTTAGTGATGGACGAAGCTCATAAGACTAAGTATTCTGTACACCCTGGTGCCACAAGGATGCATGCAGATTTGAAGCCTATTTATTGGTGGCCCAGTATTAAGAACGATGTAATGATGTACGTACAGAAATGTTTGACGTGTGCGAAGGTGAAAGCTGAACATCAAAAGCCTTACGGGAAGTTTCAGCAACTCGAGATCCCTGAGTGGAAATGGGATCGTATTACGATGGATTTTATAACCAAGCTTCCAAGGACGCCTCGTGGTCACGATATGATATGGGTTATTGTCGATCAATTAACGAAGAGTGCCCATTTCCTCCCAGTTCATGAGAATGCTCCTATGGAGAATTTCGCTACATTGTATATCAAAGAAGTGGTTACTAAACATGGTGTTCCGATATCGATTGTGTCAGATCGTGATGCTCGATTCGTTTCCAACTTTTGGAAGAGTTTTCAACGGGAATTTGGTACTCAAGTCCGTCTGAGCACAGCCTATCATCCGCAGACCGATGGGCAAAGTGAAAGGACTATTCAAACGCTTGAAGATATGCTCAGAGCTTGTGTGATGGATTATGGTGGTTCATGGGATAAACACCTACCTCTTGTTGAGTTTGCGTATAACAATAGTTATCACGCGAGCATTGGAATGCCACCTTATGAGATGTTATATGGTAGAAAGTGTCGGACTCCTAGTTGTTGGTTGGAGCCCGGGGAAAAGCAATTTGCTGGACCCGAAGTAGTACAAATTACGGCCGATAAAGTTAACATAGCAAAGAAAGCCTTGCGTATTGCTCGCGGAAGGCAAAAGTCATATGCCGATAAGAAAAGGAGGCCGTTTGATTTTAAAGAAGGTGAAATGGTTTTACTCAAGGTGTCGCCTTGGAAAGGTGTATTACGATTTGGCAAACGAGGAAAGCTAAGCCCTAGATTCATTGGACCTTTTAAGATCATTAAAAAGGTTAATGAACAGGCATTTCAACTGGAATTACCTCCAGAACTACACGCAATTCACAACACATTTCATGTGTGTTACCTACGTAAGTGCTATGCGAATGAAACGGATGTCATTCCACTCGAGGACGTAAGTATTAATCCCAACAAGCAGATTGTCGATGAACCTGTTGCTATAATGGGAAGGAAACAAAAGAAGTTACGACGAAAGACTATCGATCTAGTTCTCATAAAGTGGAAACACAATCACGGCGAAAGTATGACTTGGGAGACCGAGTCCGTAATGCGGGAGACCTATCCCCACCTTTTTTATGCTGAAGTGATTCCGGGGACGGAATCCTCTTAAGGGGGAGGTAATTGTAACATCCCAAAACTTAATCGTTCATGTTGACTAACGTCGTTAGGTCAAATTATAAGTCCGTGATACGTTTGTGTGGAAATATGTGTTTATATGTTTATGTGCCCTATATGTGAGATTTAATTATCTTTAATGAGTGACAATAAAGTAGATTTAATGATGTGTAAAAGGCCTTTGTAGTGTGTGAAAGTGCTTTAGTGTGTTATATGTATCCCCAATAAGTGTTTTTAAGCGAAATAAAGTCGATATGAAGTCCAGGGACCAATTTTGCCAATGTTGGAAAGTTAAAAACGGGTTAAGTGATTAGGGAAACCTAATCTCTCATTAGTTGCAGCCATTAATCATAATTAAGTCAAGAAAACAAGTTCCTTCAATCCTTCTTGAATTTCTTAAGCAAATCTTCAAGTTTTGGGTCAATCGATCGTGTGTTTTGGCATTGGATTGGATCGGTCATTGTATTATCAGGTAACTAATGATTCATCGATGTATTTACAGATTTAAAGGTCATAAATTGATGTTTCAGATCTGATTTTAAAAGGGTTTTTGTTTAATTAGGGTTCATGTTGTGTCTTTGGCTAATTAATGATCTAAACGGTGTCAAACGAGTTTGTAATCGATATGAATGATCAAAATATGTTTAACAATGTCAAAATCATGTTTTGGGTGAAGCCCAAGTCGTTTGTTTCTGGAAAAATCGAAGAACAAAGTCGTTTTATGAATTCTGGTCGAAATTGAGTCTTAAATTCGTTTTTCTGATGTCAACAGCTTCCGAACGAACTTAAAGTTCGTTCTAAGCTTCCTAAGTTCGTTTGGAACACTTTAAATTCGTTGAAGATGAGCCTAAGTTCGTTTGAACCCAAACTAAGTTCGTTTGAAGGCGACTAAGTTCGTTCAGTGAGTCTAAGTTCGTAAGAACAAACTAAGTTCGTTTGAACCCTAAGGTGTCTAAATTCGTTTAAAGTGAATGTCTAAGTGGTTTTGAGACTTAAATTCGTTTGAGTTAAACCCTAACTTCGTTCAACCAACGAAGTTAAACTTCGTTTATGGTTTCTAAGTTCGTTTGGGCATTTCTAAGTTCGTTCAGTATGTCCTAAATTCGTTTGAAGGCAACTAAGTTCGTTCAGTGAGTCTAAGTTCGTAAGAACAAACCTAAGTTCGTTTTAAAGTTCGTTTGGGTCCCAAATGACTTATATTTTGTATATTAATGTATCTTAGGTGTCGGGGATTATTGTTAAGCACTTTTAGCCTTTCATTACGCGCGCACACTCCCAACAGGTAAGATACACTACTTTTGTCACGCTGAGGGTGCAACGAAGATGGTTCGTAAACTATAACCTCCATAACAGTAATGTATAACTCATAGGTGGTTGGGTTGATATGGGAGGTACTCGGGGATTAATGATGACGATGTTTATGCCTAAAATGCTTCCCCGTACATGTGGTTACGATATGAAATGTTATGATGAACGGTGGTTAATGATATGTTTACGATATGATATGTTATGATGAACGGTGGTTAATGATATGTTGTAATGTTGTTATGTGCATGTATATGTGGCTTGTTCATCTAGAACACTAGACCTTTTTAGGTTGCCATGACACGTGCACGTTTTAAGGGCCCTGACGTGAAAAGATGATAGTATGGATTAGTTTAGGATAAAGGTGGAAATCTAAACTAAATATGATAAATGCTCGAGCTAATTAGATGTTAAGTGTTTTGCATAACCTGTGCCTTACGGTGGTAATAGGTACATCGTGCCTTACGGTGGTAATAGGTACGTATAAATGGTGCCTGACGGTGGTTATAGGTACGTTAAAATGGTTGCTCGGGTGGCTCCTTGCAACAAGTCATATGTGGCGAGTAGTTTCGGGTGGCCTGATGACCCACCTAATGTCATGAACATAGCGTGCTACTCATGGATCGACATTGTCTTTCCTTAAAAACGGTAACTTCGGTTACAACTTAACGAGGTGAATCAAAGTGATCAAATTGATTAGGCACGCGTAGGGTCATGAACTCTATGCTTATATGTGATGTGGATATGTTTATACGGTGGTATGAATGCCTAATTAAAATGACGTAATACTTTAAAGTGACGATTTAAATGGATGAAATGTTTTGCTTAAACCTGGTGTTATCTTACTTAGCTTTATAGCTAACACTTGTTTCTTTTAATGTGTTGACACCCCTCAGGTTAGGCAGTGAGATGACGTGAGAAGCTTTGGCGAGAGATGGGTAGATGATCAAGCTGGCTTTAGTTTACCCAATAGCTTCGCATAGACCTTATGTTATTGATTTCCCTTATGGAACTTATGTAATGACTATGTTATGATTGCTTTATGTTGGGCAATCTTATGGATTTCTTTTATTACAGATTTGATGCTATTAGTAACACCACCAATGTTTTCTCAACTGTTTTCCTTAGTTGAGTATTTTCCTAAATCGTTTCCGCATGATTTAACGCCGTTAGGCGAAATTTTTGGAAATCCATATTTTTACGAAACGGGTGTTACATGAACAGCCTCCAGGTTTTGAAAATTCAAAGTTTCCTGACCATGTGTTCAAGCTTGACAAGGCTCTCTGTGGGTTGAAGCAAGCTCCAAGGGCATGGTATGATACTTTGTCTAAATTCTTATTGGCTAATAACTTCAAAAGAGGTAATGTTGACAAAACTTTGTTTGTGAGAAAGTATAATGGTGATATCCTGCTTGTACAAATCTATGTAGATGATATAATATTTGGGTCCAGCAGTGAAAGACTTTGCAAAAAGTTTTCTGAATTAATGTCTAAAAAGTATGAAATGAGCATGATGGGAGAACTAAACTATTTTCCGGGTTTACAAGTTAAACAGACTAAAAATGGAATTTTCATAAACCAAGGAAAATATGTTAAAGATCTCTTAAACAAATTTAGTTTTAGTGATTGCTCACCTATGAAAACTCCTATGGGAACTGGTGATAAGCTGGATGAAGATAAAAATGGCAAATTTGTTGACATCATAGCTTATAGGGGTATGATAGGATCATTACTTTACTTGACTGCTAGTAGACCAGATATTATGTTTGCTACATGTCTTTGTGCAAGATATCAAGCTAGTCCTAAGGAATCTCATCTTAAGGCTATGAAAAGAATCTTTAGATACCTTAAAGGTAGTCCCAATCTGGGTCTTTGGTATCCCAAAGACTCAGGATTTGATCTTATTGGCTATTCAGATTCTGACTTTGCAGGCTGTAAGATTGACATAAAAAGTACTTCAGGAGCTTGTCAATTACTTGGCAATAGACTTGTAAGCTGGTCCAGCAAGAAGCAGCATTCAGTTTCTATCTCTACTGCAGAAGCTGAATATGTTGCTGCAGGAAGTTGTTGCTCTCCAATTCTTTGGATGCAATATCAGCTTCAAGACTATGGTGTCACTGCAACAAAAACTCCAATCTTTTGTGACAGTACCAGTGCCATAGCAATTTCAAACAATCCTGTGCTTCATTCAAGGACCAAGCACATTGATATAAGATATCATTTCATCAGGGATCATGTAATGAAAGAAGATGTTGAACTCCACTTCATTCCAACAGACAATCAGCTTGCTGACTTGTTCACAAAGCCATTGGATGAATCAAGGTTCAACTACCTCATAAGTAAGCTAGGTATGCTTAATTTGTAAAATGTAGTGAGCTAAGTAATAGCAAATCTGACCCCTTAGAGTTATACTAAATTTTGAGGGTAAGCTGTGTCAGACCCAGACTACCCTTTCACACTTGGTGCATTTCCAAGTGAAAGAGGGTAAGCTGAGTCTGAGCCAGCTTCGTGGTTATTTTTGTTATTATATATCTCAGTGCATTTTATTATGTTTCATTATTTTATTTAAGTGTACTTGCTGATCCTATTGGAGTGTGACACGTGTAGTGGTAACAGCCGGTTACTGAAAAAGTACCACCACTACTTGGTGATCTTCCAATCAAAATCTTTCTCTCTCCAACTTTTTCAACGGGATATTTTTAGTGTTTGTATATAACATTCATTTAACCTAAATCCCAAATCACTTGTTCATATTTCTTTCTCAAAATCAATTTTTCTCTCTAATCTGATTACTGTTTTATTATAATTAATTTCTTCTAAAAATTGTTTTCAAAATGGCATCATCATCTGTTTCTATTCATTCTAATGATTCTCAATCTAGTTCTTCTTCTGAACCTGAAAGTCGATACCCAGCTCCTGTAAGCGCTAATAAGCTTTCACCTTATGTGGTGGGAAGTAATGTAGTAGTGGTCCCGGCTGATCTTGATACTGGTAAAATCAAGATTGGCAGTCTGGTTTATGCCAATATTTATCCTCCTTCATGGGCAAAAGGATACGATGAAATTGTGGCTTTCTTATGGCATCATCCATTCGGAAAGGTGATGATTGAGAAGCCAGACTGGGTGTTTCAAGATCTACTTTGTGAATTTTGGGCGAGCTGTGTTGTGAAACAAAACAAGAAAGGAGATGTTGCGATATATGGCACACTCCTCAACGGTAAGAAAAAGGTATACATTTCTTATGAGAGGATTAGGTCTGCTTTTGAGCTGTCTTATATGCCTGATGATGAATATGATAATGTTGTGTCTCATACTGAAGCCAAAAATGTTTTACAAGAAGTTGGATATACTGGTCCATTGGCTTCAGTGGTTAAAATGAAATATTTAACTGGTATTTGGAATTTTTTATTGAGCACAATTTCTAAAACTTTACAAGTAAAGGCAGGCAGCTTTAATCAGCCTAATGTTCTAGAATTGCAGATTTTTCATGCAATGGTCACTATGACCAGAATAGATTTTGCTGGCTTAATCTTTAAGGACCTTGTTGATCGTGTTCATAAGAAGAGTCTTACCATACCTTATGGTAGGATTCTTGCTCTTATCATTGAAGCAATACTTGACAATGATTAAAGTCTGGAAACTGGTCAGACTGTGGAATGCTAGTCCATTAACAACAACATTTTCAATAGTCCCAAGGTATCTGTGCAGGGTCTGACCCGAGCAATGCAGATATACCTTGATTTTTGCAGGAAAAGAGAATGGGAACAAGAAGCACTTAGGGAACCTGTCCCTTCTTCGACGCGATCTGAGTCTGACACTCAATCTGCTAATCAGGGGGACCCAGGTACACATGCTTCTGAACCCTCAAACTCTTCTCAATCTATTCAATATTCTACTCCTACAAAAGAGGGTGAAGGGTTGGCCAAAACATCAGCCACCCTAGCCGCACCCTCATCCACTCATTCAAAATACGCTTCTAAAAGACCCATTGTTGAGGACTTAGTGCCTCGCAGTGTTAAAAAGAAAAGATCACAAAGGAAATCTGTGCCAGCTTCTAGGGTTGATATTATAACATCCAATCTTGTGATCTCCCAAGGTGCAGTGGAAGCTAAGGAACGTTCCAAAGCTATCCCTGCCACCCAAGCTGACAAACCGAAATCGCCACGCCCATCTGCACTCTCCCAAAAGAGTGTAGACGAGTTAAAGGGAACAGCTACTGCTATCCAACCCTCCAAACAGGGTGACGGTATTGAAAGAAAGACCTCCTCCCAAGGTTACACTGTCTCTGAACTGAAATCGCCATCATCAGCCTCCCAAAAGGTTAATAATATCATTAAAGGGATAACAGAGGATCTAGCCCAGATCCAAAATGAGTCAGAGTCTATGCACATCGATTATGAGGATGGTCAGCCAAAGGAGAGAAGTATCGAACGCATTGGTGACACTGCTTCTCCTCCCCAAGCTGATCAGACTCCTTCTCTCTTACACTCTGAGTCTGCACAGGCTGTCAATGCCCCTTCTATGTCACAAGGAGGGGTACAGGCCTCAATTCTCCCTAAGGATACTTTGGTGCAACAACACACCTCTGTTGAAGGGTAATCATTTGCACAAAACATTACACCTGCAGAGTCTGTGCCTGCATCTGTCCTTGGACAGAGGGATTCTGTAGGTTACATGGCTGTCTTTAAGGCAGTTATGTCAGCCCCTTGTGTAGCAAAGGGAACCATTGATGGTCCTCACGATGTCAATGAGAATATGATCACTATCTCCGGAAGTGATTCTTCATTCGATGATGAGTTTGCCCATCCATCCTCAAGGGATGCTCTGATGGAAGATGCCAGTGGAGGAGTTGATCAAAATCAAGATCAACACATTCCCACTGGCCCTCAACCTGAACCAAATGTTAATCTTTCTCAGGCTGACCAACTCATCATCAATTCTGACAAATCTACTCATGAGACTCACTCTCATGAGCAAATTCTCCAAAACTCCATAAGCCTCCACCCTCTTCTAAATATGCCCAATGACCCTGATATTAAGGATTGCAGGCTGCTCTTTCCAGAATCAGTGGTTTTTAAGCCAACTGCTAGTTCTTCCCAAGCTGCCACTATCTCATTTTCAGATGTGGTGGGTCAACTCACTAAGTTCAAATCAACCTATAAGGTTGAGAGCTTACAGCTGACTAAATGCTTGGAAAAGATCCAAAAGGATCAGGAATTGACGGATAAGAAGGTGGATAAGCTGAGTCAATATCAGATTGCATTGAAAGATAATGTGTTAAAAGCAGTTGACTTGATGCAGCAGAACCAGAGCAAGATGACAGAGTCTCTTGATAGTCTTACTAAGGCAGTTAATGAAGAGAATGAAAGAAACAAGAGTACTCTGAGTCAGATTGAGAATGCTGCAACCAAGTTTACAAAGGAAGTCACCATAGAACTTCGATCTGCAAACAAGTCACAAGCAGATTTCAAGAATGATCTGATTGAAGTTTCTAAGGGTGTTAAATCCAAGATTGAATTCTTCCATAAGGATTATGTTGAGCTAAAAAGAGCCTGCTGTCTCACAAATGTCAAGATTGACTTGATCAACCAGGATCTCAAAGGCCTCTTTGCTACTCCAGTGAGCTCTTTCCCTGCTGATGATGACAAAAAGGGGGAGAAGAATGCTACTAAGAGAAACAGGAGTGCTATGAGTGAAGCTGAAATGGAGCTAGAAAGAGAAAGACAAAAAGCTAAGGTTGACAAGGAAATTGAAGAATACTTTGAAAGACTGAAAGAAAGACTGAATAAGGCCAGAGCTGAGGAGGCAGTCAATGATAGAAGAATGGTTGTGTATGGTTCTAAGGTGGAAGGTGAGAAGGAAGATGTGGAGGAGATTAAAAGACCAGAATCTGAGTCTGGTGTTGGAAAAATAAATGAAGAAGCTGAAAAGGAGAGTGATACAATTAAGGGGGAGACTATTAATGTTGAAATGGGAGATATAAGGAAGGAAGTTAGAGTTGAAAAAGTTAAGAAGGCTGAAAAGAAAAGAAAGTCCTCCCAAGATGTTCCTGTGCAAGCTGTGCCAACTCAAGCTGACCCAGCTACCTTAGAACAAATTGATGAATCTTCCTCTAGTGAAGACACAGCCACTCTGTCCCAGTTCATGATCAAGAAAAGAACAACAGAAGTTGGGTCAAGTAGTGTGAAGGTCTTAACAGACAAAGAAAAGGATTGGGAGCTTGCAACTGAAATAGCTCCACAGCTTGGCGTAACAGTTGAGGTGGCATACAACATGATTAAAGAGGATAGATTAGAAAAAGAAAGAATTACTGCAACTAAGTCTGATTCTGAAATTGCCAAGGCTGTTCAAGAACAATTAAATAAGGAAGATGAAGAAGATCTTGCAGCCATTGGTTCCAAAACGAAAGTTGTGGGCAAAGGAAAAGAAAAGAAGAAGGTGGTGGTTCATTCTAAACCATCACAGAAGGTTAAAGATGTGAAGAATAGTCGTGAAGCTCATGATTGGTTAGAGGCTCTGGAGAAAAGACAAGTAACAGAAAAGATCAATTATAGAAAGCATCCAGAGCCAATCCTCCAGGTTTTACTCAAAAGGAGAAAAGGAAAGAACATTCCCAGCATCAGGTTTACAAGGAGAGGTTATGAAACCAGCTGGGAAACCCATGATCTTGAAAATCTGCTTGAATTAGGATACACTGAGTGGATGGAGTTGCATAATATCATTACTGGTATTTCTGGAGTTCACAAAGAGACAGTCTTGGAAGCCATTGAGAAGAAGCTAGCTGCTATTGTGAAGTACAAGATTGATATAACTGGCCTTCTAAGACCAATAGCATATGATATGGATTATGAAGATGAGTCAGCTGAGCCACTGAAGAAGAAAAGAAGAAGGTTTGAAAGGATTGATGCTCCTGGAGGTGATCATTCAGTTTTTCTCCAAAACTTGTCTCCTTCAGAGTTGCTTGCACAATTATCTTCTGGTGCTATTGACAAGATTCTTGATAATCTTAATCTGTCTCTACCTGCTGGTGTTGAAGATGCAAGATGTGGGATGTTCATCACTGAACCTGAACATGGGATGTACTTTGTAGATGCAAGAGGGAATTTGGTGTTCCAAAGGACTGCTGAACTAAAACAGGTACCATCTATACACCTATTTACCTTATACAGATTCTGCAGAAACTTTAGTGAAGAAGGTAATGGGTATGAGCAGTTCCTTATTGATGAGGGTTAGATAGACAGTTAGATGTGAGAGTTGCTCCATCATTTGAAGTTAAGCAAGAAGCTATAGAAATGCTTGGAGAATAGTGTTATCTCATGTAATATCTCTGATTTGTTCTCTATATATGCAAAGGCAGTTGTACAAATCTAGTTTCTTGGTTAAAACTTCATTTCAGTTCAAAACCCAAAAGATTCAAAGGGTCACAATCTGATAGTTTCGTTTTACTTTGATTCTTTGTAAGCTGATAGTTAGAAGTGTACTTGGGTTTTGTCATCATCAAATAAGGGGAGATTGTTGAGTCCCAATGTTAATTGTAAATTTACTGATGACAAATCTGACCTATAAACACTTAGTAATCTTTTGGTTCTTGTAATCTGATCTGGGTCAGACTAAGCTGACACAGCTTACGATCTGTCTCTGACCCAGATCATGCTTCATACTTTTAATTGTAATATCTTATAGAAGCAAGGTATTAGCATTCAGTCCAAGTCAAAGAGGAGGATTGAAGATAGAAGACCAAGCTGTTAGTGGAAGACAGCTTGGGATTAGCAGTCAGCTTGGAAACACTTAGGCAGATTGGTGCTTTGACAAACGGCCCAATCTGTGTCTGACAATCAAGTGAAGATAACAACCTGGATTGAAGATAAGGACGAATGACGTGACTAGGAAGAATCCTAGGATCCAGGTTGGTGGTTGGTTTTACATATGCGTGTCCATACTCCTATTGGTAGATAAAGAATGTGCGTCAGTAGGTGGGGGACCACAAGTACCATGAAAGGCACGATTGATTATTCCTTCATCAACCACTGAATGAAGAACACATAGCTGCAACGGACACCTAATGAAGGAGCGCTTTCGCCTATAAAAGCCTCATTCATGGATTGCATATGTGTGGTATTTCCTGAGAATCATTCTTCACACAAGTTTCTCTGCTCTTATACACAGCTTAGTCTGTACGAGATCAGCTTGGGCTGATTCTCTTGAGCTGAAACTTATTGATTGTTGTTTGTCATTTCATAGGGTTGTTTAGATATCTATAGGCTATCTTTATTCCGCAACAACCCTGTAATTCATTGTATAGATTATTTCTTAATAAAGGATTACATTTGAAAACCACAATCTGTGTTCAAGAATATTTTTATTTCTTTATTGCTTTACTGTTTTAATGATTCATGCTCTTTACTTACTTGCTTAATATTCATAAACTGAATCTTAAAACGTTTTGTGTTAAAAGTTTGTAAAGATTGAAGAAAGTTGTATTCACCCCCCTCTACAACTGTTCTGTGTACAATATACTTTGGTATATTGATACACTGTGGGACGTATCAGCATCCCTGAGCGGTACTGGTGGCTCCGTGGCAGTTCCTGGTTTTGCGATTTTGCACGATTCGGCTTCTTCCTTCTCTCGAGCAGCTTTTTCTTCAATATCTATCCTTAATATAGCTGCTAAACACTCTTGTGGAGGTGAAGAATAGATGTCCACTTTTCCTTTCTCTAATTCTTGCTTCTTTTCCACTTTTAATCCAATGTAGAAGGCTTCTAGACGTGTCACATCATCTATTGCACCTTCTAGGCAATTCCTCACTAGGCTCTCCATTCTTCTCCAAGCATCCCATATTCCTTCTTCCTCTTCCTGTTCAAATCTTTTTACATCCAATATAGGTTGCAACTCCCTAGCCAACTCCTTCTTCTCTTCCAAATTTATTCTCTTATAATCCATCTCCATCAAAATCCGAAATTGTTCGATTAGGGATATCGCTAGGAAGTCACCTTTTGCTGCTTCGTCCAAGATGTGCTTCTCAACATCTCCAACTCCATAGTAGAATGAGTCGATAACATCGTCATCCCAAAATGTCTCTGACGGGAAACTCCCCACCAAAACATTAATGCGGTACCATGCTTCTTCTAAGGTCTCATCTTCCTTTTGCTTGAAATCGAAGATAATAGAGGTGTCCGTACTAAATTCATCGAATTCATCTTCATCTTCTGTAGATTTGTATTCACTCGCATCTTCCAAAATCCATACATCGCTTCTGGTTTCTACCAATTCTTCCAAATTCCTTAAGGTATCATCCCCCGCTTCAACTCGGTAGCAAGTCACATTTGTTTGTTCATCTTCGACATTAGCCTTTAAGAAAACACAATCGGGCCCTTGTCTTAATAACATTTCTCCTTTGTCGAAATCTATTGTTGCCCTTGCCGACTATAAGAATGGTCATCCTAAAATCAGGGGGATCCTTTGATAGGACGTGAGGTCTAAAACCATGAAGGTTGTCTCGAAGCTTATATCTTTTACTGTAACAACCAAACTTTCCACCTTTCCTCCTCGGCATGTGGAGATCCTGTTTACTACTTCCAACCTTATTCCTTATGGTTCGATTCTTTCAAGCCTTAGACGGTCGAATAGGCTTCTAGGCATTATGTTGGCATTCGATCTGGAATCTGCCACATCTAGCATATTTTCCGACTGATTTATGCGACATGGAATCATGAACTTTCCAAAGTTTATGCCTCTTGTGTTATTCCTTTCCTGCATCAACTTTGGTTTCAATAAATGCTCAGCTCCTCCTCTCGGTCCATGTGAAACTGGTGCGAAACCAGGCTGTCCGGGACTCCCAGCGGTGCTGGATGGTGCCCAGCGGCGCTGGTAGAGCCTGATTAAGTCGGGAATCATACGCTGCAGATCTTGTGCTTTGCCTTTCACCCTTCTGAAGCTTTCCAAGGTCCACTTGACTCGAGTTAAGGTTGTGTGTAAGTCAGCTTCCTCCGATAGCCATCTTTGGTAGTCACCTCCATGTTCTTGCGGCCGTTTAAAACTCAGATCTGTCAAAGTGTCAGTCACTCTTCCCAATCTTTCCTCGATCCTTTTCCAAACTCCGTCAGCTTTTTGATGCAACAGGGTTTGTGTGTCCTCAGCCCTTGCAAAGAAGTGTTCGTAAATACGCTTTTCGTACTCGTTCTCCCCCGATGGTCCTTCCTTCAGGTGATATACCATCTCTCTCAAAGAACTGATGAATTTCCAATGTAATCTCATTTCTTTCTCCCATGCCTCCTCCCAACTCAAATAATTAAGTTGATCGAATGCCTTGACCACATCCATCAGCTTTTATTGACTTATAAATATCTCTGGAAGCTTGGGTTTTGAGCCCGGATGGAGACTGCTGTAAGATCCAACCCTGACAGGGGTCCCTAATAGCGCTGGTGGTAGCCCAGCTGCGCTGGCTGGTCCTGTTCCATTCTTCTTTGCTCCTTTCTCTCCCGGGCTGAAACGTATCGAAGTGTTATGATCGAGATTTCCCATTCCAGACCTGCAATTGAATGACATGTTAGGACCAGTTCACCTGGAACTGGCCAGTCACCAGTTCACACTGACCAGTCACCAGTTGCATCTGGAGACTAGTGAACTGGTGACCAAGATGATTTGTCGAGAAATATATTGAAGTCCAGTTGCACCGTACAGTTAACGCAACTGAAGACTTCCTCCAGTTGAGAACTGACCAAGTTGAAGAAGCATTCCAGTTGAAGTCGAAGACAACAAATGGAAGATAGAGAATGGCAATGGCAGCGAAGCCCAGTTGGCATTCTAGTCAGTTACAAACTGGAGACCATCAGTGGAAAGCCCTTACAAAGCTTTACACTGATTACGAGGAATTGACTTGTATGCTTTATGTACCTTTACCCGGATAATAAGCCTTATCTTATTATTTAAGTATTAAAAGGTACATAAAGGTGGTTATGTAAAGTCACTTTAACATGCGACTTTACACTGCTTTTTAAGGAATTAAATGCTATTCCTTAAATGCTCCCAACCACATTTGTACGGCTAAAGTTAACATTCCAATGTTAACTTTGCCTATAAATACAAGTCATTGCACAACCAAGAATATTACTTCTTCGAATAAACTTCGATAGAATTCACACTTTGCAAACCTGCAATATTCTTGGTGAACTTGTGCAATCTTCTCTCAATCGCTAAAAGGAACATTTCACAACTTTAAGTGTTTCGATTGTCTTGAGAAATTCCGAGTGTAGATCAATTGTATTTCATAGGTTGTTAGGATATTTACATTCGTGTATTATCTTGGTTCCGCATCAACCTTGTAATTTGTTTAATATCAATAAATAAATTACACATTGAAAAATACATATTGTCTCATCAAGTTATCTTACAAGTTATTTGTATTATTGCATTGTTCTTTACTTATTGTCTTTTATATAAGTAATCTATCTAGAACTTGGTATATACACACTGCAACTGGTCGTCTCCAGTTCAGTGCATATATTGCAAAGTAACTCCACCATCGACATAGAGGTGTCTTCAGTAAGACCATCTAACGAGTTGGGACTTACAAGTGGTATCAGAGCAGAAGGCTAATAAACTTGCCTAGATCTGCTAAGATGAACACTACTGAAGGTGGAGATGGTTCTGGTTCAGGTGAAAACCCCTCGAATACAAATGCACAACCTTTTTCAAAATGTTAACACCAACCCTCCTCCTCCTCCTGCCCCAAACCATGTCCATGTATACTACTCTAACACTCCTGTTCCAAAATTTGATGGAAACAGTGAGACATTCGGTACATGGAAGGCTAGAATGCTTTTGCATTTTGGTGGGATTGAAAGGTATATGTTGAAAATCCTTAAGGATGGACCATATATACCCATGTCCCTTGGGGTTAGTCCTCTTCTTGATCCAACTGGAAGAAGAGGTTCAAGGGAAAAGCCTGAAGACCATTGGTCTGATGAGGATCACAGACTGGTGGACTTGGACACCAGACTGAAAAACATGATCCTTGGGGCTGTCCCTGAAGACCTAATTCCAACACTTGTGTTGTTTCCCAGTGCCAAGTCTATGTGGGATGAATTAGTGATTCAATTTGAAGGAGGTGATGACACTATTGTCACCAGAAAAGTTGCTTTGAACAAGAAGTATGAATCCTTCTTTGCCTTGCCCAATGAAAGTCTAACTGGTACATACACCAGATTTTCTAGCCTCATCAATCAGTTGAGAGGTTTGGGTGTAGAGAAGGATAAGGATATTCTTCTTGAGAAGTTTTGTGATATTCTTCCTTCCAAATGGGAAAACATGGTTCTTGTCTTGAGACAAGGTAAAACCTTGCACACTCATACTCTTGCATCGCTCTATGGAGCCTTCAGATTCACTGAAGATAATAATGCTGCAAGACTTGTGGCTGAGCAAGATGCCATGAACCATGCCCAGAGTCCTAAGGTTGCTAGTGTAACTGAGCGACCTTGTGCTGCTTTAATGTCTGCTGAGAGTGTCCAGGTACACTCGATGAAGGAGATGTTGAACAGTTTCTTAAACTCTGGACTGACCACTGAAAACAGTGATGGTTGTAATGAAACTGACGATGATGATCTGGTCGCCATGATTGCTAAAACCTTTAATAGGTTTAAGCATAAATCCAAAAGATTTAATGGCCCCAACAATGCTTCCAGCTCCAGCTCTCTGGATAAGACCAATCTTACATGCTATAAGTGTGGTAAGAAAGGTCATTTTATGAAGGAATGCAGATCTAGTCAGTTGAACAACCAAACTGGCCCCTCTGTCCCTAATTTCAATCGGCCTGATGATAGCTACAAAGCTAAATACAAGAAGCTTAAGGCCCAGATTGCCCTCCTGTCCATGGAAAAGAAAAAGGATCA
This sequence comes from Erigeron breviscapus, assembly GCA_034093135.1. Classification (NCBI taxonomy): domain Eukaryota; kingdom Viridiplantae; phylum Streptophyta; class Magnoliopsida; order Asterales; family Asteraceae; genus Erigeron; species Erigeron breviscapus. The sequence continues at coordinate 49,830,590 of CM067175.1, read as the reverse complement.
GTGCTTAATGGCACAAACTGAGGGAAAATGGGAGTACTCTGATGACTCATCTGACGATGAAGAAGAGGAAAGGGACATGTGTTTCATGGCCTTGGAAGATCAACAACAGCAGCATGTGGTGAAAGAAGATGTCATCTCTGGAAGATGGGTGGACATCATACTGAAAAAGGTATGTGACTATGATAACCAGGTTGACCCTGAACTAAAACTGGACCTGGCTGAATCATTAAGTGGTGATTTGGCATTTGTGGAAACTGTAAGAGCTGATAGTGAAAGATATCTTGACACTATCTTAATTGAACTGAACAATGTTAAACCACAACTAAATGATTTGCAAAGTGTCCAGTTGGCTCTCAAGGAGTCAGTTTTAAGATTGAGGCTTTAGAACTTGATAATCAAAAATTATTTTCTGATTTTGAAAAAGCACAAAAGATTATCAAGTCATGGGTAAAAGCATCTGGCAAAAACTACGATGCATTTTCAAGAACTATCGATGCCCAGAAAAATGCATGGAAATCTGAAGATCTGGAGATGGCAGCTCTTATACCAGATCTTCATGCATTGCCTCCAGCTCTCAAGGTTGAAACACCTTATGATCAACCTGAAGCTGTTGAAACTGAAACCTTTGAGACCACCCCCATTGAGGTTAAAACTGGAGCCAAACAGGCTAAAGCTCCAGTCAAAAAGGCCACTGGTAACAAGCCTTTACCTCAAAAGTCTAAGGAGCCCAAGACCCGACAGACTAAAGCACCAGTTGAACCAAGGTCCAAGGTTCAACTGCCTGATCAAAATAATATTTTGGTTAATCTGGAAAGTCAACTCCAACTTTTGTCTCGGCAGGTTCAGAGTTGTACTGCCCGGATTAACAATCTGGAAGGAGGTTTATCACCTCCAGTTTTCAAACAAAATATTAAACCACTCCCTTCTGTACCTAAACTAAAGAATGTTCCTTCTGGAACAAAATCTGGTAAAATTAAAGGGAGTAAGTATCAAATACCAATTATTTTTACTCCTGCACCTGGAGCTGGTGATAATGCTCCAGATGTAGCCTCCAGTTCAACACCTCAACAATCAACTGTGGCTTCTGTAGAGAAGTCCAGTGGACCCATCAAGAAAAGATGGGTTCACAAAAAGAACTAATGATTTTGTGTGTGTGTAGGGCGATCGAAAGAAGAATATCTGGTATCTGGACAGCGCTGCTGGCCGGACTATGACCGGATGTAAGCCCCTACTGGAAGAGTTCACTGTCCAAGATGGACCGACAGTGACTTTTGGTAACGATCAATCTGGAAAGACTGAAGGATATGGTGTGCTCAATAATGGACAAGTCGAATTCAAAAGAGTTGCATTTGTGAATGGTTTGAAATATAACTTGATCAGTGTAAGCCAACTTTGCGATGATGGCTTCAGAGTATTGTTCGATATTGCACAAGGCACCATATTTAACAAGGATTGGAAAGTGGTGATGATTGCACCAAGAAAAGGAAATGTGTACATCATGGATATGGAACCAGCTCCAAAAGAGCAATGTTTCTATACCAAAGCTGATGAGGACACCAACTGGCTATGGCATAAAAGGTTATCCCACCTTAATTTCAAAAACATTAACAAGTTGTCTCGCAAGCAACTGGTTGATGGGATACCTCAGATTTCCTTCAATAAGGAAAAGCCATGTCCAGGGTGTGAGATGGGTAAGCAGAAAAGAGCCAGTTTTAAAACTAGGCAAAATTTTAGCATCACTGAACCTCTTCACATGCTTCATATGGATCTTTTTGGTCCAGTGAATGTTCAAACTAGAGCTGGAAAGAAGTACACTCTAGTTGTGGTTGATGAATTCACCAGATATTGCTGGGTGGTATTCATCAGATCCAAAAGTGATGCTCCTGCTGAAATCATCTCACTTATCAAACGAATTGAGCTCAAGTATACTCGAAAAGTTTGTCAGTTGCGAAGTGATAATGGTACTGAATTCCAAAATAAGGTACTTGAAACATTTTGCAATGACACTGGCATCTCTCAAAACTTCTCATCAGTTCACTCTCCAGAGCAAAATGGAGTTGTTGAAAGAAAGAATCGTACACTGATAGAAGCCGCCAGAAGTATGCTATCTGAATCTGGTCTTCCCACCAGTTTTTGGGCTGAGGCAGTTGCAACTGCTTGTCACACCCAAAACCGGTCAGTCTACATCAAGAGACATAAGAAGACTGCCTATGAAGTACTCAGGAATCGTAAACCAAATATTGGATATTTCCATGTATTTGGTTGTCCAGTTTATATACTGAACGATTCCAGTCAGCTTGGAAAGTTTGATGCAAAAGCTGATGAAGGGGTATTTTTAGGCTATTCAGATATTCGAAAGGCCTTTAGAGTTTATAATTATAGACTCCAAAAGGTGCATGAGACAATTCATGTCACATTCGATGAATCAACTGAAGCAATCAACAAGAGACCAAGCCTTGATATTTCTCCAGTCATTCCAATCAACTTTGGTGAAACTGACCAAGTTCATCGGTCAGTTGTTTCACCAGAAGATGCTTCCAGTTACAACAAACTGGAACCAGTCAAGAAGAAGAAAAGCACCAGTGACACATCATTTTATCCTTCTATCAATTTCAACTTACCACAAGAATTGGTGATTGGATCTGATGTTCGTGCCATTCCAATATCAGCACCAGTTCAAGCACCTTCTTCTCCAGTTACTCATGAAATACCTTCAACTGAGGAATTTCATGATGCTAATCGAGACCTCATTGACTCTGATGAGGATGTAGAAGTTGTTTGGACTGATCCTTCTCCAGACGCTGTTGCAACTGAAGAAGATCGCCAGGTGACTTGCACTGATATTGTAGTACACCAGCCTAGTCAATACACTAGATGGACTAAAGCCCACCCAATTGAACAGATTGTGGGTGATCCAACTAGTGGGGTTCAGACTAGAAGAGCCACCAGTGAGCAATGCTTAAACGTCACCTTCTTATCTTTAATTGAACCAAAGAAGATTGACGAGGCTATGGCAGACCCAAGCTGGGTGGAAGCTATGCAAGAAGAGCTCCTCCAGTTTGAAAGGAACAATGTTTGGGAGCTTGTTCCTTGTCCACCAGGGTTAAAGAAAGAACCTATTGGTACCAGATGGGTCTACCGAAACAAAATGGATGAAGATGGCCATGTTGTAAGAAACAAGGCCAGACTAGTTGCCCAGGGTTATTGTCAAGCAGAGGGCGTTGACTTTGATGAAACTTTTGCTCCAGTTGCAAGACTTGAAGCCATAAGAATATTCTTGGCTTATGCAGCCCATCTGCAGTTCAAGGTCTTCCAGATGGATGTCAAAAGTGCGTTCCTTAATGGAACATTGGAAGAAGAAGTTTATGTTAAGCAGACTCCAGGTTTCATCGATGAGAAGCATCCTCATTGGGTTTATAGACTGAACAAAGCATTGTATGGTCTAAGACAAGCCCCCAGAGCCTGGTATGATACTTTAACTAAACATCTTCTTAAAAATGGCTTTCAAAGAGGTGCAATAGATAATACCTTGTTTATCTTGAAAGAAAGAGGTAATATCTTATTGGTACAAATTTATGTTGATGACATTATTTTTGGTTCAACTGATGATGCAATGTGTAAAAAGTTTTCTAAAATCATGTCATCTGAGTATGAGATGAGTTTAATGGGTGAATTAACATTTTTCTTAGGTCTTCAGATTAAGCAAACTGAAAATGGAATTTTCATAAACCAAGGAAAATATGTCAGAGATTTGTTAAGAAAATACAAATATGATTCAATCCCATCGAAAAACACACCTATTGCAGCACCATTGAATTTGGACTCTGACCCAACTGGCAAACCAGTTAACATAACTGACTATAGAGGTATGGTTGGTTCACTGATGTACTTAACTGCCAGTCGACCAGATATAATGTTTGCAACATGTTTATGTGCCAGGTTTCAGGCTAACCCTAAAGAATCACATTTGCACGCTGTAAAGCGTATCTTTAGATACCTGAAAGGGTGTCCTAATCTTGGTCTTTGTACCCCAAAGGCTCAGGATTAGATCTAATGGGTTATTCAGATTCTGATCATGCAGGTTGTAAGATAGATAGAAAATCAACAACTGGTGGTTGTCATTTCCTTGGAGGGAAATTGGTAAGTTGGACCAGCAAGAAGCAGACTTCAGTCTCTATGTCCACTGCTGAGGCAGAGTACATTTCTGCGGCCAGTTGTTGTGCCCAGATTCTCTGGATCAAGAACCAGTTACTAGATTATGGTCAGAAGTATACCAAGACCCCAATCTTTTGTGACAACACCAGTGCAATTGCTATATCTCACAACCCAGTGATGCACTCAAAAACAAAGCATATTGACATCAGGTATCATTTCATTCGAGATCATGTTATGAAAGGAGATATTGAAATTCATTTCATCCCCACTGACAAACAGTTAGCTGATGTTTTTACTAAACCTCTCGATGAGAAAACCTTTAAACATCTCATCAGCGAACTGGGAATGTTAAACCCTTAACTGGAGCTTTCTTTGTTATTGAACGCGTCAGTGACACTGATGAAGTTCTCCAGTTGAGGAGGTCCAGATAATCTTTGCTCGCCAGGCTATCGAACGCCTTTGTGATACTATCTTGGCACTAATTGATTACTGGATCATCATTTTAGGGGGAAAGACTCAAAATAATTTTCTGACTAAAATTCGTTTTTGTTTGAAAATGCAACTGGAGAACTCTTCAGTTGGAAACTGGTACTGGACTGATCCTCCAGTTACTAGGTTCAGTCTTTGTCTAAATTTTTATAACGTTACAAATACTTGGTCAATATGTGTGACACGTGATGATACTCGAGTGTTTTAAACCACTTGATATCGTGATCTGACGTGTTTTAAGCTATTTTAGTACTTGACAACTGTTTGTATTGGGAAAATAAAAAGTGAGTGGGGTCATGGGTAAAGTAAGCCGTCGTAGCATTTAATGCTGACATGGTAACATTTAATGCTTACATGGAAAGTTATATTTTTATTTCAAAACTCAAACTCATTTTGTCAAAATATCTTCAAAATTGATTTGGTTTAATAAAATATAATTTTTGGTTTTACATTGGGATCTTGAATCCCCTTATAAATACCCTTATTTACTCCGTAACTCATTTATTTTTTCTTTCTCTTACATTCCTTCATTTACTTCCAATCATCAATATTGCTTCATTCTTCTCTTTGCTTCACAAATCAAAAACCCTAAATCCCAAATTTCATTTTCATTCTTCTATGGCTCCTAGATCATCACGTTCAAGAGATGTAAATCTCTTGACTGTTCCATACAATCCCTCACCAGATGTCACACAGGCACCTGGTGCCCCTAGTAGTGCTTCGGTCATAAAACTAAATCCAAATAATCCTATGGCCAGCCTACGAGGATCTCAAGGGTCCGATACCCTTATTGGTAGAATTCAAAAGTTTTTGAAGAATTCTCCAATAGGACCCTCATTCTCTCTAAACCCACGTAAGTTGTTTCACAACTACTTATGTGAGTTTTGGTACACTGCCGTTCTTTCTTCCGATTGTTCCTCCATCAGTTTCACATTAAAGGATGGAACAATCCAGTGTGCCTTGTCAGCCGATATATTGAGGGATGCCTTACGCCTCAATTACTGGAGAGAGGGTGAATCTCCAGTCGTCTTGCCCCCTAATATAAACTTTCGCTGGAGATATGTTGAGGAATCTAGACTCTATGGTATCTGAAGCTGGAGAGGTCGAAATTCCAGAGCGAATGCTACTGGCATTTGCTAAAACTGATGCACCTTTGGAAAGTGAATCAGAAAGACAATTGGGCGGGCCTCAAAATAATGAGGGACCCTCCAGTTCGTCTCAAGTTGTGGTTGAGGATAGAGCAACCATAACTGAAGCAACTCCAATCACGTCTATCCCTGGTGAAGATACTTCGGTATCTGATCCTCCAACAGATGTACCCATCCAGGAAACTGGGGAAGGTCATCTGGAGACTGTCCAGGTAAATGAACAGCCACTCTGATATCGTGATCTGACGTGTTTTAAACCACTTGATATGTGATCTGACGTGTTTTAAACCACTTGATATCGTGATCTGACGTGTTTTAAACCACTTGATATGTGATCTGACGTGTTTTAAACCACTTGATATCGTGATCTGAGTGTTTTAAACCACTTGATATCGTGATCTGACGTGTTTTAAACCATTTAGTGATCTTGACGTGTTTTAAACCACTTGATATCGTGATCTGACGTGTTTTAAACCATTGTATGTGATCTGACGTGTTTTAAACCACTTGATATCGTGATCTGACGTGTTTTAAACCACTTGATATCGTGATCTGACGTGTTTTAAACCATTGATAGTGATCTGAGTGTTTTAAACCACTTGATATCGTGATCTGACGTGTTTTAAACCATTGATATGTGATCTGACGTGTTTTAAACCACTTGATATCGTGATCTGACGTGTTTTAAACCACTTGATATCGTGATCTGACGTGTTTTAAACCATTGATAGTGATCTGAGTGTTTTAAACCACTTGATATCGTGATCTGACGTGTTTTAAACCACTTGATATCGTGATCTGACGTGTTTTAAACCATTGTATCGTGATGATACTCGAGTGTTTTAAACCACTTGATATCGTGATCTGACGTGTTTTAAGCTATTTTAGTACTTGACAACTGTTTGTATTGGGAAAATAAAAAGTGAGTGGGGTCATGGGTAAAGTAAGCCGTCGTAGCATTTAATGCTGACATGGTAACATTTAATGCTTACATGGAAAGTTATATTTTTATTTCAAAACTCAAACTCATTTTGTCAAAATATCTTCAAAATTGATTTGGTTTAATAAAATATAATTTTTGGTTTTACATTGGGATCTTGAATCCCCTTATAAATACCCTTATTTACTCCGTAACTCATTTATTTTTTCTTTCTCTTACATTCCTTCATTTACTTCCAATCATCAATATTGCTTCATTCTTCTCTTTGCTTCACAAATCAAAAACCCTAAATCTCAAATTTCATTTTCACCCCCTCAAGTAAATACTCCTACTGATACATCCTTACCAATATATTCCGCTCCCTTCCCAACTGGGCAATTCTCACTTGCTCGAGAAATGCCCCCACCACCGTCGTCGTTGTTCACACCTGAGCATTCTCAGCATGAACAACACATTGAATTTCCAGTCCTTTCTTCTTCCACCACTCCTTCTATATATTCAACTGCTGGCCTGACAACTGGGGAGACTTCCATCAGTTTGCCTCCTCCAGTTGCTCCAGTAGTAACTGCAAGTGGTCCAGTGACACCTTCTCCTTTGTCACTGGACAGTCAAGTTGTCTCCATTCAAGCCGATCTCTAAAACCTTCTAACCAGGGTGGAGGAGATTCAGAAGACACTTGACAAGAACACCAAGTCTTTCTCCAGATACCATAAGGACTCTTTGACAAACATCAAGGTGGTCGATCTGGGGATAAACAAGTTTTCTTCTAATGAAGACTTGGTGTTTGGAAAGCTTAATGAGTTGGTCACTGGCTGCAACAATCTAGCTGGTACTCTAAAAGAAGCCTTTGACCTAACTCACTCCAACGTCACCAGTTCAATCTCCAACCTGCTAGGAAATACTGTCAGAACTTCAGAGGTTGACTTGAGAGAGATTGAAAGGCAGGTTAAAGAACTTATTGAAAGACCTGGCCTAGATGTAACTGGCCTTGGAGAGCAGTTGATGTCTTCAGTTGGTCAGAAGATAGAAGATACGTTGGGTGCTAGAGAAGAACGTTTGATTGAAAGGGTGATGTCTGAGATCACCAAGCTGGCCACTCCTCAGGTTGATCTGGCCCCACTCTCCAGTGAGATCAACCAGTTGAGGGGCAGCATTGAAAATTTGAACACCCAAGTCTCTCTACATGCTGAATCATTGAATAAACTGACCACTGAAGTAGAGAATATGAAGAAGAATGATGAGGAAGTGAAGGAAAGGGTTGTCTCTGGGTTGGATGAAGACTCAAAGATCTTGAATGAATTAAAAACTGGTCAAGACCAAGTTGTTGCAAATGTCTTGACCCAGTCAAAGGAGACGAACCACTTATGGAGGTCCTTCAGGATGATGTGTGGAATCTTTAAAGAGTGCAAGAACTTGCAATCATGGCAGCCTCTTGACCGGTTGCCATCTCACCCCTCTAAATGGGAAAGTATTCGGGCAGGTCTAGAGACTGCCAAGGGGGAAAGAAGTCAAGTTCATGCACCAGTTGCACCTGGAAGGACTCCAACTGGAAGGGAATTGGTTGTAGCTACCAGTACTGAAGCTGGTGAGCAAAGGGTAGGTGGATCTGGTGGTAATGGAGATAGGGGGAATGTTGTGATGGACAAGGGTAAAGGATTGGCTGTTGAAGCATCTGCCCAGCCGGCCACTGATGAAATGTTAGAAACTGGAAATACTGACATACTTCCTCCAGTTTCAGATAGTGATAGCAGAAGACTGGCCAGACTTGGAAATGACAATAAAGAAAAGAAGAAAATGAAACAAAGAAACCAAGTGGAAGCCAGGGCACATCTTGCTCAAATCAAGTTGCTTGATATGAGTGATGCCAATCTGTTGGGTATCACTAAGGAGGATTATCTTAGGGTTAAAAATGATCCCAGGATAGTTGACCAGTTGAATGAAATGCTAGATGTAGAACTGGATAAACACTATGCTGAGGATGAGGCAGAATTTGATGCCAGAAGTTTAAACATTTCAGTGGAGAAGGCTAAAGAAATGAGGGCCAGTGGGATTCTGAAGAGAATTGCAAATGTCAAAAAGGTTGTGAAGGATGTTTTGAATCCACCAAGGAGAAGGATTCCACAACCAAGAAGACCACTGACAAAAGATGCAAGGGATGCTGACCTTAGCACATTCGTTGAACCAACTGGCGAAGTTTCAAATGAAGACATTAAGTCCGCTGTACTGGCTGCTGGTGCTGGGAGTATAAAAATCACAAATGAATCTGAAGCTAGAAATTACTACTCCCAGATCATGTCAACCAGAAGACATGGTGGTACTATTAGTAGTGTCAATGTTACAATCAAGCCAGGCACCGAGGTTTTTCAAATCGAAGTTAAGTATACTGGTGGGCCACTGGTTAGAACTGATGATCCTGGTGCCATGCAATATGGGTTCAGCGAATGGGTGGAGATAGTAAATGTGTTGGATGCTAAGGCACAAAAGAATAGGTTCGAGAAAGCATGGGTAAACTTTCTTAGGGGGAAGATTCAACATAAAGAAAATCTTGAGCAAAAGTTGAATATTGACCCTGAAGATACTCTGTCTATCTCTTCAGTTGCCAAAAGAAGAAGAACTGGCGAAGGGCCGTCTCATTAAGTTCTTTCTTCAGTTATCTACTTGTAATTTGTATTTACATTCTGTAACTTGTATAAATTTCATTCCCTTGTATAAATGAAGTTACCAGTTTGTAACCACAAGGTAGATAATAGATTAAAATCTAACAAACCTAAAAGAAAAACCTAAGGCATTTATTGATCTACAAAAATGCCTTAGATAACTTAAATAGATTTAAATCGAACAAGTCCTTCCAGTTCACACTTGTACAGATACAAGAACTAGAAAAGACTTAGACTATATTTCTAGACAAATAGGGGGAATTTGTTAGGACCAGTTCACCTGGAACTGGCCAGTCACCAGTTCACACTGACCAGTCACCTGGAACTGGCCAGTCACCAGTTCACACTGACCAGTCACCAGTTGCATCTGGTGACCCAGTGAAACTAGTGACCAGTCACAGTTCACACTGACCAGTCACCAGTTCACACTGACCAGTCACCAGTTCACACTGACCAGTCACCAGTTCACACTGACCAGTCACCTGGAACTGGCCAGTCACCAGTTCACACTGACCAGTTAGGACCAGTTCACCTGGAACTGGCCAGTCACCAGTTCACACCAGTTCACCTGGAACTGGCCAGTCACCAGTTCACACTGACCAGTCACCAGTTGCATCTGGAGACTAGTGAACTGGTGACCAAGATGATTTGTCGAGAAATATATTGAAGTCCAGTTGCACCGTACAGTTAACGCAACTGAAGACTTCCTCCAGTTGAGAACTGACAAAGTTGAAGAATCATTCCAGTTGAAGTCGAAGACAACAAATGGAAGATAGAGAATGGCAATGGCAGCGAAGCCCAGTTGGCATTCTAGTCAGTTACAAACTGGAGACCATCAGTGGAAAGCCCTTACAAAGCTTTACACTGATTACGAGGAATTGACTTGTATGCTTTATGTACCTTTACCCGGATAATAAGCCTTATCTTATTATTTAAGTATTAAAAGGTACATAAAGGTGGTTATGTAAAGTCACTTTAACATGCGACTTTACACTGCTTTTTAAGGAATTAAATGCTATTCCTTAAATGCTCCCAACCACATTTGTACGGCTAAAGTTAACATTCCAATGTTAACTTTGCCTATAAATACAAGTCATTGCACAACCAAGAATATTACTTCTTCGAATAAACTTCGATAGAATTCACACTTTGCAAACCTGCAATATTCTTGGTGAACTTGTGCAATCTTCTCTCAATCGCTAAAAGGAACATTTCACAACTTTAAGTGTTTCGATTGTCTTGAGAAATTCCGAGTGTAGATCAATTGTATTTCATAGGTTGTTAGGATATTTACATTCGTGTATTATCTTGGTTCCGCATCAACCTTGTAATTTGTTTAATATCAATAAATAAATTACACATTGAAAAATACATATTGTCTCATCAAGTTATCTTACAAGTTATTTGTATTATTGCATTGTTCTTTACTTATTGTCTTTTATATAAGTAATCTATCTAGAACTTGGTATATACACACTGCAACTGGTCGTCACCAGTTCAGTGCATATATTGCAAAGTAACTCCACCATCGACATAGAGGTGTTAGGACCAGTTCACCTGGAACTGGCCAGTCACCAGTTCACACTGACCAGTTCACCAGTTGCATACTGCCAGTCACCAGTTAATGACCAGTTCACCTGGAACTGGCCTTTAGGACCAGTTCACCTGGAACTGGCCAGTCACCAGTTCACTCTGACCAGTCACCAGTTCACACTGACCAGTCACTAGTTCACACTGACCAGTCACCAGTTGCATCTGGTGACCCAGTAAACTGGTGACCTTTAGGACCAGTTCACCTGGAACTGGCCAGTCACCAGTTCACTCTGACCAGTCACCAGTTCATCTGACCAGTACCAGTTCACCTGGAACTGGCCAGTCACCAGTTCACTCTGACCAGTCACCAGTTGCATCTGGTGACCAGTACAGTAACTGACCAGTCACCAGTTCACACTGACCAGTCACCAGTTCACACTGACCAGTCACCAGTTAACTGCAGTCACCAGTTCACATGACCAGGAATTTGTTAGGACCAGTTCACCTGGAACTGGCCAGTCACCAGTTCACACTGACCAGTCACCAGTTGAACCTGCCAGTCACCAGTTCACACTGACCAGTCACCTGGAACTGGCCAGTCACCAGTTCACACTGACCAGTCACCAGTTGCATCTGGTGACCCAGTAAACTGGTGACCAGACAGATTACCTGACCAGTCACCAGTTCACACTGACCAGTCACCAGTTCACACTGACCAGTCACCAGTTCAACTGACCAGTAAGTTAACTGACCAGTAAAACTGGTGACCAGTTCCTACCAAATGTTCACTGTTAGGACCAGTTCACCTGGAACTGGCCAGTCACCAGTTCACACTGACCAGTCACCAGTTGCATCTGGAGACTAGTGAACTGGTGACCAAGATGATTTGTCGAGAAATATATTGAAGTCCAGTTGCACCGTACAGTTAACGCAACTGAAGACTTCCTCCAGTTGAGAACTGACAAAGTTGAAGAATCATTCCAGTTGAAGTCGAAGACAACAAATGGAAGATAGAGAATGGCAATGGCAGCGAAGCCCAGTTGGCATTCTAGTCAGTTACAAACTGGAGACCATCAGTGGAAAGCCCTTACAAAGCTTTACACTGATTACGAGGAATTGACTTGTATGCTTTATGTACCTTTACCCGGATAATAAGCCTTATCTTATTATTTAAGTATTAAAAGGTACATAAAGGTGGTTATGTAAAGTCACTTTAACATGCGACTTTACACTGCTTTTTAAGGAATTAAATGCTATTCCTTAAATGCTCCCAACCACATTTGTACGGCTAAAGTTAACATTCCAATGTTAACTTTGCCTATAAATACAAGTCATTGCACAACCAAGAATATTACTTCTTCGAATAAACTTCGATAGAATTCACACTTTGCAAACCTGCAATATTCTTGGTGAACTTGTGCAATCTTCTCTCAATCGCTAAAAGGAACATTTCACAACTTTAAGTGTTTCGATTGTCTTGAGAAATTCCGAGTGTAGATCAATTGTATTTCATAGGTTGTTAGGATATTTACATTCGTGTATTATCTTGGTTCCGCATCAACCTTGTAATTTGTTTAATATCAATAAATAAATTACACATTGAAAAATACATATTGTCTCATCAAGTTATCTTACAAGTTATTTGTATTATTGCATTGTTCTTTACTTATTGTCTTTTATATAAGTAATCTATCTAGAACTTGGTATATACACACTGCAACTGGTCGTCTCCAGTTCAGTGCATATATTGCAAAGTAACTCCACCATCGACATAGAGGTGTCTTCAGTAATACCATCTAACGAGTTGGGACTTACATGACCAAAAAGGGATAGTTGAATCGAAGGGACGTTTACCGGTTGGTGCTGACTCTCCCAGCGGCGCTGGTAGAGGTCCAGCGGCGCTGGGAAGCTCCTAGCGGTGCTGGTGTCGCCTGAACAGAATATGTTTTCACTTTTCGCCTCTTTAACGTCTTCCTCCATTCCCGAATCAGGTTTCTCAGATCCTCTCAAATGCATTGTACCTATCTTAGCTGAAACAAACTAAACGAAAATGAAAGAAAAAGAAAAACAAGAACGAAAACAAACACAAAAACGATTAGTAACTTCAAGAACAAAATAAATTTAACCTAAATGCAAACAATCTAAACTTAATAACTAAAAAACGATAAAATAAAAATATTTTTGGATTTTTGAAATTTTAAGAAAATGAAAATACTAGCTAATTTAAACTAAACCATAATTTCGACCCTAAACCTAATTTGACCTAATTTAACTACTAAACCTAGAATGACTTAAACCTAATTACTGAAAAGTAAAAAGAAGTCGCAACCACTTATTCAGCGAGAGGCTTAGTCTGAAAATAGTTTGAAAAAGCAAATAACGGTAATTAAATTAAAATACTTGTTTGGTATCTCCGATCTCATGGTACGACCAAAATATCATTCTACCTACTTGCTAGACTGTTGGAAACTTAATCACGGCTCAGATTCTCATTAGATTCACTTTGCCTAAGTAACTAGTGCTGTCGCTAGACTCACACTACTCTATAAACAAATTCTCGTTAGATTCATTGTTTAAGCATTAATAAACTAAAGTTTGTGTTACTAGTTCATCTTTAAGTTACCCGGCTCTTAAGCCATGGCCAGATAGTAATTCCCTCCGGTGACCACAGTGCTCGTTTCCAAGTCACTGGATCGCGTCTGACATTGTTAAGCATCATGTTTTATTCATCCTAATTACTATGGTTCTAGATCCCTCGGTTACAAGTGAATCACCCTTTTACATCTAGTTATAGACCGACTAGTGTTTTCCATCCTTACGTATTAATCCTAGTGTATGATTATAGACCGATCATCAGAGTTAAATCAATACATGCAGATATAGAACCGATAATAACATGAAGAACTAGTAAAACATGAATTTACGATAAACAATAAAACACACTCCAACAGATCTAACAAATAAAGTAAAATAGATAAACGTCTACATGATCACATCGATCCAAACAAGTATTCAGCTTACTAGCCTGACATTATTAAAGGAATAACAAAGTCTGAAAAGATGAAAGACATTGTTTACCAACTGAAAGTAAAATAAAAGAGTAGATCTAGGTTGAGGATGAAGATCGGAAGGTGTTAGAAGCTCCAAAACCTCCTTGGAATCTGCAAAGTCGACCTAGGGTTGAATATGGGCGGCTAGGGCTGCTGAATCGGCTCTCCCTTAGGGTTTTGAGGGTTTCTTCGACTTAAATAGAGCTGAAAGTCGGTTGCTGTTCTGGGCCGCCCAGCGGCGCTGGCAAGGCTGCTTCTCGTATTGCTTCGTTCGGATCCCGAATCACCTCTTTGTGTCTTGTAACTTCATAGGCCTTCATCTTGAGTCTCTTGATGCCATTTACCCTCACTCACATCTTCCGTGAACCTGCGTAAACATACGATTCATTAAGTACCGATAGTTCCGGAATATTAACTCATTTAAGACATAGAAATGAGGCCTTTTGATAGGGGTTTTTATCACAAAATGGACGCTCATCACTACTTTATTACTTTTACGAATGATTTCAGTTGTTATGGTTATGTTTACTTGTTGAGTCCCAATGTTAATTGTAAATTTAATGATGACAAATCTGACCTATAAACACTTAGTAATCTTTTGGTTCTTGTAATCTGATCTGGGTTAGACTAAGCTGACACAGCTTACGATCTGTCTCTGACCCAGATCATGCTTCATACTTGTAATTGTAAAATCTTATGGAAGCTAGTGTCATTCAAGCTGCATCAAGAATGTATTAGCATTCAGTCCAAGTCGAAGAGGAGGACTGAAGATAGAAGACCGAGTTGTTAGTGGAAGACAGCTTGGGATTAGCAGTCAGCTTGGAAACACTTAGGCAGATTGGTACCTTGACAAACAGCCCAATCTGTGTCTGACAATCAAGTGAAGATAACAACCTGGATTGAAGATAAGGACAAATGACGTGACTAGGAAGAATCCTAGGATCCAGGTTGGTGGTTGTTTTACATATGCGTGTCCATACTCCTATTGGTAGATGAAGAATGTGCGTCAGTACATGGGGGACCACAAGTACCATGAAAGGCACGATTGATTATTCCTTCATCAACCACTAAATGAAGAACACGTAGCTGCAACGGACACCTAATGAAGGAGCGCTTTCGCCTATAAAAGCCTCATTCATGGATTGCATATGTATGGCATTTCCTGAGAATCATTCTTCACACAAGTTTCTCTGCTCTTACACACAGCTTAGTCTGTACGAGATCAGCTTGGGCTGATTCTCTTGAGTTGAAACTTATTGATTGTTGTTTGTCATTTCATAGGGCTGTTTAGATATCTATAGGCTATCTTTATTCCGCAACAACCCTGTAATTCTTTGTATAGATTATTTCTTAATAAAGGATTACATTTGAAAATAACAATCTATGTTCAAGGATGTTTTTATTTCTTTACTGCTTTACTGTTTTAATGATTCCTGCTCTTTACTTACTTGCTTAATATTCATTAACTGAATCTTAAAACATTTTGTATTAAAAGTTTGTAAAGATTGAAGAAAGTTGTATTCACCCCCCTCTACAACTGTTCTGTGTTCAATATACTTTGGTATATTGATACACCGTGGGACATATCATTACTTATTTAAACATAAACATGAAGTCTTTGAAACATTCAAGGAGTTTAAAAATGAAGTAGAAAACCAACTCAGTAAAACCATCAAGATTCTTTGTTCGGATCGAGGTGGAGAATACTTAAGCCAAGAGTTTAAGGATTATCTAAAAGCTTGTGGAATTATTCAACAGCTTACTCCTACATAATGGTGTATCTGAGAGGAGAAATCGAACCTTGTTAGACAGGGTGAGATCAATGATGAACCTTACTACTCTCCCATTTTTATTTTGGGATTATGCTCTAGAGACTGCTGTACGCATTCTCAATATGGTTCCAACCAAGAAGGTTGACAAGGCACTGCATGAATTATGGCATGGAAGTGTCCCTATTTTGTCTTACTTAAGAGTCTGGGGATGTGAGGCACTTGTGAAGCGAGATACGCCTGACAAACTTCAACCTAGATCAGTTAAGTGCATCTTTGTAGGTTACCCAAAGGAAACGATGGGTTACTACTTCTACTTTCCTACCGAAAACACTGTTAAAGTTGCTAGATATGCTGAGTTCTTTTAAAAGAAACTCATCACTCAAGAAAACAGTGGGAGGATTGTCAAACTTGATGAGACTCAAGAGGAAGATGTGTCACCTTCTGAAAACACTAGCGATCATCAACTTGGGGGGGGGGATGTTCAAAGTGATGAACCTCAAGTTGAAGATGATGCGATTCCAATTCGTAGGTCCTCAAGGACAATACGTGCTCGTGAAAGATTGAATTTTAATATTGAATCTGAAGAACACATATTAGGAGATTTAAATGAACCTCCTAATTTCAAAGTTGCATTATCTGGTCCAGAATCTGACAAATGGCTTGAAGCTACGAATGTGGAAATAAAATCCATGAAATACAATCAAAACTGGATCTTGGTTAATCTTCCACCTAATGGCAGAACCGTTGGGTGAAAATGGATCTTCAAGAAGAAGACCGACATGGATGGAAATATACACACCTATAAAGCTCATCTTGTGGCGAAAGGCTATACTCAGCTCTACGGACATTAGTGTTATTAGGATTATCTTAGCCATAACAGCGTACTATGACTACGAGATATGGCAAATGGATATCAAAACCGCTTTCTTGAATGGTTATCTAGACGAGGAAGTTTATATGGTACAACCAGAAGGTTTTGTTGATCCAAAATATCCCAACAAAGTGTGCAAGCTTCAAAGGTCCATTTATGGACTAAAGCAAGCATCAAGAAGTTGGAATAAAAGGTTTGATGAGGAAATCAAAAAGTTTGGTTTTGCTCAAAATCCCGATGAGCCATGTGTATATCGCAAAGCTAGTGGGAGTAATGTTACTTTCTTGTCTTATATGTAGATGACATATTGATAATAGGAAATCACATTCCAATGTTGCAAGATGTAAAATCTCATCTTGGAAAGTGTTTTGCTATGAAAGACTTGGGTGAAGCAGCATTCATTCTTGGAATCAAGATCTACAGAGATAGAACTAAATGGTTGATTGGACTAAGTCAAAGTGCTTATATTGATAAGATCTTTAAGTGATTCAAGATGGAGAATTCCAAGCGTGGAAGGACTTGGCTTATCTAGCAAACAAGGTGCCTCTACACCTGAGGAGGTGGAGTGTATGCAGAGGGTTCCTTATGTTTCGGCTGTGGGATCTATTATGTATGCGGTAAGATGCACTAGACCTGACATAGCGTTCGCGCAAAACATCATTAGCCGATATCAATAGAATCCAGGTGAAGGTCACTGAACTGCTGTGAAGAACATTCTTAAGTACTTGCGGGCTACTAAAGACTTATTTCTGGTGTATGAAGGAAATCCTAATGCAGAGCTCAGTGTGACTGGATACTGTGATGCTGGATTTCAGACTGATAGAGATGATACAAAATCTCTGTCGGGATACGTCTTCGTTTTAAATGGAGGCATGGTGGATTGGAAGAGCAAGAAACAAACCACAGTTGCTATGTTTGTGACAGAGTCTGAGTATATTGCCGCCTCAGAAGCCGCCATGAAAGTCGTCTGGATTAGAAAGTTTATTTCTGGGCTTAATGTGATGCCCTCAAATAACACACCTTTAGATTAGTATTGCAACAATACTTGTGCAATCTTTATTGCCAACGAACCCGGATTTCAGAAAGGTGCCAGACCTTATTCTAGACGATATCACTATGTTCGTGAGCAAATCGAACTAGAGAAATCAAGTTACTCAAAGTTCACACAGATTATAACTTAGCTGATCCTTTTACAAAGGCATTGTCAAAAGGAAAGCTCGATAAGCATGCCGAGGGCATAGGACTTAAATTAGCTAGTTATATCATGTAAATCTGTGATTGGTATTTGGATAAGGGATGTTGAACAATTATTATTTTAATAATGAATTAAAGTACTTGGTATGTTTGTTTTCATTTCAATATATAATTGTATCCTATATTTGCATGTTTAAATCCATGAATATTTTATATTCTAAATTGTCCATTGTCGATTAACTATATGGGAATATAGTTAAACTAAGACAAATATGAGTGATTGGTAATATTCTTAAGAATATTGAAGATGGTCCTACCAAACTCACATGATATCCATAGGATGCATATTGGACTACCCCACTTAACGAATCATCACTTTATGGATCGGCGTCATTAAGTGAAATTCGTGAAATGGTTGCTTTACTTATCCTTAGACTTGAGATACAAGCAGGTTATGCATGTATGGATTGCATTTTCTTGATATAGTTCTAACTATCTTGAATAAGGTGGTAACAAAGGGCTATTTTCAGAAATGTAGTGAAATGACATGACTAACACGTGTAGTCAAAATAGGATTTGTTCCTTCAACTAGTTATTGAAGAATGATACCATTGGGCCCCTCATTAATTAATTAAGATGTTTGTATG
Organism: Erigeron breviscapus; assembly: GCA_034093135.1. Lineage (NCBI taxonomy): Eukaryota > Viridiplantae > Streptophyta > Magnoliopsida > Asterales > Asteraceae > Erigeron > Erigeron breviscapus. The sequence goes on along the minus strand of CM067175.1, from coordinate 49,812,134 downwards.
CGCATACCCAAATGAATTCCAAATGTGTCTCGATTAATTTGGTAATCTTAACTAGTTGTAGAAATGAGAAACAGAATCGTTAAATTATGGAATGACTTTGATCCATATCCATAATTAACAAAGGTATCTGAAACAAAGGGATAGTAAACACCGAAACCATTTCAAAGATACTTTAAGAAACTATACTTAAATATTTCCAGGAGCATTGGCGTGTTGCTAGACGCTAACCAATGTTATTGCCTTTATTATAACATGCTCAAATGGGAGCTGTTGGAATATGATCACGTTAAATAAATGCATGTCCGAAAATGTTTACGGGGTCACACGCGATGACACGTTAAATAAATGCATGTCCGAAAATGTTTACGGGGTCACACGCGATGACACGTTAAATAAATGCATGTCCGAAAAGATGTTAGCTTGAAGGTTAAGTTGTTAGGGATATATTTAAGTAAAGTCCCTCACACGATGGTTTAACCCACGAGTGTAAAATAACAAGTCAATTATGCACTAGATTGGACTAGTATTACTTTAAATACAAATGCAAGAATATAAATAAAGTAATAAAGACTTAAAGCAATATTTAAGCAAGTAAATAAATGGTGGAACACAAATGTAATTTTCAAGTGTATTTTATTTATTGATGTTAAACATAATACAAAATTGTTGCAGAACTTAGATATTACAAGTATGTAACTATCTAAACAATCTTTGAATTACAAGTGATCTATACTTGCTAAATAATCTCCTTGGATCGATATACTTAAAGTTGTGTAGTATAACTATTATGATCAAGAGTATTTTAGCTAGTTCACGAAATTGCAAAAAGTAATTTGTACGAGGTATGTGACTTGGTATTTATAGGCAAATAAATTCAACAGTGAATTTATTATGCCGTACAAATATGGTTGCATGCATTTAAGGCAACTACTTTAATTCCTTAAATGCATTGGTTAAAGTACAAGGATAAAGTCATATTGATGTGACTTGTCATCCTTTTAACCAACCACCTTTACACACGTATTGTACTTTTATCAATAGACAAATGGGTTATCCGTGTAAAAGTGTGTAAAGGCAAAAGTCAATTCCTCATAATCAGTGTTCAGACTTGTAAGGTCTAGAACACCGATAAAGCTCCAGTCAGGAGATCTGGTAAGACTGTCAGTGGGCTCCACTGCTTGTCAGTCTTATTTCTTCAAACTTCAGTCTTTGACTTTAGTGAGAATGTCTTCAGTAGAAACGATCTTGACTGGAGTGAAGTCCAGTGAGCTAATCTAGTGGAATCCAGATTCCTGTACAAGTAAACAGCTCACTGGTCTTCTATTATTTCTGGACAAATCTTCAGTCACGCTCCAGTCTTCAAATCTGGAGTGGGTCCAGTAAATCTGGACCTAAGAAATTCCCCCTATTTGTTCAGAAATAATGCAAGGTTTTTCAAGCTTCTATCTATACAATTGTATGCTTGAAAAACACTTGATTTGACTAAGTCTAAAAATTTAAGTTGCTGGAAAACACTTTATAGATCATCAGTGTTCCAGTATTTAATCTTTTAGTTCTAACTTAGACTTAATCTGATCACTTACTTGTGAATCAAAATATGTAACTATATTTACAGCCATCAACAGAAAATAAGTTACAATTTTGATCAAAAATAAATACAATACAAGTAATTAGATAAAAAGTCAGGCCCTTCTCTTTGAAGTTTGTCCTGGTGCATCTTCAGTGGCCTTTCTTTTTGGTGAAGGTGAAGCTTCTGGAGAGCGCATACCTAAAACAGTTTCCATTTGTTGCTTCCTCTTCTAGACCTTCTCAATCCTTTTCAAAAATGCTTTGACATCTGGGGATATATCAGATTTCCCCCTGAATGTCAAGCCAATCTCCTTCAGTTCAGTCCATCCAAAAGCTTGGACTGAAGTGTTCTTCCTTTCATCCACGAAGTTACCTTCCCTGGTCAACTTTACTTGAAACTTAGACATGCCCTCTTGATTTTCAGCAAGCATGATCTCAGCATCAATGATCTTTCTGACATCAGCCCTGAACTTCATCATTTCTTCATACTTGGCTTTTTGCCTTGCTATCTGGATCATGTATTCAGTTTCCCTTGACACCTTTTCTTGTTCGATGGCTTTCTGAACTTGAGCCCTATCAATTTTTCTGGTTGTGTCAAGTGGAATAAAAGTACTAATATCTGCATCCCTGGCTGCCTTGATCTGTCTGGCAGTGAGTTTGGGTAAACCCTTTTTTTTTTTTTTTTTTTTTTTTTTTTTTTTTTTTTTTTTTTTTTTTTTTTTTTTTTTTTTTGTTTTTTTATTTTCTTTCGATATTCAATCTCCAGGGCTGCAGCATTTGTTCTGACCTTTTTCTGGAGATCTACCAGTGCATCCCTTCTCTTGGCAATCAAATCTAGAACACTTTCCCCATAGGTTTCAGAATCAAACTTCTGTTCTTCCACAGAGTATCTGGAACGAACATGTACATCGTCCATGGCATCAAGGCATTGATGGACTCTGGGATCATCCTTCATTCTTTTGTAAACATCAACATGGATGCCCAGTCTTCCAGCATTATAAGCATCTAGTGTGCCCATCGTTGCCATTTGATTTTTGTGTTCCAGGAGTTCATTAATTTGGCTTCTTTTGTAAATATCAATCATAATGCCCTCCTGTTCCAGTCTCTTGGATCTTTCTTCATCAGCACTTGGGAACTCAACATCCTCTACAATCTCACTTCCAGATACCAAGTGTTCTTTTCTTTTCAGACTTTTCAATTCTGTTGGCATATCTGGAAATGCTTCAAACTGTGGCTCACTGGTATCTATACCAGCAGCTTGTTCTTCATGCATAATGACTTCAGTGCCAAGTGCTTTCTGTGCTTCCTGTGCACTGGAATCAGTACCAGTCACCTTTTCTTGTTGCTCACTAGCTTCAGTACTGAAAGCTTTTTCAATTGCACTGGCAACCACTTCTTTCTTTTTCTTCAGAATCAAACCTTCAGGAATAACCTCAGTGACAGCAGACTTTTCCCCCTTGGAATGATCACCAGTTTGAGACTTGTGGGCATTCCATAACTGCTCAAGCATGTGTCTGTCTGAAGACCCAAATGTTCTTCCTGACACTGGAGTTATGACATTCACAGTCTTCCTTAACTCAGTCACTTCCTTCTTAATAATCTCAACTTCTTGAGGCAAGTATTTTGGCATTTCAGTATTTATCATGTTGACCACCTGAGGCAATAACCCATCTTGAATATTTCTAAGTACTGACCCAGAAATTTCTGCAGTGATTTCTTTCAGCATCTCACCTCTAAATTTTCCGGTACATGCATCACTGATGTTGCTGATGACAGAATTCTGGTCAAGGGTTGGCCTGCTTTCCAGATTGCTAATTCTGGTGGTCAACTTCTGAATCTCTTCTGTCAGACCTGTCAGAGGCTGAACAATCTCGGCGTTCACTGTAGTCTGGACAGAATTTACCAGCTTCGTCTCCAAACCCTGGACTACCACTTTAAAATTTTCTGAATTTTTGTTTGTGGCCAGTACCAGCTCATTCAACTTCTCGAAAACCAACTTCTCATTTCCAGCAAATAGGTTCATTTTTGATGCAAGATTTTTTGACAAAATTGATTTAAAATCAGAAACTACCTGAGAAGAAGACTGTAGTGATCTCTCCAGGTCCGCCACCTTATTTAAAAGGTCTTGGACCTCGGTTGAAGAAGAAGTGGAGAGACCACCTGGAGGAGCTAGTTCTGAAGCCAATCTGGTGACCAAAGGAACTTGTGTCTGGACTCCTTCAGTTGATGCTTCAGTTGTAATAACAGTTGAGTCCAGCACACGAGATAATTCCAGTGGTGCTTCAAGAGGTGGAGGTTGATTAGGTGAAATCTGGATTAAACTTGGGTTGAAATAAGAAGTGTTTTGCAGAATTGAAGGTGGTGGAGGTGGTGGTACATTCAAGGATTCTGGTGGTGGTGGCATATTAGTTTCTGGTGGTGGTGGTGGAAAATTTAGTGATTCTGGAGGTGGTGACATTTCTGATGTATGCTCCACTTCCATAGTATCATCACCCAAGAAACTCATATCAGCATCAAAATTATTACCATCATACATTGGTGACTCAACTTCATCCCAACCAATAATTTCACCAACTGTCTGATCACCAGCCTCTCTATTCAAATCAATCTGAGCATCCTGCTCAACATTCTCACTCTGTTCAACAATCAACGACCCATCTGCATTCATTATGTCACCAGCCGAAGAATGTGAGACTGGAATTACCAGAGGTGAGGCTCCAGTAACCCCAGTCTGTGCAAGAGTTGTGTCAAAAATTTGGCTATGTTCAATTGATTGTGCTGACACGGACTCTACTTAGGGTTGGGCAGACCCCCTATTTTCTTCACCACTATCCTCTAAAAGAATATTGGAAGTGATTGCTTGTGGGTTTTCCCTTATGACATCTCCAGAATCCTGTTGGGAGGATTCTGGATGGCTAGATTGGGTACTACGAGAAGCGACCGGAACTCCTCCTTTCCTAAGACGTCTGGTTGTAGTTCTTGGTCTAGTGGGAGGGTCTGGTGGAACAATATCAACATTTTGCTGAGGGTCAGGAACCACCTGGGTAATAGGTGGAACCATTTCAGCAATGAGGACTCCAGTAGGTCCCTCACTATTTTGAGGCCTGCCTGGAGCCTCTTCTGACTCATCTGGTGATGATGCATCAGTTTCTTCCCTTTGAAAACTAGTGATCATGACCTGAGGAATATTTACCTCATTTGCAGAAGATTTAAGATTGGTCAGATCACGCATATATGCATCTAGAAGTTGATTGGACACTCCAGTATCACTGGTGGATTAGACCAGTGAAGCATGCACTGATGGTACACTGGAGGGACACTTCAGTAATGTACCAGACGACCTCAAACATGCACATCAACTAATACAAAGACAAGTGAGAGGGACACATTTACAAGGAGACCGAAGTTACCTCAAACATGCACATCATCCTATCCAGTACCAGTGAGAGGGACACATTTACAAGGTGCCAGAGATATTTTCCAGAAAAATCTTCCAGTGAGAATAAATTCCCCTTGAGATTAAAAACATTTTAAGGACAAAAATATATGGTCTGAGTCTTCCCCCTGGAATGGTGACCAGTAAATCTATAGTGCAAAGATAGTATCACAGAGGCGTTCGATAGCCAAGCAAGCATAGATTTAAAGATCTGGAAATCAAAGAACCCTGCCAGTGTCACAAAGGCATTCATAACAAGGTTCCATATTAAGGGTTCAACATTCTCAACTCACCGATAAGATATTCAAATGTTTTTACATCCAATGGTTTTGTAAAAATGTCAGCGAGTTGTTTGTCAGTGGGAATAAAATGGAGTTCAATATTATTTTTCATAATATGATCACGAATGAAATGATACCTGAGATCGATGTGCTTTGTCTTTGAGTGCATGACTGGATTGTTTGAGATAGCAATGGCACTATTATTATCACAAAATATGGGAGTTTTTGAATATTTAATACCATAATCAAGCAACTGGTTCTTCATCCAGAGTATCTGAGCATAACAACTGGCTGCAGATACGTATTCAGCTTCAGCAGTGGATAATGAAACTGAAGTTTGCTTCTTACTGGTCCAGCTGACTAGTTTGCCACCAAGGAAATGACATCCACCAGTAGTGGATTCCTGTCTATCTTACAACCTGCATGATCTGAATCTGAATAACCCATTAGATCCATGCCTGAGCCTTTGGGATACCAAAGACCCAAACTGGGGACACCCTTATGGTATTTCAGTATGCGCTTTACAGCAAGCATATGAGATTCTTTTGGATTAGACTGGTATCTGGCACATAAACATGTTGAAAACATAATATCTGGTTTACTGGCAGTTAAATACATCAGTGAACCAACCATGCCTCTGTAGACAGTGGTGTTCACTGGTTTTCCATCTGGATCAGAGTCCAGTGTCAGTGGTGCAGAAATTAGAGTGGGTTTAGATGGTGAAGAGTTCATATCATATTTCTTTAAAAGATCTCTAACATATTTTTCTTGATTAATAAAAATACTATCACTGGTTTGTTTAATCTGAAGACCTAGAAAAAATGTTAATTCACCCATTAAACTCATTTCATATTCTGAAGACATGATTTTAGAAAATTTCTTGCACATGTTTTCATCAGTAGACCCAAAGATTATATCATCAACATAAATTTATACCAACAGAAGATTACCTTTTTCACGAAGAATAAATAAGGTATTGTCAATTGCACCTCTTTTAAAACCATTTTTCAACAAGTGTTTAGTCAGAGTATCATACCAGGCACGTGGAGCTTGTTTGAGACCATAAAGTGCTTTGTCCAGACGATATACCCAGTGGGGATGTTTTTCATCAATGAAGCCTGGTGGTTGTCTGACATAAACCTCTTCTTCTAATTTTCCATTCAAAAATGTACTCTTTACGTCCATCTGGTAGACCTTGAATTGATGATGAGCAGCGAATGCTAAGAATATTCTGATCGCTTCAAGTCTAGCCACTGGAGCAAATGATTCATCAAAATCAACATCTGATTGGCAATACCCCTAGGCAACCAATCTGGCCTTATTTCTGATAACATGACCATCTTCATCTACCTTATTTTTGAAGACCCATCTAGTTTCAATTGGTTCTTTCTTGCCAATTGGAGGAGAAACCAGGTACCATACCTTGTTCCTCTCAAACTGGTGTAACTCTTCTTGCATAGCTAACACCCAGCTTGGATCTTCCATAGCCTCGTCAATCTTCTTCGGTTCTACCAGTGATAAGAAGCTGACATATAAACTGTAAGTCCCAACTCGTTAGATGGTACTACTGAAGACACCTCTATGTCGATGGTGGAGTTACTTTGCAATATATGCACTGAACTGGAGATGGCCAGTTCCAGGTGAACTGGTCCTAACAAATTCCCCCTATTTGTCTAGAAATATAGTCTAAGTCTTTTCTAGTTCTTGTATCTGTACAAGTGTGAACTGGTGACTGGCCAGTTCCAGGTGAACTGGTCCTAACAAATTCCCCCTATTTGTCTAGAAATATAGTCTAAGTCTTTTCTAGTTCTTGTATCTGTACAAGTGTGAACTGGTGACTGGCCAGTTCCAGGTGAACTGGTCCTAACAAATTCCCCCTATTTGTCTAGAAATATAGTCTAAGTCTTTTCTAGTTCTTGTATCTGTACAAGTGTGAACTGGTGACTGGCCAGTTCCAGGTGAACTGGTCCTAACAAATTCCCCCTATTTGTCTAGAAATATAGTCTAAGTCTTTTCTAGTTCTTGTATCTGTACAAGTGTGAACTGGTGACTGGCCAGTTCCAGGTGAACTGGTCCTAACAAATTCCCCCTATTTGTCTAGAAATATAGTCTAAGTCTTTTCTAGTTCTTGTATCTGTACAAGTGTGAACTGGTGACTGGCCAGTTCCAGGTGAACTGGTCCTAACAAATTCCCCCTATTTGTCTAGAAATATAGTCTAAGTCTTTTCTAGTTCTTGTATCTGTACAAGTGTGAACTGGTGACTGGCCAGTTCCAGGTGAACTGGTCCTAACAAATTCCCCCTATTTGTCTAGAAATATAGTCTAAGTCTTTTCTAGTTCTTGTATCTGTACAAGTGTGAACTGGTGACTGGCCAGTTCCAGGTGAACTGGTCCTAACAAATTCCCCCTATTTGTCTAGAAATATAGTCTAAGTCTTTTCTAGTTCTTGTATCTGTACAAGTGTGAACTGGTGACTGGCCAGTTCCAGGTGAACTGGTCCTAACAAATTCCCCCTATTTGTCTAGAAATATAGTCTAAGTCTTTTCTAGTTCTTGTATCTGTACAAGTGTGAACTGGTGACTGGCCAGTTCCAGGTGAACTGGTCCTAACAAATTCCCCCTATTTGTCTAGAAATATAGTCTAAGTCTTTTCTAGTTCTTGTATCTGTACAAGTGTGAACTGGTGACTGGCCAGTTCCAGGTGAACTGGTCCTAACAAATTCCCCCTATTTGTCTAGAAATATAGTCTAAGTCTTTTCTAGTTCTTGTATCTGTACAAGTGTGAACTGGTGACTGGCCAGTTCCAGGTGAACTGGTCCTAACAAATTCCCCCTATTTGTCTAGAAATATAGTCTAAGTCTTTTCTAGTTCTTGTATCTGTACAAGTGTGAACTGGTGACTGGCCAGTTCCAGGTGAACTGGTCCTAACAAATTCCCCCTATTTGTCTAGAAATATAGTCTAAGTCTTTTCTAGTTCTTGTATCTGTACAAGTGTGAACTGGTGACTGGCCAGTTCCAGGTGAACTGGTCCTAACAAATTCCCCCTATTTGTCTAGAAATATAGTCTAAGTCTTTTCTAGTTCTTGTATCTGTACAAGTGTGAACTGGTGACTGGCCAGTTCCAGGTGAACTGGTCCTAACAAATTCCCCCTATTTGTCTAGAAATATAGTCTAAGTCTTTTCTAGTTCTTGTATCTGTACAAGTGTGAACTGGTGACTGGCCAGTTCCAGGTGAACTGGTCCTAACAAATTCCCCCTATTTGTCTAGAAATATAGTCTAAGTCTTTTCTAGTTCTTGTATCTGTACAAGTGTGAACTGGTGACTGGTCAGTGTGAACTGGTGACTGGCCAGTTCCAGGTGAACTGGTCCTAACAAATTCCCCCTATTTGTCTAGAAATATAGTCTAAGTCTTTTCTAGTTCTTGTATCTGTACAAGTGTGAACTGGTGACTGGCCAGTTCCAGGTGAACTGGTCCTAACAAATTCCCCCTATTTGTCTAGAAATATAGTCTAAGTCTTTTCTAGTTCTTGTATCTGTACAAGTGTGAACTGGAAGGACTTGTTCGATTTAAATCTATTTAAGTTATCTAAGGCATTTTTATAGATCAATAAATGCCTTAGGTTTTTCTTTTAGGTTTGTTAGATTTTAATCTATTTAAGTTATCTAAGGCATTTTTATAGATCAATAAATGCCTTAGGTTTTTCTTTTAGGTTTGTTAGATTTTAATCTTTTATCTACCTTGTGGTTACAAACTGGTAACTTCATTTATACAAGGGAATGAAATTTATACAAGTTACAGAATGTAAATACAAATTACAAGTAGATAACTGAAGAAAGAACTTAATGAGATGGCCCTTCGCCAGTTCTTCTTCTCTTGGCAACTGAAGAGATAGGCAGAGTATCTTCAGGGTCAATATTCAACTTTTGCTCAAGATTTTCTTTATGTTGAATCTTCCCCCTTAGAAAGTTTACCCATGCTTTCTCGAACCTATTCTTTTGTGCCTTAGCATCCAAAACATTCACCATCTCCACCCATTCGCTGAACCCATATTGCATGGCACCAGGATCATCAGTTCTAACCAGTGGCCCACCAGTATACTTAACTTCGATTTGAAAAACCTTGGTGCCTGGCTTGATTGTAACATTGACACTACTAATAGTACCACCATGTCTTCTGGTTGACATGATCTGGGAGTAGTAATTTCTAGCTTCAGATTCATTTGTGATTTTTATACTCCCAGCACCAGCAGCCAGTACAGCGGACTTAATGTCTTCATTTGAAACTTCGCCAGTTGGTTCAACGAATGTGCTAAGGTCAGCATCCCTTGCATCTTTTGTCAGTGGTCTTCTTGGTTGTGGAATCCTTCTCCTTGGTGGATTCAAAACATCCTTCACAACCTTTTTGACATTTGCAATTCTCTTCAGAATCCCACTGGCCCTCATTTCTTTAGCCTTCTCCACTGAAATGTTTAAACTTCTGGCATCAAATTCTGCCTCATCCTCAGCATAGTGTCTATCCAGTTCTACATCTAGCATTTCATTCAACTGGTCAACTATCCTGGGATCATTTTTAACCCTAAGATACTCCTCCTTAGTGATACCCAACAGATTGGCATCACTCATATCAAGCAACTTGATTTGAGCAAGATGTGCCCTGGCTTCCACTTGGTTTCTTTGTTTCATTTTCTTCTTTTCTTTAATGTCATTTCCAAGTCTGGCCAGTCTTCTGCTATCACTATCTGAAACTGGAGGAAGTATGTCAGTATTTCCAGTTTCTAACATTTCATCAGTGGCCGGCTGGGCAGATGCATCACCAGCTAATCCTTTACCTTTATCCAAACCAACATTCCCCCTTTCACTCTGCTCACCAGTTCAGTACTGGTAGCTACAACCAATTCTCTTCCAGATCCAGATGGAGTCCTTCCAGGTGCAACTGGTCGTATAAGGACTTAACTTCTTTCCCCCTTGGCAGCATCTAGACCTGCCCTAATTGCTTCCCATTCAGAGGGGTGAGATGGCAACCGGTCAAGAGGCTGCCACGACTGCATGTCCTTAAACTCTTTGAAGATGCCACACATCATCCTGAAGGACCTCCATAAGTGGTTCGTCTCCTTTGACTGGGTCAAGACATTTGCAACAACTTGGTCTTGACCAGTTTTCAATTCATGCAAGATTTTGGAGTCTTCATCCAACCCAGAGACAACCCTTTCCTTCACTTCCTCATCATTCTTCTTCATATTCTCTACTTCAGTGGTCAGTTTATTTAATGATTCAGTATGTAGAGATACTTGGGTGTTCAAATTCTCAATGCTACCCCTCAACTGGTTGATCTCACTGGTAAGTGGGGCCAGATCAACCTGAGGAGTGGCCAGCTTGGTGATCTCAGACATCACCCTTTCAATCAAACGTTCTTCTCTAGCACCCAACGTATCTTCTATCTTCTGACCAACTGAAGACATCAACTGCTCTCCAAGGCCAGTTACATCTAGGCCAGGTCTTTCAATAAGTTCTTTAACCTGCCTTTCAATCTCTCTCAAGTCAACCTCTGAAGTTCTGACAGTATTTCCTAGCAGGTTGGAGATTGAACTGGTGACCTTGGAGTGAGTTAGGTCAAAGGCTTCTTTTAGAGTACCAGCCAGATTGTTGCAGCCAGTGACCAACTCATTAAGCTTTCCAAACACCAAGTCTTCATTAGAAGAAAACTTGTTTATCCCCAGATCGACCACCTTGATGTTTGTCAAAGAGTCCTTGTGGTATCTGGAGAAAGACTTGGTGTTCTTGTCAAGTGTCTTCTGAATCTCCTCCACCCTGGTTAGAAGGTTTTGGAGATCGGCTTGAATGGAGACAACTTGACTGTCCAGTGACAAAGGAGAAGGTGTCACTGGACCACTTGCAGTTACTACTGGAGCAACTGGAGGAGGCAAACTGATGGAAGTCTCCCCAGTTGTCAGGCCAGCAGTTGAATATATAGAAGGAGTGGTGGAAGAAGAAAGGACTGGAAATTCAATGTGTTGTTCATGCTGAGAATGCTCAGGTGTGAACAACGGCGACGGTGGTGGGGGCATTTCTCGAGCAAGTGAGAATTGCCCAGTTGGTAAGGGAGCGGAATATATTGGTAAAGATATATCTATAGGCACATTTATTTGTGGTGGGGAAAATGAAATTGATGCGTCTGGAGGTAAGACTGGAGATGAAGGGTCTTGAGCTTGTACAGAAGCATCAAGAATCTCCTGGTCTGTTTCAGTACCTTCAGAATCCGAAGATTCTATAAGGATTTCCTCGTCATTAACACTCATGTCCAGATCCATGAATGTGACAGAGGGCTGTTCAGTTACCTGGACAGTCTCCAGATGACCTTCCCCAGTTTCCTGGATGGGTACATCTGTTGGAGGATCAGATACCGAAGTATCTTCACCAGGGATAGACGTGATTGGAGTTGCTTCAGTTATGGTTGCTCTATCCTCAACCACAACTTGAGACGAACTGGAGGGTCCCTCATTATTTTGAGGCCCGCCCAATTGTCTTTCTGATTCACTTTCCAAAGGTGCATCAGTTTTAGCAAATGCCAGTAGCATTCGCTCTGGAATTTCGACCTCTCCAGCTTCAGATACCAGAGAGTCTAGATTCCTCAACATATCTGGCCTTGTGTACGGTGAATCTGTACTTTTATACTCTTCATGGCCCAGAATTTGTTGAAAACAGAGAGAGAGAAACCTTGAAAAGGGGATACACACACCCCTGGAGCCCTTCAGTTTTTGTACTAGGCTTCTATACAAAATATCTGCAAAGTCCACTCTCAATCCGTTCCACAAGCAGTAAGCCATCTCTGCTTGCGAGGAGTTAATCTGGTCAAGTCCACCAGAACTCCCACCCATGCTCTCCACCAGGTGGATGAAAAAATACCTCCATGAAGGTGTAAGGCCCTTCATGGTCATCGCACCTTTTGTCTTCAACACCCCATTCTCCAAACACTCCCTGTGTCCCATTTCCAGGAGTACTTGGCGAAAGTTTATATTTGGGGGCAAGACGACTGGAGATTCACCCTCTCTCCAGTAATTGAGGCGTAAGGCATCCCTCAATGTATCAGCTGACAAGGTACACTGGATTGTTCCATCCTTTAACGTGAAACTGATGGAGGAACAATCGGAAGAAAGAACGGCAGTGTACCAAAACTCACATAAGTAGTTGTGAAACATCTTACGTGGGTTTAGAGAGAATGAGGGTCCTATTGGAGAATTCTTCAAAAACTTTTGAATTCTACCAATAAGGGTATCGGACCCTTGAGATCCTCGTAGGCTGGCCATAGGATTATTTGGATTTAGTTTTATGACCGAAGCACTACTAGGGGCACCAGGTGCCTGTGTGACATCTGGTGAGGGATTGTATGGAACAGTCAAGAGATTTACATCTCTTGAACGTGATGATCTAGGAGCCATAGAAGAATGAAAATGAAATTGATGCGTCTGGAGGTAAGACTGGAGATGAAGGGTCTTGAGCTTGTACAGAAGCATCAAGAATCTCCTGGTCTGTTTCAGTACCTTCAGAATCCGAAGATTCTATAAGGATTTCCTCGTCATTAACACTCATGTCCAGATCCATGAATGTGACAGAGGGCTGTTCAGTTACCTGGACAGTCTCCAGATGACCTTCCCCAGTTTCCTGGATGGGTACATCTGTTGGAGGATCAGATACCGAAGTATCTTCACCAGGGATAGACGTGATTGGAGTTGCTTCAGTTATGGTTGCTCTATCCTCAACCACAACTTGAGACGAACTGGAGGGTCCCTCATTATTTTGAGGCCCGCCCAATTGTCTTTCTGATTCACTTTCCAAAGGTGCATCAGTTTTAGCAAATGCCAGTAGCATTCGCTCTGGAATTTCGACCTCTCCAGCTTCAGATACCAGAGAGTCTAGATTCCTCAACATATCTGGCCTTGTGTACGGTGAATCTGTACTTTTATACTCTTCATGGCCCAGAATTTGTTGAAAACAGAGAGAGAGAAACCTTGAAAAGGGGATACACACACCCCTGGAGCCCTTCAGTTTTTGTACTAGGCTTCTATACAAAATATCTGCAAAGTCCACTCTCAATCCGTTCCACAAGCAGTAAGCCATCTCTGCTTGCGAGGAGTTAATCTGGTCAAGTCCACCAGAACTCCCACCCATGCTCTCCACCAGGTGGATGAAAAAATACCTCCATGAAGGTGTAAGGCCCTTCATGGTCATCGCACCTTTTGTCTTCAACACCCCATTCTCCAAACACTCCCTGTGTCCCATTTCCAGGAGTACTTGGCGAAAGTTTATATTTGGGGGCAAGACGACTGGAGATTCACCCTCTCTCCAGTAATTGAGGCGTAAGGCATCCCTCAATGTATCAGCTGACAAGGTACACTGGATTGTTCCATCCTTTAACGTGAAACTGATGGAGGAACAATCGGAAGAAAGAACGGCAGTGTACCAAAACTCACATAAGTAGTTGTGAAACATCTTACGTGGGTTTAGAGAGAATGAGGGTCCTATTGGAGAATTCTTCAAAAACTTTTGAATTCTACCAATAAGGGTATCGGACCCTTGAGATCCTCGTAGGCTGGCCATAGGATTATTTGGATTTAGTTTTATGACCGAAGCACTACTAGGGGCACCAGGTGCCTGTGTGACATCTGGTGAGGGATTGTATGGAACAGTCAAGAGATTTACATCTCTTGAACGTGATGATCTAGGAGCCATAGAAGAATGAAAATGAAATTTGGGATTTAGGGTTTTTGATTTGTGAAGCAAAGAGAAGAATGAAGCGATTTTGATGATTGGAAGTAAATGAAAGAATGTAAGAGAAGGAAGTAAATGAGTTCGGAGTAAATAAGGGTATTTATAAGGATTCAAGATCCCAATGTAAAACCAAAAATTATATTTTATTAAACCAAATCAATTTTGAAGATATTTTGACAAAATGAGTTTGAGTTTTGAAATAAAAATATAACTTTTCATGTAAGCATTAAATGTTACCATGTCAGCATTAAATGCTACGACGGCTTATCTTACCCACGCGCCCACTCACTTTTGTTTTCCCAATACAAACAGTTGTCAAGTACTAAAATGGTTTCAAACACGTCAGATCACGATATCAAGTGGTTTAAAACACTCGAGTATCATCACGTGTCACACATATTGACCAAGTATTTGTAACGTTATAAAAATTTAGACAAAGACTGAACCTGGTAACTGGAGGATCAATCCAGTACCAGTTTCCAACTGAAGAGTTCTCCAGTTGCATTTTCAAACAAAAACGAATTTTAGTCAGAAAATTATTTTGAGTCTTTCCCCCTAAAATGATGATCCAGTAATCAATTAGTGCCAAGATAGTATCACAAAGGCGTTCGATAGCCTGGCGAGCAAAGATTATCTGGACCTCCTCAACTGGAGAACTTCATCAGTGTCACTGACGCGTTCAATAACAAAGAAAGCTCCAGTTAAGGGTTTAACATTCCCAGTTCGCTGATGAGATGTTTAAAGGTTTTCTCATCGAGAGGTTTAGTAAAAACATCAGCTAACTGTTTGTCAGTGGGGATGAAATGAATTTCAATATCTCCTTTCATAACATGATCTCGAATGAAATGATACCTGATGTCAATATGCTTTGTTTTGGAGTGCATCACTGGGTTGTGAGATATAGCAATTGCACTGGTGTTGTCACAAAAGATTGGGGTCTTGGTATACTTCTGACCATAATCTAGTAACTGGTTCTTGATCCAGAGAATCTGGGCACAACAACTGGCCGCAGAAATGTACTCTGCCTCAGCAGTGGACATAGAGACTGAAGTCTGCTTCTTGCTGGTCCAACTTACCAGTTTTCCTCCAAGGAAATGACAACCACCAGTTGTTGATTTTCTATCTATCTTACAACCTGCATGATCAGAATCTGAATAACCCATTAGATCTAATCCTGAGCCTTTGGGGTACCAAAGACCAAGATTAGGACACCCTTTCAGGTATCTAAAGATACGCTTTACAGCGTGCAAATGTGATTCTTTAGGGTTAGCCTGAAACCTGGCACATGTAAAACCAAAAATTATATTTTATTAAACCAAATCAATTTTGAAGATATTTTGACAAAATGAGTTTGAGTTTTGAAATAAAAATATAACTTTTCATGTAAGCATTAAATGTTACCATGTCAGCATTAAATGCTACGACGGCTTATCTTACCCACGCGCCCACTCACTTTTGTTTTCCCAATACAAACAGTTGTCAAGTACTAAAATGGTTTCAAACACGTCAGATCACGATATCAAGTGGTTTAAAACACTCGAGTATCATCACGTGTCACACATATTGACCAAGTATTTGTAACGTTATAAAAATTTAGACAAAGACTGAACCTGGTAACTGGAGGATCAATCCAGTACCAGTTTCCAACTGAAGAGTTCTCCAGTTGCATTTTCAAACAAAAACGAATTTTAGTCAGAAAATTATTTTGAGTCTTTCCCCCTAAAAATGATGATCCAGTAATCTTGATCCAGAGAATCTGGGCACAACAACTGGCCGCAGAAATGTACTCTGCCTCAGCAGTGGACATAGAGACTGAAGTCTGCTTCTTGCTGGTCCAACTTACCAGTTTTCCTCCAAGGAAATGACAACCACCAGTTGTTGATTTTCTATCTATCTTACAACCTGCATGATCAGAATCTGAATAACCCATTAGATCTAATCCTGAGCCTTTGGGGTACCAAAGACCAAGATTAGGACACCCTTTCAGGTATCTAAAGATACGCTTTACAGCGTGCAAATGTGATTCTTTAGGGTTAGCCTGAAACCTGGCACATAAACATGTTGCAAACATTATATCTGGTCGACTGGCAGTTAAGTACATCAGTGAACCAACCATACCTCTATAGTCAGTTATGTTAACTGGTTTGCCAGTTGGGTCAGAGTCCAAATTCAATGGTGCTGCAATAGGTGTGTTTTTTGATGGGATTGAATCATATTTGTATTTTCTTAACAAATCTCTGACATATTTTCCTTGGTTTATGAAAATTCCATTTTCAGTTTGCTTAATCTGAAGACCTAAGAAAAATGTTAATTCACCCATTAAACTCATCTCATACTCAGATGACATGATTTTAGAAAACTTTTTACACATTGCATCATCAGTTGAACCAAAAATAATGTCATCAACATAAATTTGTACCAATAAGATATTACCTCTTTCTTTCAAGATAAACAAGGTATTATCTATTGCACCTCTTTGAAAGCCATTTTTAAGAAGATGTTTAGTTAAAGTATCATACCAGGCTCTGGGGGCTTGTCTTAGACCATACAATGCTTTGTTCAGTCTATAAACCCAATGAGGATGCTTCTCATCGATGAAACCTGGAGTCTGCTTAACATAAACTTCTTCTTCCAATGTTCCATTAAGGAACGCACTTTTGACATCCATCTGGAAGACCTTGAACTGCAGATGGGCTGCATAAGCCAAAAATATTCTTATGGCTTCAAGTCTTGCAACTGGAGCAAAAGTTTCATCAAAGTCAACGCCCTCTGCTTGACAATAACCCTGGGCAACTAGTCTGGCCTTGTTTCTTACAACATGGCCATCTTCATCCATTTTGTTTCGGTAGACCCATCTGGTACCAATAGGTTCTTTCTTTAACCCTGGTGGACAAGGAACAAGCTCCCAAACATTGTTCCTTTCAAACTGGAGGAGCTCTTCTTGCATAGCTTCCACCCAGCTTGGGTCTGCCATAGCCTCGTCAATCTTCTTTGGTTCAATTAAAGATAAGAAGGTGACGTTTAAGCATTGCTCACTGGTGGCTCTTCTAGTCTGAACCCCACTAGTTGGATCACCCACAATCTGTTCAATTAGGTGGGCTCGAGTCCATCTAGTGTATTGACTAGGCTGGTGAACTACAATATCAGTGCAAGTCACCTGGCGATCTTCTTCAGTTGCAACAGCTTCTGGAGAAGGATCAGTCCAAACAACTTCTACATCCTCATCAGAGTCAATGAGGTCTCGATTAGCATCATGAAATTCCTCATTTGAAGGTATTTCATGAAGAACTGGAGAAGTAGGTGTTTGAACTGGTGCTGATATTGGAGTGGCACGTACATCTGATCCAATCACCAATTCTTGTGGTAAGTTAAAATTGATGGAGGGATAAAATGATGTGTCACTGGTGCTTTTCTTCTTCTTGACTGGTTCCAGTTTGTTGTAACTGGAAGCATCTTCTGGTGAAACAACTGACCGATGAACTTGGTCAGTTTCACCAAAGTTGATTGGAATGACTGGAGAAATATCAAGGCTTGGTCTCTTGTTGATTGCTTCAGTTGATTCATCGAATGTGACATGAATTGTCTCATGCACCTTTTGGAGTCTATAATTATAAACTCTAAAGGCCTTTCGAATATCTGAATAGCCTAAAAATACCCCTTCATCAGCTTTTGCATCAAACTTTCCAAGCTGACTGGAATCGTTCAGTATATAAACTGGACAACCAAATACATGGAAATATCCAATATTTGGTTTACGATTCCTGAGTACTTCATAGGCAGTCTTCTTATGTCTCTTGATGTAGACTGACCGGTTTTGGGTGTGACAAGCAGTTGCAACTGCCTCAGCCCAAAAACTGGTGGGAAGACCAGATTCAGATAGCATACTTCTGGCGGCTTCTATCAGTGTACGATTCTTTCTTTCAACAACTCCATTTTGCTCTGGAGAGTGAACTAATGAGAAGTTTTGAGAGATGCCAGTGTCATTGCAAAATGTTTCAAGTACCTTATTTTGGAATTCAGTACCATTATCACTTCGCAACTGACAAACTTTTCGAGTATACTTGAGCTCAATTCTTTTGATAAGAGAGATGATTTTAGCAGGTGCATCACTTTTGGATCTGATGAATACCACCCAGCAATATCTGGTGAATTCATCAACCACAACTAGAGTGTATTTCTTTCCAGCTCTAGTTTGAACATTCACTGGACCAAATAGATCCATATGTAGCATGTGAAGAGGTTCAGTGATGCTAAACATTGCTCTTTTGGAGCTGGTTTCATATCCATGATGTACACATTTCCTTTTCTTGGTGCAATCATCACCACTTTCCAATCCTTGTTAAATATGGTGCCTTGTGCAATATCGAACAATACTCTGAAGCCATCATCGCAAAGTTGGCTTACACTGATCAAGTTATATTTCAAACCATTCACAAATGCAACTCTTTTGAATTCGACTTGTCCATTATTGAGCACACCATATCCTTCAGTCTTTCCAGATTGATCGTTACCAAAAGTCACTGTCGGTCCATCTTGGACAGTGAACTCTTCCAGTAGGGGCTTACATCCGGTCATAGTCCGGCCAGCAGCGCTGTCCAGATACCAGATATTTTTCTTTCGATCGCCCTACACACACACAAAAATCATTAGTTCTTTTTGTGAACCCATCTTTTCTTGATGGGTCCACTGGACTTCTCTACAGAAGCCACAGTTGATTGTTGAGGTGTTGAACTGGAGGCTACATCTGGAGCATTATCACCAGCTCCAGGTGCAGGAGTAAAAACAATTGGTATTTGATACTTACTCCCTTTAATTTTACCAGATTTTGTTCCAGAAGGAGCATTCTTTAGTTTAGGTACAGAAGGGGGTGGTTTAATATTTTGTTTGAAAACTGGAGGTGATAAACCTCCTTCCAGATTGTTAATCCGGGCAGTACAACTCTGAACCTGCCGAGACAAAAGTTGGAGTTGACTTTCCAGATTAACCAAAATATTATTTTGATCAGGCAGTTGAACCTTGGACCTTGGTTCAACTGGTGCTTTAGTCTGTCGGGTCTTGGGCTCCTTAGACTTTTGAGGTAAAGGCTTGTTACCAGTGGCCTTTTTGACTGGAGCTTTAGCCTGTTTGGCTCCAGTTTTAACCTCAATGGGGGTGGTCTCAAAGGTTTCAGTTTCAACAGCTTCAGGTTGATCATAAGGTGTTTCAACCTTGAGAGCTGGAGGCAATGCATGAAGATCTGGTATAAGAGCTGCCATCTCCAGATCTTCAGATTTCCATGCATTTTTCTGGGCATCGATAGTTCTTGAAAATGCATCGTAGTTTTTTCCAGATGCTTTTACCCATGACTTGATAATCTTTTGTGCTTTTTCAAAATCAGAAAATAATTTTTGATTATCAAGTTCTAAAGCCTCAATCTTTAAAACTGACTCCTTGAGAGCCAACTGGACACTTTGCAAATCATTTAGTTGTGGTTTAACATTGTTCAGTTCAATTAGGATAGTGTCAAGATATCTTTCACTATCAGCTCTTACAGTTTCCACAAATGCCAAATCACCACTTAATGATTCAGCCAGGTCCAGTTTTAGTTTAGGTACAGAAGGGAGTGGTTTAATATTTTGTTTGAAAACTGGAGGTGATAAACCTCCTTCCAGATTGTTAATCCGGGCAGTACAACTCTGAACCTGCCGAGACAAAAGTTGGAGTTGACTTTCCAGATTAACCAAAATATTATTTTGATCAGGCAGTTGAACCTTGGACCTTGGTTCAACTGGTGCTTTAGTCTGTCGGGTCTTGGGCTCCTTAGACTTTTGAGGTAAAGGCTTGTTACCAGTGGCCTTTTTGACTGGAGCTTTAGCCTGTTTGGCTCCAGTTTTAACCTCAATGGGGGTGGTCTCAAAGGTTTCAGTTTCAACAGCTTCAGGTTGATCATAAGGTGTTTCAACCTTGAGAGCTGGAGGCAATGCATGAAGATCTGGTATAAGAGCTGCCATCTCCAGATCTTCAGATTTCCATGCATTTTTCTGGGCATCGATAGTTCTTGAAAATGCATCGTAGTTTTTTCCAGATGCTTTTACCCATGACTTGATAATCTTTTGTGCTTTTTCAAAATCAGAAAATAATTTTTGATTATCAAGTTCTAAAGCCTCAATCTTTAAAACTGACTCCTTGAGAGCCAACTGGACACTTTGCAAATCATTTAGTTGTGGTTTAACATTGTTCAGTTCAATTAGGATAGTGTCAAGATATCTTTCACTATCAGCTCTTACAGTTTCCACAAATGCCAAATCACCACTTAATGATTCAGCCAGGTCCAGTTTTAGTTCAGGGTCAACCTGGTTATCATAGTCACATACCTTTTTCAGTATGATGTCCACCCATCTTCCAGAGATGACATCTTCTTTCACCACATGCTGCTGTTGTTGATCTTCCAAGGCCAAGAAACACATGTCCCTTTCCTCTTCTTCATCGTCAGATGAGTCATCAGAGTACTCCCATTTTCCCTCAGTTTGTGCCATTAAGCACTGATCCTTTTTCTTTTCCATGGACAGGAGGGCAATCTGGGCCTTAAGCTTCTTGTATTTAGCTTTGTAGCTATCATCAGGCCGATTGAAATTAGGGACAGAGGGGCCAGTTTGGTTGTTCAACTGACTAGATCTGCATTCCTTCATAAAATGACCTTTCTTACCACACTTATAGCATGTAAGATTGGTCTTATCCAGAGAGCTGGAGCTGGAAGCATTGTTGGGGCCATTAAATCTTTTGGATTTATGCTTAAACCTGTTAAAGGTTTTAGCAATCATGGCGACCAGATCATCATCGTCAGTTTCATTACAACCATCACTGTTTTCAGTGGTCAGTCCAGAGTTTAAGAAACTGTTCAACATCTCCTTCATCGAGTGTACCTGGACACTCTCAGCAGACATTAAAGCAGCACAAGGTCGCTCAGTTGCACTAGCAACCTTGGGACTCTGTGCATGGTTCATGGCATCTTGCTCAGCCACAAGTCTTGCAGCATTATTATCTTCAGTGAATCTGAAGGCTCCATAGAGCGATGCAAGAGTATGAGTGTGCAAGGTTTTACCTTGTCTCAAGACAAGAACCATGTTTTCCCATTTGGAAGGAAGAATATCACAAAACTTCTCAAGAAGAATATCCTTATCCTTCTCTACACCCAAACCTCTCAACTGATTGATGAGGCTAGAAAATCTGGTGTATGTACCAGTTAGACTTTCATTGGGCAAGGCAAAGAAGGATTCATACTTCTTGTTCAAAGCAACTTTTCTGGTGACAATTGTGTCATCACCTCCTTCAAATTGAATCACTAATTCATCCCACATAGACTTGGCACTGGGAAACAACACAAGTGTTGGAATTAGGTCTTCAGGGACAGCCCCAAGGATCATGTTTTTCAGTCTGGTGTCCAAGTCTACCAGTCTGCGATCCTCATCAGACCAATGGTCTTCAGGCTTTTCCCTTGAACCTCTTCTTCCAGTTGGATCAAGAAGAGGACTAACCCCAAGGGACATGGGTATATATGGTCCATCCTTAAGGATTTTCAACATATACCCTTCAATCCCACCAAAATGCAAAAGCATTCTAGCCTTCCATGTACCGAATGTCTCACTGTTTCCATCAAATTTTGGAACAGGAGTGTTAGAGTAGTGTACATGGACATGGTTTGGGGCAGTAGGAGGAGGAGGGTTGGTGTTAACATTTTGAAAAGGTTGTGCATTAGTATTCGAGGGGTTTTCACCTGAACCAGAACCATCTCCACCTTCAGTAGTGTTCATCTTAGCAGATCTAGGCAAGTTTATTAGCCTTCTACTCTGATACCACTTGTAAGTCCCAACTCGTTAGATGGTACTACTGAAGACACCTCTATGTCGATGGTAGAGTTACTTTGCAATATATGCACTGAACTAGAGACGACCAGTTGCAGTGTGTATATACCAAGTTCTAGATAGATTACTTATATAAAAGACAATAAGTAAAAAACAATGCAATAATACAAATAACTTGTAAGATAACTTGATGAGACAATATGTATTTTTCAATGTGTAATTTATTTATTGATATTAAACAAATTACAAGGTTGATGCGGAACCAAGATAATACACGAATGTAAATATCCTAACAACCTATGAAATACAATTGATCTACACTCGGAATTTCTCAAGACAATCGAAACACTTAAAGTTGTGAAATGTTCCTTTTAGCGATTGAGAGAAGATTGCACAAGTTCACCAAGAATATTGCAGGTTTGCAAAGTGTGAATTCTATCGAAGTTTATTCGAAGAAGTAATATTCTTGGTTGTGCAATGACTTGTATTTATAGGCAAAGTTAACATTGGGATGTTAACTTTAGCCGTACAAATGTGGTTGGGAACATTTAAGGAATAACATTTAATTCCTTAAAAAGCAGTGTAAAGTCGCATGTTAAAGTGACTTTACATAACCACCTTTATGTACCTTTTAATACTTAAATAATAAGATAAGGCTTATTATCCGGGTAAAGGTACATAAAGCATACAAGTCAATTCCTCGTAATCAGTGTAAAGCTTTGTAAGGGCTTTCCACTGATGGTCTCCAGTTTGTAACTGACTAGAATGCCAACTGGGCTTCGCTGCCATTGCCATTCTCTATCTTCCATTTGTTGTCTTCGACTTCAACTGGAATGCTTCTTCAACTTGGTACGTTCTCAACTGGAGGAAGTCTTCAGTTGCGTTAACTGTACGGTGCAACTGGACTTCAATATATTTCTCGACAAATCATCTTGGTCACCAGTTTACTGGGTCACCAGATGCAACTGGTGACTGGTCAGTGTGAACTGGTGACTGGCCAGTTCCAGGTGAACTGGTCCTAACATAAACATTGTTCACTGGAGGCTCTTCTGGTCTGAACCCCTCTACTGGAGTCACCTATGATCTGATCAATAGGATGAGCTTTTGTCCACCTAGAGTATTGACTAGGATTATTGCTTACAACAATATCAGTGCAAGAATTCAGTTGAGTCTCCTCTGGTGTTGTTTCAGGAGGAGGATCTTGACAGACTAATTCAATATCTTCATCTGAATCAGTAAGATCACGATTTGCATCATGAAATTCTTCATTTAAAGGCATTTCTTGAATTACTGGCGCAGTTTCAACTGAGACTGATACTGGGGGAGTATTACGAACATCTGATCCAATAACAAGTTCAGAGGGTAATTTGAAACTTATTGAAGGATAGAAAGGCGTACTACTGGGGGTTTTCTTCTTTTGAACTGGTTCCAAGTCAGGATGACTGGAAACTTCTTCAGGTGAATCTTTATTGTAGTTGATAGGATCAGATTCACAGAAGACAATTAGATTTACTGGGGGAGAATCAAGGGCTGGCTTTTTATTGATTGCATTATTTGATTCATCAAATGTGACATGTATTGACTCTTGTACCTTCTCCAGTCTCTTGTTGTAGACTCTAAAGGCTTTGCAAATGGCTGAATATCCTAAGAAATATCCTTCATAAGCTTTGGCATCAAATTTGCCTAACTGACTGGAGTCGTTTAGGATGTAAACTGGACATCCAAAAATGTGAAAATAACCAATATTTGGTTTTCTATTTCTTAATATTTCATAGGATGTCTTCTTGTGTCGCTTCACATACACTGATCGATTCTGGGTGTGGCAAGAAGTTGCATTTGCTTCAGCCCAGAAACTGGTAGGAAGACCAGATTCAGCAAGCATACTTCTGGCAGCTTATATCAGCGTTCGATTTTTCCTTTCTACCACTCCATTCTGCTTTGGATTGCGTGCTGAAGAGAAGTTCTGAGAAATGCCAGTGTCAGTACAGAATTTCTCTAGAGTTGCATTCTGGAATTCTGTTCCATTGTCACTTCTTAACTGACACACTTTTCGCTTGTACTTGAGTTCAATCTGCTTGATGAGAGTGATGATTTTAGCAGCAGCTTCACTTTTAGACCTGAGAAAGATTACCCAACAAAATCTGGAGTATTCGTCAACAATCACCAGGGTAAATCTTTTACCAGCACGAGTCTGAACATTCACTGGACCAAAAAGATCCATATGAAGCATATGAAGTGGTTCAGATATGCTGAAATTCTGCTTGGTATTGAAACTGGCATGTTTCTGCTTTCCCATCTCACATCCTGGACATGGCCTTTTCCTTTTTGAAGGAAACTGAAGGTATCCCATCTGCGAGTTGTTTTCTAGATAACTTATTAATATTTTTGAAATTTAAATGGGATAACCTTTTATGCCATAACCAGTTTGTGTCTTCATCAGCTTGAGTATAGAAACACTGCTCTGAAGAAGAGCTTTCCATATCCATTACATACACATTCTCTCTTCTGGGAGCAATCAATACTACCTTCCAGTCCTTGTTGAATACGATGCCATGAACAATATTGAACAGAACTTGATAGCCATCATCACACAGTTGACTGACACTGATCAGGTTATATTTCAAACCATTCACATATGCAACTCGTCTGAATTTAACTTGTCCATTGTTCAGAATACCATACCCCTCAGTTTTTCCACAACCATCATTTCCAAAAGTAATGGAGGGTCCATCAGAAATTATGAACTCCTCCAGCAGGGTCTTACGTCCGGTCATTGTCCTGCCAGCTGCACTGTCAAGATACCAGGTATGTTTCTTTCGATCGCCCTGCACATCCACCAGATATATTAGTTAGATTTGGGAACCCATAGACTGATGGGTTCACTGGATCCTCCCTTATGGATCCCTGGGGGTATCTGGTTGAGTTCACTTTCTTCAACAGTAGTTTTTGTTGAAAACACTACTGGAGTTGATAGTTTAGAAACCTTTTTCTTTTTCTCAATTGAAGGAATATTTTTATCTTTCTTAGAAAAAGGTTTGGGATTTTGTTTAGGGCCAGATGAAGTACCCTCAAAGTTGTTCAGTCTTGCATTACAGCTTTGAACTTGACGAGCCAGTAGTTGAAACTGGCTCTCCAACCTTAACAAAATAGTTTCTTCAGATGACACCTGAGCCTTTCCAGATGACTGGACCTTAGGCTTAGGAAGGGAACTGTTCTTTTTCTTTTGAACCTGGGGTTCTTTAGAAGCAGTCTGAAGCAAAGGTTTATTCTGATTGACCTTTTTAACTGGAGCAGTCATCTGGGATGCTCCAGTCTTAACCTCTGGTAGTTGAGCTGGTATAATACAAGTTTTTAGGGTAGAAGGTTCATCATAAATGGTACTTGGTCTAACCTCCTCTGGTAACCGGTCAATAACTGGTATTAATGCTGCAATGTGAGTATTTCCATCCGAATATGCACGTTTTTGGGATGGAAATTGGTTTATTCCAGCATCATATGGCTTTCTTGTTTCTAGCCATGATTTAATGACCTGTTTTTCTTTTGCAAAATCATTTCCAGGTCATGTTTTTCTTAAACCAGTTGTTCAGTTACCAAAACTTGTGCTTGAAATGCCAGTTCAATATCTTGAAGTTCTTTTAATTTTGATTTTAAAGCAGCGATTTCAGAGGAATCTGTTTCTAAGCCATTAAGACTGTCAAATCTAACAGTTTCCACAAAAATTAAATCAGAATTTAGAGCTTCAGCAATGTCCAATTTTAATTCAGGATCGGTTTCAATATCATACTCACTAACCTTTTTTATAACAATGTCCACCCATCGACCAGATGTGACATCATCATTCACCAGATGCTCTTGATCTGCCAGAGCCATAAAGCAACAATCTCTTTCCTCCTCTTCATCAACTGATGAATCATCTGAGGGAACCCATGCTTCTTCAGTGGTTGCAATCATGCATTTATTATTTTCTATTTGTTGAGACATGAGAGCAATTTGAGCCTTAAACTTTTTGTACTTGGACTTGTAGTTACATCAGGCTTGTTATAAGAAGTAGATGGACCAGACTGAGAGACAAACTGACTGGACTTGCACTCCTTCATGAAATGACCTTTTCTGCCACACTTAAAGCATGCCAGATTGGTCTTGTCAGTAGAGGAACTGGGTGCATGTTGTCCAGTGGGCCTATTTGCTCTTGCTTTAAAACGATTAAACGTTTTAGCAATCATTGCAACCAGGTCATCACTGTCAGTTTCATCACAGTCTGGAGAGATATTATTAGTGACTACAGAATTCATTAGTTCAGTCATCATCTTCTTCATAGAAAATACATTCTCGGAAGATATTAATGCAGCACAGGGTGGTTCAGATTTACTGACCAATGTGGAACTACTGGAAGCATGATTTAAAGCATCTTTTTCAGCCTCAATCCTCTGGGCTTGATTCTCTTCAATGAATCTGAAGGCTCCATACAATGTTGACAGAGTATGGGAGTGCAAGGTTTTACCTTGTCTCAAGACCAGAATCATGTGAGACCATTTAGTGGGAAGAATATCACAAAATTTCTCTAAAAGTATATCCTTGTCTTTCTCAACCCCCAGTCCTCTTAACTGGTTTATAATGCTCATAAATCTGGTGTAAGTACCAGTTAGAGACTCATTGGGGAGAGAAAAAAATGACTCATACTTTTTGTTTAGGGAGACCTTTCTGGTAACAACAGTGTCATCACCTCCCTCATGTTGGTTCACCAGTTCATCCCACATGGTTTTAGCACTGGGATAGAGAACTAGTGTGGGAATTAGGGTTTCTGGAACAGCCCCGAGGATCATGTTTTTAAGGATGGTATCAAGATTTACCAATCTCCTCTCTTCTTCGGACCAGTGTTCCTCCCTCTTTTCCCTTCCACTTCTTGATCCAGTTGGGTCAAGGAGTGCATTGATAGGAAGTCTAGGCACATAGGGTCCTTCATTTAAAATTTCCATCATATTCCTTTCAATACCAGTAACATGTAATATCATCCTAGCTTTCCAAGTACCAAATTCATCACTGCTCCCATTGAATTTAGGAACGGGATTATTCGAGTGATGCACATGTACATGTGGAGAAGCAGGAGGAGGAGGAGATGGAGGATTATTATTGACAACGGGAGGAGGTTCATTAAAATTAGGTTCATGAGTTTCTTGTGTATTTTCTGGGATTGCCATCGTAAAACAGATCTAGGCAAGTATATTAGCCTTCTGCTCTGATACCAATTGTAAAGTCCCTCACACGATGGTTTAACCCACGAGTGTAAAATAACAAGTCAAGTATGCACTAGATTGGACTAGTATTCCTTTAAATACAAATGCAAGAATATAAATAAAGTAATAAAGACTTAAAGCAATATTTAAGCAAGTAAATAAATGGTGGAACACAAATGTAATTTTCAAGCGTATTTTATTTATTGATGTTAAACAAAATACAAGATTTTTGCGGAACCTAGATATTACAAGTATGTAACTATCTAAACAATCTTTGAATTACAAGTGATCTATACTTACTAAATAATCTCCTTGGATCGATATACTTAAAGTTGTGAAGTATAACTATTATGATCGAGAGTATTTTAGCAAGTTCACCAAATTGCAAAAAGTAATTTGTACGAGGTATGTGACTTGGTATTTATAGGCAAATAAATTCAACAGTGAATTTATTATGCCGAACAAATATGGTTGCATGCATTTAAGGCAACTACTTTAATTCCTTAAATGCATTGGTTAAAGTACAAGGATAAAGTCATATTGATGTGACTTGTCATCCTTTTAACCAACCACCTTTACACACGTATTGTACTTTTATCAATAGACAAATGGGTTATCCGTGTAAAAGTGTGTAAAGGCAAAAGTCAATTCCTCGTAATCAGTGTTCAGACTTGTAAGGTCTAGAACACTGATAAAGCTCCAGTCAGGAGATCTGGTAAGACTGTCAGTGGGCTCCACTGCCTGTCAGTCTTCTTTCTTCAAACTTCAGTCTTTGACTTCAGTGAGAATGTCTTCAGTAGAAACGATCTTGACTGGAGTGAAGTCCAGTGAGCTAATCTGGTGGAATCCAGATTCCTGTACAAGTAAACAGCTCAATGGTCTTCTATTATTTTTGGACAAATCTTCAGTGCCGCTACAGTCTTCAAGTCTGGAGTGGGTCCAGTAAATCTAGACCTAACAATTTATACCCTATATATATCCTAATAATTAACCCTAAAAAATATACATAGAAAATAACCCTCTCGGAATTCTTTCGATCGAACAAAAACCGAAAACAAGAAACCTAAGTTTAATTACTATATACTAGTTGCATATATAGTTAATAATAAATTATAGCACCTTTGCATTAATTGTGGTGGTTTTAGTTTTGTTCGACTGAATTTGGTTTTATTCGTGTTCGACGAATTGTAATTGAAAGCGAGCTAGGAGCTTTTGGCTTTTGGTGATTCAAGATCTAGCAATCTCCGGATTTTGTTTGACGTGTCGTGTGTGCGATCGTAGAGGAGTTTTACTTTAAACCCTAAATAATAATCATCATTATTATTACTATTGGAAGCTAAGCTAAAAAGGTACACATTCACTTTTACTTTGTTAATTAATTATATTGCATATGATTGTTTCCGCTGCGTACTCGTGTAATTGTTCTTGATAATAGTTATGAATCCTAACAATTACCTGACCCATCTGACTTGCCCATGCTGCCATCTCTAACAAAAAACCTCCATGATTCTCAATTTCTCATGTTACTAATATCATGACCAGAAAAGAAAAGGGAAATGTTTGAATTTCCTATATTCCAAAGTAGCTGATCTTGTTTCTTGAGTTCTCGATCAGCTTCAATTAAAATTAAACTGTCTTACAAAAAACCACGGACTGAAGGCATGAATGTTTTTATCTTGGGTCAGTTCATATTCCTGTAAGAGGCCAAATCAAAGCTTTGGCAGGAAAGCGACACAGGTTTTTGCTTGTGATAGGAATTCGGAAGTGTTAAAATAAAGAGGTAGCTTGTATTATAACACCCAAAAGGAGTCATAATGTTACAAAAGCAAAACAAATAAGTTGACTGTATCAGCCAATATGATTGAGTTAGGCTACAACAAAAACAACAATACACATTTCATGTAAAAGTAGCGTATGGGGGAGGTAAGATGTAGACAGTACTATTTTCATAAAGACCTCCAGCCAAACAGGGAGGTGTAAATACTACACTTTAATCATAGTAATTAAGCATAAATTAGAAATATAACACAACCAACAAGATATTTAATAAGCATCTTCCAATAATTATAAAAGAGCCTCTTAAAATCAATTTTAAAAAAATCATGACCCTTAGATGAAGAGCAAGAATAAATTCTAGCCTTTAGATTATTTTGCTTACTTCATTTTCCTTTTTTAGATTTGTTTATTAAATTATTAAGATTACTATAATTCTAATTACATTACCCTTAATTGTGCTAAATTTTCCTGAAATGAACTATATATATTTTCATGGCTAATGTTATGTGTTCAATAACCAATTCACACTCTCGGTTTTAATTACTAACAATATTAATACAGAGAAGAACTTGATCGACTTTTTTAATCAATTCAATAATGGATACATGTTTTAGTTATAAATTAATTTTATTTTTTCATATATATCTTCCATCTTATTACATATATCAATCAATCTTATTTTATATCATGAGAACCATATAAACTTATCTTCTTTAAAATGACAATAGATATTATATCGATTAAAGTAATAAAAGCTATGTTCAGGAAAAAAAAATTCAAATTCTACTATTAAAATTTTTTTATCTAAAGATATAAAATGTTACATAATGTTGCAAGATCTAATATCAGATCATATATCCGATGTATAAGAATGTTGTTTCTTATTACTTTGAGACAAATGACAAGCTTAAGTATTCATTTTCGTCTATTAAAATGTTGTTTTGAAACTTATACCTTTTTAACTTTACAACAATAAAGTAAATATTTATTTCTTGATACAATAAAAATTATGTAATTTGATATTTCTTATACTCAATATAAAAGATTATCATAATGATAATTATTCACTTTTTAATATGTAATGTATTAAACTATAAATATACATTATTATAAAAAATCATCAGTGTAATCAATTATATATCTTAGCCCGCGTATAACGCGGGATTATAATCTAGTATATATTATAATTCAAACATCATAAATCATTCAAAAGATATTTAAGAAAATAAAACATGATACTAGTAATTTCCATTAAAACCGAGATCAAGACCAAATCATAAAAACCTAATTTATGTAAGTCCCCCGAATCAGGTCGCCCTCGTTTGTCCGACCGTCGAAACGAGATTGACTAAGGATATGTTGAGGTGCGGAATCCCTCAAGATAACCAACGGTTTCTATATCACCTTTTGAAGATATATATATATATATATATATATATATATATATATATATATTACATTTCTATATCCTTATATATATATATATATATATATATATGCGTATAGGGTAGAGATCCAGAAAGAAGGTGTGTTAAGGAGAGAATGAAGAGAAGGTCCTATGGGCCAATCAAAACGCGACATGTGTCAAAATAAAAATAAAAACGCGCGGTGGCATAATTGTATAAAATTAAACTTTTGTGAAACGCGGCCAGCTTGGTCAGCTTGGGTTCTGGGTCAGCTTGGGTTGGGTCAGCTTGGGTTGGGTCAGCTTGGGTTGGGTCAGCTTGGGTTGGGTTGGGTCAGCTTGGGTTGGGTTGGGTCAGCTTGGTCAGCTTGGGTTGGGTCAGCTTGGGTTGGGTTGGGTCAACTTGGTCAGCTTGGGTTGGGTCAGCTTGGTCAGCTTGGGTTGGGTCAGCTTGGTTTGGGTCAGCTTGGTCAGCTTGGGTTGGGTTGGGTCAGCTTGGGTTGGATCAGCTTGGGTTGGGTTGGGTCAGCTTGGGTTTGGTTGGGTCAGCTTGGGTTGGGTTGGGTCAGCTTGAGTTGGGTTGGTCAGCTTGGGTTGGTTGGGTCAGCTTGGGTTTGGTTGGGTCAGCTTGTGGTTGGGTTGGGTCAGCTTGGGGTGGGTTTGGTCAGCTTGGGGTTGGGCTGGTTCAGCTTGGGTTTGAAGTCAAAATATTTACAGATTTGCCACCGTTTTTTTTATAAAAAAGTCACATGTCAACTTCTGGTTGGTTAGAAAAATCTTCTCTCCCTTCTCTCCTTAACCCACCTTCTCATTTGATCTCTCTCCTATATATTATATATATATATATATATGCGTGAACAAAAACACTCGTATTTGGTTATTATAGTGAGGCGGCTCTCCGGACAAGAATACCCGATATGTATTCTACTTCCTAAGCCAACCAAAACGAGTGTGTATTTTGCGGTCCGTGCGTGAGACGAGTACAACAACAAGATCTACTAGATTTGTGTGTTCTTATCTCTAGTAGTTTCTCTCTCAAGATTTGCTCGTTTCTCTCTCTCACTCGTGTTGCTCAACACGCAAACACACACACTCTATTTATAGGCAAGGGCTGAAACACGCAAAGACCCATTGCCTTCGTGCGTATTTCCAGTAAAGTCCATAAAGCGCATAAGGGTTTTGGCCTGTTTGCGTGTTCTTTGGAACACGCAAACTGGTTTGAGTGTTCTTCTGACCACGCCCTATTTGCGTGTTCTCAAGAACTCTCAAAACATTTAAGTGTTCCTACAACATGCCCATTTTGCTTGTTTCCAAGAACACTCAAACAACACTTAGGAATTTTCAAGTAAATGTTTCATCTATGTATACATAGATCTAACATTAACTTAATTATCCTTTATATGTGTTGTTTACATCCATATTAAGTACTTGCAAAACATAAATAATAAACCAACACATAAAACATATATAAAGATCCCAATATGATCACGACATATGTAAAGGTAATTTTATTGACAGACGGTAATTTCCAATATATATTACAAGACTTGATAACAAGATAAATATCACATCTAGAATGCTTACAGAAAGACGTGCACCAACAATTTACTTTGAACTTAACTCATCTACACTTAAGCCCTCTCGCCAAAAATCCTACGGGCCAATTGCATATCCTTAGGTATAATAGTAACTCTTTTCACATGAATAGTGTTTGATCAAATACTCGTACGGATCTTCGATCGGAAACAAGGAGGGGTTTTGACCGATTTATTGGCGATTCCCTACTGGTGTAAAGCTTTGAGAAGCTTAACGCCATTGTATAGGAGGTGTTTGTGTTGGCGGTTGGGACTTCTCTATAGTAGAGAAGCCGGCCACCTTAGGTATTTGGGAGAATGAAGCTATGTGTTTTGAGGGTGAAGAGAACATGCCTCCATTCAATGGGGATGACCTCTTTTTATAAAAGAAACTTATCTTGGGGGATAACTTAGGGTTCTAGGGTTTCTAGGGGAATACCCTAGTTATTAGGGAGAGATTTGGGCAGATCCCTTTTCTTTAAGAGAAAGAAATATGAGATTTCCTCCATATTTGGGGGAGCTCCATTCTAACGAGGTGAGCTCCGTAATAGGATTTGGGACATTCTGAAGTGAGTTTCGTTCTGACGAGATGAGCTCTGTTAATCTGACTGAGGTGAGCTCCGTATTTCTGGCAGGAAACATCCTTAAGCAGCTTTCGTAGTAACAGATTTACATACGGAGATAGGGCTCCGTATAGAGTATATCATCAAATAGCACAAAGATTAGTATCCTTGAACAACCCCACCAGATACGCCTCAGAAGCTTCTTCCAGTGCGGCCATGATCCATGTATTCCATCCGTCAGGTAAATTGAATCCAAAATATTATACCTTATTGTTATTGTCAAACTCGTGACTCAGGATTGGATTGACGAGGTGGGAAGTCAGAAGTTTTTGAAAAATCAAAGAGAATTCGGATGGATAAATTATAAGTAAAAGTACTCTCTCCGTCCCAAAATAAGTGTCCACTTTTGAATCTTCAAAGTGTTTCTTTTATAACTCTGACCTTAAATTTTCTATTGTATTATATAATACTTGATGATAGTTACATCCAATGAAAACTACATCTAAACTCAATCAACTCATATAATTTTTATCAAATATTATACAATAAATAAAAACATCTAAGGTCAAAGTTATAAAGATGACTTTGAAAATTCAAAATTAGACACTTTTTATTGGACGAATGATAATTTATGAAATTATAGGTATAAAAATCAACTATAAACAATAAAAACTGAAAATGTAACAAATATATAATATACAAACAATTAATTGTTAATCTTATATTGTTTCTAACAAATGATAAACAAAACTAGATAAGTATAAAAAAATATAAATAAAACTGAAAAGTAATAATAATAATTGTACTTAATATTTGGGCTAAAAATAAATACAAGTCCATGATCCAATGTTATTGGTCTCACAACCATCAAGTTTAATACACGGCCAACTATAAAACCCTACGAACAACATATACCTTGCATCCCTCCTTCAACAATTTAGGGTTTTCAGCTCGAGGTCCATACTTTCTAATCTCTCTCTCTTTCTCTTTTTTATTCTCTTGTATTTCCTTTATCAAATTCATTCGAATTCAATTTTTTTATATTATTGGATTTTATTTAAAACTTTTTTGTTTACGCAATTACATATTCTTTTAATTTTGATAAGAAGGTTTTATACTTTTTGACTGTAAGGTTTGGTATTATTCATCCGATGTTTTTCTTAGATGTCTGTTATCATATATTAAGTAGCTTTCAAGCAATTTTCTGTAAATTTGTTTATATTTGAGAGAATATTATTTCTGGTTGATATAAGTTTGCTTTTGTTTCATGGGTTATATCCATTATTAGATTAATTAAATTTTTTTTTATCATTTAATGGTTTAAAAACATTGTGATTGTTTATATCCATTTATAACATTTTAGTTAATAGTTTTATATAACAATATGTTAGAATTGTAACCTAAAATTAATATTTGTATTTTAGTTTTTATGTGTTATTGAGGTAGATCTTGTGGTTTATATCTAATATCTAATGTGACAATATTTTTCATTCATTTGGGAGCTTATAAGTTGTTATACATTACATTTGTTATTTGAGTTTTCAGATATTGTAAAATCCTTATATAGTTTGTTAATGTTATGTGATGGTGTTATTAATTATGTTGTTAGGTTTTATCATGGTAAGAAATAAATAAATATAATCGAGTAATTTTTTTTTAAGCAAGAGATGTTGCTTATGCATCTACGCAGTACTAAGTTTTGACTAATATTTTTTTGAACGGCAGTAAGTTTTGGCTAATGAATAATATCATCAGGCAAAATAGTTAATCAAGCAACTTCTATTTTTTTTTTTTGATCTATTGCATAATAATTAGCCAAAAACTTACTGCCATTCAAAAAAAATATATATTATCCAAAACTTAGTATTGAATAGATGCATAAGCAATATCTTCCTCTTGCATAAAAAAAAAACTCGATCATACTTGTTTATTTCTTACCATGATAAAACCTAACAACATGAAAACACCATCCCACCACATTAACAAACTTTATAAAGATTTTACAATACCTAAAAAAACTCAAATAACAAATCTAATGTATTACAATTTATAAGCTCACAAATCACCACGGAATGTAAAATATTGTCACATTATATGCTAGATGTAAACTATAAGATCTACCTCAATAATACATATAAACTCAGAAACATATACAAATTCTAAGATACAATTTTAACATATTGTTATATAAAACTATTAACTAAAATGTTATAAATGGATATAAACAATCACAATGTTTTTAAACCATCACATGATAAAAAAAAAAGATTTTAATTAATTTAATAATGGACATAACGCATGAAACAAAAGCAAGCATCCATCAACCAAAAATAACTTTCTCTCAAATATAAACAAATTTATGGAAAACTTGATAGAAAGCTACTCAAGACATGATAACAAACATATAAAAAACATATCGGGAAAAAAAATACAAAACGTCATAATCAAAAAAATATAAATTCTTATCAAAATAAAAAAAGCAACTATCTGTAATTGTGTAAACAAAATAGTTTTAAATAAAATCTGATGATATAAAAAATTGAAATTGAATGAAATTATTAAAAGAAATACAAGAGGATACAAAAATAAAGAAAGGTTAGAGAAGTATGGCCTCGAAAGCAGAAAACCCTAAATTGTGGAAGAAGAGAGGCAAGATATATTTCGTAAGGTTTTTTGTTGACTGTGTATCAAACATGTTGGGCTATCAGCCCAATAACATTGGATCAAAGACTTTAATTTATTTTCAGCCCAGATATTAAATATAAGTATTATTTATACTTTTAGTTTTATTTCTATTTTTTATACTTATTTAGTTTTGTTTATTTTTTGTTTAAAAATAATATAAAATTTGAAAATTAACTATTTTTATATTATAAATTTGTTATGTTTTTTAGTTTTTATTGTTCATTGTTGATTTATATACCTATAAATTTATAAATTATTACATTTATATAAAAATTATCCAATCCGATTTCTCTTCGACTATTCAAAAATTCCTGACTCCCCACTTCGTCGATTCGATCCCGAGTCATGAGTTTGACAATAACAAAAGAATATAACATTATGGATTAAATTTACCTGATGGATGGAATAGACGGTGCGACAACTTGAATTGCGGTATGTTCAGGTATTTATTGGGTGGGAATTTGAAATACTTGAAGTAAGTTTGGGATGAATGAATGATGAAGTAAGCGAGAGCGAATAAGGAAAGTTAGATTGATGAAGTAAGAAAGTTAACAGTTCAGATTTAAAATAAAGAGTAGATGCAGATCGTGATTCTTGTGCTTTTTTCAACTTTGTGCGTTGCTTTTTTTTAATTTAAAACAAAATCAAAGGTCTCAACGGTAAAAAAAATGGCAAATAACGGTCAAGAAAACCTAACTTCTTTCCGGCAACTCCTTTGGTCAAAATATAAAATGAGAAAAAAAATAAAGGAGAGGGAGAAACTGATACTTTGAATGGATGGAAAGTAGATGAAAATAAATAAAAGGTAGAAGAGATCACTTTTGAATGGATTCGAAATACACATAGAGTATTTTGATAGGGTATATAAGATTTCATTTGGATAAAAGGATGATAAAGTACTATAATAATAAAATATGAATTTTGAATTTCATTTTCACACCTGATTTCAATAATTTCATCTTCTTTAGTGATTATTTAGACAAACTATATAAACTTAAACTATTATATATATGTATTAAACTATTATATATATATATAGGAAAGTGAATGTGGGTGTTCACACCCAATTAGGTGAAAAACTTCTCACATACTATTTTTAAATAATTTTTGTATAATGAATAAATGATTGGGCCCCTATTATTTTTATAGAATATGAAATAACAACTTTAGTCCCAAATATAATAAATTTATATAAATAAAAATAAAAATAAGTTTTAATTTATTTTAATTGATAAATAAGAAACTTATTATCAAAGGGAGGTGATATCTGTACCACAAAATTTGATATATCTACTACCAGTATGCATTACTGACTTGTACAGTCAGTTATAAAACTTGTATATTATGGTAGATGAATCAAAAGCGGTGGTACGATTATCATTTTCTTTATCCAAAATACATTTTTATACTTGATAAAGTTCACAACTTGCTAAATTTAATTTCATTTCAACTTTCTAAAATTAAACCTTTTAATAGAAAAATCCCTATGATTTAATTTAAATGTTTTTCAA
This sequence comes from Erigeron breviscapus, assembly GCA_034093135.1. NCBI lineage: Eukaryota > Viridiplantae > Streptophyta > Magnoliopsida > Asterales > Asteraceae > Erigeron > Erigeron breviscapus. The sequence goes on along the minus strand of CM067175.1, from coordinate 49,775,493 downwards.
AATTGGATTTTTCCTATATAAAACTCATTAAATTTAATTTATATAAAAACAAAATAAGATTTAACTGCAATTACTCATATAATTTAATTAATATTATAACTAGAATATATCGTCCGATGGATGGGATACCATAAGTATAAAGTTATTACTAACTACTTATGAGTGTTATTTTATCAAATGATAAATCAAATCATATGTAAGACCAAGTAAATGTAATATAATATATTAGGATTTCACATTATTAAAAAAGTTGATTGTATTATCTACCCATAAACTTTACAGTAAGACTAATTAGAATGGTTATTAATGATATACATATATTCATATTATGTATATAAAATTTAAAAAGAACATAAAAAATATTCTAGAAAAAAAAACAAGAAAATAGAAAAAGAAAAAGAAGATATAAAAGCGAACAGAGAAAATTTAAATCGAATATAAAAGCAAATATCAAAATATGTGTGTGAATTGATAAAGTAAATATCTAGTTTAACATTGATATTTTACAAAGGTGAATTAAAATAAGGAAAAATATATTTTACAATATAAGCGGTAAGTAAAATATTAGATATAATTATCAATATAATATAAATTTATATAATATTAAAGTAAATTATGACGTGGCGAATGAAGTGCAACATGAGCATAAAAAATTATAATTTAATTATCTAATATATTTAATAAAAAACACCAAAATTATCATAAAATGACACATAAGCTAAAATATGAGTTGTCAAACATAAAAGATAACCACATAAAATCTAAAATATTCTCACTTAGTTATAGATTGATAGTGAAAAATTAAAATGAAAACACAATAAACTTTGATTAACTAACTTTAATAAACCTCGTATGCAATAGCATGCACTAATTATAATAAATCTGTTATATACCAAATACTGTATATATTATGTAAAGACTAATTTACCCCTAGCTTACTTCTTAAGCTAATGTACTCTATATAAGGGTTAATCCCCCTGTTAGTTAGATATAGACATACACATATTAGAATACAATAATTCTTCTCTCTCAATTCATTGTTCTTCCTCTCTTTCTCTATTATGTAAATAACATGTTGATCAAAGTCCAACTTTCACAACACGTTATCAGCACGAGATGCTCTCAAATTTTAATGCTTGGATTTAACTATCAATTCTATATTCATCCCATCAATTTTTAAAACCTATTGACGGAGAATTAAGGGCCGTAGATTTGGTTGTGTTTATCGGGTCAAGAGTAAAGTTATTGGACAAAATTAGAGTTTGGTTTTGACGGCATCATTGAGGTAATATTTTCAACCTTGAGTCTTTATCTTTTATTGATCTTAAAAATAAATTATTTAATTTGGTCATATAAGAACCATTAATATCTTTAACATCATATGCTGGGGGTTGCGTACGTTTGATCTAAACAATTTTGATTCCTTAATTATGAGTTAATTGCAAGATTAGTCCCTGTGGTTTGTACATTTTATCAAGGGGGTCCCTTTTTGAGAATCGTTGCAATAGGGGTCCTTATTTTGAGAATTTTTTGCAAAATTGGTCCAATTTTGACGGATCCGTTAAAGGTGGCCGTCAAGTGTGCACGTGTGTAGCACGTGTGGGGGTATTTATGTACTTTCCACCTCACATGGACCCCATTGCTAAAATAGAAAAACCACAGGGACCAATCTTGCAACTAACACCTTGATATTTTTTTGATTTAATTCAAGAGATTGTAACATACAATTATCTGCTCGTTAGGTCTCTAATAGTAAATTTATGTACACTTTAAAATTTTAATAATGGAGATATACCTTATATAAATATTTTTATTTTTGAAAACTGATTTATATATAAACTAGATTAAGCCCCGTACAATGTACGGTAAACCAAACATAAATTATTACGAAATATATAATGATCTATATATTATTATAATATAGTTATTAGTAAATCTACAAAATTCAGAAGAATACATTTCTTGATTTAATAGCTAAAATGTTTTACAGCTTTTACTCGAGCAACACTAACATATAAAATCATTATAAATTGGGACTACTCAAGCATTATGAGTCCCTAACTCTCTTGATGGTTAACCCAGAATGTAAAATACAACAAGTCTAATAAGCACTAGAATTGGACTAGTATTATTTGAATATAAATGCAAGTATATAAACAAAGTAATACAAGACTAAAAGCAATAAAATAAAGGTGGAACACAATGTAATATTTTCAAGTGTATTTTATTTATGATGTTAAATAAAATACAAGGTTGTGCGGAATCAAGATATTACAAATATGTAAGTATCCTAAAAACCTATGAATTACAAATGATCTATATTTGCCAAATAACTCTTTTAAATCGAGATACTTAAAGTTGTGAAGTATCCCCGTTTAAGATCGAGAGTATTTAGACAAATTCACCTTTAATGCTAAAAGTAATTTTAACGAAGAAATGACTTTGTATTTATGGTGAATTTGTGCCGTACAAATATGGTTGCATGTATTTAATGAACCGACAAGGTCATTAAATGCATTGGTTAAGGTACAAGGATAAAGTCACATCAACATGACTTTATTCTTTTAACCAACCACCTTTACACACGTAGATACTTTAGTAAAGAACAAGTGAAATGTTCTTTGGAAAGTGTGTAAAGGCAAAAAATCAATTCCTCGATATTAGTGTTCAGACTTGTAAGGTCTAGAACACTGACAAACCTCCAGTCGTAGATCTGGTAAGACTTCCAGCGGACTCCGCCATTTGTCAGTCTTCTTTATTCTAACTTCAGTCTTTGACTTCAGTGAGAATGTCTTCAGTAGAATAGATCTGGACTGAGGTGAAGTCCAGTGAGCTAATCTGGAGGATGTCTCCAGATTTTCTATACAAGTATTTTGCTCACTGATTTTCCATTATTTCTGAACAAATCTTCAGAGGGACTCCAGTTTCCAAGTCTGGAGTAGGTCCAGTAAATATCATTTCTGGATAGATCTTCAGTAAGGCTCCAGTAGTTGAGTCTGGAGCGAGCCCAGTAAATCTGGACCTAACAAGCATACTTATAGAAAAACTCAAATATCTCATCTAGAAACTTATATACGGTATAGAATAGAATAAGAATATATCATGTGTAAGTACTAAAGATTTGCATATATTAAAACTAAAATAGTTACTAAATATAAGGTTTAGATTATATCATGATTATGCGTATATGGTGACTAAATTTTTGCACAAAGTTCTATCTATGTGTTTGTGATTGAATTAATTAATTAATGATTAGGAGTAATATGAATGACATGGATAAACACATAGCAACTAAAATTAAGAACTGAATAAAAAAATGACAAATCATTCAAAATCCAATGTGACATACTCTTACAAATGTCAACTAAGCAAAAATATATTCTTTCTTAGAGAGATATTAATTAATAAAAGTAATAATTAGTTTATACCAAGTCATATTCAATATGGACATAAATTATGAAGTATGTGATAATTTAAATTTCAGAAATGTACAAAGAATATATCAGTTACCATATATATCGAATAAAACTAAACCAAACCCCTTAAATTGTGAACATACGGGTGGTTTAAAAGAAACATATTCATCATATTCGTTTCAAAATGTGATAAGATTACAATTATATGAAATTAGATAAAACATTTACTGCCCGCTTGGATGTCACTGTTAGGGTTTGAACCATTAACTAACTAATACGCCGTTTTAAAAAAATATATATAAAAGAAATTATTGTAGATATTGAAAGAAATCATATTCATGAAAGAAAATACTCTATAATGAATATAGTTTTTCGAATATCTGAATAGCCTAGAAATACACCTTCATCAGCTTTTGCATCAAACTTTCCAAGCTGACTGGAATCATTTAAGATATAAACTGGACAACCAAATACATGGAAATATCCAATATTTGGTTTTCGATTCCTGAGCACTTCATAGGCGGTCTTCTTGTGTCTCTTGACGTAGACTGACCGGTTTTGGGTGTGACAAGCTGTTGCCACTACTTCCGCCCAAAAACTGGTGGGAAGACCTGATTCAGATAGCATACTTCTGGCAGCTTCTATCAGTGTGCGATTCTTTCTTTCCACAACTCCATTTTGCTCTGGAGAATGTGTTGATGAGAAGTTTTGAGATATGCCAGTGTTATTACAAAATGTTTCAAGTACTTTATTTTGAAATTCAGTATCATTATCACTTCGTAACTGACAAACTTTTCGAGTGTACTTGAGCTCAATTCTTTTGATGAGAGAGATGATTTCAGCAGATGCATCACTTTTGGATCTGAGGAATACCACCCAACAATATCTGGAGAATTCATCAACCACAACTAGAGTGTATTTCTTTCCAGCTCTAGTTTGAACATTCACTGGACCAAAGAGATCCATATGAAGCATGTGAAGAGGTTCAGTGATGCTAAAGTTTTGCCTTGTCTTGAAACTGGCCCTTTTCTGCTTGCCCATCTCACACCCTGGACATGGCTTTTCTTTATTGAAAGAAATCATATTCATGAAAGAAAATACTCTATAATGAATATAGTTTTTCGAATATCTGAATAGCCTAGAAATACACCTTCATCAGCTTTTGCATCAAACTTTCCAAGCTGACTGGAATCATTTAAGATATAAACTGGACAACCAAATACATGGAAATATCCAATATTTGGTTTTCGATTCCTGAGCACTTCATAGGCGGTCTTCTTGTGTCTCTTGATGTAGACTGACCGGTTTTGGGTGTGACAAGCTGTTGCCACTACTTCAGCCCAAAAACTGGTGGGAAGACCTGATTCAGATAGCATACTTCTGGCAGCTTCTATCAGTGTGCGATTCTTTCTTTCCACAACTCCATTTTGCTCTGGAGAATGTGTTGATGAGAAGTTTTGAGATATGCCAGTGTTATTACAAAATGTTTCAAGTACTTTATTTTGAAATTCAGTATCATTATCACTTCGTAACTGACAAACTTTTCGAGTGTACTTGAGCTCAATTCTTTTGATGAGAGAGATGATTTCAGCAGATGCATCACTTTTGGATCTGAGGAATACCACCCAACAATATCTGGAGAATTCATCAACCACAACTAGAGTGTATTTCTTTCCAGCTCTAGTTTGAACATTCACTGGACCAAAGAGATCCATATGAAGCATGTGAAGAGGTTCAGTGATGCTAAAGTTTTGCCTTGTCTTGAAACTGGCCCTTTTCTGCTTGCCCATCTCACACCCTGGACATGGCTTTTCTTTATTGAAAGAAATCTGAGGTATCCCATCCACTAATTGTTTTCGAGACAATTTGTTAATATTTTTGAAATTAAGATGGGATAATCTTTTATGCCACAGCCAGTTGGTGTCCTCATCAGCCTTGGTATAGAAGCACTGCTCTTTTGGAGCTGGTTCCATATCCATGATGTACACATTTCCCTTCCTTGGTGCAACCATTACCACTTTCCAATCCTTGTTAAATATGGTGCCTTGAGCAATATCGAACAAAACTCTTTAGCCATCATCACAAAGTTGGCTTACACTGATCAGGTTGTATTTCAAACCATTCACAAATGCAACTCTTTTGAATTCGACCTGTCCGTTATTGAGCACACCATATCCTTCAGTCTTTCCATTTTGATCATTACCAAACGTCACTGCCGGTCCATCTTGGACAGTGAACTCTTCCATCAGGGGCTTACATCCGGTCATAGTCCGGCCAGCTGTGCTGTCCAGATACCAGGTGTGCTTTTTGTGATCGTCCTGCACATCCACAAAAATCATTAGTTATTTTTGTGAACCCATCTTTTCTTGATGGGTTCACTGGACTTCACTTCAGAAGTCTCAGTTGATTGTTGTGGTGTTGAACTGGATGCTGCATCTGGAGCTTGTTCAACAGCTCCAGGTGCAGGAGTAAAAACGACTGGTACTTGATATTTGTTCCCTTTTTTCTTTTCATTTTTAGCTCCAGATTGAGCAATTTTTTGTTTTTGTTTCAAAGGGGTTTTGATATTTGTTCCCTTTTTTCTTTTCATTTTTAGCTCCAGATTGAGCAATTTTTTGTTTTTGTTTCAAAGGGGTTTTGATATTTTGTGTTTTAACTGGAGGAGATGAGGCTCCTTCCAGATTTTTAATTCTGATAGTGCAAATCTGAACCTGCCTGGACAAAAGTTGGAGTTGACTTTCCAGTCTTGACAAAGTATCTTTTTTAGTAGGCTGCTGAACCTTGGACCTAGGTTCAGCTGGAGTTTTAGTCTTAGGATTCTTGGGCTCCTTGGACTTTTGAGGTAAAGGCTTATCACCAGCAGCCTTTTTAACTGGAGCTTTAGCCTGTTTAGCTCCAGGTTTAACCTCAGAGGGGGTGGTCTCAATGGGTTCAGTTTTGATATCTGTAGGCTGGTCATATGAGGTAACTGGCCTAAGAGCTGGAGGCATAGTGTAGATATCTGGAATGATATTGGCCATGTGCACATCTCCAGATTTATAAGCATTTTTCTGTGCATCAATGATGTTTGTAAAAGCCTCATAATTTAATCCAGATGCCCTTATCCAGGATTTGACAATCTTCTGTTCTTTTGCAAGATCAGATTTTAGTTTTTGATTTTCAAAATCCAATGCCTCATATTTCAAAACTGACTCCTTGAGAGCCAACTAGACACTTTGCAAATTTGAAATTTGTGGTTTTAAATTATTTAATTCTGTCAGAACTGTTTCTAAATATCTTTCACTGTCAGTTCTAACAGTTTCAACAAAAATCAAATCACTGTTAAGTGATTCAGCAAGGTCCAGTTTCAGTTCAGGGTTAAGTTGAATGTCATATTCACAAACCTTTTTCAAAATGATGTCCACCCATCTACCAGAAATAACATCATCCTTCACCACATGTTGCTGGTCTTCCAAAGCCATGAAACACATGTCCCTAATCTCTTCATCATCATCAGATGAATCATCAGAGTATTCCCACTTTCCTTCAGTTTGTGCAATCATGCACTGATTTTTCTCTTTTTCCATGGACAATAAGGCAATCTGGGCTTTAAGCTTCTTATACTTAGCTTTATAGCCATCATCAGCCCGATTGTTGTTAGGGACAGGGGGACCAGTTTGATTGTTCAACTGACTAGATCTGCATTGCTTCATGAACTGACCTTTCTTGCCACACTTATAGCATGTAAGATTGGTCTTATCCAGAGAGTTGCAGCTGGAAGCATTGTTGGAACCATTAAATCTATTAGATTTATGCTTAAACCTGTTAAAGGTTTTAGCAATCATGGCTACCAGATCATCATTGTCAGTTTCATCACAATCATCACTGATTTCAGTGGTCAGACCTGAGTTTAGAAAACTGTTCATCCTTCATAGAATGTGACTGGACATTCTCAGTAGATATTAAAGCAGCACAAGGTTTCTCAGTTATACTAGAAACCTTTGAACTCTGGGCATGATTTAAAGCATCCTGCTCAGCCACCAGTCTCTGTGCATTGTTATCTTCAGTGAATCTGAAGGCTCCATAAAGAGATGCAAGAGTGTGGTTGTGCAGGGTCTTACCTTGTCTTAGGACAAGAATCATGTTTTCCCATTTGGAAGGAAGAATATCACAAAACTTCTCAAGAAGAATATCCTTATCCTTCTCTACACCCAGCCCTCTCAGTTGATTAATCACACTGGTGAATCTGGTATAAGTACCAGTCAGGCTCTCATTGGGTAAAGCAAAGAAGGATTCATACTTCTTGTTTAAAGCAACTTTTCTGGTGACAATGGTGTCATCACCTCCTTCAAACTGAAGTACCAATTCATCCCACATTGCCTTGGCACTGGGGAACAACACAAGTGTTGGAATAAGGTCTTCAGGAACAGCCCCAAGGATCATGTTTTTCAGTCTGGTGTCCAAGTCCACTAGTCTGCGATCCTCATCAGACCAATGGTCTTCAGGCTTTTCTCTAGAGCCTCTTCTAGATCCAGTAGGATCAAGAAAAGGACTCACCCCTTGAGACATGGGTACATGTGGGCCATCCTTAAGGATTCTCAACATGTATCTCTCTATCCCACCAAAATGCAAGAGCATTCTGGCATTTCATGTACCAAAAGTCTCACTGTTTCCATCGAATTTGGGAACAGGAGTATTGGAATAATGTACATGGACATGGTTAGGGGAGTAGGAGGAGGAGGAGGATTAGTGTTAACATTTTGAACAGGTGGATTATTAACATTAGGATTTTCATCTTGACCAGAACCATCCCCACCTTCAGTAGTAGTCATCTAAGTAGATCTAGGAAAATATATTAGACTTCTGCTCTGATACCACTTGTAGGTCCCAACTCAATAGATGGTACTACCTGAAGACACCTCTATGTCGATGGTGAGGTTACTTTGCAATATACACACTGATCTGGAGACGATCAGTTGCAGTATGTATATACCAAGTTAATGGATAGATTACTTATTAAGGTGACAAAGTGTAATAAGTAAAGACAATGCAATAAATAAATACTTGTAAAGTAAATCTGGTGAGATCGATATGTAATTTTTCAAGTGTAATTTATTTATTATCTTTAAATAAATTACAAGGTTGTTGCGGAACCAAGATAATACAAATATGTAAATATCCTAACAACCTATGAAATACAATGATCTAATACTTGGAAATTCTCTTCAACAATCGAAACACTTAAAGTTGTGAAATGTTCCTTTTTGCGATTGAGAGAATATTGCACAAGTTCACCAAGAAATGCAAATGTCTGAATATGCAAAGTTGTTTCTTGGTTGTGCAAAGACCTCTATTTATAGATAGAGTTGTCATTGGGATTCCAACTTTATCGTACAAATATGGTTGAGAGCATTTAAGGAAGCAATACGACTTCCAATTAAATGCTGTATAAAGTCTAACATAAAGTCACTTTATTCAACATGCTTTATGTACTTTTGTACTTTAAACATAGACAATTGTTATTGTCCGGTTAAAGGCACATAAAGCATAAAGGTCTTCCTCGTAATCAGTGTAAAGCTTTGTAAATGCTTTAAACTGATATTCTCCAGTTTCTATCTGAATAGAATGTCAACTGAGCTTCACTGCCATTGTCATTCTCTATCTTCCATTTGTTGTCTTCGACTTCAATTGGAATATCTTCACATCTGGTCAGAGCTCAACTGGAGGAAGTCTTCAGTTGCGTTAACTGTACGTGTAACATCCCAAACTTTTATTAACGTTTGACTAGAGTCGTTAAGTCAATATTATGTGTCCGTTAAGTCTATTGCTAGATTTAATGCTTATATGTGGTTTATGTGTTATATATGTGAGACTTGAAAGTCTTAATGCATGATATGAAAATATGTTTATGAAGTAATTATATGCCTATTAGGAGTGATTAACGAAGTATTTAGGTAGTATATGGTCCTTAGAGGGGTTTTTGACTAGTAATGAGCTATATGGAAGCATAGGGACCAAATTTGACATATGGTGAAACTCAAAAACGGGTTTAGGGTCTCATGAGGAGTCATTTGAGTGTCATTAGTAGATTTATTAACTTCCTCTCAAGCCCTAACCACCCCCTTTTATCCCTAATCAATTCTTGAGCAAAAAGGCCATCAAAAGTGCGATTCGGAAGTGTTTAATCTAGCCTTTCTCGTTCCCATTGTGAGTTGCAGGTATAGAAGGTATAATTTTATTGATTTCTGATCCTTTTGATTATAAGAGTCATTAGGATTTATAATTGGGCATTAGGGAATCAATTAATGTGTAATTAGTGATGGTTTTGATGAAATAAGGCATGTATGGAATAATTCCAGAAAGATAAGTTGCGGCGCAACGAAATGCTTGAGCTGCGGCGCAACTCAATTCCAGAAAGATAAGTTGCGGCGCAACGAAATGCTTGAGCTGCGGCGCAACTCTGATGTTGCGGCGCAACTCAATTCCAGAAAGATAAGTTGCGGCGCAACGAAATGCTTGAGCTGCGGCGCAACTCAATTCCAGAAAGATAAGTTGCGGCGCAACGAAATGCTTGAGCTGCGGCGCAACTCATTCCAGAAAGATAAGTTGCGGCGCAACGAAATGCTTGAGCTGCGGCGCAACTCATTCCAGAAAGATAAGTTGCGGCGCAACGAAATGCTTGAGCTGCGGCGCAACTCAATTCCAGAAAGATAAGTTGCGGCGCAACGAAATGCTTGAGCTGCGGCGCAACTCTTCCAGAAATAAGTTGCGGCGCAACTCAATTCCAGAAAGATAAGTTGCGGCGCAACGAATGCTTGAGCTGCGGCGCAACTCTTCCAGAAAGATAAGTTGCGGCGCAACGAAATGCTTGAGCTGCGGCGCAACTCAATTCCAGAAAGATAAGTTGCGGCGCAACGAAATGCTTCGAGCTGCGGCGCAACTCTCAGAAATAAGTTGCGGCGCAACTCAATTCCAGAAAGATAAGTTGCGGCGCAACGAAATGCTTGAGCTGCGGCGCAACTCTTCCAGAAAATAAGTTGCGGCGCAACTCAATTCCAGAAAGATAAGTTGCGGCGCAACGAAATGCTTGAGCTGCGGCGCAACTCTAGAAATAGTTGCGGCGCAACTCAATTCCAGAAAGATAAGTTGCGGCGCAACGAAATGCTTGAGCTGCGGCGCAACTCTGGATAGTTGCGGCGCAACTCAATTCAGAAGATAAGTTGCGGCGCAACTCAATTCCAGAAAGATAAGTTGCGGCGCAACGAAATGCTTGAGCTGCGGCGCAACTCAATTCCAGAAAGATAAGTTGCGGCGCAACGAAATGCTTGAGCTGCGGCGCAACTCAATTCCAGAAAGATAAGTTGCGGCGCAACTCAATTCGTGTTGCGGCGCAACGAAATGCTTGAGCTGCGGCGCAACTCATTCCAGAAAGATAAGTTGCGGCGCAACGAAATGCTTGAGCTGCGGCGCAACTCATTCCAGAAAGATAAGTTGCGGCGCAACGAAATGCTTGAGCTGCGGCGCAACTCATTCCAGAAAGATAAGTTGCGGCGCAACGAAATGCTGAGCTGCGGCGCAACTCAATTCCAGAAAGATAAGTTGCGGCGCAACGAAATGCTTGAGCTGCGGCGCAACTTGTCTGTTTTCAGCAAATGTTATAGCTTTGAATCGTAACCTCGTTTTGACACCTAGCTTACTCCTGAAATCTAGAGTGTGTCCTTAGATATGTAATTCCAGATTATGGTCTTAATGACTAGCTTATTAATGGCCGTTTACTAATCATAGGTAGACGAGAGTTGTTGCTTTGTTCGGTAACTTAGCTATCCTTCATTGCGTGCTACTTCGAGGTAAGATACACTACTTTGACACGCTGAGGGATTCAACAAAAGCATGGTTTCATAATATAACTTCACTATTCTCATCTTGTATACTTAAGGTTATTCGGGTTGTATGGGAGGTTATATGGGATATGTATTCGACTTATGAGACCTGAAATGCATTTTCCTTTATATGCAATGCAAAGTTATGTTATGAAATGATATGCAATGTAATGAAATGTGATGCAAGTATATGTTGATTATGATGTGCATATATGTGTGGCTTGGTCATCTAGTTCACTAGACTTTATAAGTTGCCATGTCACGTGCACGTTTAAGGGCCCAAACGTAAAAGATGATTATATGTTATGTTTAGGTAACTTTGTCACCTAAACTATATGTGATGAAATCGAGCTCGTATATATGATGAAGTGTTAAGCTTAACCCGTATTCACCTTAGCCGGGTGGGTGCGTATATGTTGTTGCTTGGGTGGCTCCTTGCAACGTAATTACGTGGATTGAGTATCTCCGGGTGAGTGATTACCCACCAATGTCTTGAACATACAGACTACTCCTGGAGTGGCTTGCCATTCCTTAACGACACTTGATGGACCGCCGTATGGCTCATCCATCTAGTCGGGTGTGAGGTTCCCGTTAGGTCTTATGACCGCCTACACACAAACTTACACCTTATATGATATGCGTGACTTATGTTACACCTAATGTGATGATATGTGATGATGAAATGATGATTAGGGACATTTAGGATGATTAATCCTACCATGAAAGATGTTGATGCTATGTTGAGTATGTGATGATATGTGAAATGTATCTTTAATATGAAAAGCTGCTTTACCAAGTTTTAATTGGACAAACGTTTATTAACTTAGTGTTATCTTACTTAGCTAATTCGTTAGCTAACACTTGTTTCTTGAAATGTGTTGTCCCCTCAGGTTTAGCAAGCTAGAAGTGTGTCGATGAATAAAGAGCGAGGCATGGGTAGAATACTTGAAGATGCTATTAGCTACCCATAGTTGCTGCTCCTTTTAGACATTTTATTTCGTTATGACTATTATGTTTTGATATGACTTGGATACGGTTGTTTTATGTTGGGCAACCGTAGGATTTCCATTTATACTATTTTGATGATGTGACGAGTAACACCTCCTATTTTATGAACAAACCAAACTGGATTTTATGGTTTGGACTTTTAAAACGTTATTCCGCATTCTTTAACACCGTTAGGTGAAAAGTTTTTGGAAGTCCGTATTTTTAAACGACGGGTGTTACAGTACGTTTCAATTGGACTTCACATATTTCTGGACAATTTCTTCAGGTCTCCAGATGCAACTGGAGACTGGCCAGTTTATCAGTAAACTGGTCCTAACAAATTCCCTCTAATTGTCCTGAAATATTGCCAAGTCTTTCTAGTTCTTGTATCTATACAAGTATGAACTGGAAAGACTTGCTTGACTAAATCGATTTTAATTTTCCAAGGCATTTTTATCGATCATTAAATGCCTTGGGTATTTCTTTTAAGTTTGCTAGATTTAATCTGTTATCTACCTTGTGGTTACAAACTGGTAACTTCATTTATACAAGGAAATGAAATTTATACAAGTTACAAGAATGTAAATAAAATTACAAGATGATAACTGAAGGAAAACTTATGCAAATGGCCCTTCGCCAGTTTTCCTTCTCTTGGCAGCTGTAGAAATGGGTTGGTTGTCTTCAGGATCAAAGTTCAGTTTTCTTCAACACTTTCCTTGAACTTGATAAGACTTTGAAGCACATGAATCCAACCTCTTTCCAACTTGTTCTTCTGCTGCCTAGCCTCCAACACATTCAGCATCTCCACATGCTCAGAATGGCCATACCTATGGATGTCAGGATTTTTAGTTGAGCACAATCGTCCATTGAAGTACTGAACCCCAACTGTAAAGTATTGAGTTCCAGGCTTGATCGATACTTTAACATCAATGATCTTGCCTGGTTTATATCGACGCTGCATTACTTCAGTCAAGTATGCACGTGCTTCAGATTCATTAGCCAGTTGGATCTGGCTAGTGCTCAGTTTTTGCACTGCAGCTCGGATATCTTCAGTTGTGGGCTCATTTGGTTGCACCCAAGTCCTCCAATCTGCATCTCTTGGCAGTGGTTTCATTTTTCCTTTGGACTTGGGTGGATTCAGTACTCTTCTAACCACTTTCTTGACATTTTCCATTCTCCTTTGAATTCCACTGGCCCTAATCTCTCTGGCCTTCTCCACTGATACAACATGTTCTTGGCATCATATTCAGCCTCATCATCAGGATAATGTTTGTCCAACTCAATATCAAGCATTTCATTCAACATACCAATTATCCTTTGATCAGTTTTAACTTTCAAGTACTGCTCCAGTGGGATGCCTAACAGATTGGCATCGGCTTGAAATGAGACAAATTGACTGTCCAGTGACGGAGGAGAAAGTGTCACTGGACCAGCAACAGGTGCTATTGGAGCAACTAGAGGGGGGAAAATAAAAGGTTCCTCATCAGTTGACTCCACAGTAGAAACAGAAATAGAACCAGGAGTGGGAAAAGAAGAACGTCTAGAGAGATCAATTTGTTGGACATGCTGAGAATGCTCAGGTGTGTCCAACGGCGGCGGTGGTGGCATGTGCCTATTTCTAGGCACAAGGAGTGAAGATATAAGGGATCGTGGTCTTGCTTGTGGAATTTGAGTGAGCATTTGTGTGGAGGAAACTGAAATTGTTTGTTCTGCGGGCGGATCAAGAGATGAAGGGAGTTGATCTTGTACAGAAGCATCAACAATCTCTTGATCAGAAACTGGAACTCATCAACATTCATGCCCAGATTCATGAATGATAGAGATGGCTGATCAGAATGATCAGTCTCATGATGACCTTCTCCAGTTTCCTGGAAGGTTTCATCAGTTGGTGGTGCAGTTGCCGTAGCAACTTCACCTTGGATAGAGGTCACTGGGGTTGCCTCAGTTATAACTGCTCTATCCACAGTTGTAACACCCGACGTTTAAAAATATGGGTTTTCAAAAACTTTCACCTAACGGTGTTAAATTGCGGAAGAAAAGACTTTAAAAGTCAAACCGATAAAAACATTTCGGTTTCTACGTTTTATTGGTGTTACATGCCATATCAAACATTAGTTCAAATGAAAACCCAACGGTTGCCCAACATTAAACAACCGTTCACACATTATTACATAAATTCGACATCAAAATGAAATGTATTCAAAAGTCTCCATAATAAGCAACTATGGGTAGCTAAGGCTCCTTCATTGCATCTACCCAAGCTCATAAGCCCTGCGTCACTAGTCCATCAAGCTAAACCTGAGGGAACAACCACATTAAAGAAACAAGTGTTAGCTATAAGAATAGCTAAGTAAGATCACACTTAATTTAAAAGCATTTGTCCAATTAAAACATTTCTCCATTATCAGACAAGCTCATTAGGCACAACGCACAACACACAAAACTGTATAACAACTTCATATCAATTAGGATGAATCACCCTAAATGTGCCTATCCTGCATTACTTCATTACACACGTTTAACCACATAACTGCTTTCTACATTGACTGCTTTACTACGTTTTAACTGCTTTACTACATTAACTGCTTTACTACGTTTTAACTGCTTTACTACATTAACTGCTTTACTACGTTATTAACTGCGTTAATGTGTAACATAAGCTACACCCGACTAGATGACAAACCCCACACGGTTGTACATCAAGCGTCGTTAAGGAATGGCAAGCCAATCCAAGAGTAATCCGTATGTGGAGGTTGGTCAGACCCCTCGTATTACTCGCCCTGCATTATAAAGACCATGTTGCAAGGAGCCACCCAAGCAACAACTACGTCAACGCACTTAGCTGGGCTAGGGCAAGTACGGGTTAAGCTTAACACTTTCCTGCATCAAAGTTTAACGAGCTCGATCCTGCATTATTTAGTTTAGGTGACTGCATTACCTAAACATTTCTACGTTTACTACTTTTACGTTTTGGGCCCTTAAACGTGCACGTGTCATGGCAACTTAACGAGTCTAGTGTACTAGTTGAGCAAGCCATACAATCATGCACATATCAACAATCAACAACATACACTACATCTCAAAGCATCACAAGCTACTTCGTACTACTACATAAACTGCATAACAGTATACTACATTAAGCAATACTTCATTTCACTACGATAGGGTCTGCATTTCAGGTCTCATGGTCAACTACATATCCCATAATACCTCCCGTGTAACCCAAGATACCCACATATATCATAAGTTACCGTTAAGGAAGTTATAAGTATGAAACCTTTGCTTGTTGAACCCTCAGCGTGACAAAAGTAGTGTATCTTACCTTGATACAGCTTAACAACAAGCTACAAGCACAATACAACGATGACTAGGTGTCTCCAATAACCTAGAACAAGTATAAGATCGAAAGATAAGCTAAACGACACCTTTTGTAAAATCTGGGCAGGTGGTGCGCCGCACCTTCCATGTGGTGCGTCGCACCATTCCTCCAGGGAAATTCAAAATAACTACGAGTGCGCCACACCTACCCTTTGGTGCGTCGCACAAAACCATCAGAAAAACTTATCTATCAATAGGTGCGCCGCACCTACCCTTTGGTGCGTCGCACTAAACTCCCAGGGAAATTAGATTAAAGGCAGGTGCGCCGCACCAGCCCTTGGTGCGTCGCATATCGGGGTGTACCAAAATCAAAACTGGCCAGTGGTGCGCCGCACCTCCCACACTGTGCGTCGCACAAACACTCCAGAAACTTTATATCCTCAGTGGGTGCGCCGCACCAGCCCTTTGGTGCGTCGCACCAGGGGTGCAGACCAGCAACTACACTTTTACGCTTTGATCAAACGAATCCCATACTAACCCATACCCCAAATCCAACCTGGGGATTTAAAATTAATCCTTTTAATTGCACTTTCATTACCTTTAATCAACCTATTAATCCCTAAATCCTTTACATCATAAACCAACCATTTAATCACCCGAATAACATGAAATTGATGAACGTTTAATCAAATAACCCAACCCAAACCCTTATGGCCTGGATTACAACTAATATAAGACTCACACAATCAATCTCAGATGAGGAATACCTATATTACCTGTATTCGATGATAAAGATCCAAAGTCTAAGCAATACACGATCGATTCGGCTTCAAAACGAATAAGATCAAGGGAGAAACTAGAGAGGGAAGGGAGGGGATCAACTGGGGCTTGTTTTAGAGGAAGAAAATCTGCATAAGGCTCTCGATGACAACCATTAAACCTCTAAACCCGTTTTTGACTTTGCACACATGCCAAAACTAACCCCTAATCTTCCTAATCCTTCATTATTGGTCACAAACTACATTATTGACCACATACAACATTAATCCTTCATTAAATGTCACTACATAGACATTAACCTTCATATTACACACATTTATACTACATTAACATTTAGGCTTACAAGCCTCACACATAACACACATTAGCTACATATAAACATTTAAATCTAAAATAGACTTAACGACACACACAATATTGACTTAACGGCATTAGTCAACTAGTAAAGAAAAGTTTGGGATGTTACAATTACCTCCCCCTTAAGAGGATTCCGTCCCCGGAATCTCTTCATTAAGGAACAACTCGGGATGCTTTTCCTTCATTACTGCTTCAGTTTCCCACGTTAAGCTTTCTCCATGGTTATGCTTCCACTTTATCAACACGAGGTCAATCACTTTTCGGCGTAACTTCTTTTGCTTTCTTCCAAGTATCGCTACTGGTTCGTCTACTATTCTCTTCATTGGGTCAATACTCACGTCTTTAATAGGAATCACACTTGACTCCTCAGCTAAACATTTCCTCAAGTAGGATACATGGAAAGTGTTGTGAATTCCATCCAATTCTGGAGGTAGTTCCAACTGATATGCCACGTCTTTAATGCGTTTCACAACTTTAAAAGGTCCAATGAAACGTGGACTCAACTTTCCCTTCTTTCCAAATCGAATAACTCCTTTCCAAGGTGATACTTTCAGCATCACTAAATCACCAACATTAAACTCGATCGGTCTCCTTTTCTTATCTGCATAAGTCTTCTGCCTTTCTCTTGCCACACGCAAAGCTTCTTTAGCTATATTAACCTTTTCAGAGGTAATTTCAATAATTTCAGGACCGGTCAACTGCTTTTCACCGGGCTCCATCCAACAACTTGGAGTCCTACACCTTCTTCCATATAACATCTCAAATGGTGGCATTCCAATGCTTGCATGGTGACTATTGTTGTAAGCAAACTCAATCATCCTCAAATGATCATCCCATGCTCCACCGTATTCAAGTACACACGTTCTCAACATATCCTCCAAGGTTTGAATGGTTCTCTCACTTTGCCCATCGGTTTGGGGATGATAGGCGGTACTCAAATTTATTCTACTACCCAATTCCCGTTGAAGACCCTTCCAAAAGTTTGACACAAACCTCGAGTCTCGATCTGAAACAATAGATAAAGGAACTCCATGTTTCGCAACTACTTCATCAATGTACATCTTTGCCATCTTCGTTAAAGGCACATCTTGTCGGGTAGCTAGAAAATGAGCACTCTTCGTCAATCTATCTACAATCACCCATATCATATCATTCCCTTTCGGCGTTTTAGGTAGCTTCGTTACAAAGTCCATGGTAATATGATCCCATTTCCACTCGGGAATTTCTAATTGATGCAACAAACCATACGGCTTTTGATGGTCCGTCTTCACTCTTGCACACGTCAAACACTTTGCTACGAAATGAGCTACTTCTCCTTTAATATCCGGCCACCAATAAATCGGCTTCAAATCTGCATACATTTTGGTGACACCGGGATGTACTGAATATCTACTTCTATGGGCTTCCTCAAGGATCAATTCTCGGTTACCACCAAGCAATGGCACCCAAATTCGACCCTTGTATGTTTTGAACCCACGGCTATTAGTCTCCATCACAAGACGTTTCTTCTTCCCAATGCTTTCATTGTCAATGCTATCCTTCATCAATGCCCTCACTTGTGCTTCCTTAATTCGATCAAGTAGCCCCGACTTGGCTTGAACTTGCATGCTCATCAACTTACAAGAAGAACTTTGCACCTTCCTACTTAGTGCATCCGCCACTACATTGGCTTTTCCCGGATGGTATTTGATTTCACAATCGTAATCCTTAAGTAATTCCATCCACCTTCTTTGCCTCACGTTCATCTCCTTTTGATTAAAGACATACTGCAAACTTTTATGATCGGTAAACAAAGTGCATTTTGTACCATAAAGGTAATGTCTCCACAATTTTAATGCAAATACAACTGCGGCCAATTCAAGATCATGGGTAGGGTAATTCTTCTCATGCGGTTTCAACTGGCGGGAAGCATAGGCGATCACCTTGTCCCTCTGCATCAGTACACAACCCAAACCCGTGATAGATGCATCACTATACACAACCAAATCATCGGTACCTTCAGGTAAGGCAAGTATAGGAGCTTCACACAACTTCTTTTTCAAAGTTTGAAATGCATTCTCCTGCTTATCGGTCCACTCAAACTTTACTCCTTTCTTTGTTAGTTCAGTCATGGGCTTGGCTATTCGGAGAAATCCTGAATGAACCTTCTATAATATCCAGCCAAACCAAGAAAACTTTTAATCTCAGTAGGAGTCTTTGGCTGCTCCCACTTTGAAACAGCTTCAATCTTTGAAGGATCCACTTTAATACCTTCTGATGAAATAACATGACCAAGAAACTGCACCTCTCGAAGCCAAAACTCACATTTAGAAAACTTGGCATACAACTTCTTCTCCCTCAACACCTCCAAAACTGCTTTCAAGTGCTCACGGTGCTCATCTTCTGACTTAGAATAGATCAAAATATCGTCAATAAACACAATAACAAAATGATCTAGAAAGGGACGGCATACCCGATTCATTAAATCCATAAACGCGGCTGGAGCATTAGTCAACCCAAATGGCATGACCAAGAACTCATAATGACCATATCTAGTCCGGAAAGCTGTCTTTGCTACATCCTCCTTCTTAACCTTCAATTGATGATAACCGGACCGCAAATCTATCTTTGAAAAATATGAAGCACCATGTAGTTGATCAAAGAGATCATCAATTCGCGGGAGAGGATATTTATTCTTAACCGTTCGCTTATTCAACTCACGGTAGTCTATGCACATGCGCATAGTTCCATCCTTCTTTTTAACAAAGAGAACCGGAGCTCCCCAAGGCGAGGAACTAGGTTGTATGAAACCTTTGTCAAGTAACTCCTGAAGTTGGGACATTAACTCTTTCATTTCCGTAGGAGCTAATCGGTAAGGTGCTTTAGCAACAGGTGCAGCACCGGGTATAAGATCTATCTGAAAAGTAACTTCACGGTCGGGAGGAATGTAACATCCCGAACTTTTATGTAGGGTTTGACTAATGCCGTTAAGTCAATTTGGGGTGTCGTTAAGTCTTTACTTAATAATTGAACGTAGCTATGTGTGATTAACGTAGATAAAGTAGTTAGGGTTGAGAGCCTAAATACTAATGACGAATAAAAGTGTGTTTAATGTCGCTTAAAGGCTATGTGGTGCCTTTTAATGAAGGACTAATGTTGTATATGGTCAATAATGCAGTTTGTGACCAATAATGAAGGGTTTAGAAGTTCGAGGGCTGTTTTTGACATAGGTGGAAATTGAAAAACGGGATTAAGGGGTTTAGGGCTGCCATTAGATGTGATTAAGCAGCCATTAGTAATTAACAAAGCAATTAAATCCTTTCTTTAATCCTAAAGCAATTAATCTAGTTTTTGGGGCTAACAATTGTGTGTTTTGGTGTTGTAATCGATCGATCATCGAGTCAAGCAGGTAATCATTGATATGTTGATTGTATTTTCAGATTTGGGGGTTAATTATTTAGGAATCAATCTGATTAAAATTGGATTATGCAAGTAATTAGGGCTAAACGGTGTTTTGGTTAATTAACATTCAAAATTGGTGTTAATTGAGTCTGTAATCGATCAGGTCAGTCAAGGGATGTTTAGTTGTGTCAAAAACATGTTTGGAAAGAAGCCTTGATCGATCAAAGTCTGGAAAAATTGATTGAAGTTAGTCGTTTTTGATTTCTGGACGAAAATATGCTTAAAGTCGTTTGCTGATGTTAAATTCGTTTTCTGGTGCTATCTTCGTTTGACAAACGAAGATCATCTTCGTTTGGACTATATTCGTTCAAGCCTAAAGTCGTTTGATGAAGCCTAAGTTTGTTCAAAGTTAAGTTCGTAAAGAGAATCAAACGAAGTTAATGATCAAATTCGTTGTCTATTTTCGTAAGTTTAAACCCAACGAATTTAAGGGTTAAGTTCGTAAGAACAAGTTAAACGAAGATAAGAACTAAGTTCGTTAGGTGTAATTCTGGAATTTTACGTAGCCAGTCTTAAATTCGTACGAGGGTCTATTTAAGGTCCTAAATGACTTATATTCATTATGTTAATGTACGATAGGTGTCGGAGGTTACCTATAGGCAATACTAGCTTTTGATTGCGCACGTATACTACAATCAGGTAAGATACACTACTTTTGTCACGCTGGGGGATCAACTAAAAGCAGGTTTCAAACTTACATACTTCCAATTGATAACTTATAATGCATGTGGGCTTATGGGTTACTTGGGAGGTATTATGGGATTACGTAGTTGACCATGAGACCTGAAATGCAGTCCCTAATGTAGAAGAATGAAGTATTGCTTAATGTAGTATGACGCTATGCAGTTGATGTAGTCTAATGAAGTATTGCTTAATGTAGTATGACTCTATGCAGTTGATGTAGTCTAATGAAGTATTGCTTAATGTAGCATGATTATGCAGTTATATAGTGTAATGAAGTATTGCTTAATGTAGCATGACGCTATGCAGTTGATGTAGTCTAATGAAGTATTGTATTATGCATGAAATGTCGAAATGAAGTTGATGTATGTTGTGTGCATGTTTGTATGGCTTGAACACCTAGTGCACTAGACTTGCTAGGTTGCCATGTCACTTGCACGTTTAAGGGCCCAAAACATAAAAGCAGTAACGCAGTAAATGTTTAGGTAATGCAGTCACCTAAACTAAATAACGTAGGTTCGAGCTCGTTAAACTTTGACGCAGTAAAGTGTTAAGCTTAACCCGTACAAGTCTTAGCCGGATGAGTACGCTAACGCAGTTGTTGCTTGGGTGGCTCCTAGCAACGTGGTCACACGCAGTTTGAGTAATTAACGGAGGATTGACCCCCTCAGGATTTTGGATTACTCTCGGATTGGCTTGCCATTCCTTAACGACGTACGATGGGTGGCCTTTTGGTGAACCATCAAGTCGGGTGCAATGTAGAGCACGCTTAATGCAGTTAATAACGTAGTAAAGCAGAAATGTAGAAAGCAGTTATGTGGTTAATGAAGTAATGCAGGATAGGCACATTTAGGATGATTATCCTATTTGATATGAAGTTGTTATGCAGATTTTGTGTGATGTGTGACGTGCCTAAAGAACTTGTCTAATAATGAAGATTGTTTTAATTGGACAAAATGCTTTTAATTTAAGTGTTATCTTACTTAGCTATTTTAATAGCTAACACTTGTTTCTTTTAATGTGGTTGTTCCCTCAGGTTTAGCTTGATGGAATCTAGATGCAGGACGTGTGAGCTTGGGTAGATGCAATGCAGGAGCCTTAGCTACCCTATAGACGCTTTGTTTAGACATTTGTTACATTCAGTACTTAATGTCGAATTTATGTAATGACGTTTGGACGGTTGTTTATGTTGGGCAACCGTTGGGTTTTCATTTGAACTATTTTATGATGTCGCAAGTAACACCAACTAAATGCAGAAACCAAAATGTTTTATTGGTTTTGACTTTAAGGTCCTTTCTTCCGCAATATGACACCGTTAGGTGAAAAGTTTTTGAAAACCCATATTTTTTAAACGACGGGTGTTACAAGTTGGTATCAGAGAATTGGTTTAAGTGAACCAAAATTCGACTTATGCCGTAGGATTTTGGACTTAGACCGACGAAGACCGTGTTAGGCTTAAGTAGGATGCCTAGCTTTGAGATGAAGTACTCTAGGACGGGTTGGGATTGAGTGAGAGTGTAGGATTAAGGCTATTTGATGTGTGTTTATTGATATGTGGATATGTGTTTTAGCCTTTATTCTTTCGTTTCTCGCTCCTCCGTCGCTAGTTATCCTATTGCTACGATAGAAGGTCCACGAGGTGACGTGCCATTTTTCCAACTTAATTTGATAAGTGTGCGATGTAGTTTATGTGTGAAGTGTTGGAAATGAAGGAATGTTGGAGAAGTTGATGAAATGGTATTCCATTAATGTCCAACCCATGGGGTTCGTGACATGGATCGTAAAAGAAGTGAGATGCATATGTGTGAAGATGTTTGCGTGAATGTAGTTGGTGATGAGAAGGCGATACACAAATGCGGTAACGAACATGCGAGTGAAAGGATACAATTACAATTATGGTCCGGAACATAATTGCAAGCGTATCACGACACGAACGTATTTGTATAGTCGTACTTGTGTTGACCGGAGTGCAAAGTAATGAAGTTGGAGAGGTTTCTATGTAGTGAACCTTCATGTGTTGAGAGTAAACATTGTGTAGCAACTTTAATGACGTTGATGTCTCGTATGTGTGGAAATGTGTGAAGATCAATGAAAAGTCATAGCCGGATAAATGTGTATGATGATTGTAATGCACATGAAGTTAAATGAAGACTAAAGGTACGTGAGGAATGAAGTGATTGGTAGACATTGTTGTTGAGTCTACTAGTTCAAGGGGATATGGACTTGAAGTTGACAAGTAGAGTTAATGCAGGATAATTGAAGAGTGATGAATAGGTGATGCACAGCTGGGTTACCGGGTACACGTATGGAAGGATACATTTACAATTCCGGTCGCGAACGTAATTGTAAATGTATCACGACATGTGTGTGTTTGTGAGACTGTATTTGTGTTGATCCAAATGAAGAAGAATTGGCTCGAGCAAGGGCCGAAAGTGAGGCTGGAAGGAGAAGCTAACTTGCGTCGGGATGAGCAAACCGATGGGAATAACTCTAATCCCTTTAATGAAGCTGAGCCATCTAATGTGAGGTCGTAAGTTGCTCCTGAAAATGTTGTTGCAGGAATGAATGGCGAACTAACACGTGAACCTTCCAGCAGTTCTATCGCAACTGCCTTCGCCGGTGTGACGTGAAGATGATATGAAGATCCTATGTTTGCGCAAAATCTTGTGTATGACTGCTTCTCAAGATAAAGAGTTTTCCCTTAGGAAAAGTTAAGAGGTTGGATGACGGAGTTAACTATGGATACTTAAATCACAAAAAGTAGAAGTGTTCAGGAGTATTCGGTTCCGGATGGATCATGTTTCTCGCCTATGTGATCTACTTATGTAAGGCAAGGAGTATAGTTCAAAAATCGAGGCCACTCGTAGCTTTGAGACGCTCTAATAAGGTTTCCAATTTCGTTGCGATTGTGAGGTCGAACCTTCAAACGATGTGTGACAAGTTTACGTGTGATATGACAAGATATGCTATGAAGTTACGTTTAAGGGGTGTTGGGTGTCATTCCATGATACGATGTTATTGAAGGGAAAAGTGTCAAGCCAAAGATCATGACGATAACAGCTCATGAAGTTAGAAGTATTAAATGAGTGCTTTGATTAGTTTAATATCGGCCGAGGGTTTTTGTGGTGAGAAAAGGGAAGTTTATTATGCACAAAGAGGGTATTATGGTCTAACCATAAGTCTCTATGAAAGGATATGATATGTAGCGAAGGTTATGACGAGTCGACCCTTTGTCCAAATGAATCATGTGAGTTGTGATAGCAAGCTAATAAAGATGCGTGCTTGAAAGGCTTACCGCCAAGTGAATAGTCTTCGCTGAATGTAATGTGGGAATACTTTTGAAAGTTGAAGAAATGAGGCGATTACTTGTTTTGATTTAAGGATTGAATCAAAGACATGACGAAACGGTTGGAATGAAATGTGGTAGTATTTGCATTGAAGTTATGGAGACATTATCTTATGGCACTAAGTGCACTTTGTATACCGAACATAAGAGTTGCAGTATGTATTCATTCAGAAAGAGATGAATGTGAGACAAAGAAGGTGGATGGAGTTACTTAAGAGTGTGATTGTGAGATCAAACACCATCCGAGTAAAGCCAATGTAGTGACGGATGCACTAAGTGGGAAAGTGCAAAGCTTTTCATGCAAGTTAATGAGTATGCAGGTTCAAGCCGAGTCGGGTCTATTAGACCGAATTAAAGAAGCACAAGCGAGGGAATTAATGAAGGATAACATTGACAAAGAAGGCATTGGAAAGAAGAAACGTCTTGTGATGGAGACTAATAGCCGTGGATTTAAAACATACAAGGGTCGCATTTGGGTGCCACTGCTTGGTGGTAACCGAGAGTTGATCCTTGAAGAGGTCCATAGAAGTAGGTATTCGATGCATCCCGGTGTCACCAAAATGTATGCAGATTTGAAGCCGATTTATTGGTGGCCGGATATTAAAGGTGAAGTAGCTCATTTTGTAGCAAAGTGTTTGACGTGTGCAAGAGTGAAGACGGACCATCAAAAGCCGTATGGTTTGTTGCATCAATTAGAAATTCCCGAGTGGAAATGGGATCATATTACCATGGACTTTGTAACGAAGCTACCTAAAACGCCGAAAGGGAATGATATGATATGGGTGATTGTAGATAGATTGACGAAGAGTGCTCATTTTCTAGCTACCCGACAAGATGTGCCTTTGACGAAGATGGCGAAGTTGTATATTAATGAAGTAGTTGCGAAACATGGAGTTCCGTTATCTATTGTTTCGGATCGAGACTCGAGGTTTGTGTCAAACTTTTGGAAGGGTCTTCAACGGGAGTTGGGTAGTAGAATAAATTTGAGTACCGCCTATCATCCCCAAACCGATGGGCAAAGTGAGAGAACCATTCAAACCTTGGAGGATATGTTGAGAACGTGTGTACTTGAATACGGTGGAGCATGGGATGAACACTTGAAGTTGATTGAATTTGCTTATAATAATAGTTACCATGCAAGTATTGGAATGCCACCATTTGAAATGTTATATGGAAGGAGATGTAGAACTCCAAGTTGTTGGATGGAGCCCGGTGAAAAGCAGTTGACCGGTCCCGAAATTATTGAAATTACCTCTGAAAAGGTTAATGTAGCTAAAGAAGCCTTACGTGTGGCAAGAGAAAGGCAGAAAACATATGCAGATAAGAAAAGGAGACCGATTGAGTTTAATGTGGG
This sequence comes from Erigeron breviscapus, assembly GCA_034093135.1. Taxonomy (NCBI): domain Eukaryota; kingdom Viridiplantae; phylum Streptophyta; class Magnoliopsida; order Asterales; family Asteraceae; genus Erigeron; species Erigeron breviscapus. The sequence goes on along the minus strand of CM067175.1, from coordinate 49,749,954 downwards.
TGATTTAGTGATGCTGAAAGTATCACCTTGGAAAGGAGTTATCCGATTTGGAAAGAAGGGAAAGTTGAGTCCAAGATTTATTGGACCTTTTAAAGTGGTGAAGCGCATTAAAGATGTGGCATATCAGTTGGAATTACCTCCAGAATTGGATGGAATTCACAACACCTTCCATGTATCCTACTTGAGGAAATGTTTAGCAGAGGAGTCAAGTGTGATTCCTATTAAAGACGTGAGTATTGACCCAATGAAGAGAATAGTAGACGAACCGGTAGCGATACTTGGAAGAAAGCAAAAGAAGTTACGCAGGAAAGTGATAGATCTTGTTTTGATAAAGTGGAAACATAATCATGGAGAAAGCTTGACTTGGGAAGCTGAAGCAGTAATGAAGGAGAAATATCCCGAGTTGTTCCTATCTGATGAGATTCCGGGGACGGAATCCTTTTAAGGAGGAGGTAATTGTAACATCCCGAACTTTTATGTAGGGTTTGACTAATGCCGTTAAGTCAATTTGGGGTGTCGTTAAGTCTTTACTTAATAATTGAACGTAGCTATGTGTGATTAACGTAGATAAAGTAGTTAGGGTTGAGAGCCTAAATACTAATGACGAATAAAAGTGTGTTTAATGTCGCTTAAAGGCTATGTGGTGCCTTTTAATGAAGGACTAATGTTGTATATGGTCAATAATGCAGTTTGTGACCAATAATGAAGGGTTTAGAAGTTCGAGGGCTGTTTTGACATAGGTGGAAATTGAAAAACGGGATTAAGGGGTTTAGGGCTGCCATTAGATGTGATTAAGCAGCCATTAGTAATTAACAAAGCAATTAAATCCTTTCTTTAATCCTAAAGCAATTAATCTAGTTTTTGGGGCTAACAATTGTGTGTTTTGGTGTTGTAATCGATCGATCATCGAGTCAAGCAGGTAATCATTGATATGTTGATTGTATTTTCAGATTTGGGGGTTAATTATTTAGGAATCAATCTGATTAAAATTGGATTATGCAAGTAATTAGGGCTAAACGGTGTTTTGGTTAATTAACATTCAAAATTGGTGTTAATTGAGTCTGTAATCGATCAGGTCAGTCAAGGGATGTTTAGTTGTGTCAAAAACATGTTTGGAAAGAAGCCTTGATCGATCAAAGTCTGGAAAAATTGATTGAAGTTAGTCGTTTTTGATTTCTGGACGAAATTATGCTTAAAGTCGTTTGCTGATGTTAAATTCGTTTTCTGGTGCTATCTTCGTTTGACAAACGAAGATCATCTTCGTTTGGACTATATTCGTTCAAGCCTAAAGTCGTTTGATGAAGCCTAAGTTTGTTCAAAGTTAAGTTCGTAAAGAGAATCAAACGAAGTTAATGATCAAATTCGTTGTCTATTTTCGTAAGTTTAAACCCAACGAATTTAAGGGTTAAGTTCGTAAGAACAAGTTAAACGAAGATAAGAACTAAGTTCGTTAGGTGTAATTCTGGAATTTTACGTAGCCAGTCTTAAATTCGTACGAGGGTCTATTTAAGGTCCTAAATGACTTATATTCATTATGTTAATGTACGATAGGTGTCGGAGGTTACCTATAGGCAATACTAGCTTTTGATTGCGCACGTATACTACAATCAGGTAAGATACACTACTTTTGTCACGCTGGGGATCAACTAAAAGCAGGTTTCAAACTTACATACTTCCAATTGATAACTTATAATGCATGTGGGCTTATGGGGTTACTTGGGAGGTATTATGGGATTACGTAGTTGACCATGAGACCTGAAATGCAGTCCCTAATGTAGAAGAATGAAGTATTGCCTAATGTAGTGATCTATTATGCAGTTATATAGTATAATGAAGTATTGCTTAATGTAGCATGACGCTATGCAGTTGATGTAGTCTAATGAAGTATTGTATTATGCATGAAATGTCGAAATGAAGTTGATGTATGTTGTGTGCATGTTTGTATGGCTTGAACACCTAGTGCACTAGACTTGCTAGGTTGCCATGTCACTTGCACGTTTAAGGGCCCAAAACATAAAAGCAGTAACGCAGTAAATGTTTAGGTAATGCAGTCACCTAAACTAAATAACGTAGGTTCGAGCTCGTTAAACTTTGACGCAGTAAAGTGTTAAGCTTAACCCGTACAAGTCTTAGCCGGATGAGTACGCTAACGCAGTTGTTGCTTGGGTGGCTCCTAGCAACGTGGTCACACGCAGTTTGAGTAATTAACGGAGGATTGACCCCCTCAGGATTTTGGATTACTCTCGGATTGGCTTGCCATTCCTTAACGACGTACGATGGGTGGCCTTTTGGTGAACCATCAAGTCGGGTGCAATGTAGAGCACGCTTAATGCAGTTAATAACGTAGTAAAGCAGAAATGTAGAAAGCAGTTATGTGGTTAATGAAGTAATGCAGGATAGGCACATTTAGGATGATTATCCTATTTGATATGAAGTTGTTATGCAGATTTGTGTGATGTGTGACGTGCCTAAAGAACTTGTCTAATAATGAAGATTGTTTTAATTGGACAAAATGCTTTTAATTTAAGTGTTATCTTACTTAGCTATTTTAATAGCTAACACTTGTTTCTTTTAATGTGGTTGTTCCCTCAGGTTTAGCTTGATGGAATCTAGATGCAGGACGTGTGAGCTTGGGTAGATGCAATGCAGGAGCCTTAGCTACCCTATAGACGCTTTGTTTAGACATTTGTTACATTCAGTACTTAATGTCGAATTTATGTAATGACGTTTGGACGGTTGTTTATGTTGGGCAACCGTTGGGTTTTCATTTGAACTATTTTATGATGTCGCAAGTAACACCAACTAAATGCAGAAACCAAAATGTTTTATTGGTTTTGACTTTTAAGGTCCTTTCTTCCGCAATATGACACCGTTAGGTGAAAAGTTTTTGAAAACCCATATTTTTAAACGACGGGTGTTACAAGGATACCGGGAAGATCTTCGGGAAACACATCGGGAAAATCGGATACCACATCAATACTAGCAATAGAAGGCTTCTCTTTCTCACATCAATAACATAGGCCAAGAAATGATTCTTATTCTTCCTTATACATTTAATAGCCTTCATCATACTAATGATCTTTATTCCCCCTCTCTTCTTATCTCCATAAACCGTTACCACATTACCATCGGATGTAGGAAACCGAATAATCTTTTGGGAACATAAAATACTAGCTTCATTTCTAGACAACCAATCCATACCAATCACTACATCAAAACCAGCTAAGGTAGTAGGCAATAACTGGACCGGAAACAAACGACCTTCAATCTCAATGTCACAATCATCATAACCCACACGTATATCACTAACCGTACCATTAGCAATTCCACCTCTATCGAGCAATCTAAAGGGGTAGTGACTCTTCCTAGCTTAGGAGCAAATAAAGTAGACACAAACGACCTATTTGCACCCGAATCAAATAAAACAGAAGCAGGTTTCGAATTAACAAGGAAAGTACCACTTACCACCTCGTCATTGTTCTTAGCATCATCAACAGTCATTTGCAAGGCTCTCACTTTTGTTGCTGAAGTAGCTGCTTTCTTCCCATCATTCTTCATTTGTGGGCAATCGGCAATAAGATGACCCGTTTCTTGACACTTGTAACAACGAACCTTGTCTCTACATTCTGTTGCAAGATGTCCCGACTTTCCACACTTATGACACCTTCTTGTCTTATCGGAACATTTACCTTCATGAACATTCTTGCAAAAAGCACACCAAGACCCATTCTTCTTTTTATCCTTGTCACCACTCGAGCTAGAATTCCCACGAAACTTCTTATTATTATTATTGTAGTTAGATGACCAATTTGACCCTCTTTTGAACCCTGCTTTCTTGTCATCAATCTTCACCACAACTTTCTCACTTTTGAAGTCATCATCCAACCTCTTTGACTCCTTAATAGCCGCCGATAAAGTCACATGTTGTCTACATAATCCACGATAATTAACGGGAAGACCATCACAATAAGCCTCAATTTGGTCCTCCTGCCTTCGAACCAAGTGTCCAACAAACTTCAACTTCTCCATAAACGAGTGTGCATAATCAGAAATTGCACCGGGTTTAGCAACTAACGATCTAAACTCTTTTTCAATCAACCTTAACTCACGCGTTCCCACATACTCCTCAAGAAATTTCTCCTTAAAAGTTCCCCAAGGCATATCTGCAAGTACCTCAGGAGCCATAGACACTGTAGTAGCCCTCCACCAATTACGGGCATTCTTCTTCAACATCCTACTAGCACACAAAACCTTCATATCATCCGGACAATAACAAGATGCAAAAACTACCTCAATGTCCTCAATCCACTCCATAGCTCCCACTGCATTTTGGGTACCATCAAATTCCTTAGCACCACATTTCTGAAAACTTTCGTATTTGAAGTTATTAACACGAGGTGCATTAACAACTCCATGTCCTCCATTATTAACTCCATTAGCACCCACGGCTGCCATGGATGGTTCAGCACTTTGGGAGGGGTTAGAGTAATTCCCTTCCGAACGCTCACCTCTTTGTTCACTCCCAATCCTTTCTGCATTTCTCTCAGCCCTCATTTGAGCTAACTCTTCTTCATTTCTCATTAAGAGAGCTCGAATAGCTCTCAATTCTTCATGTAGTTGGGCTTGATTAGGAACCTGTTCTATAACCGGGTTTGCCCTATCTACTTCAGAGACAGTTGGTGGATCACCAAGACGACGATTTTGTGCACGGGGTGGCCTTTGCTCTACTTCATTTCCAGCCCCGTTTCCATTAGGAGGAACACCATCACCATTTCCTCCTGCTCTCTGATTACTAGCTCTAGTGTTTGCCATTAATTCTACAAAGCAACGACGACGGTTAGCAAGAATTAAAGAGTGACTACATATGTTAAGGCTCTACTACATTTAACTACATCATCACACACAATAACAAGCCTTAAATCACACTCTCCTCAAATGAGTTACAGATTGAAAGGTGGGAGACCATATATGTAAAGACGAGTAACAGAACGTCTAGAAATATTTAGAAAACCCGGAGCGAGAGACAGTAAAGAAAAGGTAAAGGATGAGAGGAAATGCCCCGTTATCAATAACGCCTAGCAAGGAACTAGAAGAAAAGAGGGGCAAGCTAGCTGGAGGAACTGCGAAAAAAAAGAAGAACGCGACACCTCGATGAGCGAAGGGTTAAATTAAGTGACAAAAGCAATTCACTACAAGGACAAGCAGTGTAAAACTTGTAACACCCGACGTTTAAAAATATGGGTTTTCAAAAATCTTTCACCTAACGGTGTTAAATTGAGGAAGTAAAGACCGTAAAAGAAAGACTTTAAAAGTCAAACCGATAAAAACATTTCGGTTTCTGCGTTTAGTTGGTGTTACATGCCATATCAAACATTAGTTCAAATGAAAACCCAACGGTTGCCCAACATTAAACAACCGTTCACACATTATTACATAAATTCGACATCAAAATGAAATGTATTCAAAAGTCTCCATAATAAGCAACTATGGGTAGCTAAGGCTCCTTCATTGCATCTACCCAAGCTCATAAGCCCTGCGTCACTAGTCCATCAAGCTAAACCTGAGGGAACAACCACATTAAGAAACAAGTGTTAGCTATAAGAATAGCTAAGTAAGATCACACTTAATTTAAAAGCATTTGTCCAATTAAAACATTTCTCCATTATAGACAAGCTCATTAGGCACAACGCACAACACACAAAACTGCATAACAACTTCATATCAATTAGGATGAATCACCCTAAATGTGCCTATCCTGCATTACTTCATTACACACGTTTAACCACATAACTGCTTTCTACATTGACTGCTTTACTACGTTTTAACTGCTTTACTACATTAACTGCTTTACTACGTTATTAACTGCGTTAATGTGTAACATAAGCTACACCCGACTAGATGACAAACCCCACACGGTTGTACATCAAGCGTCGTTAAGGAATGGCAAGCCAATCCAAGAGTAATCCGTATGTGGAGGTTGGTCAGACCCCTCGTATTACTCGCCCTGCATTATGAAGACCATGTTGCAAGGAGCCACCCAAGCAACAACTACGTCAACGCACTTAGCCGGGCTAGGGCAAGTACGGGTTAAGCTTAACACTTTCCTGCATCAAAGTTTAACGAGCTCGATCCTGCATTATTTAGTTTAGGTGACTGCATTACCTAAACATTTACTACGTTTACTGCTACGTTTTGGGCCCTTAAACGTGCACGTGTCATGGCAACTTAACGAGTCTAGTGTACTAGTGGAGCAAGCCATACAATCATGCACATATCAACAATCAACAACATACACTACATCTCAAAGCATCACAAGCTACTTCGTAATACTACATAAACTGCATAACAGTATACTACATTAAGCAATACTTCATTTTACTACGATAGGGTCTGCATTTCAGGTCTCATGGTCAACTACATATCCCATAATGCCTCCCGTGTAACACGAGATACCCACATATATCATAAGTTACCGTTAAGGAAGTTATAAGTATGAAACCTTTGCTTGTTGAACCCTCAGCGTGACAAAAGTAGTGTATCTTACCTTGATACAGCTTAACAACAAGCTACAAGCACAATACAAAGATGACTAGGTGTCTCCAATAACCTAGAACAAGTATAAGATCGAAAGATAAGCTAAACGACACCTTTTGTAAAATCTGGGCAAGTGGTGCGCCGCACCTTCCATGTGGTGCGTCGCACCATTCCTCCAGGGAAATTCAAAATAACTACGAGTGCGCCGCACCTACCCTTTGGTGCGTCGCACAAAACCATCAGAAAAACTTATCTATCAATAGGTGCGCCGCACCTACCCTTTGGTGCGTCGCACTAAACTCCCAGGGAAATTAGATTAAAGGCAGGTGCGCCGCACCAGCCCTTGGTGCGTCGCATATCGGGGTGTACCAAAATCAAAACTGGCCAGTGGTGCGCCGCACCTCCCACACTGTGCGTCGCACAAACACTCCAGAAACTTTATATCCTCAGTGGGTGCGCCGCACCAGCCCTTTGGTGCGTCGCACCAGGGGTGCAGACCAGCAACTACACTTTTACGCTTTGATCAAACGAATTCCATACTAACCCATACCCCAAATCCAACCTGGGGATTTAAAATTAATCCTTTTAATTGCACTTTCATTACCTTTAATCACCCTATTAATCCCTAAATCCTTTACATCATAAACCAACCATTTAATCACCCGAATAACATGAAATTGATGAACGTTTAATCAAATAACCCAACCCAAACCCTTATGGCCTGGATTACAACTAATATAAGACTCACACAATCAATCTCAGATGAGGAATACCTATATTACCTGTATTCGATGATAAAGATCCAAAAGTCTAAGCAATACACGATCGATTCGGCTTCAAAACGAATAAGATCAAGGGAGAAACTAGAGAGGGAAGGGAGGGGATCAACTGGGGCTTGTTTTAGAGGAAGAAAATCTGCATAAGGCTCTCAATGACAACCATTAAACCTCTAAACCCGTTTTTTGACTTTGCACACATGCCAAAACTAACCCCTAATCTTCCTAATCCTTCATTATTGGTCACAAACTACATTATTGACCACATACAACATTAATCCTTCATTAAATGTCACTACATAGACATTAACCTTCATATTACACACATTTATACTACATTAACATTTAGGCTTACAAGCCTCACACATAACACACATTAGCTACATATAAACATTTAAATCTAAAATAGACTTAACGACACACACAATATTGACTTAACGGCATTAGTCAACTAGTAAAGAAAAGTTTGGGATGTTACAACAGTCATCACATCACTGGCCGTAGAGTTTGGAGCTTCAGTCTCCAGCTGTGACTGGCCGAAGACATCGTCAGCTTGTGCAAGAAAAGAAGTGTTAGAAATTTGGCCAGACTCAAATTGTGCAGACACGGACTCTACTCTGGGTTGGGGTAGCCCAGTATTATCTTCACCACTCTCTCCTACAGAAATTTCGAGAGTGGTTGCTTGCGGTTCTCCCATTTGACTATCTCCAGCAACCTGTTGGGAGGAAGCTGGAGGGCTGGTTGGGTTTCTACTGTCAGTGGCAAGTGCTGACTGATTCCTAAGACGACGTGATCTGGTTGCCTTTGGAACACCCTGGAGACCTGTTGGGAGGTCTCCAGTGACAGTGGAGGGAACTGACAAGCTGGAGCTGGAAGGGTTAGACAGTTGTTCAGGCCCAACAACCGTCACTAATCCAGCAGACGAACTGGTGGGTCCCTCATTATTTTGAGGCCTGCCCAGTTGCCTTTCTGACTCACCTTGGACTGGTGCATCAGTTTTAGCGAATGCCAGCCGCATTCTTTCAGGAATATCAACCTCCCCAGTTGTTGATGCTAGGGAGTCAAGATTCCTTAACATTTCTGGGGCAGTGTACAAAGATTGAGTGTTGTGATATTCAACACTCCCAGAATTTCAAGGAAACAGGGGATAAATACCTGGAGAAGGGGATGCACAGTCCCCTGGTGCCCTTCAGCTTTTGAATAAAGCCCCTGAACAGGATATCGGCAAAATCCACTCTGAGTCCATACCACAAGCAGTAGGCCATTTTTGCTTGTGTGGAGTTTATCTGGTCTAATCCACCAGAACTCCCACCCATGCTCTCCACCAGATGGATGAAGAAATACTTCCAAGATGGAGAGAGACCTTTCATGGTCATGGGTCCCTTTGTCTTCAACACCCCATTTTCCAAGCAATCCTTGTGTCCCATATCAAGGAGAACTTGTCTGAAATTTTGGTTAGGGGAGATGACAACTGGAGATTCTCGTTGTCTCCAGTAGTTGAGGTGTAAAGCATTCCTCAACGTTTCTGCCGTTATTGTACACGCGACTGTTCCATTTTTAAGAGTGAAGGAGATGGATGAACAGTCGTCTGAGAGTTGTGCAGTGTACCAAAACTCACACAAGTAATCATGATATAACTTGCGTGGGTTAAGAAAGAAAGACTCGCCGATTGGAGAATCACGAAGAAAGTGTTGGATTCGTCCAATGAGAGTATCGGCAGTCTGAACCCCTTGCAAACTGTAACATCCCAAACTTTTCTTTACTAGTTGACTAATGCCGTTAAGTCAATATTGTGTGTGTCGTTAAGTCCATTTTAGATTTAATGTTTATATGTAGCTAATGTGTGTTATGTGTGAGGCTTGTAAGCCTAAATGTTAATGTAGTATAAATGTGTATAATATGAAGATCAATGTCTATGTAGTGACATTTAATGAAGGATTAATGATGTATATGGTCAATAAAGTAGTTTGTGACCAATAATGAAGGATTAGGAAGCTTAGGGGCTAGTTTTGACATGTGTGCAAAGTTAAAAACGGGTTTAGAGGCTTAGGGGTTGTCTTTAGAGAGCCATTATGCAGGTTTTCTTCCTCCTAAACAAGCCCTAGCTGATCCCTTCCCTTCCCCTCAAGTTTCTCGCTAGATCTATTCGTTTTGGAGCCAAATCGATCGTGCATTGCTTAGATCTTGGATCTTTATCACCTAATACAGGTAATATAGGTGTTCCTCTTTTGAGATATGATTGTTTGAGTCTTACATTAGTCTTAATCCAGGCCATAAGGGTTTGGGTTGGGTTATTTGATTAAACGTTCACCGATTTCATGTTATTCGGGTGATTAAATGATTGATTTATGAAGTAAAGGATTAAAGGATTTATAGGCTGAAAATAGATGATGAAAGTGCAATTAAATGGGTTAATTTTAAGTCCCCAGGTTGGATTTGGGGTATGGGTTCGTATGGAATTCGTTTGATCAAAGAACAAAGTTGGGATTTCTGGTCGACACTCCAAGTGCGACGCACCTGGAGGGTGGTGCGACGCACCACAGCCCAGTTTGGGTTTTTGGAGGACCCCGATATGCGACGCACCAAAGGCTGGTGCGGCGCACCTGGTCTTAATCTAAATTCCCTGGAGGATTAGTGCGACGCACCAAGGGCTGGTGCGGCGCACCTATTGTTGATAAGATTTTTCTGTTGGTTTTGTGCGACGCACCAAAGGGTAGGTGCGGCGCACTCGTAGTTAATTTGAATTCTCTGGAGGTTTGGTGCGACGCACCACTTGGAAGGTGCGGCGCACCACCTGCCCAGATTTTACAAAAAGTGTCGTTTAGCTTATCTTTCGATCTTATACTTGTTCTAGGTTATTGGAGACACCTAGTCATCGTTGTATTGTGCTTGTAGCTTGTTGTTAAGCTGTATCAAGGTAAGATACACTACTTTTGTCACGCTGAGGGTTCAACAAGCAAAGGTTTCATACTTATAACTTCCTTAACGGTAACTTATGATATATGTGGGTATCTCGGGTTACACGGGAGGTATTATGGGATATGTAGTTGACCATGAGACCTGAAATGCAGACCTTAATGTAGTGAAATGAAGTATTGTTCAATGTAGGGTATTGTTATGCAGTTTATGTAGATTTATGAAGTGTCTTATTTGTGTGAAATGTAGAAATGAAGTTGTTGTGTGACATATGCATTCTACATGGCTTGTACACCTAGCTCACTAGACTTGGTAGGTTGCCATGTCACTTGCACGTTTAAGGGCCCAAACGAAATGAAGGTAATGTGTGATTATGTTTAGGTTATGTGTGTTTCCTAAACTATTATGTGTGGGATCGAGCTCGTAAATATAATGCAGGGAAAGTGTTAGCTTAACCCGTACAAGTCTTAGCCGGACGAGTACGTTGACGTAGTTGTTGCTTGGGTGGCTCCTTGCAACATGGTCTTTATAATGCAGGGCGAGTAATACGAGGGGTTTGACCAACCTCCACATACGGATTACTCTTGGATTGGCTTGCCATTCCTTAACGACGTACGATGATTAGTCTTTTGGTTGATCATCTAGTCGGGTGTGATGCAGGGCACACTTATATGCAGATAACGAGATACGTGTGACAATGTGGGAACTAATGCAGGATAGGCACATTTAGGATGACTATCCTATTGATATGAAGTTGATATGCAGTTATGTGTGTTGTGTGTTGTGCCTAATGAGTTTGTCTATTAATGAAGAAATGTTTTAATTGGACAAATGCTTTTAAATTAAGTGTGATCTTACTTAGCTATTCTTATAGCTAACACTTGTTTCTTTAATGTGGTTGATCCCTCAGGTTTAGCTTGATGGACTAGTGACGCAGGACTTATGAGCTTGGGTAGATGCAATGATGGAGCCTTAGCTACCCATAGTTGCTTATTATGGAGACTTTTGAATACATTTCATTTTGATGTCGAATTTATGTAATAATGTGTGAACGGTTGTTTAATGTTGGGCAACCGTTGGGTTTTCATTTGAACTAATGTTTGATATGGCATGTAACACCAACTAAACGCAGAAACCGAAATGTTTTTATCGGTTTTGACTTTTACGGTCTTTACTTCCGCAATTTAACACCGTTAGGTGAAAGATTTTTGAAAACCCATATTTTTAAACGTCGGGGTGTTACAAGTTGGTATCAGAGAATTGGTTTAAGTGAACCAAAATTCGACTTATGCCGTAGGATTTTGGACTTAGACCGATGAGAAGTAGGTTAGGCTTAAGTAGGATGCCTAGCTAATGAGGTGGAATGCTCTAGGACGGGTTGGGGAGTGAGTGAGAGTGTGATTTAAGGCTTGTTTATTGTGTGTGGTAATGTAGTTATATGTAGTAGAGCCTTAACATATGTAGTCACTCTTTAACTCTTGCTAACCGTCGTCGTTGCTTTGTAGAATTAATGGCAAACACTAGAGCTAGTAACCAGAGAGCAGGAGGAAATGGTGGTGGTATTCCTCCTAATGGAAACGGTGCTGGAAATGAAGTAGAGCAAAGGCCACCCCGTGCACAAAATCGCCGTCTTGGTGATCCACCAACCGCCTCTGAAGTAGATAGGGCAAACCCGAGTAATAGAGCAGGTTCCCAATCAAGCCCAATTACATGAAGAATTGAGAGCTATCCGAGCTCTCTTAATGAGAAATGAAGAGGAGTTAGCTCAATTGAGGGCTGAGAGAAATGCAGAAAGGATTGGGAGTGAACAAAGAGGTGAGCATTCGGAAGGGAATTACTCAAATCCCTCCCAAAGTGCTGAACCATCCATGGCAGCCGTGGGTGTTAATGGAGTTAATGGTGTAGGACTTGGAGTTGTTAATGCACCTCGTGTTAATAACTTCAAATATGAAAGTTTTCAGAAATGTGGTGCCAAGGAGTTTGATGGTACCCAAAATGCAGTGGGTGCTATGGAGTGGATCGAGGACATTGAGGTAGTTTTTGCATCTTGCTATTGTCCGGATGATATGAAGGTTTTGTGTGCTAGTAGGATGTTGAAGAAGAATGCCCGTAATTGGTGGAGGGCTACAGTGTCTATGGCTCCTGAGGTACTTGCAGTTATGCCTTGGGGAACTTTTAAGGAGAAATTTCTAGAGGAGTATGTGGGAACGCGTGAGTTAAGGTTGATTGAAAAGGAGTTTAGATCGTTGGTTGCTAAACCCGGTGCAATTTCTGAATATACACACTCGTTTATGGAGAAGTTGAAGTTTGTTGGACACCTGGTTCGAAGGCAGGAGGACCAAATTGAGGCTTATTGCGATGGTCTTCCCGCTAGTTATCGTGGATTATGTAGACAACATGTGACTTTATCGGCGGCTATTAAGGAGTCAAAGAGGTTGGATGATGACTTCAAAAGCGAGAAAGTTGTGGTGAAGATTGATGACAAGAAAGTAGGGTTCAAAAGAGGGTCAAGTTGGTCATCTAACAATAATAATAATAATAAGAAGTTTCGTGGAAATCCTAGCTCAAGTGGTGACAAAGGCAAAAAGAAGAATGGGTCTTGGTGTGCTTTTTGCAAGAGTGTTCATGAAGGCCAATGTTCTGACAAGACAAGAAGGTGTCATAAGTGTGGAAAGTCGGGACATCTTGCAACAGAATGTAGGGACAAGGTTCGTTGCTACAAGTGTCAGGAAACGGGTCATCTTATTGCCGATTGCCCACAAATGAAGAATGACGGGAAGAAAGCAGCTACTTCAGCAACAAAAGTGAGAGCCTTGCAAATGACTGTTGATGATGCTAAGAACAACGACGAGGTGGTAAGTGGTACTTTCCTTGTTAATTCAAAACCTGCTTCTGTTTTATTTGATTCGGGTGCAAATAGGTCGTTTGTGTCTACCTTATTTGCTCCTAAGCTAGGAAGAGTCACTACCCCTTTAGATTGCTCGATAGAGGTGGAAATTGCTAATGATACGGTTAGTGATATACGTGTGGGTTATGATGATTGTGACATTGAGATTGAAGGTCGTTTGTTTCCGGTCCAGTTATTGCCTACTACCTTAGCCGGTTTTGATGTAGTGATTGGTATGGATTGGTTGTCTAGAAATGAAGCTAGTATTTTGTGTTCCCAAAAGATTATTCGGTTTCCTACATCCGATGGTAATGTGGTAACGGTTTATGGGGATAAGAAGAGAGGGGGGATAAAGATCATTAGTATGATGAAGGCTATTAAATGTATAAGGAAGAATAAGAGTCATTTCTTGGCCTATGTTATTGATGTGAGAAAGGAGAAGCCTTCTATTGCTAGTGTTGATGTAGTATCCGATTTTCCCGATGTGTTTCCCGAAGATCTTCCCGGTATCCCTCCTGACCGTGAAGTTACTTTTCAGATAGATCTTATTCCCGGTGCTACACCTGTTGCTAAAGCACCTTACCGATTAGCTCCTACAGAAATGAAAGAGTTAATGTCCCAACTTCAGGAATTACTTGACAAAGGTTTCATACAACCTAGTTCCTCGCCTTGGGGAGCTCCGGTTCTCTTTGTTAAAAAGAAGGTTGGATCTATGCGCATGTGTATAGACTACCGTGAGTTGAATAAGCGAACGGTTAAGAATAAATATCCTCTTCCGCGAATTGATGATCTCTTTGATCAACTACATGGTGCTTCATATTTTTCAAAGATAGATTTGCGGTTCGGTTATCATCAATTGAAGGTTAAGAAGGAGGATGTAGCAAAGACAGCTTTCCGGACTAGATATGGTCATTATGAGTTTTTGGTCATGCCATTTGGGTTGACTAATGCTCCAGCCGCGTTTATGGATTTAATGAATCGGGTATGCCGTCCCTTTCTAGATCATTTTGTTATTGTGTTTATTGACGATATTTTGATCTATTCTAAGTCAGAAGATGAGCATCGTGAGCATTTGAAAGCAGTTTTGGAGGTGTTGAGGGAGAAGAAGTTGTATGCCAAGTTTTCTAAATGCGAGTTTTGGCTTCGAGAGGTGCAGTTTCTTGGTCATGTTATTTCATCGGAAGGTATTAAAGTAGATCCTTCAAAGATTGAAGCTGTTTCAAAGTGGGAGCAGCCAAAGACTCCTACTGAGATTAAAAGTTTTCTTGGTTTGGCTGGATATTATAGAAGATTCATTCAGGATTTCTCCCGAATAGCCAAGCCTATGACTGAACTAACGAAAAAAGGAGTAAAGTTCGAGTGGACCGATAAGCAGGAAAATGCATTTCAAACGTTGAAGAAGAAGTTGTGTGAAGCTCCTATACTTGCCTTGCCTGAAGGTACCGATGATTTGTTGTGTATAGTGATGCATCTATCACGGGTTTGGGTTGTGTACTGATGCAGAGGGACAAGGTGATCGCCTATGCTTCCCGCCAGTTGAAACCACATGAGAAGAATTACCCTACCCATGATCTTGAATTGGCCACAGTTGTATTTGCATTGAAATTGTGGAGACATTACCTTTATGGTACAAAATGCACTTTGTTTACCGATCATAAAAGTTTGCAGTATGTCTTTAATCAAAAGGAGATGAACGTGAGACAAAGGAGGTGGATGGAATTACTTAAGGATTACGATTGTGAAATCAAATACCATCCGGGAAAAGCCAATGTAGTGGCGGATGCACTAAGTAGGAAGGTGCAAAGTTCTTCTTGTAAGTTGATGAGCATGCAAGTTCAAGCCAAGTCGGGGCTACTTGATCGAATTAAGGAAGCACAAGTGAGGGCATTGATGAAGGATAACATTGACAATGAAAGCATTGGGAAGAAGAAACGTCTTGTGATGGAGACTAATAGCCGTGGGTTCAAAACATACAAGGGTCGAATTTGGGTGCCATTGCTTGGTGGTAATCGAGAATTGATCCTTGAGGAAGCCCATAGAAGTAGATATTCAGTACATCCCGGTGTCACCAAAATGTATGCAGATTTAAAGCCGATCTATTGGTGGCTGGATATTAAAGGAGAAGTAGCTCATTTTGTAGCAAAGTGTTTGACGTGTGCAAGAGTGAAGACGGACCATCAAAAGCCGTATGGTTTGTTGCATCAATTAGAAATTCCCGAGTGGAAATGGGATCATATTACCATGGACTTTGTAACGAAGCTACCTAAAACGCCGAAAGGGAATGATATGATATGGGTAATTGTAGATAGATTGACGAAGAGTGCTCATTTTCTAGCTACCCGACAAGATGTGCCTTTAACGAAGATGGCAAAGATGTATATTGATGAAGTAGTTGCGAAACATGGAGTTCCTTTATCTATTGTTTCGGATCGAGACTCGAGGTTTGTGTCAAATTTTTGGAAGGGTCTCCAACGGGAGTTGGGTAGTAGAATAAATTTGAGTACCGCCTATCATCCCCAAACCGATGGGCAAAGTGAGAGAACCATTCAAACCTTGGAGGATATGTTGAGGACGTGTGTACTCGAATACGGTGGAGCATGGGATGATCATTTAAGGATGATTGAGTTTGCTTACAACAATAGTCACCATGCAAGCATTGGAATGCCACCATTTGAGATGTTATATGGAAGAAGGTGTAGGACCCCAAGTTGTTGGATGGAGCCCGGTGAAAAGCAGTTGACCGGTCCCGAAATTATTGAAATTACCTCTGAAAAGGTTAATGTAGCTAAAGAAGCCTTGCGTGTGGCAAGAGAAAGGCAGAAAACTTATGCAGATAAGAAAAGGAGACCGATTGAGTTTAATGTTGGAGATTTAGTAATGCTGAAAGTATCACCTTGGAAAGGAGTTATTCGATTTGGAAAGAAGGGAAAGTTGAGTCCACGTTTCATTGGACCTTTTAAAGTTGTGAAACGCATTAAAGACGTGGCATATCAGTTGGAATTACCTCCAGAATTGGATGGAATTCACAACACCTTCCATGTATCCTACTTGAGGAAATGTTTAGCTGAGGAGTCAAGTATGATTCCTATTAAAGACGTGAGTATTGACCCAATGAAGAGAATAGTAGACGAACCGGTAGCGATACTTGGAAGAAAGCAAAAGAAGTTACGCCGAAAAGTGATTGACCTCGTGTTGATAAAGTGGAAGCATAACCATGGAGAAAGCTTAACGTGGGAAACTGAAGCAGTAATGAAGGAAAAGTATCCCGAGTTGTACCTTAATGAAGAGATTCCGGGGACGGAATCCTCTTAAGGGGGAGGTAATTGTAACATCCCAAACTTTTCTTTACTAGTTGACTAATGCCGTTAAGTCAATATTGTGTGTGTCGTTAAGTCCATTTTAGATTTAATGTTTATATGTAGCTAATGTGTGTTATGTGTGAGGCTTGTAAGCCTAAATGTTAATGTAGTATAAATGTGTGTAATATGAAGATCAATGTCTATGTAGTGACATTTAATGAAGGATTAATGATGTATATGGTCAATAAAGTAGTTTGTAACCAATAATGAAGGATTAGGAAGCTTAGGGGCTAGTTTTGACATGTGTGCAAAGTTAAAAACGGGTTTAGAGGCTTAGGGTTGTCTTTAGAGAGCCATTATGCAGGTTTTCTTCCTCCTAAACAAGCCCTAGCTGATCCCTTCCCTTCCCCTCAAGTTTCTCGCTAGATCTATTCGTTTTGGAGCCAAATCGATCGTGCATTGCTTAGATCTTGGATCTTTATCACCTAATACAGGTAATATAGGTGTTCCTCTTTTGAGATATGATTGTTTGAGTCTTACATTAGTCTTAATCCAGGCCATAAGGGTTTGGGTTGGGTTATTTGATTAAACGTTCACCGATTTCATGTTATTCGGGTGATTAAATGATTGATTTATGAAGTAAAGGATTAAAGGATTTATAGGCTGAAAATAGATGATGAAAGTGCAATTAAATGGGTTAATTTTAAGTCCCCAGGTTGGATTTGGGGTATGGGTTCGTATGGAATTCGTTTGATCAAAGAATAAAGTTGGGATTTCTGGTCGACACTCCAAGTGCGACGCACCTGGAGGGTGGTGCGACGCACCACAGCCCAGTTTGGGTTTTGGAGGACCCCGATATGCGACGCACCAAGGTCTGGTGTGGCGCACCTGGTCTTAATCTAAATTCCCTGGAGGATTAGTGCGACGCACCAAGGGCTGGTGCGGCGCACCTATTGTTGATAAGATTTTTCTGTTGGTTTTGTGCGACGCACCAAAGGGTAGGTGCGGCGCACTCGTAGTTAATTTGAATTCTCTGGAGGTTTGGTGCGACGCACCACTTGGAAGGTGCGGCGCACCACCTGCCCAGATTTACAAAAAGTGTCGTTTAGCTTATCTTTCGATCTTATACTTGTTCTAGGTTATTGGAGACACCTAGTCATCGTTGTATTGTGCTTGTAGCTTGTTGTTAAGCTGTATCAAGGTAAGATACACTACTTTGTCACGCTGAGGGTTCAACAAGCAAAGGTTTCATACTTATAACTTCCTTAACGGTAACTTATGATATATGTGGGTATCTCGGGTTACACGGGAGGTATTATGGGATATGTAGTTGACCATGAGACCTGAAATGCAGACCTTAATGTAGTGAAATGAAGTATTGTTCAATGTAGGGTATTGTTATGCAGTTTATGTAGATTTATGAAGTGTCTTATTATGTGTGAAATGTAGAAATGAAGTTGTTGTGTGACATATGCATACTACATGGCTTGTACACCTAGCTCACTAGACTTGGTAGGTTGCCATGTCACTTGCACGTTTAAGGGCCCAAACAAAATGAAGGTAATGTGTGATTATGTTTAGGTTATGTGTGTTTCCTAAACTATTATGTGTGGGATCGAGCTCGTAAATATAATGCAGGGAAAGTGTTAAGCTTAACCCGTACAAGTCTTAGCCGGACGAGTACGTTGACGTAGTTGTTGCTTGGGTGGCTCCTTGCAACATGGTCTTTATAATGCAGGGCGAGTAATACGAGGGGTTTGACCAACCTCCACATACGGATTACTCTTGGATTGGCTTGCCATTCCTTAACGACGTACGATGATTAGTCTTTTGGTTGATCATCTAGTCGGGTGTGATGCAGGGCACACTTATATGCAGATAACGAAGATACGTGTGACAATGTGGGAACTAATGCAGGATAGGCACATTTAGGATGACTATCCTATTGATATGAAGTTGATATGCAGTTATGTGTGTTGTGTGTTGTGCCTAATGAGTTTGTCTATTAATGAAGAAATGTTTTAATTGGACAAATGCTTTTAAATTAAGTGTGATCTTACTTAGCTATTCTTATAGCTAACACTTGTTTCTTTAATGTGGTTGATCCCTCAGGTTTAGCTTGATGGACTAGTGACGCAGGACTTATGAGCTTGGGTAGATGCAATGATGGAGCCTTAGCTACCCATAGTTGCTTATTATGGAGACTTTTGAATACATTTCATTTTGATGTCGAATTTATGTAATAATGTGTGAACGGTTGTTTAATGTTGGGCAACCGTTGGGTTTTCATTTGAACTAATGTTTGATATGGCATGTAACACCAACTAAACGCAGAAACCGAAATGTTTTTATCGGTTTTGACTTTTACGGTCTTTACTTCCGCAATTTAACACCGTTAGGTGAAAGATTTTTGAAAACCCATATTTTTAAACGTCGGGTGTTACACAAACTAGCCATCAGATTATTTGGGTTTAATTTGATGAGCGTAGTATTGCCAGGAGCACCAAGTGCCTGTCTGACACCTGATGGGGGAACATATGGGACCCAAGGAGATTTATATCTCTTGATCTGGATGATTTAGGTGCCATTGAAAGTGAAATTGAGAATTTTGGAATTAGGGTTCTTGATTTATTGAGCAGAGAGAGAAAAGAAGCAATTTTGATGATGATTGGGAAGTAAATGAAGGAATGTGAAAGGAAGTAAATGATAACCAGAGTAAATGTGGGGTTATTTATAAGGTTATAAATCCCAATATAAATAAGAAAATATTATTTTAATCCCCAAATTTTCTAAAACAAAAGATATTTTGATTTATGAAAAATTTGAATTTCAAAAATATTTAATACCATCAAGTCAGCATTAAATGCTACGACGGCTGGTATTCCCACGCGCCCACTACCCTTTTACAATCCCCATAAACAGTTCATCTTTTTACAAAAAAGTCTTTCACACGTCATATGACGGTTGCAAGTGGGAAAATACACTTGAGTACCATCACGTGTCACAAAAATTGACCAAGTATTTTTCCAATGTTATGAAATCTGGTTGACCACCAGTTTTAAGACAAGACTGAACATGTACACTGGAGGATTAATCCAGTGCCAGTTTCCAACTGGAGAGTTCTCCAGTTGCCATTTTCAAACAAAAAGAATTTTAGTAAGAAAATTATTTTGAGTCTTTCCCCCTAAAATGATGATCCAGAAATCGATTAGTGCCAGGATAGTATCACAAAGGCATTCGATAGCCTGGCAAGCTCCTCAACTGGAGAACTTAATCAGTGTCACTGACGCGTTCATAACAAAATCTCCAGTTTTAAGGATTTAACATTCCCAATTCCCTGATGAGATGTTTAAAAGTTTTCTCATCAAGAGGTTTTGTAAAAACATCAGCGAAATGTTTGTCAGTGGGGATGAAATGAATTTCAATGTCTCCTTTCATAACATGATCACGAATAAAATGATACCTGATGTCAATATGCTTTGTCTTTGAGTGCATCACTGGGTTGTGAGATATAGCAATTGCACTGGTGTTGTCACAAAGATTGGGGTCCTTGTATACTTCTGACCATAATCTAGTAACTGGTTCTTGATCCAGAGAATCTGGGCACAACAACTGGCCGCAGGAATGTACTCTGCCTCAGCAGTGGACATATAGACTGACGTCTGCTTCTTACTGGTCCAACTTACCAGTTTTCCTCCAAGGAAATGACAACCTCCAGTTGTTGACTTTCTATCTATCTTACAACCTGCATGATCTGAATCAGAATAACCCATTAGATCTAACCCAGAGCCTTTGGGATACTAAAGAACAAGGCTAGGACACCCTTTCAGGTATCTGAAGATGTGCTTGACAGCATGCAAATGTGATTCTTTTGGGTTAGCCTGAAATCTGGCACATAGACATGTTGCAAATATTATATCTGGTCGACTGGCAGTTAAATACATCAGTGAACCAACCATTCCACGATATTCAGTGGTATTCACTGGTTTGCCAGTTGGGTCAGAGTCCAAATTTAAAGGTGCTGCAATATGTGTGTTTTTTGATGGGATTGAATCATATTTGTATTTTCTTAACAAATCTTTGACATATTTTTCTTGGTTTATAGAAATTCCATTTTCAGTTTGCTTAATCTGAAGACCCAAGAAAAATGTTAATTCACCCATTAAACTCATTTCATACTCAGATGAAATGATTTTAGAAAACTTTTTACACATTGCATCATCAGTTGAACCAAATATAATAACATCAACATAAATTTGTACCAATAAGATATTACCTTTTTCTTTCAAGATAAATAAGATATTATCTATTGCACCTCTTTGAAAGTCATTTTTGAGAAAATGTTTAGTTAAAGTGTCATACCAGGTGTTTTGGTCAAAAATTACCTAAGATAATCTACGTCGAAGATTTAGATTAATAATGTAACCAAACTTTCGTTCGTGAGGTCAAGGGCTTGTAAAATATGTTTGAGATTCAAAGATGCGTTTATTAAAAGGTTTTTAAAGAACGATTATGTCGACTAAACAAGCGATAAAGGTGTAAAACAATGATAATCAGAATAATAAGTATCGAAATAAATAAAATTACGATAAATAACACTAATCAAAGTAAATAATGCGTTAAAGGTAAAGAGTAAAGAACAAGAACATCGAGATTTGTTATCGAGGAAAAGCCCTTAATCCTTTGAGGATTGCCGGCATAAAAACCCCGGGAGGAAGCAATCGTCCCTGCCTTTGTTCTCTTATTAATGATTGTTAAATGATTACAAATGATGGAATTCGGTTGATCGATATATCTAAGTGTAAAATAAATGAGAGTAATGTGTGTGAATACAAGTGTGTAATGAGTAGTAGATAAGTGATAGATAAGATGCCTATGATCGATCAGCCTCATTCTTTATATAGACCTAAGATCTAACTAACTAATGCGAGATTGTAGGGATCTTCCAGGTCTTCAGTAGTCGAACGTTAATGCGTATCTTGACCAGTCAAGTGAACGTTGTAGTTCTTCTCCTCGTGCTGAATTCAGCTTGAAGTCCGATTATCTTGGCAGACTAAGTCTTCTTTGCGTGTTGAAGATTAATCCCACGTGTGAAATCCTTTTTCTACTGTTGGAGATATTTTCCTTAGCTTTATTCTGAAATCTGCATACTTATCTCACATGGAAATGATAATAATATTTGAAACATAACGTTAGCAAAGTATTAACAAGTAATCAGAATATTCTCCTACGTCAAGATCCTGGGCTGTCAAGATCTTGGAGCTTCAGGATATTGACACCTGAAATTTCACCCATAACAATTGTCCCCAAAGTTATTTTAATAAAATCTATTTTGTTGAAATAACTTTGAATCTTCTAGAGAAAACTTTGACCGGAGTCAATTAGTAAATTTCGAAACCATCTTAAAGATAAGATGCGTGTAAGTAGGATAACCAAGAGTCTTGATTTGATAGGTATCTACTTTCACGGTTCATTTTCTATCGTTTCACCCCTCTATATAAGGCTACATTTTTTATCTTTGAAAGTCACAAATATTTTTCATGCTTAAAAAGGTACTCATAATATTTTCAGTTTCCATAAACTCCCATAATATCACAATGTCCGAAGTTACAAGTGGCGAATCTCATCTTCAGATTCAAGATCCTCCAAGAGTCGATTGGGGGGTCAATAAATCAGAGAAAAGACTCCTTCATGTAAGATAAACATTCTAAGTTTTGTTTATTTATTTTTTTATAAAAACTGATTTTCATCTCTTTCTACAGTGCTTCTCCCAAATGCGATACGCACATATGGAAGTCGCAAGGATTAAGGACGAGGAACTGAAAAGCCAGAATCAATACATTCAATGGCTTCTAGAGTCAAGGAAAGCCCAGGCGTCAAGAATAAAGGAGTTAGAAACAGAGTTGGTTAAAACCAAAGAAGAACTTCAAATGGCAAAAGTGGATTTGATCTACTTAAGGGTCGCCAAAAAGTTGAAGCCTAGTATCTCTGACTAAGAAGTTTTTTGTGGGCGATGAAGGATATAATGCAAAGGCCAGAGCCCACATTTTTAGACTCTTTTGTTAGTAAAGACTTGAATCGGTAGGGGATGTGTTTTGTAGAATAACAATGTATTTAGGAGGGGCGAGATTGATCTGGAATGATCAATCATGGTTGTAAAACTGCTTCTGAGTAGTTTTTTGTAAATATCTTTTTGAATGAATGAAATCTGTTCTTTGATCCATTTCATTTTCAAACTCGAAAACCAAGAATGTTTGTAAGGGTAAAAACGGAAAATAATTAATCAATTATGTGACGTCATATGTCAGTTAATAATTATTCTTGACTTATTTGACTATATCAACAGTAAGTAATCACATCAACGCAGTAATTAAGGAGTAAGATACATGCACCTTTTTTTCGTAATTAATATCCACTTGTAGGCTATGATCTTTGGCTTGCAGTATCTTTAATTATTATGAGCCTCCATTATTTATTCCTGCATTGAAATAATATATATGGGACTGTATTGAATTTTTGGAAGGGATTAAAATTAAGAAGGGAATTCTTAATTTTAAGATTCTCGTAGGGACATTGGTTTTCAAGATATAGAGGGTGTCTCAATATCTTGAACTTGCTTGGGAGGCGTGGTTAGCCTTTTTCGTATGTTTTGTACAATGAGTGGCGTGATTAGCCAATTTGGGAGATCGATGGTAACATCGATAACCAACAGAATTAATTTTGACGACCTTGGAATTTAACCCTTCAACCGTGAAATTAATTATCGTGCGACACGGGCGAATTTAAGAGGAGGTGAAAACCTCCAACCATAAGTTGGCGTGAAAGCCAAAAGGTAAAGACCTTGTTCCACGTTGTAATGCATGTGTTTAATGATATTGATTATCCTTGAAGATCTATAAAGCACAAATCTTAGAAACTGACGTTAGCCATTTGGCTAACGCCACTCCGACGCTCAAGTCAGTATCATTGTTTTGAAAATAAAATAAAATAAAAGGTAAACAAGATAAAAAATAAAATTCAAGAGTAAGAAATCATACCTGATTTTGTCAAAAGACAAAATTAATCATACATGGTAGGTTTTGAGATGAATAGTATTCCAAGCTCTTGGAACTAGATTACCTTGTAAATCTTGAAGCCAATAAGATCCTTTTCCAGCCTCTGCCTCAATTAAATAAGGACCTTTCCATTTTGGATTCAATTTGCCATCTGGCTTGGCTAAAGCCTTCTTGAGAACCAAATCACCAACTTGAAATCGTCTTAATCTTAAATTCTTATTATAAGACTTGGCAATTCGTTGTTGATAAGCTGCTATTCTTATCTTGGTCCTTTCTCGTAATTCAGTTACAGCCTCCAAATCTTCAAGTAACAACTCTTTATTTTTCTCATAAGTTAAGAAACTAATTCTAGCAGTAGGTAGAACTGCCTCAGCTCCAAAGACAAGTGAGAATGGCGTTTGTCCAGTGGCACTCTTTGAAGTTGTTCGATCAGCCCATAAGACAAATGGCAATTCTTCATCCCATTTTCCTTTAGCTTGTCCCAGTCTTTTCTTCAAATTATTCATTATGATTTTGTTACTTGATTCTGCTTGACCATTAGCTTGTGGATGGACAGGAGTAGAGGTAATCATCTTGATACCCCATCTTTCATAAAAATTTGTAGTTTTCTTCCCTATGAATTGTGATCCATTATCACAAATTATCTCTGCTGGAACTCCAAATCTTGTCAATATATTTCTTTTTATGAAGGATATGACATGTGATTCATGGATCTTGGCGTATGCTTCAGCTTCAATCCATTTTGAGAAATAATCTGTCATAGCCAAAAAAATATTTTTTCCCAGCTGAAGATTCTGTCATTGGTCCAACAATATCCATTCCCCATTTCATAAATGGCCATGGAGACAGAACTGGATACATGGGTTCTGCTGGTTGATGATAAATGTTGCTATGTCGCTGACAAGCATCACATTTCTTTGCATATTCTTCAGCATCTTGTTTCATAGTTGGCCAATAATAACCTGTTCTCAAGATCTTTGAATATAAAGATCTTCCAGCTGTGTGATTTCCACATTCTCCTTCGTGTATATCCTTAAGAACCTCATTGGTCTCAGGAAATTCTAAGCACCTAAGATATGGTCCTGCAAGAGATTTTCTATACAAAATACCATTTATCATAGAATAATGTGCTGTTTTCATACGGAAATTCCTTGGGTTTTCATCTTTAGGGATTGTCCCAGTATTCAAATATTCTATTATTGGTGTAGTCCAGGATTTTTGATTATCCCCAAAATTTTCAGTTTCTGTATCTTGAACAGCCAATATATTAGTTGACTCTTTTTCTATAGCAGGATGTAACACATGAATTATAGGAATCCTAGTTTCTGGTGACATCTTAAGTGTTGACCCTAGATTTGCTAAAGCATCAGCCTCAGTGTTTTCTTCTCTAGGAACTTGTTCGATATCAAATAAATCAAAATTCTCAGCTAATTTTTTCACTATTTCCAAATATTGCATCAGTTTTTCACCTTTTGCAGCATATGTTCCATTGAAATGATTGGCTATAAGTAATGAATCTACATATACCTTAAGGTTCCTAATGTTCATGTCCCTAGCTAATTGCATACCAGAAATTAAAGCTTCGTACTCTGCTTCATTATTAGTGGCTATGAAATGACAATTCACTGCTTGGGGTATAATATCCCCCTGTGGCGATTTTAGTATGATACCTAATCCTATTCCTTTAACATTAGCTGCACCATCAGTGTATAAAATCCATTTTTCAGTAGCTTCTTCTAACATTTTTACTTCTAAGTCTACTTCTGGTTGCAAGTCAGTACTAAAATCAGCCACAAAATCCGCTAAAGCTTGAGATTTTATAGCAGTCCTAGGTTCATAAATTAAATTAAAAGCACTTAATTTCATAGACCATTTAGCCATTCTACCAGATATTTCAGGTTTTCTTAATACGCATTTTATAGGGTAATTAGTCTTAATATGTATAGCATGCGTTTCGAAATAATGCCTAAGCTTAGTAGATGCCATAATTAATGCAAGTATAAGTTTTTCAAGATGAGAGTACCTGGTTTCAGCATCAATTAAACTTTTACTTACATAGTATACAGGATGTTGTTGACCTTCTTCTTCTTTTACCAAGACAGCGCTGACTGCGTTTGAAGATACTACCAAGTATAGATATAGAGGCTCACCATCTTCAGGTTTTACCAACAGTGGTGGAGTAGATAGATATTTCTTTAATTCTTGGAAAGCTTCTTCTTGTTTTTCTCCCCATTCGAATCTTTTATTTTTCTTCAAGATGTCATAAAATTCTTTGCATCTATCAGAGGATCTTGATATGAATCTGTTCAAAGCTGCCAATCTCCCAGTTAATCTTTGAACATCTTTAGCATTCGATGGAGACTTCAAGTTCAAGATAGCCTTGATCTGTTCTGGGCTTGCTTCTATTCCTCTTTTAGTGACCATATATCCTAAATATTTTCCAGCTCCTACTCCAAAATTACATTTTGCATGGTTCAGCTTCATGTTATACTTGTCCAGGATATTGAAGGCCACTTCAAGATCTTTTAAGTGATCTTCAGCTCTCTTTGATTTTACCACCATGTCATCTATATATACTTCCATCGTATCCCCAGTTGGTCTTTGAACATCATGTTGACTAGCCTTTGATATGTCGCACCTGCATTTTTAAGACCAAAAGGCATAACAATATAACAATAAATACCTGTCGGGGTCATGAAAGCGGTGGCTTCTTGATCTTCAGGTTCCATCTGAATTTGCTGAAATCCAGAAGAAGCGTCCATAAACGTGAGCATCTCATGTCCAGAAGTTGCATCTACCATTGCATCAATATGTGGCAGTGGAAATGGATCTTTTGGGCAGGCCTTGTTGAGATCAGTGAAGTCTACACAAACCCTCCACTTTCCATTTTTCTTTTATACTACCACCACGTTTGCTAGCCATTCAGGAAATTTTACTTCCCTAATCATTTTTGCTTTTAATAATCTCTCCACATCTTCTTGGATAATTGCGTTCCTTTCTGGAGCAAATTTTCTTCTTTTTTGCTGAATTGGCTTGAAACTTTTATCAATTCCAAGCTTGTGTGTAATCACATCTTTGGATATTCTAGTCATATCTTCCTGCTTCCAAGCAAAAGTCTTCATTCTGACCTTCAAAAAATCAGTGAGTTTGACCTCTAAATCTTTCGAGATCTTGGCACCTAATAAAACTTTTACGTTAGGATCTTCAGGGTCCAAAATAACTTCTTTAACATCTTGCTCCTCTGGCCCATTGACATCGAAGATCCTCTTCTGTAATTGCTATTGTGAAGTTGACTTTGCTGCCGACTTCATGGTGGATGTATAACATTCCTTAGCTTCTTGTTGATCTCCTTTAACAGTGATCACTCCCCAAGGTGTTGGCATTTTAACACATTGGTGATATGTTGATGGTACTGCCTTCATTTCATGATTCCAAGGCCTTCCCAAAATTATGTTGCAGCCTGGAAGAGTGTCGACTACACAAAATTTTTGCATGGAATTAACCCCTCCAACATATACTGGTAGCTTAATTTCACACACAGTATATTTGGACTCGCCACTGAACCCGATTAGTGGTGACGCCTTGCCAATAATATTATCTTCAGAAATGCCCATTCTTCTCAGAGTCTCCAGCTTGATTATATTCACCGAACTTCCATTATCTATTAAAATCCTGCGAACATAATGGTTAGCAATAAATAAAGTGACAACCAAACCGTCATGATGAGGCTCCATTATGTCATCAAAGTCATCGTCTTCAAAAGAAACAATATCTGAATCCGAAATTGAAGCCCTCTTCACGCCTTTTTCTCCTTTATCTGCCTTGCTTTGTTTTGCAAATCTCTTGGCTGCTGAATATGTTATCCCACATACTTCTGATCCACCAGAAATAGTGTTGATCACTCTAGCATTTGGAGGCGGAGAATCTGCTTTTTGAGTCGAATTGGGCCTTGCAAATTCTACACCTTCACCATCCTTAGCCTTCTTCCTTCCAAGGAGTTCTTTAAGATAACCCTTGGCCAGAAGAATGGAAATCTCCCTTCTTAACATTTTGCAATCTTAAGTAAGATGGCCAAAGTCTTCATGATAAGCAAACCATTGACTGGTATCTTTCTTTTTGTAATAAGAATCATTCTTCTTTTGTGGCAACCTCACTTTGTCTCCAAGATCTCTAAGTGCCATTATAATGCCAGGTGTTGATACTGAGAAGCAGTATGTTGAAAGGGCAGGATATTCGACCCCATCATCTTCTTCGACTGCACTCACTTGATTGTCAACATGTCTTGTGTAGGGCTTATTTCTTGGCTTAAATACTGGAGTTTCTGCTTTTCTATTTGGGCGATCATATGATAAAGCTTCCAGTTTTGAAGATGTCAGCTCATTTTCTTCAAGCCTTATAAATCTTGCAGCCCTTGCTTTGGCTTTATTGATATTTCTGCATGGTGTCATTATAAGATCTTCTTGGAATTTAGATCCTTTATGGAGACTGATGTGACCAATTTATATAGATCGCCCACATCATTATTGGCCTTTTTCGTATGTTTTGAGTCAATTTTGTATGCATTTGGCGCGTTTATGGTGTTTGTTAGTGCTTTCAGGTTCTTAGCAGGTTGTGCGTCCATTTGGTACATTTTCTGACGATTTTAGGCCAAGATGTTGATCCGAGTGTTCGAGAGATGTTGATAAAGAAGAACAAAGATTTCAGCAAGATTTGAATGCGCCGCAGTAGGAGGAATGCTGCCCCACTGCGCCGCAGCCATTGATGAAGAAGACACATTATTTCCAGGGACTTTTCATTGCGCCGCAGTGGGAGGGATGCTGCCCCACTGCGCCGCAGTCGCAATTGGATCAAGAATAAAATATTTCCAGTGGATTACCACTGCGCCGCAGTCGCAATTGGATCAAGAATAAAATATTTCCAGTGGATTACCACTGCGCCGCAGTGGGAGCGCACCATGCTCACTGCGCCGCAGTGAGTGCTCGGGGAAATCAGGGTTACAGCCTCTTTGCATCAGATTTTTGGGAGGTATAAAAAGAAAAAAAACCCTATTTTCCCAATCATAAAATTTTCTTTCTAGGAGCTGTTCTACCGCGAATTCTTCAAAGGATCATCTCAGATTTCATCATTGGATTCATTGAAGATTCAAGAACACCTATCTAGATCGTATCTAATTTTCTGTCTTGTAATTTACATTCAACAATCATTGGTACAATATGTTCTCTTTCTATTTCGTTTGTTATTTTCAATTTAGCATGAGTGGCTAGATTTCCAATCATCCACTTTGATGAAACTTGACGAATGATATGATTGCAATATTTTAATTCAAGAGTTGATTAAATTATCGTTATGTCGTGATCTTTATCAATTAATTCCTTGTGATTTATTCTTTTGATGTTGATGGTGTATGTGTTCATCGTTAGTGGTACTAGGTGAATATGTTTATCGTTGCAATTCGATTGTCTATGGTCGTTTGTCACCGGTTCATGGTATGACGGTGAATGTCAAATCTATAATAGGAATTAATCGGTAAACGTTTAGAAACGGTTGGTGGTACCACGTTTTCATTCACATAGGCATAATTGGTAATTGGATAATCAAGCAAACTAATTGTTGGGGAGATTTTCTAGGCATTGGTGGTACCGGCTTTGGCTATT
>CM067175.1:49637025-49719833 GCA_034093135.1 Erigeron breviscapus | reverse complement strand
TATAGACTCCAAAAGGTTCATGAGACAATTCATGTCACATTTGACGAATCAAATGATGCAATCAACAAAAGACCAAGCCTTGATATCTCTCCAGTCGTTCCATTGAATTTTGGCGAAACTGACCAAGTTCATCAGTCAGTTGTTTCACCAGAAAATGCTTCCCATTACACTCAACTGGAACCAGTAAAGACAAAGAAAACCACCAGTGACACTTCATTTTATCTCTCCATCAGTTTCAACTTACCACAGAAACTGGTGATTGGATCAGATGTTCGTGCCACTCCAATATCAACACCAGTTCAAACTCCAACTTCTCCAGTTCTTCAAGAAATGCCTTTAAATGAAGAATTTCATGATGCCAATCGTGACCTCATTGACTCTGATGAGGATATTGAAGTAGTTTGGGCTGATCCTCCTCCAAAAGCTGCTGCAACTGAAGAAGATCGCCAGGTGACTTGCACTGATATTGTTGTGCACCAGCCTAGTCAATACACTAAATGAACTCGAGCACATCCAATTGATCAGATTGTTGGAGATCCAAGTAGTGGGGTTCAGACTAGAAGAGCCACAAGTGAGCAATGCTTGAATGTCACCTTCTTATCACTGATTGAACCGAAGAAGATTGACGAGGCTATGACTGACCCAAGCTGGGTGGAAGCTATGCAAGAAGAGCTCATCCAGTTTGAAAGGAACAATGTATGGGAACTTGTTCCTTGTCCACCAGGGTTGAAGAAAGAACCCATTGGTACAAGATGGGTCTACCGAAACAAGATGGATGAATATGGCAATGTTGTTAGAAACAAAGCCAGATTAGTTGCCAAGGGTTATTGTCAAGCACAGGGCGTTGACTTTGATGAAACTTTTGCTCCAGTTGCAAAACTTGAAGCCATTAGAATATTCTTGGCTTATGCAGCCCATCTGCAGTTCAAAGTCTTCCAGATGGATGTCAAAAGTGCGTTCCTTAATGGAACATTGGAAGAAGAAGTGTATGTTAAACAGACTCCAGGCTTCATTAATGAGAAGCATCCTCACTGGGTATATAGACTGAACAAAGCTTTGTATGGTCTTAGACAAGCCCCAAGAGCCTGGTATGATACTTTAACTAAACATCTTCTCAAAAATGGCTTTCAAAGAGGTACAATAGATAATACCTTATTTATCTTGAAAGAAAAAGGTAATATCTTATTGGTACAAATTTATGTTGATGACATTATATTTGGTTCAACTGATGATGCAATGTGTAAAAAGTTTTCTAAAATCATGTCATCTGAGTATGAAATGAGTTTAATGGGAGAATTAACATTTTTCTTGGGTCTTCAGATTAAGCAAACTGAAAATGGAATTTTTATAAACCAAGAAAAATATGTCAGAGATTTGTTAAGAAAATACAAATATGATTCAATCCCATCGAAAAACACACCTATTGAAGCACCTTTAAATTTGGACTCTGACCCAACTGGCAAACCAGTGAACACCACTGAATATCGTGGTATGGTTGGTTCACTAATGTATTTAACTGCCATTCGACCAGATATAATGTTTGCAACATGTCTATGTGCCAGATTTCAGGCTAACCCAAAAGAATCACATTTGCATGCTGTTAAGCGCATCTTCAGATACCTGAAAGGGTGTCCTAGCCTTAGTCTTTGGTATCCCAAAGGCTCAGGGTTAGATCTAATGGGTTATTCAGATTCAGATCATGCAGGTTGTAAGATAGATAGAAAATCAATAACTGGTGGTTGTCATTTCCTTGGAGGAAAACTGGTAAGTTGGACCAGCAAGAAGCAAACGTCAGTCTCTATGTCCACTGCTGAGGCATAGTACATTTCTGCAGCCAGTTGTTGTGCCCAGATTCTCTGGATCAAGAACCAGTTACTAGATTATGGTAGAAGTATATAAGGACCCCAATCTTTTGTGACAACACCAGTGCAATTGCTATATCTCACAACCCAGTGATGCACTCTAAGACAAAGCATATTGACATCAGGTATCATTTTATTCGTGATCATGTTATGAAAGGAGACATTGAAATTCATTTCATCCCCACCGACAAACAGCTCGCTGATGTTTTTACAAAACCTCTTGATGAGAAAACTTTTAAACATCTCATCAGCGAACTGGGAATGTTAAATCCTTAAAACTGGAGACTTTATTATGAACGCGTCAGTGACACTGATGAAGTTCTCTAGTTAAGGAGGCCCAGATAATCTTTGCTCGCCAGGCTATCGAACGCCTTTGTGATACTATCCTGGCACTTATTGATTTTTGGATCATCATTCTAGGGGGAAAGACTCAAAATATTTTTCTAACCAAAATTCTTAAGTTTGAAAAATTGCAACTGGAGAACTCTCCAGTTGGAAACTGGCACTGGATTAATCCTCCAGTGTACATGTTCAGTCTTGTCTTAAAACTGGTGGTCAACCAGATTTCATAACATTGGAAAAATACTTGGTCAATTTTTGTGACACGTGATGGTACTCAAGTGTATTTTCCCACTTGCAACCGTCGTATGACGTGTGAAAGACTTTTTTGTAAAAAGATGAACTGTTTATGGGGATTGTAAATGGTTAGTGGGCGCGTGGGAATACCAGCCGTCGTAGCATTTAATGCTGACTTGATGGTATTAAATATTTTTGAAATTCAAATTTTTCATAAATCAAAATATCTTTTGTTTTAGAAAATTTGGGGATTAAAATAATATTTTCTTATTTATATTGGGATTTTTGTACACTTATAAATACCCCCACATTTACTCCGGTTACCATTTACTTCCTTTCACATTCCTTCATTTACTTCCCAATCATCATCAAAATTGCTTCTTTTCTCTCTCTGCTCAATAAATCAAGAACCCTAATTCCAAAATTCTCAATTTCACTTTCAATGTCACCTAAATCATCCAGATCAAGAGATATAAATCTCCTCACTGTCCCATATGTTCCCCCACCAGGTGTCCGTCAGGCACCTGGTGCTCCTGGCAATACTACGCTCATCAAATTAAACCCAAATAATCTGGTGGCTAGTTTGCAAGGGGTTCAGACTGCTGATACTCTCATTGGACGAATCCAACACTTTCTTCGTGATTCTCCAATCAGAGAGTCTATCTTTCTTAACCCACGTAAGTTATATCATGATTACTTGTGTGAGTTTTGGTACACTGCACAACTCTTAGACGACTGTTCATCCATCTCCTTCACTCTTAAAAATGGAACAGTCGCGTGTACTATAACGGCAGAAACGTTGAGGAATGCTTTACACCTCAACTACTGGAGACAAGGAGAATCTCCAGTTGTCATATCCCCCAACCAAAATTTCAGACAAGTTCTCCTTGATATGGGACACAAGGATTTCTTGGAAAATGGGGTGTTGAAGACAAAAGGACCCATGACCATGAAAGTTCTCTCTCCATCTTGGAAGTATTTCTTCATCCATCTGGTGGAGAGCATGGGTGGGAGTTCTGGTGGATTAGACCAGATAAACTCCACATAAGCAAAATTGGCCTACTGCTTGTGGTATGGACTCAAAGTGGATTTTGCCGATATCCTGTTCAGGGGCCTTGTTCAAAAGCTGAAGGGCACCAGGGGACTGTGCATCCCCTTCTCCAGGTATTTATCCCTCTGTTTCCTTGAAATTCTGGGGAGTGTTGAATATCATAACACTCTATCATTGTACACTGCCCCAAAAATGTTGAGGAATCTTGACTCCCTAGCATCAACATCTGGGAGGTTGAGATTCCTCAATGAATGTTGCTGGCATTCCGTAAAACTGATGCACCAGTCCAAGGTGAGTCAGAAAGACAACTGGGAGGGCCTCACAACAATGAGGGACCCACCGGTTCGTCTGCTGGAATTGTGACAGTTGTCGAACCTGGGCAACAGTCTAACCCCTCCAGCTCCAGCGTGTCAGTCCCTACAACTGTCACTGGAGACCTCCCAACAGGTCTCCAGGGTGCTCCAAAGGCAAGAAGAACACATCGCCCTAGGAATCAGTCAGCCACTGCCACTGACAGTAGAAACCTATCCAGCCCTCCAGTTTCCTCCCAACAGGAAGCTGGAGATAGTCAAAGGGATGAACCGCAAACAACCACCCTCGAAACTTCTGTAGGAGAAAGTGGTGAAGATAATACTGGGCTAACCCAACCCAGAGTAGAGTCCATGTCTGCACAATTTGAGTCTGGCCAAATTTCTGACACTGCTATTGCACGAACTGACGACGTCTCTGGCCAGTTACAGCTGGAGACTGAGGTTCCAAACTCTACGGCCAGTGATGTTATAATTGTGGATAGAGCAATTGTAACTGAGGCAACCCCTGTGACCTCTGTCCCTGGTGAAGTTACCCTGGTAACTGAACCTTCAACAGATGAAACCTTCCAGGAAACTGGAGAAGGTCATCTGGAGACTGACCAATCTGGTCAGCCATCTCTATCATTCATGAATCTGGTCATGGATGTTGATGAGTTCCAGCTAGAATCTTCGGATTCTGAAGGAACTACTTCTGATCAAGAGATAGTTGATGCTTCTGTACAAGATCAACTCCCTTCATCTCTTGATCCGCCCCCAGAACAAACAACAGTTTCATCTCCAGATATGCTTACTAGAACTCCACAACCACAACAACGATCACTTTTATCTTAGCTCTTTGTCCCTAGAAATAGGGACTTGCCACCACCACCGCCGCCGTTGGTCACACCTGAGCATTCTCAGCATGACCAACACATTGATCTCTCTCATCGTCCTTCTACTTTCCCCATTTCTGGTTCTATTTCTCTTGCCCCTAGTCAGTCAACTAGTGAGGTTTCACTTAATGTGCCTCCTCCAGTTGCTCCAGTGGTGCCTGTTACTGGTCCAGTGACAACTTCCCCTCCGTCACTGGACACTCAATTTGTCTCCTTCTCAGCCGACATCCAAAACCTGATCAAACGGGTGGAGGGTGTTCAAAAGACAATTGAGCAAAACTCCAAGTCCCTCTCCAGATACAACAAGGATACACTTACAAATTCTAAAGTTGTTGATCTGGGGATTAATAAATTTGCTGCAAATGAGGACTTGGTGTTTCAGAAGTTGAATGAGTTAGTCACTGGCTGTAACAATCTGGCCACTTCTTTAAAGGAAGCCTTTGACTTAACTCAAACCAAGATCACCACGTCTATTTCCAACCTGTTGGGTACCACTGTCAGATATTCAGCGGTTGAGTTGAAGGAAATAGAAAAGTAGGTCAAGGAACTGGTTGACAGACCTGCATTAAACGTGACTGAACTTGGGCAGCAGTTGGCCACTTCAGTTGGTCAGATGATTAAAGATACCTTGGTAGAGAGGGAAGAAGCGTTAGTTCAAAGG
This sequence comes from Erigeron breviscapus, assembly GCA_034093135.1. NCBI lineage: Eukaryota > Viridiplantae > Streptophyta > Magnoliopsida > Asterales > Asteraceae > Erigeron > Erigeron breviscapus. Next base: position 49,714,500 of record CM067175.1, on the reverse strand, counting down.
GTGATGTCTAAGATCACCAAGATTACCCCTTCACCAGTTGACCTGGACCCAATCACTACCCAGGTTGATTTGTTGAAGGGTAGTCTAGATAATCTGGCTGCCAAGGTGTCTGAACATTCAACTGCCATAGATAAACTGGCAACTGAAGTTGGCAAGGAAAAAGAGAAGGAAGTTGTGCAAGAAAGAGAACCTGTTGCAACTGGGCTTTCTGCAGATGATCGTTTACTTTTGAATGCCATCAAAACTGGTCAGGAACAAACATCTGCAAATGTTCTTATTCAGTCTAAAGAAGTAAATCATTTGTGGAGGACAGTTCGCATCATTTGTGGGGCGTTCAAGGAATGCAAGGACTTACAGTCGTGGCAGCCTCTAGATCGCTTGCCTTCTAGTCAGTTGGACTTTGATGTTGTTCGTCAAGGACTAGAAGCTGCCAAGGGGGAAAGGGACGTCCTTGCACTTGCACCAAGATTGCCAGGTGCAGGAACAAGAAATCTGGTGGAAAGGCAGGTTGTTATTGTTGGTTCTGGTACTGATGCCAGTCAACAGATTGAAGAGTTTGAAGATATTGGTGATAGGGGTAATATTGATAAAGGCAAAATGATTGCAACTGATGAATCTGCCCAGCCGGCCACTGATACACCCTTGTTGGAAACTGGTAATGCTGATGTGCTTCCTCCAGTGTCAGATAGTGATAGCAAAAGACTGGCAAGAATTGGTGATGGCATAAAAGAAAGAAAGAAACAAAAACAAGCAAACCAATTGGTTGCCAGAGGTCAACTGGAGAGAATGAAGATACTTGATGCAAGTGATTCCAACCTGTTGGGTACCACTGTCAGATATTCAGCGGTTGAGTTGAAGGAAATAGAAAAGTAGGTCAAGGAACTGGTTGACAGACCTGCATTAAACGTGACTGAACTTGGGCAGCAGTTGGCCACTTCAGTTGGTCAGATGATTAAAGATACCTTGGTAGAGAGGGAAGAAGCGTTAGTTCAAAGGGTGATGTCTAAGATCACCAAGATTACCCCTTCACCAGTTGACCTGGACCCAATCACTACCCAGGTTGATTTGTTGAAGGGTAGTCTAGATAATCTGGCTGCCAAGGTGTCTGAACATTCAACTGCCATAGATAAACTGGCAACTGAAGTTGGCAAGGAAAAAGAGAAGGAAGTTGTGCAAGAAAGAGAACCTGTTGCAACTGGGCTTTCTGCAGATGATCGTTTACTTTTGAATGCCATCAAAACTGGTCAGGAACAAACATCTGCAAATGTTCTTATTCAGTCTAAAGAAGTAAATCATTTGTGGAGGACAGTTCGCATCATTTGTGGGGCGTTCAAGGAATGCAAGGACTTACAGTCGTGGCAGCCTCTAGATCGCTTGCCTTCTAGTCAGTTGGACTTTGATGTTGTTCGTCAAGGACTAGAAGCTGCCAAGGGGGAAAGGGACGTCCTTGCACTTGCACCAAGATTGCCAGGTGCAGGAACAAGAAATCTGGTGGAAAGGCAGGTTGTTATTGTTGGTTCTGGTACTGATGCCAGTCAACAGATTGAAGAGTTTGAAGATATTGGTGATAGGGGTAATATTGATAAAGGCAAAATGATTGCAACTGATGAGTCTGCCCAGCCGGCCACTGATACACCCTTGTTGGAAACTGGTAATGCTGATGTGCTTCCTCCAGTGTCAGATAGTGATAGCAAAAGACTGGCAAGAATTGGTGATGGCATAAAAGAAAGAAAGAAACAAAAACAAGCAAACCAATTGGTTGCCAGAGGTCAACTGGAGAGAATGAAGATACTTGATGCAAGTGATTCCAACCTGTTGGTCATCCCACTTGATCAATATCTGAAAGTCAAGCATGATGCAAGGATTGTTGGTATGCTGAAAGAAATGCTTGACATCGAGCTGGACAAACATTATCCAGATGATGAAGCCGAATATGATGCTAAAAACATTGGTGTGTCAGTGGAGAAGGCCAGAGAGATTAGGGCCAGTGGAATACAAAGAAGAATGGAAAATGTGAAGAAAGTGATCAGAAGAGTGTTGAATCCACCCAAGTCCAAAGGAAAGTTGAAACCACTACCAAGAGATGCAGATTTAAGGACTTGGGTGCAACCAAATGAGCCCACAACTGAAGATATTCGAGCTGCAGTGCAAAAACTGAGCACTGTCCAGATTCAACTGGCAAATGAATCTGATGCCAGGGCATACTTAAGAGATCTGATGCAGCGGAGATATAAACCAGGCAAGTTCATTGATGTTCAGGTGTCAATTAAGCCTGGAACTCAATATTTCACTGTTGTGGTTCAGTACTTCAATGGACCAACATGCTCAACTGAAAATCCAGACATTCACAGGTATGGCCATTCGGAGCATGTGGAGATGCTGAAGTTGTTGGAGGCCAGGCAGCAGAAGAACAAAATTGAAAGGGGTTGGATTTATGTTCTCCAGCAACTGATCAAGTTCAAAGAAAGTGTTGAAGAAAAACTGAACTTTGATCCTGAAGACAAACTGCCCATTTCTTCAGCTGCCAAGAGAAGGAAAACTGGCGAAGGGCCATCTGTATAAGTTTTCCTTCAGTTATCTTCTTGTAATTTTATTTACATTCTTGTAACTTGTATAAATTTCATTTCCTTGTATAAATTTCATTTCCTTGTATAAATGAAGTTACCAGTTTGTAACCACAAGGTAGATAACAGATTAAATCTAACAATCTAAAAAAAGAAAAACCCAAGGCATTTATTGATCTATAAAAATGCCTTGGAAAATTTAGATAGATTTAGTCGAACAAGTCTTTCCAATTCATACTTGTATAGATACAAGAACTGAAAAAGACTTGGCAATATTTCAGGACAAATAGGAGGAATTTGTTAGGACCAGTTTTGCTGAAAACTGGCCAGTCTCCAGTTGCATCTGGAGACCAGAAGATTTGTCCAGAAATATATGAAGTCCAGTTGCAATGTACAGTTATGCAACTGAAGACTTCCTCCAGTTGAGATCTGACCAAGACACCTGAAGACATTCCAATTGAAGTCGAAGACAACAAGTGAAAGAAAGAGAATGACAATGGCAGCGAAGCCCAGTTGTCATTCTACTTCAGATCGAAACTGGAGTTGAACAGTTTAAAGCACTTACAACGCTTTACACTGTTTACGAGAAAGGCCTTTTTGACTTTATGTATCTTTATCCGGGTAATTACCTTATCCGTGTCTAAAGTGCAAAAGTACATAAAGGAGGTTGATAAAGCAAGTTTCTGTCTTGCTTTATCCAGCATTTCAAGGAAATTCAAATTGCATCCTTAAATGCTCTCAACCATATTTGTACGACAAAGTTGGAATCCCAATGCCAACTTTGTCTATAAATAGAGGCCTTTGCACAACCAAGAAAACAACTTTTGTAAACTCAGACAATTGCATTTTCTTGGTGAACTTGTGCAATATTCTCTCAATCGCAAAAAGGAACATTTCACAACTTTAAGTGTTTTGATTGTTTAGAGAATTTCCAAGTATTAGATCGATTGTATTTCATAGGTTGTTAGGATATTTACTCTTTTGTATTATCTTGGTTCCGCAACAACCTTGTAATTTTATTTACATTCTTGTAACTTGTATAAATTTCATTTCCTTGTATAAATGAAGTTACCAGTTTGTAACCACAAGGTAGATAACAGATTAAATCTAACAATCTAAAAAAAGAAAAACCCAAGGCATTTATTGATCTATAAAAATGCCTTGGAAAATTTAGATAGATTTAGTCGAACAAGTCTTTCCAATTCATACTTGTATAGATACAAGAACTGAAAAAGACTTGGCAATATTTCAGGACAAATAGGAGGAATTTGTTAGGATCAGTTTTGCTGAAAACTGGCCAGTCTCCAGTTGCATCTGGAGACCAGAAGATTTGTCCAGAAATATATGAAGTCTAGTTGCAATGTACAGTTATGCAACTGAAGACTTCCTCCAGTTGAGATCTGACCAAGACACCTGAAGACATTCCAATTGAAGTCGAAGACAACAAGTGAAAGAAAGAGAATGACAATGGCAGCGAAGCCCAGTTGTCATTCTACTTCAGATCGAAACTGGAGTTGAACAGTTTAAAGCACTTACAACGCTTTACACTGTTTACGAGAAAGGCCTTTTTGACTTTATGTATCTTTATCCGGGTAATTACCTTATCCGTGTCTAAAGTGCAAAAGTACATAAAGGAGGTTGATAAAGCAAGTTTCTGTCTTGCTTTATCCAGCATTTCAAGGAAATTCAAATTGCATCCTTAAATGCTCTCAACCATATTTGTACGACAAAGTTGGAATCCCAATGCCAACTTTGTCTATAAATAGAGGCCTTTGCACAACCAAGAAAACAACTTTTGTAAACTCAGACAATTGCATTTTCTTGGTGAACTTGTGCAATATTCTCTCAATCGCAAAAAGGAACATTTCACAACTTTAAGTGTTTTGATTGTTTAGAGAATTTCCAAGTATTAGATCGATTGTATTTCATAGGTTGTTAGGATATTTACTCTTTTGTATTATCTTGGTTCCGCAACAACCTTGTAATTTATTTAAAGATAATAAATAAATTACACTTGAAAAATACACATCATCTCACCAATTTACATTACTTGTATTTATATATTGCATTGTCGATTACTTATTTATTATTGTCACCTTAATAAGTAATCTAACCAAGAACTTGGTATACATTCACTGCAACTGGTCGTCTCCAGTTCAGTGTCTATATTGCAAAGTCACCCCACAATTGACATAGAGGTGTCTTCAGTTAGTACCATCTATTGAGTTGGGACTTACATGTGGTCCTCTTCTATGAAGGGGGAGCCATTATTAAACATGTACATTAACCATAGTGACCATGATTTAGGTTGTCCACCATAAATCGTTGCATGATTAATTGTTAATAGTTAGTAAGTTTATTTATTTTGCTATTATTGTAAATGGTGATGCAAAATTGTTTTAAGAAAAAAAATAAACTTGACTAATAAATATTGAAATATGATTTTGTTTTAATAAAATTGGTGTCTTACAATCAAAAGATACACGGCTCACCCATTTGAACAAACTCTAAGAGAGGTATAAGTCGGGATGCGCTAGCTCCCTAAAGAAGTGGGTTCTTAATTGCGTATATCGCAAACCTTACTTCTGCGCTTCTTTGTGCGTTTAATTGGAGCTACCGAGCTCTTTTGTGTTGTTAAGACAACAAAAATGATTTTATTAAACATTATGTTATGAAGATGTGCATGAATCTTCATACATAAACTTTTGATTCACATCAATTGCATTACCAATTAAAGTTAAGTCTTTGCCACCCACTTTGCTAAGAACACTTGCAATTGCTTTTTGCTCTACGTGAGACGTAGGTGAATTGCAACCCCAAGGTAAATTACTACTCATCGTGAGACGGTGGTAGACTATTTACAGTTCTTAATTGGGCGACTTAAAACGAGTTAAGCGGTGAGACCTTGACCCATGGCATAAGATGGGACAAAACATGATTACAAAGCACTTGATGCCCCTCCACAAGTGTCATTTGTAAGTCCCATAAATCTAGGAATTGTACTTGTAATGCAATTACTGATCGTCACTTAAATAAAAAAAAACTTACCTTTTGAGTACGTCATTTCTAGCAGATCAACTGATGAAATGATGGTATGTCAAATGGATCCTATCCTTAATGAAATTAATTGTTAAATGATTTAACATTGGGTAATTATATTTCTTAACGAATTTATTATCGAAAATACTGATTTTTGAACTTATATATGTTTTGTAGATGGCAACAAATCCTTCACAAAACATACACCAATCGCTTTCAGGTCGATGCTAGAAAGAGAAAAGCTTTCTGGAACCAACTTAAATGACTGGTATCGTCATCTGAGGATCGTCCTAAGAGTTGAAAAGAAAACCGATTTCCTTGAAAAACAGATGCCCGTTGTCCCTGATGCTGCCACTGCCACTGTAGCGCAGTTGGCAGAATACAATACTCAGTACGATAGACATAATGAGGTTACATGTTTGATGCTAGGCAGCATGACTCCCGAGCTTCAAAAGCAATTTGAAACGTATAATCCGTATGATATGATCAGAGAACTCAAGTCTATGTACGAAAAACAAGCTGGAGTTGAATTGTTTGAACTAGTTGAGTCACTCCATGATTGCAAACATGTGTATGGGAAACCGGAAAGCGCTCATGTACTCAAGATGAAGAGTTACTTCGAGCACTTGGAAAGGCTAAACTATGCGTATCCTCAGCCTATTGCTATTGGCATAATTCTTAAGTCCCTTTCAAGGGATTTTGAGAGTTTTGTGCGCAATTACAATATGCACAGCATGAGCAAAACCACAGCTGAACTTCATGCCATGTTAATTGAGTATGAGAAAAACCTTCCCAAGAAACTTGAGACACCCCAAGTTCTTATGATCAAGGGGGAAAGGTTCAGAAAGCAAAACAACCGAAAGCTAAGGGCAAGAATGTTGGTAAGGGTAAGCAAATTGCTTATGTTCCCAAACCGAAAAAGACCCCTCTGGCGAAAAAAGAGCATCTGGCTAAGGACCAGACTTGTCATCACTGTGCTGAAGTGGGACACTGGAAGATGAATTGTCCTAAGTATCTAGCTGAGTTGAACAAGAAGATGAAGCAAGTTGGTTTAGCCCGTTCTTCAGGTATCTTCACAATTGAATTATATTCCTTTTCTAAGCGTAATTCATGGGTTTATGACACTGGCTGTGGAACTCATATCTGTAATACTTTACAGGGGCTTAGAGGAAGAAAGAAACTGAAGCCAGGAGCTTTGCAACTATTCGTGGGCAATGGTCTACCGGCAGCTGTGGAAGAAATAGGAGACTTTCATTTAGTTTTACCTACTGGTTTAGTTATTGTGTTAGACAATTGTCATTATGCACCTTCTATTACTAGAGGTGTAATTTCAGTTTCTTTGTTGAAAGACAACGGATTCATTAATGTTTTTAATGATTATGGTATTTCAATTTCTAGAAATAATGTTCATTATTTTAATGCTATTGCTTGTAATGGTATTTTTGAAATTGATATGCGTGGTTGTGATTCAAATGATAATTCAATGTATAATGTTAGCAAAAGAGTCAAGCCTAACTTGGACTCTACCTATCTTTGGCATTGTCGTCTTACTCATGTTGCCAAGAAACACATTGAAAGACTTCAACGTGAAGGGATCTTACAATCAAATGATGAAGAATCATTTGAAAAATGCGTGTCTTGTGTTTCCGGCAAGATGACAAGAAAACCTTTTTCGCATAAACCGGAGAGGGCTAAAGAGCTACTTGGACTCATACATACCGATGTTTGTGGCCTATTTAGACATGTGTTAAGGAAAGGTGCTAGCTACTTCATAACTTTTACGGATGATTTTAGTCGTTATGGTTATGTTTTTTTGCTTAAACATAAACATGAAGTCTTTGAAACATTCAAAGAGTTTAAAAATGAAGTAGAAAATCAACTCGGAAAAACGATCAAGATTCTTCGTTTGGATCGAGGTGGAGAATACTTAAGCCAAGAGTTTAAGGATTATCTAAAAGTTTGTGGAATTATTCAACAGCTTACTCCTCCATATACTCCACAACACAATGGTGTATCTGAGAGGAGAAATCAAACCTTGTTGGACATGGTGAGATCTATGATGAACCTTACGACTTCCCATTTTCATTTTGGGATTATGCTCTAGAGACTGCTGTACGCATTCTCAATATGGTTCCAACCAAGAAGGTTGACAAGACACCTCATGAATTGTGGCATGGAAGTGTCCCTAATTTGTCTTACTTAAGAGTCCGGGGATGTGAGGCACTTGTGAAATGAGATACGCCTGACAAACTTCAACCCAGATCTGTTAAGTGCATCTTTGTAGGATACCCAAAGGAAACGATGGGATACTACTTCTACTTTCCTACCGAAAACACTGTTAAAGTTGCTAGATATGTTGAGTTCTTTGAAAAGAATCTCATCACTCAAGAAAACAGTGGGAGGATTGTCGAACTTGATGAGACTCAAGAGGAAGATGTGTCACCTTCTGAAAACACTAGCGATCATCAACTTGGGGGGGAAAATGTTCAAAGTGATGAACCTCAAGTTGAAGATGATGCGATTCCAATTCGTAGGTCCTCAAGGACAATACGTGCTCGTGAAAGATTGAATCTTAATATTGAATCTGAAGAACACATATTAGGAGATTTAAATGAACCTCCTAATTTCAAAGCTGCGTTATCAGATCCAGAATCTGACAAATGGCTTAAAGCTGCGAATGTGGAAATGAAATCCATGAAAGACAATCAAGTCTGGAGCTTGGTTGATCTTCCACCTAATGGTAGAACCGTTGGGTGTAAATGGATCTTCAAGAAGAAGACCGACATGGATGGAAATGTACACACCTATAAAGCTCGTCTCATGGCGAAAGGCTATACTCAGCTCTACGGAGTTGACTATGAAGAAACCTTCTCTCATGTAGCGGACATTAGAGCTATTAGGATTATCTTAGCCATAGCAGCATACTATGACTATGAGATATGGCAAATAGATGTCAAAACTGCTTTCTTGAATGGTTATCTAGACGAGGAAGTTTATATGGTACAACCTGAAGGTTTTGTCGATCCAAAATATCCCACCAACGTATGCAAGCTTCAGAGGTCCATTTATGGACTAAAGCAAGCATCAAGAAGTCGGAATAAAATGTTTGATGAGGAAATCAAAAAGTTTGGTTTTGCTCAAAATTCTGATGAGCCATGTGTATATCGCAAAGCTAGTGGGAGTAATGTTACTTTCATTGTCTTATATGTAGATGACATATTGATAATAGGAAATCACATTCTAATGTTGCAAGATGTAAAATCCCATCTTGGAAAGTGTTTTGCTATGAAAGACTTGGGTGAAGCAGCATTCATTCTTGGAATCAAGATCTATAGAGATAGAACTAAACGGTTGATTGGACTAAGTCAAAGTGCTTATATTGATAAGATCTTGAATAGATTCAAGATGGAGAATTCCAAGCGTGGTTTCGTACCCATGCAGGAAGGACTTAGCTTATCTAGCAAACAAGGTGCCTCTACACCTGAGGAGGTGGAGCGTATGCAGAGGGTTCCTTATGCTTCGGCTGTAGGATCTATTATGTATGTGGTAAGATGCACTAGACCTGACATAGCGTTCGCGCAAAATATCGTTAGCCGATATCAACAGAATCCAGGTGAAGATCACTGGACTGCTGTGAAGAACATTCTTAAGTACCTGCGGGCTACTAAAGACTTATTTCTGGTGTTTGAAGGAAATCCTGATGCAGAGCTCAAAGTGACTGGATACTGTGATGCTGGATTTCAGACTGATAGAGATGATACAAAATCTCAGTCGGGATACGTCTTCATTTTAAATGGAGGCGCGGTGGATTGGAAGAGCAAGAAGCAAACCACAGTTGCTATGTCTGCGACAGAGTCTGAGTACATTGCCGCCTCAGAAGCCACCATGGAAGCAGTCTGGATTAGAAATTATTTCTGGGCTTAACGTGATGCCCTCAAATAACACACCTTTAGATATGTATTGCGACAATACTGGTGCAATTATCATTGCTAACGAACCCAGAGTTCAGAAAGGTGCCAGACATTATCATAGACGATATCACTATGTTTGACAGCAAATCGAACTAGGAGAAATCAAGTTACTCAAAGTTCACACAGATTATAACTTAGCTGATTCTTTTACAAAGGCATTGTCAAAAGGAAAGCTCGATAAGCATGCCGAGGGCATATGACTTAAATTAGCTAGTTATATCATGTAAATCTGTGATTGGTATTTGGATAAAGGATGTTGAACAATTATTATTTAATAAATGAATTAAAGTACTTGGTATGTTTGTTTTCATTTTAATATATAATTGTATCCTATATTTGCATGTTTAAATCCATGAATATTTTATATTCTAAATGTCCATTGTCGATTAATTATATGGGAATATAGTTAAACTAAGACAAATCTGAGTGATTGGTAATATTCTTAAGAATATTGAAGATGGTTTTACCAAACTCACATGATATCCATAAGATGCATATTGGACTACCCCACTTAACGAATTATTACTTTATGGATCGGCGTTAATAAGTGAAATTCGTGAAATGGTTGCTTTACTTATCCTTAGACTTGAGATACAAGCAGGTTATGCATGTATGGATTGCATTTTCTTGATATAGTTCTAACTATCCAGAATAAGGTGGTAACAAAGGGCTATTTTCATAAATGTAGTGAAATGACATGACTGACACGTGTAGTCAAAATAGGATTTGTTCCTTCAACTAGTATTTGAAGAATGATACCATTTGGCGCCCTCATTAATTAATTAAGATGGTTGTATGCGCATACCCTAATGAATTCCAAATGTGTCTCGATTAATTTGGTAATTTTAATTAGTTGTAGAAATGAGAAACAGAATCGTTAAATTATGGAATGACTTTGATCCATATCCATAATTAACAAAGGTATCTGAAACAAGGGGATAGTAAACACTGAAACCGTTTCAAAATACTTTAAGAAACTATACTTAAATATTTCCGGGAGCATTGGCGTGTTGCTAGACGCTAACCAATGTTATTGCCTTTATTATAACATGCTCAAGTGGGAGCTGTTGGAATATGATCACGTTAATATAAACGCATGTCCGGAAAATATTTAAGCCTACGGGGTCACACGAAATGACATGTATACTCTATGTAAATATGTTCACGAAATGATTAATAAACATTCGTTAAAAGTTAAATAAACGTTTATTAATTAAAAGAGAAGGACTAAAGTGTAAATTAGGAATTGGAGTTGTTTCCTAATTACAAAGAGGAGGGGGGGGGACGGTTTGGAGGAGGAGTTTCCTAATCCTCCTCAAACTTGTTCACCAAGTTAGAAAACCCTAACAATTAATCCCTATATAAAGGGGTTAAGGGTTTATTAATTTTTCAAGTCAATTAGATTTGAAAACCCTAACAATAACTCCCTATATAAAGGGGTTAAGGGTTTTTCAATTTTCAAGTCAATTAGATTAGAAAACCCTAACAATTAATCCCTATATAAAGGGGTTAAGGGTTTTTCAATTTTTCAAGTCAATTAGATTTGAAAACCCTAACAATAACTTCTCTCTCTTTTCCTCTCTTGGTTCGGTCGACTACATCAAAAAGAAAAGGGTTTTGGGTTTCTAGTTTAGTTCGACATTAAGGGGAATAAACACAAGGAGTTGTGAGTTCGTGATCGGGTACTAGCATACATTCATAGGGGTGTCAAGTGTGCGATCATAGAGGGGTTTTACTTTAAACCCTAAATAATAATAATTCTCATTATTATTTATCTATTGGAAGCTAAGCTAAAAGGTACACATTCACTTTACTTTGTTAATTAATTATACATATGATTTACTAAGCTAAAAGGTACACATTCACTTTACTAAGCTAAAAGGTACACATTCACTTTACTAAGCTAAAAGGTACCATTCACTTTACTAAGCTAAAAGGTACCATTACTTTACTAAGCTAAAAGTACCATTATTATTTATCTATTGGAAGCTAAGCTAAAAGGTACACATTCACTTTACTAAGCTAAAAGGTAACCTTTTTACACAAAATTCCTATTAAGGGGAACCTATTTAGTTTTCATCTATTAAAAGGATTTCATTTTAAAACAATTTCCAATAAAGGTAATATCATTAGTTTTCATCGTTAGTCACCCATTAGTGTCATTCAACATGCCACGTCATTAAAAAAAGCCCACATGTACATTTGATGTGGCATTGCATGAGGATATGCTAGTCCTTTTACCTCACATCTTCTTCCCCAAAATCAATCAACATCTATATCTCTATCAAACCATTACAAATTCATATATAAAAGACAAATACAAATGTAAATGTATATTTAATATATATATAATAAACATACATTAGAGTGATTGATTACTTTCAGCCAAACAAAACAAATCAAGAAGAAAATATGTCCGGAGTTGTATTCCCAAATCGAGCTTTCCGATCGATATCTCCACATTCACTCATATTGATACTTTACACTTGCTTCTCGACATGAACACTTCTGTTAGTACGCGCGCAATCGCGCATCCTTATAATAATAATAATAATAATAATTAATGAGAGTTTTTCTACATAATTAAATATAATATAATATATATATATATATAATATAGGGTAGAGATCCTGGAAGAAGGTGTCTTAAGGAGAGAAGGGAGAGAAGGTCCTATGGGCCAATTAGAACGCGTCATGTGTCAAATTAAATTAAAACACGCGGTGACAATTTTGTAAATAAATCAAACTTTTGTGAAGCTTGGTCAGCCTGGGTTCTAGGTCAGCTTGGGTTCTGGGTCAGCTTGGTCAGCTGGGTTGGGTCAGCTTGGTTTCGGTCAGCTTGGGTTGGGTCAGCTTGGGGTTGGGTTGGGTCAGCTTGGGTTGGGTCAGTTGGGGTTGGGTCAGTTTGGGGTTCGGTTGGGTCAGCTTGGGGTTCGGTTGGATCAGCTTGGGGTTGGGTTGGGTCAGCTTGGTCAGTTTGGGTTAGGTCAGCTTGGGTTGGGTCAGCTTGGTTAGCGGGTTGGGTCAGTTTGGGGTTCGGTTGGGTCAGCTTGGGTTGGGTCAGCTTGGGATTCGGTTGGGTCAGCTTTGGGGTCGGGTTGGGTCAGCTTGGGGTCTTGGTCAGGTTGGGTCAGGTTGGGTCAGCTTGGTTAGCTTGGGTTGGGTCAGCTTGGTTGGGTCAGCTTGACACAATCTACACATAATCTACACAAATGTAGATTAATCTACACAAATGTAGATTATGGGTTTTGGGTCAGCTTGGGTTCTGGGTTGGGTCAGCTTGGGTTGGGTTGGGTCAGCTTGGGGTTGGGTCAGGTTGGGTCAGTTTGGGTTGGGTCAGCTTGGTTAGCTTGGGTTGGGTCAGCTTGACACAATCTACACATAATCTACACAAATGTAGATTAATCTACACAAATGTAGATTATGGGTTTTGGGTCAGCTTGGGTTCTGGGTTGGGTCAGCTTGTTGGGTCAGGTTGGGTCAGCTTGGGATTGGGTTGGGTCAGCTTGGGGTCTGGGTCAAGTTGGGTTAGCTTGGGGTTGGGTCAGGTTGGGGTCTGGGTCAGGTTGGGGTTGGCAGACCAAGCTGACCCAACCCAGCTGACCAACCAAACTGATCTAGAACCCAAGCTGACCCAGAACCCAAGCTGACCCAGAACCCAGGCTGACCAAGCTGACCCAACCAAGCTGACCAACCAAGCTGACCCAGAACCCAAGCTGACCCAGAACCCAAGCTGACCCAGAACCCAGGCTGACCAAGCTTCACAAAAGTTTGATTTATTTACCAAAATGCCACTGTGTGTTTTTTTTTAAAGCCACATGTCACGTTCTGATTGGTTCATATAACCTTCTCTCCTTAACACACCTTCTCATTTCATCTCTCTCCTATAAATATATATATACTACCCATTCAATTAGAAAATAACTTGCCTAAAACCGATTACACATTTTCCGGTGACTCAAAATCACTGCCATCTCGAGATTGGATCAGGTTCCACTTAAGCATATACAAAATCACCACCATCTCGGGATTGGATCTTGTTGTTGGAATCCAAGTGAAGCCCAAAAAAGATCAGGTTACCGCCGGAAATGGGAATGAAAAGGAAAACAAAGAAAGAAAGAAAGTATAGAAATTACTATCCAGCAATCGATCTAAAGATCCAGCGATAGGGATAGTCGTTGACAGCGAAGGAAGGGATAACGGCGATGAGAAAGGCAGGTGGGTGTGGCCGACGACTGGTAGGTAGCGGTTGGAAAAGTGGTTGAGTATGTATATGGAGGATGTACGCATATGAATTTATCAAAGTTTTGTTATCAATTCTTGTAAGGTTGTTTTGTTACCAAATCTTGAAAGAAGATATAGATTTTTATATGTATATAGAGATACAGATGGATGTATAGATATAGGTGTTGATTGATTTTGGGGAAGAAGATGTGAGGTAAAAAGACTAGCATATCCTTATGTAATGCCACATCAGATGTCCATGTGGGCTTTTTTGATGATGTGGCATGTGATATTAGGCACTTAACGAGTGACTAACGATGAAAACTAACGGTATTACCTTTATTGAGAAATTTTTAAAAATGAAATCCTTTTAATAGATGAAAAGTAAATAGGTTCCCTTTAATAGGAATTTTGTGTAAAAATGTTACATTTTTATGGATTTTTCCCTTAATTATATTGCATATAATTTATTCCGCTGCGTACTCGTGTAATTGTTTATGATAATCGTTATGAATCCTAACAAAAACATGTTTCAATTTTTTTATATTGTCATTATTAAGTCATTATAAAAGCATGTGATATGGTGCGGCGTCGGTATACACAATCATTCAATCAACACATCCACCCCTAACGAAGCAGAAAACCAACGAAGCAAAGACAAACGGCTTCCATGGACCAACGAAGAAGAAATCACTTTAACTGAAGGGTATTAAAAGCTTCTTTTAGTTACTAAAATCTTATTACCGAGTACAATAAGTCAATAAAGGTTGAATAAGTTCGCAATTTTAAATAATGACAATAGTTTTATAAGTTAGCAATTTAATTTAGTTACGATCTTTACTAATTTAATGAAAAATAAATTGTACTGGACACATGGCAAGATTAATATCATGTGCATGGGTTTTAATAAATTAAGCTAGTTAATTATAGCATACGGAGTCTAAAAACTGTGTTTTTTGTTGAATGAGACACACACAAGTATAAAACAATCGATCTATCATGCTCATTTTCAAAAGTCAAATAAGTGCCATATGAAATTTGAAAAGCAACATAAAAAAGTAGTTCTGAATTCAACGGCTCACCTTACCACCAATTTTTTTTTCTTCTGAAAGGCACCTTACACATATTATATATATATATACTAAAAACCTAGATGCTTTTACAAGTTTTCTATGCATACAAAGTACAAGTATGTATTGCATAGATAAAATAAACCCAAAAGATAACTTTAACGGCCGTTAACTATAGTCACAAAATCTATTGCAAAACAAGTCCTTTTCTTTAACGGTCATCGACGAACGTTACATTACTTGACATAACTTTAACTGTAGCTAATAGTATAGATTTTATTGGTTCAGGTACAACTACGTAATACGTAGATAAAACAAAAACAATAAATAACTTTAACAGTCATTAAGTGCAGTCACAAAATCTGCTGCAAACACAAGTCTTTTCTCTAACGGTCATTAACGGCCATTACATTTACTTGACATAACTTTAACTGTAGTTAATAGTATAGCTTAAGGTACAACTATGAATCGCGTAGATAAAAACAAAAAACAATAAAAAGCTTTAACGACCGTTAAGTGTAGTAAAAAATCTGCTGCAAAACAGGTCATTTTTCTCTAATAGCCGTCAACGACCATTATATGACTTTTCATTTAACGAAGTTTACTTACAATATGTTACGCCCGCAACAAAGTGCGGGTAAAATTACTAGTTAGTATGGTTAACTATAATTGTCACATATAATCAATAGAAGATGATAAGTCTTTTAAAAGATTTTGCTAAATAATCCAATCATTATATTTGATAAAATAAAAAAATAAGATAGAGAATTAACGATTATACAGGAGTACAGGACATACATTCATAACATTAGGAGGAATATTACACCCTTGCCAATGCAAGACATCGTGGGCTTCCTCACCTACGTCCTCAGCGTCTCATTGTCACCACCCAAGGACGGAACTTATATGGAATAAGGGTGTTCTTGAGGTACAATCTTGAAAGTATGTGGCATAAATATGACAGTGTGGATGATGTGAGGATGATGTTATTGTTGCTAGCAATCTTACAAGGATATATTAATATTTTTTTTCATTTTCCATAATTTAATATTAATAAAAGACAATTATTTTATAATCTAATTTACCTATTACAGTGCTTACTTATTAACTAGTTGTATATATACGAGACTACACAACATATGTTCCTGACTACAAATTAGTTATACAAGCTTAGAAACTACGAAAGATCGGATTGATCCTTAATGGTATGTGAAAAGGATTAAGATTCTCTAAAGTAAAATTTAACTTTACTAGTAAAATTAATGATCTTAACTTTTGGATTAGAATTAAAGATTACTATTCAAAAAATTTTAAATCTTTAAATATTAACTGTTAATTTTAATTCAAAACAACTTTAAAAAATCTCATCCATATGAATAATACTATTATGTATTATCCACATAATAAAGTCAAACTAAATTAGACTTTCTGTTACAACTATTAAATAAACATATTTTCATACATGATTTTACATATGTTATATATAGATTTCTATATAAAAATTTTACAATCCGACAAAGCAAGAGTTACATAGTTCTTTGAACACACAATCACTGTTGTACGTTGTTCTTGATAAGTTTGTTGAGTTAGTATGTCACTATGTCATGTGGAATCCGACATGACATCTGGCCTTTTTGAACTCTTTGAAATTTATAGTCTGACAATTTAGTTATTTATTTTTCTTTTATTTAAAAAAAATGTAACACATTATAAAAGTATTATTTATGGACAATAAATTAATAGTTTTGTCGTAATTTCTATTTTACAATATGTAAATGTATTGTTATCTAAGAACACCAAACAAATGAACTCATACGGGTAAACTACATTCTCATATTTGATCATATTATTATTTTTTCAGATTGAAAATAAATTCAGGCAGCCTATAAATTTCTATTAATCTACCGGCCATCATTTCCACAAAGCTCATTAATTAATATAACATATATACATTTTTTTTTCAGTTTAATTAACCAAGAAACATTAATTTACAAAAATCAATATATAGTAAAATGTGGTTCGACACATATTAGTCAAAGATATTTAAGATAACCTATGTAATCTTTTTTGTTGAATTAACTAATAACCAAATTTTGAAAATAAACAACAACAGTTTAATCAAGTTCAAAACTTATGCTTGGATGAATAAGCTAATAAGGTTGTTAACTTGTTATCGTTAGCCTCTATTTTCGAAAACTAATCTTATATTAATAATTGTGACACAAAACTCTAAATAATAATTAATCTATATTTGTCAAAATAAGAAGCATGTCCAAAATCAACTTTGGTCCCCTGGCGTCATTGTCAAAGCCATGTGTAGGCTTTGTTATCACGATATTCCTACTTCCTTAACAAGATACCCAACTATCATGTTCACTTCGTATATAAACGGATATATATTTAATGGGCACATGATATGAAAAGTGGATTTTGATGTTCATTCTAAGAATTTTGGAATGTGTATACTAAAAATGGTATACTCCTTTTTTTTTGAAAAAAAATTAAAGCATACCAAATTAGTTACTAGTAGAAAAAGGTGTATATTAATGATGCATTGAGGCCCATAGCCCAACCCATAACAGTTCGGGCCTCCATAGTTGTGATCCGAATTAAAGACTTGGGTTGAGCTTATTCGATGGTGACTTGGAATACAAGTTGTGGTGTGAATTATTCGCGAATATCAGGGGTCTAACATATGTTTTCTTAATCGGGCACGCAACAGATAGTCCCTTCACTGAATAGATCCCGAATTTAAACCCTGAATGAGAAACCCCTATTATCCAGAAATCTGGAGGGGCAAACTCACTTGTTATTAAAATTTGTGTTTAATTTGTTTTCTTTTTATGTGTTTATTTTGTTACCCATTTTAATCGTCTTCATGTCTTTTGATACAGTAATTAAGCACCTTGGCTTCTAATTTTAAAATAATGAAATGAAATAATGTAGCTAAAACAATGTCAACCTATGTTTTAAGTTTTAACTCAAATAAACAATTTGAATATAAGTTAAGATTGATCCCTAAATGGAAGGATTAGTTTATGTTGGTTATGTTTGTTTTACATAGAAAGGAAAAACTACATTGAAGCATCACTTCCTTTTTGAGAGTTTAGTTCCTCACGTCTTTATAGCTGACATGTTATGTTTTATATGAAAAAACATTGTTTTAACACATTATAATCTTGGCAGGTCCTCCAAAACATAGATGCAGCAAGAAAACAAGGTTTTCGAATGCAAATTCTGATTTCATCTACACATCTGTCGACATACCTTGTCTTGTTCTTGATGGACTCACCCTTTGTATTGTAAATAACGTGTTTTATATACGAGTAGTTCTTTACGAGTTACTAATGTCTACTAGTATAATTTTATTTGTCAACTCGAACCGGATACAACAACATTTCTGACAACTGGACCCAGATTTAACAACATTCATGACTTCATATATATACATATTTAGTTTTTTTTTGGAATGACATATACATATTTGGTTAGGTTGTATATTTAAGGATCTAAGATAGAGATTTTTTTTTGTTTTCTAACGACATAATTAAGTCTAAATTTTGTGAGTAGAGAAAAAAGATGCAGAACTCTTTAGAGAATCATTATGCGGTAATGTTAGTTATAATGATAATGATGATGACGACGACGGTAGCACATGGTGTTAAGAATGTGACACAAGAAGTTGGAGTAGGGGTGATCCTTGATTTGGATTCCAACATCGGGAAGAGTAGTCGGTTTGCATTATGTTGGCTCTTGAAGAGTTGTATGGAACACATCAAAACAACTCACAACTATCATTAAACCACACTTCCGCGATTCAAAACACGACGACTACCAAGCTGCTTCAGTTGGTTAGCACCTTATTTTCTCTGTTTGAGTTTATATGAAGAACAATAAGAAGCCATGGATGGATTTGAGAGAGAAAATGATTTGTAAATATTTCTATATTTTGATTAATTAATAGAACGAAATACATATTTAGTATTTATATAACTGCCACTAACAACCGCCCTAATATTAATTTACATATTACACCTTTGTACTTACATAACTTACAAATATGATCTAAACTACTAAAGAGGCTAAAACTAGTTAATTGGAACTAAATGGAGCTGCAAGTCTTGAACCACTTTCGATGCCAGAGGTGCTGGTTTGTGATGAAGTTGATGGATGGTGTTGCACCTTTAGTTTATCATTAACAATTTAAGCATATTTTGGTGACCAACTCATTATTCTTCTTGTAACCAATTACACATTTTGGGTTGGATTAAGTGATCATGCAAATTTTAATCACCAAGCTTTTAAAATTATAATTTAAAATAACCAAGTAACAACTATACCCAATCCTGTCTTTCAGGAGATACGAGAGATGTGAGATTTAGACGATCTTACCCCTATCCTAAGGTAAAGAGGTTGGTTCCAGAATTAGCTTCGGCTATTTTATGACATGGGATTTTTCACTAGATCCAACATACAATATGTAATAACTTTTGATTTGAAGCCGCGACTACTTAGCTAGCACATCCATCTTCTCCATGTTGATTTTCTAACACAAGGATTCTATAACATAAGTTGTGAACGAACTCAAAGATCAATCAAACAACAATTATTATTAATAGTTGTTTTATTATTATTAAGTAATTAATCAGTCGGCTGTATAATCCGACTTATAGAGTTCGATTATTACAAAGAAATATGATCAAGATGATCAGATAAATGATTGATCAAGATGAATCAATCTAAAAACAGAATTACAGAAAAAATATATGAGAAAAAAATATCAAAGAGAATATGTGTGTGTATAATATATTTGTGATAGATAACCCTAATCGGGTATAAGTATCTATATATACTCCAGACTCCAATCTTCCTTGTAATTACCCCGACCTCCTTCCACTTTAGATTCTAACAACTTCAGTCCCTCTAGAATCCTGAATAACAAACCTGCACAAACTCTTAACCCTGAAATTAGATAAAAGTTTCAAATACAACTCTAAGTTTATATTAGTTATTTTAACACCCTCCCTTAATATAAACTTAGGCTGAAAACAAATCAATCATATTCATTTTGCTTAACAAAAATTCATGTTGTCTTACACAAAGACTTTTAGTGAATATATCAGCAGTTTGATCATTAGTATCAACCTTAACAAGGTTAAGTAATCCAGAAGTTACCTTTTCTCTCACAATATGAATATCAATTTCAATGTGTTTAGTTCTCTCATGAAGAACAGGGTTATTAGCAATCAAAACAGCAGACTTATTGTCACAAAACAAAGTATCTGGCAACAAATCTTTTACTTGCAAATCACTTAACAAGTTAAGAATCCATACTAACTCACAAGTCACAGTGACCATTGCCCTATATTCTGCCTCAGAAGAGGACCTGGACACTGTGTTTTGCTTTTTACTTTTCTAGGAGATAAGTGAATCATTCAAAAAAATGCAAAAACCTGTAACAGATCTCCTGGAGGTAATGCACTTCCCCCAGTCTGAATCCACAAAGGCAGTTAAAGAGAAAGACTGACCTTTAATAATGTGTATTCCTTTACCTGGATTCTTCTTCAAGTACCTCAAAATTCTGAATGCAAGCTTTAAGTGTGAAGCTTTAGGAGCATGCATATATTGACTTAAACATTGAACAAAATAACTAATATCTGGCCTAGTAATAGTCAGATAAATGAGTTTACCAATAATTTTTTGATATAAAGTAACATTATCAATGAATGGATCAGTTTCATCATTTCTATCAGAGATAATGAGATTCATATCCATAGGAGTATTCATTGGTTTGGAACCAAGCATACCATATTCAAACAGAAGATCCATACAGTATTTTCTTTGGGTTAAACACACTCCTTGAGAAGTATCAATTACTTCAATTCCCAAAAAATATTTCAATTTTCCCAAGTCTTTAATAAGAAACTTGGTTTTTAAGAAGGTTTTGACTTTCTCAACTTCAGAATTGTCATTTCTAGTAATGACAATATCATCAACATAAACCAGCAAAGCAATAAACAACTTTGAACCAGTTTTGGTAAATAAAGAATAATCACATTTACTTTGAATGAAACCATATTCAACCAAAGCATTGGTTAACTTATGGTTCCATTGTCTAGGAGCCTGCTTTAGTCCATAAAGAGACTTCACAAGCTTACAAACCCTTTTATCATCTTTAGAAAAATATCCAGGAGGTAAAGACATATAAACTTCTTCATATAAGTCACCATACAAGAATGCATTATTAATATCTAATTGATATAAACTCCAATTATTCTGCACAACAATATTAATAAGACACCTAACAGTAACCATTTTAACAACAGGTGAAAAAGTTTCTTCATAATCTATACCTTCCTTTTGGTTATACCCTTTAGCTACTAATCTAGCTTTATACCTTTCAATTTCTCCAGAAGACTTATATTTAATTTTATATACCCACTATGGGTTCTCTTCCTTCAGGAAGATCAGTTAAAAACCAAGTATTGTTCCTATACAAAGCTTCCATTTCAAGATTCATTGCCTCAACCCAATTAGGATCTTTGGCAGCTTGATTATAAGTAGATGGTTCAACATTTTTATTAATGATAGACAAGAAATTAAACACATTTGAACTCAAGTTAGAATAATTCACAACTCTGTCAATACCATATTTAACTTTACCATCAAGCACATAATCATTTGAATTTCTAGGAACATTAGTGGTTCTATTAGACCTCCTAAGATTGAGAGTATCCACTGGAATAGTATCATTAGTGATCTCATGATCAACTATATGAACACCCTCAGAATTATCATTATTCCCACCTTGCAACACCACATTGGTGTTGTCATCATGTGTTGTTGTGCCTCCATTGTCATTGGCAGATTCATGTGTACTACCAATGTCAATGGTGGCTCTGCCATCACAATCAGTTTTATTTAAGTTATCATCATTGGGTCCAGTGAACTCAACAATCATCTCAACCCTGTCAAAAAAATTGCATAACTCTTCATTAGAACAACTACTTGTATTCATTTTAAAAGGAAAAATTTGTTCATAAAACTTTACATCTCTGGCAAACAAAGTAGTTTTATCATCTAAACTGTATAGTTTATATCCCTTTTTTGAGTTTGAGTAACCAAGTAAAACACACTTTGCAGCTCTCTTAGAAAACTTATTATCATTATTCAAAACAGTTGCATAACAAAGACAACCAAAATTTCTAAGATGAGATAAGACAGGTTCAAAACCAAACACAAGTTCATAAGGAGATTTTCCTTTTAACACAGAAGAAGGAGTCCTATTAATTAAATAAACAGCAGTGTAAACACATTCAGGCCACATATATAGAGGAATCCCTCCCTGAAAGAGAAGAGCCCTAGCCACATTTAACAAATGCCTATGTTTTCTTTCAGCCACCCCATTTTGTTGGGGTGTATAAGCACAAGTAGTTTGATGTATAATTCCAAACTGTTTAAACATTTTTATTAATGATAGACAAGAAATTAAACACATTTGAACTCAAGTTAGAATAATTCACAACTCTGTCAATACCATATTTAACTTTACCATCAAGCACATAATCATTTGAATTTCTAGGAACATTAGTGGTTCTATTAGACCTCCTAAGATTGAGAGTATCCACTGGAATAGTATCATTAGTGATCTCATGATCAACTATATGAACACCCTCAGAATTATCATTATTCAAAACAGTTGCATAACAAAGACAACCAAAATTTCTAAGATGAGATAAGACAGGTTCAAAACCAAACACAAGTTCATAAGGAGATTTTCCTTTTAACACAGAAGAAGGAGTCCTATTAATTAAATAAACAGCAGTGTAAACACATTCAGGCCACATATATAGAGGAATCCCTCCCTGAAAGAGAAGAGCCCTAGCCACATTTAACAAATGCCTATGTTTTCTTTCAGCCACCCCATTTTGTTGGGGTGTATAAGCACAAGTAGTTTGATGTATAATTCCAAACTGTTTAAACATTTTATCCATGTTCCAGTTTACAAATTCAGTCCCATTGTCTGACCTAATTATTTTAACATTCTTTCCAAACTGTTTAAACATTTTATCCATGTTCCAGTTTACAAATTCAGTCCCATTGTCAGACCTAATTATTTTAACATTCTTTCCAAACTGTGTGTTAATTATTCTTATAAAAGAATTTATGTTTTCAAACACTTCAGTTTTATTTTTCAACATGTAAACCCAAACTGCTCTTGAAAAATTATCTACAACAGTTAAGAAATACTTGTATCATTCTCTACTAGGCTTCCTATAAGGACCCCACACATCAAGATGTATTAAATCACCTACACTTAATGACTTGTGATCACTTAGAGGAAAAGGTTGTCTAGTTTGCTTAGCCCTATGACAAGTATCACATGGCAGAGAATCATCAATCATACCAAGTTTAAGTTTGGATTTTAACACATGCAGAACATTATAAGATGGATGACCTAATCTGGAATGCCACAGATCAGCAGATACATTGCAATTTGACACATAATTAATATTAACATTATTAGCACAAACCTTACCAAGATTTAACAAATATAGACCACCATGAACTCTACCAGTCCCCAAACTTCTCATTGTTCTCAAATCCTGTATATAGCATGCATATCCAGAGAAACCAAAGAACAGTTTACTATCTCTATTTGCTTTGTGAACAGATAAAAGATTTACATTATACTCAGGTACAACAAGAACATCAAACAATGTAATATGATCAGTAATTCTTAAATCTCCAATTTTAGTAATTTGAGCAGATGTACCATTAGGATGATTTACTGTAAGATTTAAAGCAGATACATCAATCACATTGATCATGTTTTTATCAGAAGCACACATGTGTTGGTTTGTACCAGAATCAATGATCCAATTAATTAAACTAATCAAAGTGTCAAACTGAACATTAGAATTAAAATAAGTTGAAGACATGAAGGCATTAAAAATAGCACCTGCCATATTTGCTTGTGTCTTTCCTTTAGAATCCTGATTCTCATTTAACAAACTTATAAGCTTTGCAAGTTGTTCATTAGTGAAAGGTAAACCAGAATTAGTCACAGAAGAAGAATTAGATCCATTTTCAGAAACAGACAAGTTATTTTTATCACACCAATTACTAGTTTTATCATTCACAACATTATGACTTGTATAACTTCTGTTTTGATTTTGAAAATTAGATTTCTTCTTATAAAAATCTGGATAACCAACAAGTTTATAGCATTTGTCAATAGTATGACCTTTTAAACCACATGCAGGATTAGCACAAACAAGATTATCATTCCTAACAAACTTCTTTTTAGGATCATTAAACTTTGACACAAAAGCAGAATTAGAAGGTTTAGCATGATTCATAGAACTTGTATTCCTATGTGATTCTTCTCTAGATATCAAAGCATAAGCAGACTTCACATCAGGCAAAGGATCCCTTGTAAGAATAGTACTTCTAACAGACATATAAACCTCATCAAGTCCCATAAGAAACTGCATTAATCTAATCAAATCATGATGTGCTTTAAATTCTTTAGCAACTTTACAAGTACAAACAGATAACTTGACCATAGCATCAAATTGTTTCCAGAAAGTGTTCAATTTATGATAATATTCAGATAATGTAGAACCATTTTAACACAGAGTGTTAATCTTATGATGCAAATTAAAAGTAACAGAACCATCAACTTTATCATATGTTTCCTTTAAATCTTTCCAAACTTCACTAGCAATTTTAGAAAAAATTTGTCCCATATACAATTCTTGACTAACAGATCCTAAAATCCAAGATAAAACCACAGAATTACATCTATCCCATTGTTTAGCCAATACATGATCATCATCATTTTTATTACAAGAACCATCAATAAAACCTACTTTATTTTTAGTTTCTAAAGCAAGCATCATAGCACATGACCAAACATTATAATTTTCAGTACCAGTCAATTTAAAAGACAAAATAGGAGCACCACTAGTATCAGTAGGATGAAGATATAAAGGATCACCAAAATCAAGACTACTAACAGTAGTAGGTTTAGAACCACTACCAGCATCAGGAGCCATTAATAATCAGATAACAAGTAAACAATTAACACCAAATATACTCAACAAATCAGATAATCAAGTAAATCACCAAACACTTAATAAGCAATCAATAAACACACGAAACAATAACAATCAAAAGTCAAAAAGAACAGTAATATTTAAAATATATATATATATATATTTGAGAAAATAATTCTAATCCCTCAAAAGTGTCAGTGACAGGATTCCAAGCCTCTCAAAGGAGACCGGTCAAGTATTAACACAATTGATTTTGTGAGAATAGAATAAATTTTAAAAAAAAATATTTAAAGAGATTTAGAAGTAGAAGATCAACAATACAGTGCTTTCGGCTGGAAAAATAAGAAACCCTAATTTTCTTCTTGATTCACTTAGTCAAGAAGAACAATCAGGATCTGAATATGAAGAAACCCTAACTTCTTTCTTGATTTACTTAAGTCAAGAAGAAGAAGGATCTGAAACAATAAGCAGCGGAATCAACAAGATCGTAAATCAAAAAACCCTAAAAAATTAGGATTTTTTAGATCTAGGGTTTCGAAATCGAAATACGCCCTAAATCCAGAAGAACCTTAATCTGAAATCACCGATCAGAGGAACCTGGCTCTGATACCATGAACGAACTCAAAGATCAATCAAACAACAATTATTATTAATAGTTGTTTTATTATTATTAAGTAATTAATCAGTCGGCTGTATAATCCGACTTATAGAGTTCGATTATTACAAAGAAATATGATCAAGATGATCAGATAAATGATTGATCAAGATGAATCAATCTAAAAACAGAATTACAGAAAAAATATATGAGAGAAAAAATATCAAAGAGAATATGTGTGTGTATAATATATTTGTGATAGATAACCCTAATCGGGTATAAGTATCTATATATACTCCAGACTCCAATCTTCCTTGTAATTATCCCGACCTCCTTCCACTTTAGCTTCTAACAACTTCAGTCCCTCTAGAATCCTGAATAACAAAACTGCACAAACTCTTAACCCTGAAATTAGATAAAAGTTTCAAATACAACTCTAAGTTTATATTAGTTATTTTAACAAGTTGTATCAATGCAATTTTCATTTTGAAATGAAGTTTTAATTAAATTAATGCTTAAATAGTTAAACTAGTAAAATCCTTACACTTTTTTATATATTTTGTGCATATAACAAGTTGATCATTAACTAAATCAGGAATTGAACCGTTATCTTTTTACGCAATCTGCAGTCAGTTAATTTAATATGTTCTTACCATAAGTTTTGAAAAATTCTCATTTGATATGCAGCCGTAGAGCTTATAAAAAATAACCAAGTTATGGCACTTCTTGGACCCCAACATTCGTCACAAGCAGATTTTGTACTTGATATTGCAACTAGATTCAAAGTTCCAGTAATATCTCCGGCGACAAGTCCTGATCTCTCTTCAAAACAAAACCCTTCATTCGTATAGCACATCCTTCCTCAACACAAGCCGAACCCATTGCAGCCTTAATCAAGTCATTTGGTTGGAGGGAAGTTGTGTTTATTTATGAAGATTCTGATTATGGAAGAGGACTAATTCCGTATTTATTCAATGCCATGGAGAATATTGGTACTCAAGTCAAGTATTCTATCCGTTTGTCCCCTTCATCTATGAACAATCAAATTTTACAAAAACTTTACAAGTTAAAATCCATGCAACTCCGAGTTTATGTGGCACACATGTTACCCCCTCGGCCCCTCTTGCCTCACGCTTTTTTGAGAAAGCAAGCGAACTTGGAATGATGCATCAAGGATATGTGGGGATCATCACTGATGTGCTCACCAGTCTATTACATCATTTGGGTCCTCAAGATTTGGATTATATGCAAGGCGTGATAGGTGTAAAGCCTTATATACCACGATCCAACCGACTAACTAACTTTGAAAGAAAATGGAGAATGAGGTTTCAAAAGGAATACCCGGAAATGGATAGATTTGACCTTGATGTGTTTGGGATATGGTTATACGATTTTGTATTTGCACTAGCAACCACGTTAAAGAAAGTAGAAGCCGAATCATGTCATATTGGAACCTTGGAAATGAGATCTAGAATCCTTCCAATGATCCAAAATGTAAGGCTTAATGGTTTGAGTGGTGATTTCCATGTGGTTAATGGACAATTACAAACGCCGGTTTACCAAATAGTGAATGTAATTGGGAATGGGGAGAAGCGAATTGGATTTTGGAATAAAAGAATTGGATTATCAAAGCGACTAATCCAAATTCAAAGATTAGATTACATCATGACTACCGAAAAAGATGATCTTGGAGCCGTCATCTGGCCCGGTGATACACTAGAAATTCCTATAGGTTATGACAAAGACAAGAAGCTACAAGTAGGACTTCCAGCTAAAGGCGCGTTTCCTAATTTAATTTATGCCGAACAAGATCCTAAAACCAATAAGACTAATGCGTATGGTTATTTCATAGATATTTTCTATGCAATCATAAAAGCAATCACTAGTCAGGGTCCTGAAGGAAACTACGATGACCTTGTTCAGCAGGTTGCTGATGCGGTAATTACTTAACTAGGGTGTGTTTATATATGTTTACCTACTTATAAAGTTATAATTAGTACTCCTATATATATATTTAACAATTCACAGGAAAAGGTTCATGTGAGAACCATTTGAATTGGAAGAACCATGAGAACATTTAAATTATATCTTGATATATGTTTATATGTGAATGATATATGTGAACAAATTCGATCACATATAAACAGATCTAGTTGTTCTTATATCATCTTTGTTCATACGTGAATAGTTCTCATATGAACCTTACCCACAATTCACATTATTATCTTTAAATGGACAGAAATATGATTTGGCAGCCGGAGATTTAACCATCCTGCGAAAAAGAGCAAACATTGTTGATTTCACTTTGCCCTATTCCGAGTTTGGAGTTGGAATGCTTGTTCCAGTTAAGGTTGACGATAGAAAGAATGCATGGATTTTCATGAAGCCTCTGGAAAAAAAGCTATGGATAACAATAGGGGCGTTTTTCATCTACACTGGGTTTGTTGTTTGGGTTCTAGAGCATCGTGTAAACAAAGAATTCCGTGGCCCTCGTCATCAACAAGTAGGAATGATTTTCTGGTTTTCCTTCTCTACCCTTGTTTTTGCACATAGTAAGTTAAATTTTATTTCATCCACTCTTGTGCTTAAACATCTTTATCCTTGACAGAACTACAACCCCAACAATGTATATGTTGTGGACTTGTGGCGGCTTAAAAATATGAACATTGTAGATGCTTTTTTTTTAAGCTATCTATCACGGATGTTTAGGTTACCTAATTGAAGATTTGTTTCTTAATTATATCTTTGCAGGGGAGAAGATGACAAACAACTTATCCAGATTTGTGGTGATAGTGTGGATTTTTGTTGTTCTCGTGTTGTCCTCCAACTACACGGCAAGCTTAGCATCCATGTTAACCATACCAAAACTTGAACCAGCATTTAAGAATATAAATGAACTCATAGCAAGAGGAGACTACATAGCTAGGATGCCAAAATACTTCTTTTGTGGGAGATATGCTCGTCAAAGATTTGGGTGTTCGTAGTGATAAGTTGAAGAAGTATACACAATTCGATGAGTATGAAAAAGCCCTTTCAGATGGGAGTAAAAATAATGGAGTTTCTGCTATTATTGATGAGATCCCTTATCTTAAGATGTTGCAGGCAAAACATTGTAACAAGTACTACATGGTTGGTCCAATCTACAATTCAGCCGGTTTTGGTTTAGTAAAGTAGTCCCCTTTTATTCATTAGTTGTATCTTGAAATATGGGGAAACTTTTTGCTTTATAAATGCACACATATAAATCAACTTAATTGTTTCACTTGTTTTCTCATCTTTCATTAGAAAATTGAGGAGCATATAATGAATAATGATACATATATATGCCAGATTTTCATATGCCTAAACATGTCTAATCAACTCAATTATTGACATATAGATTACACTCTTTTTCATTCTTTATATTCACCTTCAATCTTACGTGTCTTGATCTCCTTATTAATTAGGCATATTTAGGCTTACGAATGTTAGTCATATAAACTATAGTTGTAAATTGAGATATGATACATACAGACGTATATGGATAAACTGTCTTCAGTACAACCAACATAACAACCCTTAAAACCGTTGCAATCAATACCTCTATATTATACACATATACGTTTTACATTTTCCATAACCCCTCCCACTCCTCCCCACCTTTTCTATCCCTACCCACCCCTCCCCACTTGTAAAGAATGTCTCATCATCCTCTCTCCATCCTCTCCCCACATGGTAAAAGACAAAAGACAAGAAAAAACAAAAGAAATATAAGGTGAGGGGTGATTAGAGAACCAGATGTTGGATAGTAATTCATTAATCCATGTTTATGAGTCGTTGTGTAATTAGTTTGTGTATTTAGAGTCGTGTATGTAAAGTTTATAAGTTAAGGGGTCTAGTATGTCAAGATTAAAGTTAGTAACCGAATGTTAGTTATATTCGGTTATAGGAAGTTATTTATGGAAGGGTGTGACTTTTAGGAAAAGTCACAATGGTAGTTATGTATGGAAAGTTGTAACTCTTGGGAAAAGTCACAATGGTTAGAAATATGTCTATATATAGAAGTGTCTACGCATTGTAAAACAAAAACATAAATCATTATATACAGAGTGTGAGTTTGTGTGTGTGAGTTTTGTTCATACACATGTTTGATTCGAGCCCGAGATGATTTAGATGGGGCCAACACCAGACACTCTGGTCACCATGTAGCTCCCCACCCAAGGCACCATGGTCACCATGTAGCTCCCCACCCAACTGGTAGGTTGAAGTGGTGTTCCACCCGGTGACTGGGCTGGTGACCAGCGTCCAGCCCCATCCCCCTCTCCTCAGTCCACCCTAATGATATGGGTAAAATTTATGTGACTTGTATTTATAAGTCAACGTACTTTGATAATGTAAAAGTAACTATTTTATTGGCCTTTTCTAAATAGTTTTTGTAAAAATTGTGTGCCAATGACATATTGAGTATACTCCGTATTTGTTTTAGTGAGTTAAGATAGAGATGTGAATTACTTAACTAGCAACTTATGTATCGAACATGCATTTCCAAAAGGATCACCACTTACTAAAAGTCCCAAGTTTGCAACGATATGTAATTAAACAACTAATGTAAATTACACTAAGAAAGCAAGACAAGAAAGTAAACACGTTTAATCATAAGTAGTATTAATTAAACGGTGAATACATGGTTGGTTTACAAAGAAAGAAAGAAAGAAAATATTGTTAAGTTTTTGCACACACGAAAACTTAACAATTCTACAATTCTACAATGAGAGAAAAACACACTAAGTGACTATTGTAGAATGAACCAACAACTTTGCGACTAGGTCAAGTGATGCTTTATATAGGGGAGAAAAGACATCACATGACAACCCAATAGATGTTGACACATGATGGTTGTCAACAATCTATTGGTGTGTAAGGCTGGTCTTCAGACATCTCTGTTTGCCATCTTGTTTCTTTCCCAAAACGGCATGAAAGAGAAACACCTTAGTACCAAAATGGTACAAGGTCACATGTCTTCATCTTGATCTATCAACACGTGTCCTTGGGGACCAACCTTCTTATCTTCATTTTCCCGCCCATATTTGACTTACAAGACATGGCGGTGAGTCATTGAACTTATCCTTTAACTCGAAGATAATGATCGCTGAGAGCTCGCTGAAGAAGCCTCTCGCTGAGTCTTTCAGCGAGTACTTGACTCAGCAAGTAATCTTCAGCGAATCCATGACTCAACAATCTCCCCCTATTCGCTGAGGAGACTTTGCTGAGTAAAGTTGCTTCACAAGAATTTAGAAATTGAGATGAGGGAATGCTGATATTATATATATGACAAACACCTTTACAATAAACAGCATTACAAAGATTACAAGACTACTTAATCCCATTGGGATTCTTGCTTGGCCTCGATAAATGCTCTATCTTGTTGTCTTTCAGGCTTCAGCAACTCTTGATCAATCAGTCTTATAAACTCTGGATCATTGGAAGACTGAGCACAGTACTTCCTTATTTTCAAAAGAAAGGCAGAAGGAGCAATTCCAATTTCATTGGTCCTGAAGAAGAGTTCATGACCATGGACATTGCAAAAACAGAAACCTCCTAGCTTCTCATCATATGTACCTTCCATGAAAAGAGTTCTGGAAGGCATTTTCAAGTTTAGCAGCGGCTCCTCATCTATATCAGTTTTGGGAACCATTCTGAGTACAGCGGGGAGACGAGAGACTTGGGATCCAGACGCTGATCTCTTTGATCCAACTCTGGGTTGCTGAGTAGGAGGGAAGGGATGTCTTGCAGCGCTGAGCAGAGAGTCTTTGACTTTGTATTTTTGTTCCATTTTGCGAATAAGCTTTATCTGCTCACCTGCCATCTTGATCAGTGGTTCATAACTTACAGCTGTCTTGTAAGTCCCAACTCGTTAGATGGTACTACTGAAGACACCTCTATGTCGATGGTGGAGTTACTTTGCAATATATGCACTGAACTGGAGACGACCAGTTGCAGTGTGTATATACCAAGTTCTAGATAGATTACTTATATAAAAGACAATAAGTAAAGAACAATGCAATAATACAAATAACTTGTAAGATAACTTGATGAGACAATATGTATTTTTCAATGTGTAATTTATTTATTGATATTAAACAAATTACAAGGTTGATGCGGAACCAAGATAATACACGAATGTAAATATCCTAACAACCTATGAAATACAATTGATCTATACTCGGAATTTCTCAAGACAATCGAAACACTTAAAGTTGTGAAATGTTCCTTTTAGCGATTGAGAGAAGATTGCACAAGTTCACCAAGAATATTGCAGGTTTGCAAAGTGTGAAGTATTTAACTTGTGAGTTCGAATACTTGAATTCTTGGTTGTGCAATGACTTGTATTTATAGGCAAAGTTAACATTGGGATGTTAACTTTAGCCGTACAAATGTGGTTGGGAGCATTTAAGGAATAACATTTAATTCCTTAAAAAGCAGTGTAAAGTCGCATGTTAAAGTGACTTTACATAACCACCTTTATGTACCTTTTAATACTTAAATAATAAGATAAGCTTATTATCCGGGTAAAGGTACATAAAGCATACAAGTCAATTCCTCGTAATCAGTGTAAAGCTTTGTAAGGGCTTTCCACTGATGGTCTCCAGTTTGTAACTGACTAGAATGCCAACTGGGCTTCGCTCCCATTGCCATTCTCTATCTTCCATTTGTTGTCTTCGACTTCAACTGGAATGCTTCTTCAACTTAGTCAGTTCTCAACTGGAGGAAGTCTTCAGTTGCGTTAACTGTACGGTGCAACTGGACTTCAATACATTTCTCGACAAATCATCTTGGTCACCAATTTCACTAGTCTCCAGATGCAACTGGTGACTGGCAAGTGTGAACTGGTGACTGGCCAGTTCCAGGTGAACTGGTCCTAACAAATTCCCCCTATTTGTCTAGAAATATAGTCTAAGTCTTTTCTAGTTCTTGTATCTGTACAAGTGTGAACTGGAGAGACTTTGTTCGATTTAAATCTATTTAAGTTATCTAAGGCATTTTTATAGATCAATAAATGCCTTAGGTTTTTCTTTTAGGTTTGTTAGATTTTAATCTTTTATCTACCTTGTGGTTACAAACTAGTAACTTCATTTATACAAGGGAATGAAATTTATACAAGTTACAGAATGTAAATACAAATTACAAGTAGATAAACTGAAGAAAGAACTTAATGAGATGGCCCTTCGCCAGTTCTTCTTCTCTTGGCAACTGAAGATAGGCAGAGTATCTTCAGGGTCAATATTCAACTTTTGCTCAAGATTTTCTTTATGTTGAATCTTCCCCCTTAGAAAGTTAACCCATGCTTTCTCGAACCTATTCTTTTGTGCCTTAGCATCCAAAACATTCACCATCTCCACCCATTCGCTGAACCCATATTGCATGGCACCAGGATCATCAGTTCTAACCAGTGGCCCACCAGTATACTTAACTTCGATTTGAAAAACCTTGGTGCCTAGCTTGATTGTAACATTGACACTACTAATAGTACCACCATGTCTTCTGGTTGACATGATCTGGGAGTAGTAATTTCTAGCTTCAGATTCATTTGTGATTTTTATACTCCCAGCACCAGCAGCCAGTACAGCGGACTTAATGTCTTCATTTGAAACTTCGCCAGTTGGTTCAACGAATGTGCCAAGGTCAGCATCCCTTGCATCTTTTGTCAGTGGTCTTCTTGGTTGTGGAATCCTTCTCCTTGGTGGATTCAAAACATCCTTCACAACCTTTTTGACATTTGCAATTCTCTTCAGAATCCCACTGGCCCTCATTTCTTTAGCCTTCTCCACTGAAATGTTTAAACTTCTGGCATCAAATTCTGCCTCATCCTCAGCATAGTGTCTATCCAGTTCTACATCTAGCATTTCATTCAACTGGTCAACTATCCTGTGATCATTTTTAACCCTAAGATACTCCTCCTTAGTGATACCCAACAGATTGGCATCACTCATATCAAGCAACTTGATTTGAGCAAGATGTGCCCTGGCTTCCACTTGGTTTCTTTGTTTCATTTTCTTCTTTTCTTTAATGTCATTTCCAAGTCTGGCCAGTCTTCTGCTATCACTATCTGAAACTGGAGGAAGTATGTCAGTATTTCCAGTTTCTAACATTTCATCAGTGGCCGGCTGGGCAGATGCTTCAACAGCCAATCCTTTACCCTTGTCCATCACAACATTCCCCCTATCTTCATTACCACCAGATCCACCTACCCTTTGCTCACCAGCTTCAGTACTGGTAGCTACAACCAATTCCCTTCCAGTTGGAGTCCTTCCAGGTGCAACTGGTGCATGAACTTGACTTCTTTCCCCCTTGGCAGTCTCTAGACCTGCCCGAATACTTTCCCATTCAGAGGGGTGAGATGGCAACCGGTCAAGAGGCTGCCATGATTGCAAGTTCTTGCACTCTTTAAAGATCCCACACATCATCCTGAAGGACCTTCATAAGTGGTTCGTCTCCTTTGACTGGGTCAAGACATTTGCAACAACTTGGTCTTGACCAGTTTTCAATTCATTAAAGATTTTGGAGTCTTCATCCAACCCAGAGACAACCCTTTCCTTCACTTCCTCATCATTCTTCTTCATATTCTCTACTTCAGTGGTCAGTTTATTTAATGATTCAGTATGTAGAGATACTTGGGTGTTCAAATTCTCAATGCTACCCTTCAACTGGTTGATCTCACTGGTAAGTGGGGCCAGATCAACCTGAGGAGTGGCCAGCTTGGTGATCTCAGACATCACCCTTTCAATCAAACGTTCTTCTCTAGCACCCAACGTATCTTCTATCTTCTGACCAACTGAAGATATCAACTGCTCTCCAAGGCCAGTTACATCTAGGCCAGGTCTTTCAATAAGTTCTTTAACCTGCCTTTCAATCTCTCTCAAGTCAACCTCTGAAGTTCTGACAGTATTTCCTAGCAGGTTGGAGATTGAACTGGTGACCTTGGAGTGAGTTAGGTCAAAGGCTTCTTTTAGAGTACCAGCCAGATTGTTGCAGCCAGTGACCAACTCATTAAGCTTTCCAAACACCAAGTCTTCATTAGAAGAAAACTTGTTTATCCCCAGATCGACCACCTTGATGTTTGTCAAAGAGTCCTTGTGGTATCTGGAGAAAGACTTGGTGTTCTTATCAAGTGTCTTCTGAATCTCCTCCACCCTGGTTAGAAGGTTTTGGAGATCGACTTGAATGGAGACAACTTGACTGTCCAGTGACAAAGGAGAAGGTGTCACTGGACCACTTGCAGTTACTACTGGAGCAACTGGAGGAGGCAAACTGATGGAAGTCTCCCCAGTTGTCAGGCCAGCAGTTGAATATATAGAAGGAGTGGTGGAAGAAGAAAGGACTGGAAATTCAATGTGTTGTTCATGCTGAGAATGCTCAGGTGTGAACAACGGCGACGGTGGTGGGGGCATTTATCGAGCAAGTGAGAATTTCCCAGTTGGTAAGGGAGCGGAAATTGTTGGTAAAGATATATCTATAGGCACATTTATTTGTGGTGGTGAAAATGAAATTGATGCGTCTGGAAGTGAGACTGGAGATGAAGGGTCTTGTGCTTGTACAGAAGCATCAAGAATCTCCTGGTCTATTTCAGTACCTTCAGAATCCGAAGATTCAATAAGGATTTCCTCGTCATTAACATTCATGTCCAGATCCATGAATGTAACTGAGGGCTGACCAGTTGCCTGGACAGTCTCCAGATGACCTTCCCCAGTTTCCTGGATGGGTACATCTGTTGAAGGATCAGATACCGAAGTATCTTCACCGGGGATAGACGTGATTGGAGTTGCTTCAGTTATGGTTGCTCTATCCTCAACCACAACTTGAGACGAACTGGAGGGTCCCTCATTATTTTGAGGCCCGCCCAATTGTCTTTCTGATTCACTTTCCAAAGGTGCATCAGTTTAGCAAATGCCAGTAGCATTCGCTCTGGAATTTCGACCTCTCCAGCTTCAGATACCAGAGAGTCTAGATTCCTCAACATATCTGGCCTTGTGTACGGTGAATCTGTACTTTTATACTCTTCATGGCCCAGAATTTGTTGAAAACAGAGAGAGAGAAACCTTGAAAAGGGGATACACACACCCCTGGAGCCCTTCAGTTTTTGTACTAGGCTTCTAT
Source organism: Erigeron breviscapus (assembly GCA_034093135.1). Classification (NCBI taxonomy): domain Eukaryota; kingdom Viridiplantae; phylum Streptophyta; class Magnoliopsida; order Asterales; family Asteraceae; genus Erigeron; species Erigeron breviscapus. The sequence continues at coordinate 49,678,843 of CM067175.1, read as the reverse complement.
ACAAAATATCTGCAAAGTCCACTCTCAATCCGTTCCACAAGCAGTAAGCCATCTCTGCTTGCGAGGAGTTAATCTGGTCAAGTCCACCAGAACTCCCACCCATGCTCTCCACCAGGTGGATGAAAAAATACCTCCATGAAGGTGTAAGGCCCTTCATGGTCATCGCACCTTTTGTCTTCAACACCCCATTCTCCAAACACTCCCTGTGTCCCATTTCAAGGAGTACTTGGCGAAAGTTTATATTAGGGGGCAAGACGACTGGAGATTCACCCTCTCTCCAGTAATTAAGGCGTAAGGCATCCCTCAATGTATCAGCTGACAAGGTACACTGGATTGTTCCATCCTTTAATGTGAAACTGATGGAGGAACAATCGGAAGAAAGAACGACAGTGTACCAAAACTCACATAAGTAGTTGTGAAACATCTTACGTGGGTTTAGAGAGAATGAGGGTCCTATTGGAGAATTCTTCAAAAACTTTTGAATTATACCAATAAGGGTATCGGACCCTTGAGATCCTCGTAGGCTGGCCATAGGATTATTTGGATTTAGTTTTATGACCGAAGCACTACTAGGGCACCAGGTGCCTGTGTGACATCTGGTGAGGGATTGTATGGAACAGTCAAGAGATTTATATCTCTTGAACGTGATGATCTAGGAGCCATAGAAGAATGAAAATGAAATTTGGGATTTAGGGTTTTTGATTTGTGAAGCAAAGAGAAGAATGAAGCAATATTGATGATTGGAAGTAAATGAAGAAATGTAAGAGAAAGAAAAAATAAATGAGTTACGGAGTAAATAAGGGTATTTATAAGGGGATTCAAGATCCCAATGTAAAACCAAAAATTATATTTTATTAAACCAAATCAATTTTGAAGATATTTTGACAAAATGAGTTTGAGTTTTGAAATAAAAATATAACTTTCCATGTAAGCATTAAATGTTACCATGTCAGCATTAAATGCTACGACGGCTTACTTTACCCATGACCCCACTCACTTTTTGTTTTCCCAATACAAACAGTTGTCAAGTACTAAAATAGCTTAAAACACGTCAGATCACGATATCAAGTGGTTTAAAACACTCGAGTATCATCACGTGTCACACATATTGACCAAGTATTTGTAACGTTATAAAAATTTAGACAAAGACTGAACCTGGTAACTGGAGGATCAGTCCAGTACCAGTTTCCAACTGAAGAGTTCTCCAGTTGCATTTTCAAACAAAAACGAATTTTTGTCAGAAAATTATTTTGAGTCTTTCCCCCTAAAATGATGATCCAGAAATCAATTAGTGCCAGGATAGTATCACAAATGTGTTCGATAGCCTGGCGAGCAAAGATTATCTGGACCTCCTCAACTGGAGAACTTCATCAGTGTCACTGACGCGTTCAATAACAAAGAAAGCTCCAGTTAAGGGTTTAACATTCCCAGTTCGCTGATGAGATGTTTAAAGGTTTTCTCATCGAGAGGTTTAGTAAAAACATCAGCTAACTGTTTGTCAGTGGGGATGAAATGAATTTCAATATCTCCTTTCATAACATGATCTCGAATGAAATGATACCTGATGTCAATATGCTTTGTTTTGGAGTGCATCACTGGGTTGTGAGATATAGCAATTGCACTGGTGTTGTCACAAAAGATTGGGTCTTAGTAAACTTCTGACCATAATCTAGTAACTGGTTCTTGATCCAGAGAATCTGGGCACAGCAACTGGCCGCAGAAATGTACTCTGCCTCAGCAGTGGACATAGAGACTTAAGTCTGCTTCTTGCTGGTCCAACTTACCAGTTTTCCTCCAAGGAAATGAAAACCACCAGTTGTTGATTTTCTATCTATCTTACAACCTGCATGATCAGAATCTGAATAACCCATTAGATCTAATCCTGAGCCTTTGGGGTACCAAGACCAAGATTAGGACACCCTTTCAGGTATCTAAAGATACGCTTTACAGCGTGCAAATGTGATTCTTTAGGGTTAGCCTGAAACCTGGCACACAAACATGTTGCAAACATTATATCTGGTCGACTGGCAGTTAAGTACATCAGTGAACCAACCATACCTCTATAGTCAGTTATGTTAACTGGTTTGCCAGTTGGGTCAGAGTCCAAATTCAATGGTGCTGCAATAGGTGTATTTTTTGATGGGATTGAATCATATTTGTATTTTCTTAACAAATCTCTGACAAATTTTCCTTGGTTTATGAAAATTCCATTTTCAGTTTGCTTAATCTGAAGACCTAAGAAAAATGTTAATTCACCCATTAAACTCATCTCATACTCAGATGACATGATTTTAGAAATTTTTTTACACATTGCATCATCAGTTGAACCAAAAATAATGTCATCAACATAAATTTGTACCAATAAGATATTACCTCTTTCTTTCAAGATAAACAAGGTATTATCTATTGCACCTCTTTGAAAGCCATTTTTAAGAAGATGTTTAGTTAAAGTATCATACCAGGCTCTGGGGGCTTGTCTTAGACCATACAATGCTTTGTTCAGTCTATAAACCCAATGAGGGTGCTTCTCATCGATGAAACCTGGAGTTTGCTTAACATAAACTTCTTCTTCCAATGTTCCATTAAGGAACGCACTTTTGACATCCATCTGGAAGACCTTGAACTGCAGATAGGCTGCATAAGCCAAGAATATTCTTATGGCTTCAAGTCTTGCAACTGGAGCAAAAGTTTCATCAAAGTCAACGCCCTCTGCTTGACAATAACCCTGGGCAACTAGTCTGACCTTGTTTCTTACAACATGGCCATCTTCATCCATTTTGTTTCGGTAGACCCATCTGGTACCAATAGGTTCTTTCTTTAACCCTGGTGGACAAGGAACAAGCTCCCAAACATTGTTCCTTTCAAACTGGAGGAGCTCTTCTTGCATAGCTTCCACCCAGCTTGGGTCTGCCATAGCCTCGTCAATCTTCTTTGGTTCAATTATAGATAAGAAGGTGACGTTTAAGCATTGCTCACTGGTGGCTCTTCTAGTCTGAACCCCACTAGTTGGATCACCCACAATCTGTTCAATTAGGTGGGCTTTAGTCCATCTAGTGTATTGACTAGGCTGGTGTACTACAATATCAGTGCAAGTCACCTGGCGATCTTCTTCAGTTGCAACAGCGTTTGGAGAAGGATCAGTCCAAACAACTTCTACATCCTCATCAGAGTCAATGAGGTCTCGATTAGCATCATGAAATTCCTCATTTAAAGGTATTTCATGAAGAACTGGAGAAGTAGGTGTTTGAACTGGTGCTGATATTGGAGTGGCACGTACATCTGATCCAATCACCAATTCTTGTGGTAAGTTAAAATTGATGGAGGGATAAAATGATGTGTCACTGGAGGTGTTCTTCTTCTTAACTGGTTCCAGTTTGTTGTAACTGGAAGCATTTTCTGGTGAAACAACTGACCGATGAACTTGGTCAGTTTCACCAAAATTGATTGGAATGACTGGAGAAATATCAAAGCTTGGTCTCTTGTTGATTGCTTCAGTTGATTCATCGAATGTGACATGAATTGTCTCATGCACCTTTTGGAGTCTATAATTATAAACTCTAAAGGCCTTTCGAATATCTGAATAGCCTAAAAATACCCCTTCATCAGCTTTTGCATCAAACTTTCCAAGCTGACTAGAATCGTTCAGTATATAAACTGGACAACCAAATACATGGAAATATCCAATATTTGGTTTACGATTCCTGAGTACTTCACAGGCAGTCTTCTTATGTCTCTTGATGTAGACTGACCGGTTTTGGGTGTGACAAGCAGTTGCAACTGCCTCAGCCCAAAAACTGGTGGGAAGACCAGATTCAGATAGCATACTTCTGGCGGCTTCTATCAGTGTACGATTCTTTCTTTCAACAACTCCATTTTGCTCTGGAGAGTGAACTGATGAGAAGTTTTGAGAGATGCCAGTGTCATTGCAAAATGTTTCAAGTACTTTGTTTTGGAATTTAGTACCATTATCACTTCGCAACTGACAAACTTTTCGAGTATACTTGAGCTCAATTCTTTTGATAAGAAAGATGATTTCAGCAGGTGCATCACTTTTGGATCTGATGAATACCACCCAGCAATATCTGGTGAATTCATCAACCACAACTAGAGTGTATTTCTTTCCAACTCTAGTTTGAACATTCACTGGACCAAATAGATCCATATGTAGCATGTGAAGAGGTTCAGTGATGCAAAAATTTTGCCTAGTTTTAAAACTGGCTCTCTTCTGCTTACCCATCTCACACCCTGGACATGGCTTTTCCTTATTGAAGGAAATCTGAGGTATCCCATCAACCAGTTGCTTGTGAGACAACTTGTTAATGTTTTTGAAATTAAGGTGGGATAACCTTTTATGCCATAGCCAGTTGGTGTCCTTTGGAGCTGGTTCCATATCCATGATGTACACATTTCCTTTTCTTGGTGCAATCATCACTACTTTCCAATCCTTGTTAAATATGGTGCCTTGTGCAATATCGAACAATACTCTGAAGCCATCATCGCAAAGTTGGCTTACACTGATCAAGTTATTCAAATGCAACTCTTTTGAATTCGACTTGTCCATTATTGAGCACACCATATCCTTCAGTCTTTCCAGATTGATCGTTACCAAAAGTCACTGTCGGTCCATCTTAGACAGTGAACTCTTTCAGTAGGGGCTTACATCCGGTCATAGTCCGGCCAGCAGCGCTGTCCAGATACCAGATATTTTTCTTTCGATCGCCCTACACACACACAAAAATCATTAGTTCTTTTTGTGAACCCATTTTTTCTTGATGGGTCCACTGGACTTCTCTACAGAAGCCACAGTTGATTGTTGAGGTGTTGAACTGGAGGCTACATCTGGAGCATTATCACCAGCTCCAGGTGCAGGAGTAAAAATAATTGGTATTTGATACTTACTCCCTTTAACTTTACCAGATTTTGTTCCTGAAGGAACATTCTTTTGTTTAGGTATTAAAGAGAGTGGATTAATATTTTGTTTGAAAACTGGAGGTAATAAACCTCCTTCCTGATTGTTAATCCGGGCAGTACAACTCTGAACCTGCCGAGACAAAAGTTGGAGTTGACTTTCCAGATTAACCAAAATATTATTTTGATCAGGCAGCTGAACCTTGGACCTTGGTTCAACTGGTGCTTTAGTCTGTCGGGTCTTGGGCTCCTTAGACTTTTGAGGTAAAAGGCTTGTTACCAGTGGCCTTTTTGACTGGAGCTTTAGCCTGTTTGGCTCCAGTTTTAACCTCAATGGGGGTGGTCTCAAAGGTTTCAGTTTCAACAGCTTCAGGTTGATCATAAGGTGTTTCAACCTTGAGAGCTGGAGGCAATGCATGAAGATCTGGTATGAGAGCTGCCATCTCCAGATCTCCAGATTTCCATGCATTCTTCTGGGCATCTATAGTTCTTGAAAATGCATCATAATTTTTGCCAGATGCTTTTACCCATGACTTGATAATCTTTTGTTCTTTTTCAAGATCAGAAAATAGTTTTTTGATTATCAAGTTCTAAAGCCTCAATCTTTAAAACTGACTCCTTGAGAGCCAACTGGACACTTTGCAAATCATTCAGTTGTGGTTTAACATTGTTCAGTTCAATTAAGATAGTGTCAAGATATCTTTCACTAATCAGCTCTTACAGTTTCCACAAATGCCAAATCACCACTTAATGATTCAGCCAGGTCCAGTTTTAGTTCAGGGTCAACCTGGTTATCATAGTCACATACCTTCTTCAAATTGAATCACTAATTCATTCCACATAGACTTGGCACTGGGAAACAATACAAGTGTTGGAATTAGGTCTTCAGGGACAGCCCCAAGGATCATGTTTTTCAGTCTGGTGTCCAAGTCCACCAGAGTCTGCGATCCTCATCAGACCAATGGTCTTCAGGCTTTTCCCTTGAACCCCTTCTTCCAGTTGGATCAAGAAGAGGACTAACCCCAAGGGACATGGGTATATATGGTCCATCCTTAAGGATTTTCAACATATACCTTTCAATCCCACCAAAATGCAAAAGCATTCTAGCCTTCCATGTACCGAATGTCTCACTGTTTCCATCAAATTTTGGAACAGGAGTGTTAGAGTAGTGTATATGGACATGGTTTGGGGCAGTAGGAGGAGGAGGGTTGGTGTTAACATTTTAAAAAGGTTGTGCATTTGTATTCGAGGGGTTTTCACCTGAACCAGAACCATCTCCACCTTCAGTAGTGTTCATCTTAGCAGATCTAGGCAAGTTTATTAGCCTTCTGCTCTGATACCACTTGTAAGTCCCAACTCGTTAGATGGTACTACTGAAGACACCTCTATGTCGATGGTGGAGTTACTTTGCAATATATGCACTGAACTGGAGACGACCAGTTGCAGTGTGTATATACCAAGTTCTAGATAGATTACTTATATAAAAGACAATAAGTAAAGAACAATGCAATAATACAAATAACTTGTAAGATAACTTGATGAGACAATATGTATTTTCAATGTGTAATTTATTTATTGATATTAAATAAATTACAAGGTTGATGCGGAACCAAGATAATACACGAATGTAAATATCCTAACAACCTATGAAATACAATTGATCTATACTCGGAATTTCTGAAAGCAATCGAAACACTTAAAGTTGTGAAATGTTCCTTTTAGCGATTGAGAGAAGATTGCACAAGTTCACCAAGAATATTGCAGGTTTGCAAAGTGTGAAGTATTTAACTTGTGAGTTCGAATACTTGAATTCTTGGTTGTGCAATGACTTGTATTTATAGGCAAAGTTAACATTGGGATGTTAACTTTAGCCGTACAAATGTGGTTAGAAGCATTTAAGGAATAGCATTTAATTCCTTAAAAAGCAGTGTAAAGTCGCATGTTAAAGTGACTTTACATAACCACCTTTATGTACCTTTTAATACTTAAATAATAAGATAAGGCTTATTATCCGGGTAAAGGTACATAAAGCATACAAGTCAATTCCTCGTAATCAGTGTAAAGCTTTGTAAGGGCTTTCCACTGATGGTCTCCAGTTTGTAACTGACTAGAATGCCAACTGGGCTTCGCTCCCATTGCCATTCTCTATCTTCCATTTGTTGTCTTCGACTTCAACTGGAATGCTTCTTCAACTTGGTCAGTTCTCAACTGGAGGAAGTCTTCAGTTGCGTTAACTGTATGGTGCAACTAGACTTCAATATATTTCTCGACAAATCATCTTGGTCACCAGTTTCACTAGTCTCCAGATGCAACTGGTGACTGGCAAGTGTGAACTGGTGACTGGCAAGTGTGAACTGGTGACTGGCCAGTTCCAGGTGAACTGGTCCTAACATGTCTTATCCTTGATCAGCTTGTAAATTTCGATCTATTCAGTTGGCCCAAGTGTATCCTTAGTAACATTTTTCAGCGTATACAACTTGGGCACTCCTTTTGTTTGTAGGGAAAGATTCATCCCTTGTTGGGTTAGTGAGACCCTGACCGACGTTATCTCTTCTTTCCTTTGCCTTACCTCTCTTGATTTGAGGTAGGTCGCCTGTCCTTCTTCAAAAGTTTTTGTTCTTTTGGCAAAGAACTTTTCTTCATTCTTTTTCAAGACTGCCAATCCACCAGATTGCTGAGCCAACCTCTTTGTCTCATCATCAGCATCTTTAAGTTCATCACCAACAACTTGCTCACTTATAAACTTCTGAGACAGCTCCTCTTCTTTCTTCTTACTTAACCGTTCATGTTGATGAACAACTTCCTCAGGAGACAGTTCAGCAGTAGAAGTTGTGGATTTGGGAAAGGCTCCAGACATTAACTTTTCTTGTTGTTCCCTTGCTGAAATGGGAACCTTTGGTGGCTTGCTTTGAGTAACCACTGCTGCTTTACCCTTATCAGCATATCTCTTTTCAAGGGCAGCGTGGAACTCAGCAGTAGGCTTGAAGATAGAAACATTTATTGGTTTTGCTGGCACATTCTCAGCAACAACCTTCTTAGCTGTCGGTTCAATAACCTTCTCAGCTTGCTCCCCCTGGATACTTGCTGCCGGTTTAACAACCTTCTCAGCAATTGTTGTTTGCTCCCCCTCAACGTTTGCTGCCGGTTCATCAACCATCTCAGCATTACCAATGTTTTCAGTGAGGGGAGCTTGGGGAAGATTAGATGCTGGATCCTTCTCAATTTTTTTCTCCCCCTTGGAAGTAGCTGAGGAACTAGCTACTTCCACTTTATCTTTCTTGAGGAGGCCCAGCATTTCAACCATCATACCCTTCAGATTTCCAACCTCTTTTTCAAGCTTCTTGGTACGGTTGACAGATTCGTCAAGTAGCTTTTTGTCAACAGCTATTTGGAAAGGAGTTTGAGAGAAGAGTTTATTTTTGAGAGAGTGGATTTCTTGGGTGATGGAAGTGCGAAAATTATCTTGGTGAGCGGAGAAGGATGAGACAGTGTTTTGTAGTTTATGGAGGAGGGCGGTGAAAAGAATGTTGGATTCAGAGAGTTGCTGAAGAGATGATAAGAGACCAGGCTGTTCGGTGACCTTCGCTGAATTGACTTCAGCTTTTAATTTGTCCAGCGAGGCGGAGATGGCGGAGTTAGAGGTGCTAACCCTCTTCATGCTTTCATTCAGTAAGGATTGATTTCGTCTGAACAGCTGCTCATTGGACTTGGTGTGGGTGACTTGATTCTTGGTGATCCCAGATACCATACCTTGAAGAGTGGTCAGCTCATCTTTCACAACATCATTTCCAGCTATCAACTTTAGAAAGTTGTCATGAGCCTCAATATGAACCTGAGCTACTTAGTCTACCAGCCAAGCATACAAGTATCCATGTCTATTCCCTTGACTTTGGCAGATTTGCACCCTTCTCAACAATTCTTGTAGCTGACGAGTTTCAACATAATCCAGACCAGGTATATTGACAGCAGTAAAAATAGTGGTGAGTTCTTCATCAGCAGAAGGGACCTTGAGATCCTTTAGAGAGACAGGATACTTGGAGCAAGGAACCCTGAAAAAATCTGGGTGGTGCAATGGTGGGAATTTCATCATCAACTTCTTCCACCTCAACATAAACAGCTGGCCTTATTCTTTAAAGGTGACATAATTCCACCTTTCGCTGAAGCTCAGCATCATTCACTTCAGGCACATAGTCTTCATAAAAACCAACTTGTTCAAAGGCAGCTGTGGGCCTTGGAGAGTAGCTTGGTGGAGGAGGCATATCAGCCAACGACTCTGGGATATCCTCAAATTCAGTAGGAGGAGAGGAGATTAACAAATATCCCAAGTCTTCTGCCAAGAAGCCACTAACATTGGCCTCTTCTTCACTTTCTTCTGCGGCAGCGAGTGTGATTTCAGCATCATCATCTTGGATGTCAAACTCACTGCCCAGATCTTCATCAGTTTCCATTTCACTTGATAATATATTTGTCTCAGTCCCTGCACAGACAGTTTCCAAGACAATAGAAGAAGGAGGGGTGAGGGAACCTTGTGCCTCAGTCTCAGTGTGTTATTCCACCAAGACATCATCGGCCGTAGAATGTGTTGACTCTAGCATCACCTGTGATCTGGCTGCTGTCAACGACTCAGAGGGTAATTGAGAAGAAGGGGAATTATTTGGGGGTGGAGTTGGACTTTGACCTCTAGTGGGTTGGGGTGACCCAATATCTTCACCAACCTCGCCTACAGAAGTTTGAGGTGGCTGCCTGCTGTTCCCATTTAACTCGTCAACAGCCTGTTGGGAGGCTGCTGATGGGGTGGCTTGGGTACTAATGTCCATGGGCGTTGTGGACTTCCTAACCTTGGGGTTGCCTTTGATACACTCCGCTTACGTTTTGGGACGTCAGCGGAGGGTGAAAATTGTAAATTTTGGGTTGAGGATGCTGCCTTGGATTTAGCTTTGGTCTTTTTGGAGGCTTTGGAGGTCGCTGGGGGGTTTGCCAGCGAGCCAGCCTCTGAAGGCATTTGAGCATCCACAGCGACCGTATCAGCCACTTCATCAGTAGGAAGTGCTGCCTCCCAGTCGCTGTTTTTGGGGTATAAAGAAGAGTTAAGGGAGAAAAGTATCTCTTTTATATGTGGAGTGAGGCGAGCAACCAAGTGTTCAGCAGGTTGCTTGTAAATATTGTTTCCAACCCTTGCTGTTGGAATTGTTGAAGCATTTGGTAGCACATACTCATCACCCAGCGCCTTCTTGAAAATAAGGGAGAAGAATCTTGTAAAGGGCACAGTGTGTGACCTATTGTTCATGCTGATCTTGTTCTTCATATCATTGAAGATCAGCTGGGCATAATCCACAAATCGTCCTTCCGCAAGAGCGTGGATTATGGGCATTGATGTAGATGATGCCTGATTGTAAGACCCAGAATTTCCACCCATGCATTGAATCACATGAGTGAACAGAACTCTCCAGATTCCAGGAAGATTGTGCTTTAATGGATTGCTTGGAATCGCTGGAGGGTTTATCAAGTTATAATTGTATCCTATTGAGGGCAACCATGCCTTCCATTCACTTTCACTTGATGGTGCCACAAATTTGTTATCATTGGTTTCTTGTGGAAACCCAAGGGTGAGACGAAGAGAAGCAGGAGTGATGGTGATTGTCTTCTCTCCCTGGCAGACAGACCCAGTGATGGACTTGTCTGCATCATCATAATCACAAGTCCACCAGAATTCTCTAAGAAGATGAACAAAAATATTTTCTGGGTCCGCCATGATGCAATTATTTGCAGGAGATGCATGGATGAAATCCAGCATTGGCTTATACTCTTTTGTACCTTTTGGTACGTCAAGCGAGCCAAGATGATTATTGGGTTTAACAATCATCTTCGAGGGAGAAAAGGAAACTTTTGAGGATTTATTTACATTAACCGGAGTATAAACTGGAGAATTTAAATAGGTAATAAGAGTTTGTTCCTGAACTTGGGGTTCAGGAACAGGTGGATTTTGTACAGTGGGGGAAGAAGAAGAAGGGATCTCAACATTTTCTTGTTGTTGAGGGATTTGAGATGAAGAAGCCATTGATTTGGTTGAAAAGAAGATGAAAGAGATCTATGAAGGAAGATGAACAGATGGAGAGAGATATTTGGTTTGAGAGAAAGTGAATAGTTATGGAAGCATGAAAATAGGGTTGTGAGAATGAGGTTGTATATATAAGGTATGGTGGTGGGCCACGATTTTACAACATAATTTCTCTCTCCTCTTTTTCAAGCTGTGGAACAGTTGTAACCAACAACTGTTTCGTACATATGTATAATATAAAAAGATTTTGAGAGTAACGTTTAAATAAAGGAAAAGAAACTTTATCCAATAAAAAATACTTGAGTGTGCGCCGTATTGAGCAGTCATAACCTGTCAGTCAGATGTCACATACAGAAAAATGACGTGATCAGGGCAAAAATCGAGGTGACCTTTCAGTTTGAATATATAAAACATGTGGTTCAAGATTTTGCCACGTCACCCACATAGTTACTTTGAAAACACTTAGTTTTGAAAATATCCTATGTTTTATTAAATGAGAATTTTAATTTCTTAAGAAGGATATTTGGAAAGATTACATGCTGAAGGGTGCTCAGCATGTTTAAAGTTTTTGTCACCGACTTCACAACTAACGTTGGTCGCTGACTACAGTTTTTGGCAAACTGTCAGCCATCAACGGATTTGATAAGTCTTTACCACTAGCCATTTGCTAGTGGACTAGATGAAGACTTTTAGCTCTCCATTGCTTTTATTTTGCTTTTTCCTAAAGCAACAGGGATCAACGGATTTTATAAGTCTTTACCAATAACCGTTTGCTATTGGACTAGATGAAGACTTTTAGCTCTTCATTGCTATTATTTGCTTTTTCCCAAAGTAACAGGGATCAACGGATTTTATAAGTCTTTACCAATAACCGTTTGCTATTGGACTAGATGAAGACTTTTAGCTCTTCATTGCTATTATTTGCTTTTTCCCAAAGCAACAGGGATCAACGGATTTTATAAGTCTTTACCAATAGCCGTTTGCTACTGGACTAGATGAAGACTTTAAGCTCTTCATTGCTTTGAGAGCAGCGAGTAAGACTGACTTAAGCTCGCTGAATTAGCATACATGATGAGTCATGTCGCTGATTCCCCATTCAATATTCCTAACTTGCTAACAAGCAGTTTGAATCTAGTTTCATCCAATGGTTTAGTAAAGATGTCAGCTAGTTGATCATCAGTTGGAATGAAGTAGATCTCAATGTCACCTTTCATGACATGATCACGAATAAAGTGATATCGAATATCAATATGCTTAGTTTTGGAATGTTGAACTGGGTTGTGTGTAATAGCAATAACACTTGTATTATCACACATGATTGGAATTTTAGAGTATTCCAAATCATAGTCAGCAAGCTGATGTTTCATCCATAGCATTTGGGTACAACAGCTCGCTGCAGAGACATATTCTACCTCAGCTGTGGAGATGGAAACTGTGTGTTGCTTTTTACTAGTCCAACTAGTCAGCTTCCCCCCCAACAGTTTACATCCTCCACTGGTGCTTTTGCGATCAAGCATGCAACCAGCATAGTCGGAGTCAGAATATCCAACTAACTCGAAGTTGGAGTCTTTTGGGTACCAAAGACCCAGCGTGGGTGTACCCTTGAGATATTTGAAGATACGCTTCACAGCGAGGAGATGAGATTCTCTAGGAGAAGCTTGATAGCGAGCACAGAGACATGTTGCAAACATGATGTCTGGGCGACTCGCTGTGAGATACATAAGTGACCCAATCATGCCACGATAGTAAGTAGGATTCACATACTTACCATCAGGGTCAGCGTAAAGATTATTAGGAGGGGACATTGGAGTTCCCTTTGGAGTGACATGGGTGAAGTCAAATTTATGCAACATATCCCGAATATATTTTTCTTGATTGATAAATATTCCAGTGGGAAGCTGCTTGATTTGTAACCCCAAAAAGAAGGTTAATTCACCCATCATACTCATTTCGAAAGTGCTAGACATAAGAGAACTGAACTTTCGACAGAGTTTGGTGGACAGGGAACCAAAGATAATTTCATCGACATAAATCTGCACATACAGAACATCACCCTTATGCTTGTAGATAAAGAGGGTGCTGTCAATGGTTCCCCTACGAAAGCCATGGTCAAGAAGGAAGGTAGACAAAGTATCATACCAAGCTCTAGGAGCTTGTTTAAGACCATATAAGGCTTTATTTAGCTTGTAGACATAGTGAGGATGCTTTGGATCCTCAAAGCCAGGAGGCTGCTTAACATAGACTTCTTCATCAAGATCACCATTTAAGAAGGCACTCTTGACGTCCATTTGATAGACAATGAAGCCTTTGTAAGCAGCATGAGCGAGAAAGAGACGAATGGCTTCAAGACGAGCAACTGGAGCAAAGGTCTCGTCATAATCAATGCCTTCAGCTTGAGTATAACCTTAAGCAACCAATATTGCCTTGTTTCTGATGACCACACCAGTTTCATCTATCTTATTCCTATAAACCCATCAAGTGCCAATGGGTTCTTTATAGGGAGGAGGAACAAGGAACCAAACATGTTGCCTTTCAAATTGTGTTAGTTCTTCTTGCATGGCTTCCACCCATGAGGGATCAGCCATGGCTTCACCAATATTGGCAGGCACAATTTGAGATAGAAAATTGACATAGAGACAAGTATTACTTGTCGCTGAGCGAGTTTGAACACCATTGTGTGGATTACCAATCACATGGTCAAGAGGGTGATCAGCAGTCCATTTGAGTGCTGGTGTGTGAATAGAAGAATGATTCATAGCGGATATTGTGGTGGTAGTGTCACTAGGAGTGGGAGTATAGGAAGAGAGATCAATGGTTAGCAAGGGTTCAGGGTTGCTGACATGAGGGTCACTGAGAACAGTGGGTACCTCTTGCTGAGGAGTGTCATCCTCAGTGTTTCCTGAAAGAGGATTTGCTGAGGCATCATGAAATGTTTCCTCAGCGACATCGTCAGCATCTTGAGGTTCAGTTGAGAGAGGAACATTAATGGAAGTGGCATTAACTGTTCGAAGAAGAGGCTCAACTGGATCTATAGAATAAATGTGAGCAGCAATGTACTCATCATTTGGTGAAGGACTTGGAGACTCAGCGATAGGTTATTCAGCAACATCATGATGTGTCGCTGATACTTCAGACGAGTCAGATAGATCGCTGAGAATTACTTCAGCAGATGACTCATTTGAGAGATCACCTAAAGCTGAACAACTTTCATCAAAAGTAACATGAATTGATTCATCTACTTTTTGAGTGCGAGTATTGAAAACTCTGAAAGCTTTGCTTATAGAAGAATATCCCAGAAAGTAGCCATCATCAGCTTTGGGATCAAACTTTCCTAAATGATCCTTATCATTTAGGATGAAAACTGGGCAACCAAAAACATGGAAGTATCCAATTTGAGGTTTCTTGCCCTTGAGAACTTCATAGGCAGTCTTATCATGTCGCTTGACAATAAGACACCTATTTTGAGTGTAGCAAGCAGTACTGACTGCTTCAGCCCAGAATTTACTAGGAAGAGAGGACTCACTGAGCATGGTTTTTGCAGCTTCAATGAGAGTTCTATTTCTCCTTTCAGCTACCCCATTTTGCTCAGGAGTGCGAACAGAAGAGAAATTTTGTCTAATCCCTTGATCAGCACAAAAAGTCTCAAGAGTGTGGTTTCTGAACTCAGTACCATGATCGCTTCTGAGTTCTTTAACACGTATGCTATTGAGGTTTTCCATCTTTTTAATGAAATTAATTATTTCCTCAGCAACATCACTCTTAGAATGAAGAAAGATTGTCCAAGTATATCGTGAATATTCATCCACAATAACTAAGTTGTATCTGCTACCCCTTAGACTTTGGACATTTACTGGACCAAAAAGGTCCATGTGAAGGAGATGGAAACAGCCACTGATAGAGTTGGCCTGTTTGGTTTTGAAGGCGGCTCGGTGGCTTTTACCTTTTTCACAAGCACCACAGAGCCTGTCCTTCTCATAGGTGAGAGGAGGAAGGCCTCGAACTAGATTTTTCTTGGCCAAAGAGTTTATGGTTTTGAAGTTCACATGCGACATACGCTTGTGCCATAACCAGTTGTTTGAGAAGCAGATTTTGAGAAGAAGCAGGTCTCGCTGTCAGTTTTGACAGGGGTGAAATCTACCAAGTAGATATCCCTTTTTCTTGGAGCGACCAAGACCACTTCTTTATTGACATTGATCACTGTGCCTTGATGCTTATCAAGGATAACCTTGTAGTCTGCATCGCACAATTAACTGATGCTGATCAGATTGTGTTTCAATCCATTCACATAAGCAACCTTAGTGAATTTGATCAGCCCATGGGAGAGAGACACATATCCTTCAGTTTGGCCAGTAGAATTGTCACCAAACACAACTGTGGGACCATCAGTCTCCACAAAGTTATCCAGCAGGTCCTTGGATCCAGTCATGTGTTTTGAACAGCCACTGTCCAAATACCACACTTCTTTTCCTAGCGAGGCCTGCAGGATAAAATAAGAAGGATTTAGGAAGAATCATGAGCATCCTCGCTGATAGTATCGTCAGCAGAGGATGTGAGAGGAAGATGAGCAAAGTCATCATTATTTAAAACGAGAGGAAGAGGGGCTCTTGGATCAGCATTTGGATCAACTGGGAAATCAACTAGCTGATGTGCATGAAGCATATCATGAGTAATCTCTCATGTGAAGAATTGATCTTCAGAGGTAAAAGTGACAGAGCTTCCAGTGTTTAGAACAACCATGTTAGTGACTTGGCTGTTTTCTCCATATTCAGCCAGTATACTATCACTACCATTGGTAATGATTTCATGAGACTGGGGAAAGGAGATTCGCTGAGCGGCAATGTATTCAGCAATGTTGTCATCAGTGAGAACAACATCTTCACCCAAGCTGATATCAGATTCAGCTGGGGGAGTTCGCTCAGCGGTTTCAGAGGAGGGATGAGCGGCGGAAGCTGAGGGAAGATTTGGCTGAATGACTACTTCAGGAGGATTCCTGGAGTCTTTGTCATTGCATTCAGCAGCGATGTGTCCTCTTTCGCCACATAAATAGCATTTTCTTCCAGCCTTCTGATTTTGAATCAGAAATTCCTTGAGTTGTGAGGACAAGTCGTTGACACGCTTATTCAACTCACAGATCTCATGATTGGAGGAAGAAGTTGATGCTACTGAAGGGGCCTTTTTCTTCCTGAACCGAACAGGAAGAGTTTTGGGAATAGGGCCAAGAATGGACTTGCCCTTAGATTGAGCATTTGAAGAAGAAGGGGCATGATTATTCAGAACAACTCGCTGACCTTCTTGCTGAGGAGGTCTGACTTGTTGAATGGGTCTGGGTTGCTGAGAGGTATGACGACTTAGAGAAACTTGCTGACCTCCTGGCTGAGGAGGTCTAACCTGCTGAACAGGTTTTGTTTGTCGAGGGACAAAAGTTCCCTTTGGGACATAGACAGAATTAGGTTGCTGATAACGAGCATCAGCAAACTTAGCTCGTCTATTCATTAAGTGCTCATGCATAACAGCCTTTCTGCCAGCAGGAGAAGTATTAGAAAAAGATGAGGGCTGAGACGCAGGGTGTTCAGCGACTTCTGAGGGAATGGAATTCTCAGCGGGTTGACTAACAGGCACAGCTCGCTGAGGGGTGCTGTAGTCATATGGGACAGCGACCTTGCTCCTTCTAAAGGGTTCAACAATGAACCCACCATTGGGCTTAACAGTGAAAACCTTAGGAGCAAGAGGCTTGAAACCATCGCTTGAAATATTCCCTTCAAATGTTTGGGAAGAGGAATATTGAACACGACCCTCATTTGGCATCATGTCAATAATGGGATGGTTTGGAAAGACAGTCTTAGCAAAGCTAGCTGATGAGCTAGTTTCTGCTTGTGACGAGGAAGTGGAAGTGCTGGGTGAGGGAGACTCATCATTCAGTTCAGAATGATAGTTATTCGTGCCTTTAACAAAGTAATTTTTAAGCAATTCCTCACGAGAAGTAGGGGCACTGGAAGGAATCCTCTCTTCAGCAGCAGGTCTCTCGCTGAACATATTGGTGATGACAGCAGCAGTCTCATAATCACCACCGATTATGGCTTTCATTTAAGCAGGAACCTGCAAGCTGAAGATTTGGTCGTGAAGCCTAGAGGCTTTAGACCAGGAGGTGACTATCTTTTCAAGGTCAGTGACCTGATTTTTCAGCTTCTCATTTGAGATTTGAAGAGTTTGGTTCAGAAGCTTTTGGGAATCAAGCTCAACATGGACATTTCTCAAATCCTTGAGCTTGTCAGTCTTATCACTTAGCTCAGCACTTACTGAGTTAAGTTTAGACTGAAGATCAGCACGAATAGATTCGACGTACTGAATATCACAAGTAAGAGATTCAAGAATTTTAGGTTTATCCTCTTCAGAGACTGGAGCACACTTGATCTTTAGTCAGCGCCTGGTCATCAGCGAGTGCCATAAAGCAGATGGCATCAACAAAGTCCTCACTGTCAGAAACGTCGGAATCAGCCCAGTCATGTTCTTCAGCAACAAGACCTTTGGCGGGAGCTTTGGCTTCTTCAACATCAGCCATCTTGGAACGAAGCTCATAATACTTCTTTTTGTATTCATCAGCAGGCTTAGTGAAGAGGGCCTCGCTGATGATGAAGAGGGCTTCGCTGCCTGCAAAGAAGGAATAGAAACTTTGCATTCCTTTTGGTAATGGCCTTTACGACCACACCTCCAACATTCTTCTTGAGACTTTTCTACCACTGGTTTTTGGAAATGAGTCGACCTACGACCATTCCATTTTTTAGAATATCGTTTACCAGCGATAAGAGCAAAGTTCATGAAGTCCGAGAACATCTCTTGTCTCTCCTCGAAATCGAGGTCATTGACAAGATCTTGGATGTTAGAGGGGGTAGAATTGCTGATGTCCATGTCAAGATGGACAGGACTAACTTCAGCAGAGACCAGGGCAAGAGGGTCATGAACATTAGAGACACTAGATAAAGAAGAAGAAGAAGTTGAAGCATATGAACCAGCATGCCTCTTAGACTCAGCCTCAGCTCTCAAAGTTTGAGCGAGGGCTCTCTCTTCAAATTGAAGAGTGCCATAGAGTGACTCTAAGTCATGCTCCTTCAGTTGCTTAGTTGTTCTGAGAATTTGCCTTAAGCCTTGCCATTTGATGGGCAAGACGTCAATGAACTTGTAGCATATTTCAAGCGTATTATGCTCTATCCCCACATTTGTTATATCATTCAAAAGGCACTTAAAGCGATTATACGTGCCATCCAGACTCTCATTAGGGAGAGAGAAGAATCCTTCATAGGCACGTTTCAGATCTATTTTCTTGGTAGTAAGAACATCTGCCGTACCATCGAATCTGGTACACAGATTATCCCACACCAATTTAGAAGAAGAAAGTTTGATGACAGATTTCATTATATCATCAGGAAGGGTAGTAATAATGAGATTTCTCAACCGAGCATCCAAATTGACAAGCCTACGCTCGTCATCTGTCCATTGTACTTCTGGTTTTATGAGCTCAGTGACAACTTCAGGAGCATCAGCAGTGGCTCCTGGTGTCCTGGTAACCAGAACCGATACATATGGCCCTCTGGTTAGAATGGTCATAAGATAGGGTTCAACTCCTACGATGTGTAGGAGCATTCTCTCCTTCCAAGATCCGAAATCATGTGAATCGAATCTGGGTGGGATGGAGACATACCCAAAATCTCTGGTATTAACCAGAGAAGGAACAGAAGACATAATAGTAAGAAAAGAAAAGTAGACAGAAGTTTAAATAAAAGTTTTTAGATGCAGAAAATTAAGTACAGAAAGAAAGAAAGATAATCTTGCAAACTTTTACTCAGATCAGATTCGGTGTGTCGAACCACCGCTCTGATACCAACTGAAAGTCCCAAGTTTGCAACGATATGTAATTAAACAACTAATGTAAATTACACTAAGAAAGCAAGACAAGAAAGTAAACACGTTTAATCATAAGTAGTATTAATTAAACGGTGAATACATGGTTGGTTTACAAAGAAAGAAAGAAAGAAAGAAAATATTGTTAAGTTTTTGCACACACGAAAACTTAACAATTATACAATTCTACAATGAGAGAAAAACACACTAAGTGACTATTGTAGAATGAACCAACAACTTTACGGCTAGATCAAGTGATGCTTTATATAGGGGAGAAAAGACATCACATGACAACCCAATAGATGTTGACACATGATGGTTGTCAACAATCTATTGGTGTGTAAGACTGGTCTTCAGACATCTCTGTTTGCCATCTTATTTCTTTCCCAAAACAGCATGAAAGAGAAACACCTTAGTACCAAAATGGTACAAGGTCACATGTCTTCATCTTGATCTATCAACACGTATCCTTGGGGACCAGCCTTCTTATCTTCATTTTCCTGACCATATTTGACTTACAAGACATGGCGGTGAGTCATTGAACTTATCCTTTAACTCGAAGATAATGATCGCTGAGAGCTCGCTGAAGAAGCCTCTCGCTGAGTCTTTCAGCGAGTACTTGACTCAGCAAGTAATCTTCAGCGAATCCATGACTCAACACTTACAGTTGAATTCTCAAGGGCAATCTTAACGGTGGTAGAAAATCAAATGATGAACATATCGAACAGATGGTTTGGAAACAAAGGTGATTGTCTCCAGCAACATAAGGCAGTTCAATCTTTTGACCAACTAACTTTAGCTCGTTTTAAGGGTCTATTTTTGGTAGCTGGTTTGTCTTCAACCTATGCGCTTATGGTATTTTCTTGCACTTTCATGTATGAAAATAGAGAGATATTAGCGTCGCAGGGTTCGATGCAGGAAAAGTTGGTCAAGATCATACGAAGCTTTGATGAGGTAAAAGATAAGAAAGCATTTGAAATAGAACCAGAGACTAAATCAATGTTTGATAATTTTGTATTTGTTGAGGAGAATATGCCAAAAGCTCCTGTACAAGGTTTAACCTTTGCCGAACATCAAGGCTATAGCTAGTTATCATTTCTCAATAGTATAAACTGTAAGAAAAAGTCCCATATGGAGTAGACTGAACTTTCATATTGAGTTTTATAAACTAACTAATTTTAGTTCTTAGATCACACCAAGGTTATATTAATGGGTCTTAAGTCAAATTGTGTTGAATGCTTGTTTACGATAAGTTGTATATTTAGTGGGTTAACTAGATATAGAACCGTGCACGGGGTTACAATATGTTCAAAATAAAATAAATTATTAAATTTATGTAATCAAAATTATTTTCTTTTGTAAATTCAGGTTAAAAAATATATAAAAGAATAAATTTGTTAATTTAAATATAAAGAATGTAAGTAAAACTAAAATGAAAGAATATAATTCTAAAAAAGATATTTTGTTAACATCTTCTTGAAGGTTATCTTTGGATAGCTACGCGATCAAATCTTGCATTATTATTAACGAAACTAAAGCGAGATACTAACGGATAATATATGAGATTGAAATAATTAAATGGCTCAAGATATCCAGCGAGATATATGTTGTAATCAAGGAGTTTAAAAAGAAACTATTCTAATTCTAAAATAAAACACTTATAAATGTCGTTAATTAAAACAAAAAGTTTGAAAACTTAAACTACATTAAAGATGAAGATTAAACACAACTATCCATAAATATAGATAGATGATGTGGCAATCAAAGACTAATGCAAACTAAGCTTAAAACTATCCTTTCTTTCTTAGTTATATAGAGAGAGTACAGAAGATTACGGATATTAAAAAAATACAGCTACATAGATCTTATTATAATAAATGAAAAATAAAACTATATTCAAATTTAAGCTTCTCATATCCATATCCATATCCATATCCATATGATGATACAAATTAAAATTTAATTTTTGTTATGATTAGTTTAGGATTCTAATACACCTTTCCTCTAGATTCTCTTCCTCCTCATCCTTCTACAAAAGCTGAAGAGGAAACCTCTGAAGCTGCTACTATTAATCCTGCTGATCTTGCTGTCAACGAATTTAATAGTGAACCCATCTAATTCCTTCTGTCGTATCCATGCAGGGCTCGCTGGGAAAAGGTGTGTGGTACTTGGACAGTGGCTGTTCAAAACACATGACTGGCACTAAGACCCTGCTGGATAACTACGTAGAGGCTGCTGGCCCTACTGTAGTGTTTGGAGATAACTCCACTGGACAAACTGAAGGTTATGGTCATCTCTCTAATGGCCTCATTAAGTTCACCAAGGTCGCTTATGTAAATGGTTTGAAACATAATCTTATCAGCATAAGTCAACTTTGTGATGCTGACTACAAAGTGATTCTTCATAAGCATCAAGGCACTGTTGTAAATATAAACAAGGAAGTCGTCTTGGTTGCTCCAAGAAAACAAGATGTCTATCTTGTTGACTTCACTCCTATCAAAACTGATAGTGAGACTTGTTTCTTTGCTAAGTCAGCAGCTGAACTAAATTGGTTATGGCACAAGCATATGTCGCATGTGAATTTCAAAACCATCAACTCTCTGGCCAAAAAGAACCTTGTTCGTGGCCTTCCACATCTCTCTTTTGAAAAGGATAGACTCTGTGGTGCTTGTGAAAAAGGTAAAAGCCATAGAGCTACCTTCAAAACAAAGCAGGCCAATTCTATCACTGGTTGCTTCCATCTTCTTCACATGGACCTCTTTGGTCCAGTGAATGTCCAAAGCCTAAAGGGTAACAGATACACTTTAGTAATTGTGGATGAATATTCACGATACACTTGGACTATCATTCTTCGTTTAAAGAGTGATGCTGCTGAAAAGATTATAAATTTCATCAAGAAAATGGAAAATCTAAACAGCATAAGGGTTAAAGAACTCAGGAGCGATCATGGTACTGAGTTCAGAAACCAAACTCTTGAATCCTTTTGTGCTGATCAAGGGATCTCACAAAACTTCTCTTCCACTAGAACTCCTGAGCAAAATGGTGTTGCTGAAAGAAGAAATAGAACTCTAATAGAGGCAGCACGTACCATGCTCAGTGAGTCTTCTTTCCCTAGTAAATTCTGGGCAGAAGCTGTCAGCACTGCTTGTCATACTCAGAATAGATGTCTCATTGTTAAAAGACATGACAAGACAGCTTATGAGGTTTTGAAAGGTAAGAAACCTCAAATAAAATATTTTCATGAATTTGGATGTCCTGTTTTCATCCTTAACAATAAGGATCACTTAGGGAAATTTGATCCTAAAGCTGATGATGGATACTTTCTCGGATACTCTTCCATCAGCAAGGCATTCAGAGTATTTAATACTCGCCTTCAAAAGGTTGATGAATCCATTCATGTTACATTTGATGAAAGTTCATCAGTTCTTAAGGATATCCAAACTACTTCATCAGAAGTCATTTTTAATGAGCTCGCTGATCCTCTTACTGAGGAAGCTGACTCATTTGTTGATGCATCTTGTTCACTGCCTAAAAATAATCAGCATGACACACATGATAGTTCAGATGATGCTGAACTAGAGCAAGTTGCTGCTCATATCTACTCGATTGGGCCAGTTGAGTCTATCTTGAGATCAATCCATGCTGCATCAGCCAAACCTAGATCACTGGCTGATGACGTGCATGCTGATGACTCTGCTGAGGAAGAGTTTCATAATGCATCGGCTAATGCTGATGATATGGAGTCAGCTGATGACCCCAACATCAATGATAACTCAATTCAGTCGAATGGCTCATCTGATCATACCCCTTCTGATCCCATTCTTACCATTGACTTCTCCTCTTACAATGATCTCTCTGCTGAACCCATCTCTCAGTCTTCCGCTGACAATCAACTAGGTTCATCAAGTGTTCCAGCACTTAAATGGACTTCTAGTCATCCAGCTCACCAAGTAATTGGTGATCCTTCTCAAGGGATAGTTACTCGATCAGCGACTAGAAACACATGTCTCTATGTGAATTTCTTATCAATGATCACTCCTAAGAATATAGGAGAAGCAATGGCTGATCCTTCGTGTGTAGAGGCTATGCAAGAGGAACTTACCCAGTTCAAACGATAGCATGTCTGGTTTCTTGTTCCTCTACCTGCTGACAAACAACCCATTGGAACAAAATGGGTTTATAGGAATAAAAAGGACGAAGATGGTGTAACAAATGCCAAAAAAAAAAAAAAACAAAAAAAACAAAAAAACAAAAAAAGAAAAAAAAAAAAAAAAAAAAAAAAAAAGTTAAACAAGGCTAGGCTGGTTGCACAAGGATATCTTCAGGAAGAAGGTGTTGATTATGACGAAACTTTTGCACCAGTGGCCCGATTGGAAGCAATTTGCCTATTTTTGGCACATGTTGCTTACAGAAACTTCACAGTATATCAGATGGATGTCAAGAGTGCCTTTCTAAATGGAAAACTCGATGAGGAAGTTTATGTTAAGCAGCCACCTGGTTTTGAAGATCCAACCAAGCCACACCATGTCTATCGTCTTTATAAGGCTCTCTATGGCCTTAAACAGGCTCCTAGATCCTGGTATGACACTCTTTCTGAATCTCTTCTCTCTAACAAGTTTCAGCGAGGGTCCATCGACAGCACCCTCTTCATCTATAGAAAGGGTGTTGGTGTCCTTTATGTACAGATATATATGGATGACATCATCTTTGGGTCCTCCAGCAAGAAACTTTGTACCAAGTTCAGCTCCCTGATGTCCTCTCATTTTGAGATGAGCATGATGGGTGAGCTGACCTTCTTTCTTGTACTGCAAATTCGCCAACTCCCAAATGGGATTTTCATTAATCAGGAGAAGTACATTCGAGACATGCTGGCCAAATTTGACATGTCCAATGTGACTACTAAGGCCACTCCTATGTCTCCTCCAAACAATCTCCATGCTGATCCTGAAGGTAAGGATGTGAACCCCACTCACTATCGGGGAATGATAGGATCACTGATGTATCTCACAGCGAGTCTTCCTGACATTATGTTTGCCACTTGCTTATGTGCAAGATATCAAGCATCTCCCAGGGAGTCTCACCTTCTCGCTATCAAGCGAATCTTTAAGTATCTGAAGGGTACTTCCACACTGGGTCTCTGGTATCCCAAAGACTCCAGTTTTGACTTAGTTGCATATTCTGATTCTGACTATGCTGGTTGCATGTTAGATAGGAAAAGCACCAGTGGTGGATGTCAACTGTTGGGGGGGAAGCTGACTAGTTGGTCTAGCAAGAAACAGCATACAGTTTCCATCTCCACTGCTGAAGCAGAATATGTATCTGCAGCGAGTTGTTGTGCACAAGTCCTATGGATGAAAAATCAACTCACTGACTATGACTTAGAATTCTCTAAGATTCCCATAATGTGTGACAATACAAGTGCAATTGCTATCACACACAATCCTGTTCAACATTCAAAGACCAAACACATAGATATTAGGTACCACTTTATTCGTGACCATGTCATGAAAGGGGATGTTGAAATTTACTTCATCCCCACTGATGACCAACTTGCTGACATATTCACTAAACCTTTAGATGAGACCAGGTTCAAGTATCTGGTCAGCAAGTTGGGAATGCTGAATGGTGAATCAGCGACATGACTTGTCATGTTTGCTAAAATTCAACTTATTTCTCTTTATAAGTTGAAAATTGACTCTTGTAGTCAAAACCCTCATCAACAAGCTTAAGGATGTCTTACTCGCTGAAATTAAAAGCAATGAAGAGCTTAAAATCTTCATCTAGTCCAGCAGCAAATGGCTCTGGTAAAGACTTACCAAATCTGTTAGTCCCTGTTGCTTTGGGAAAAAGCAAAATAAAAGCAATAGAGAGCTGAAAGTCTCTATCTAGTCCAGCAGCAAATGGCTCTGGTAAAGACTTACCAAATCCGTTAGTCCCTGTTGCTTTGGGAAAAAGCAAAATAAAAGCAATAGAGAGCTGAAAGTCTCTATCTAGTCCAGCAGCAAATGGCTCTGGTAAAGACTTACCAAATCTGTTAGTCCCTGTTGCTTTGGGAAAAAGCAAAATAAAAGCAATAGAGAGCTGAAAGTCTCTATCTAGTCCAGCAGCAAATGGCTCTGGTAAAGACTTACCAAATCCGTTGATAGCTGACAGTTTGCTAAAATTCAACTTATTTCTCTTTATAAGTTGAAAATTGACTCTTGTAGTCAAAACCCTCATCAACAAGCTTAAGGATGTCTTACTCGCTGAAATTAAAAGCAATGAAGAGCTTAAAATCTTCATCTAGTCCAGCAGCAAATGGCTCTGGTAAAGACTAACTAAATCCGTTGATAGCTGACAGTTTGCTAAAAATTGTATTCTTTATTCATCAGCGACCAACGTGTATCGTGAAGTCGCTGACTGAAACTTGTTTTCTAAATGAGGTAACCAGATTTTCTAACTTTGTCAGTGGATATGTTTTCATTCTAACTAAACTTAGGTGGAAGCATATACGCCAAGTATTAATTAGAATATTTTATTGGAATTTCAAAAGGTTACCTCGATTTCCTCCCTAATGGGCAACTTGTACACTGTTTCCGCCGTAACCACTCGAGTATTCTTGAAATTATGGTACAAGTTGTCACATCAAACCACTTTTATACGCTACTCACATGCGTATATTAAACATTTTTTTTTCAAAACCATTTTTTTATATATTAAATATGTATATGTATATATTACGTATGAAAGAGAGTATAAGTGACGATTCACTTTTGCAGTTATAGGGCCCATATCCATACCATATATATAGCCAAATCCCTTTCATCTTCGTCTTTTATACTCTCAAATCTTTTCTTTTCATATTCATACTTCCTACTTTCTTATTCTCCAAATCTCTAAAAAAAAAACTCTCAAACTTCTCAAAATCTTTTCTATCTCCTTTCACTGTTCATCTTCTTCTTCATATTCCTAAATCCTTAATCTAAGATGGCTTCTTCATCTGAACAAAATCAACCAGAAACTCAAACTCAAAATCCTCCATCAGAAAATCAACCTGAATCACCAACTCATGTTGAGTTGTCTGCACAAGATCTAGCCACCCAGAAAGCTTTTAAACAAGTTCCTCTTTATATGCATTCTAAAACATGTGATCCAGAAACCATTCCCCCTTCTTCAAAAGTCATGTTTCAAGCCCAAAGAATCTCCATTAAATCTAACAATTATTTGGGTTCTCTTGAAGCTCATTCTGGCACTACAGGGTACCAGCAGATGCTAGACTTTATAAAAGCATGCCCTACAAGCAATGCTATCTATGCTGATCCTGAAGAAATGTATGTTTATCTCCTTCGAGAGTTTTGGTGGACATGTGACTATCATGTAAGTATCAGTGCCATTACTGGCACTGTGAAAAAGAAGCAGGTACGCATAACAATCACTCCCAAAATCATTCGAACAACACTTGGTCTTCCAGATCAAACAAAAGAAAAGCCTTTTGTGGATCCAGCAACTGTTGAACAATGGAAAGAGTGGTTGCCCACTATTGGATATGGAACAGATGTTGATCCACCTGAAGCTGTACCCAGCAATCCCACAAAAAAGCATCTCCCTGGTGTGTGGAGGTTACTGTTTGCACATGTTATTCAATGCATAGGTGGCAACTCTGGATCTCATGATCAAGCTACAGCAGCGAATATGCAAATTATCCATGCTCTGGCTACTGGAAGATTTATTGACTTTGCTTCGGTTATTTTTGAAGATATGAAAGCAAAGGTCCAAGCCAGCAACCGCTCTTATACGATTCCATTTACAAGATTCTTCTCTCTGATCTTCAAACAAGAGCTGAAGGAAAAGTACAACCAGTTTGGTGCTACTGTATGCAAACCACCAAGAATTGGTCATTCAGTATACAAGCAGCCTGCTTGTGATCTTGCACTCTTTGACAGTAAGTTTGCTGAACTCACTCCTAAAATGAAAGAGGTACTTTTCTCATCCTATCCTAACATCTACATAAAGAAACCATCTGGAGTGGTTGCTGAGGGTATCGCTGAGAAAGCACCACCCAAATCTGCCAAGCCATCAAAGAAAACAAGATCAAAGTCTTCGAAGACTTCTGCTCCATCATCGCCTACAAAGGGCTTCACAATTAAGGGATTGGAATCCTCTCAGCTTTCCCTCATTGATGAACCAGAAGCCTCTACTGCTGAGGAAAACATTGAACAATCACTTCCTGAAACAGAGGCACGTCTTTCTCCTACTCCTATAAATTTCTCTATTGATGAAAGAGAAGCAGCCACTGCTGGTGATCTTGAACTGCAAGCTGCTAGAGATGATGATGTTATTGAAGATGCTGGTGCTGGTGATAATGTTGTTGAAAATATTGAAGGAAGAAATGTGGAAGAAGGTATAGTAACTGTAGATGTGGTTAATAAAGGAGCTGAGGCTAATGTTGGAACAAATGAAAGTGCTGGTGGTGAAGAAACTATTGTGGAAAATGTGGAAAGAAGTGTGACAGATGAAGGGGTGATTATTAGTGAAAATGAAGAATCAGTTGTTTTTGAAATGGAAGAAAATGAAAGTGACTTGGAGTTAGGAGATTTTGTTGCTGATGAGTTCCAGCTGGACTCATACAATCATGCTGATGAAAAGGAGGCCAGTGACATGGAAATGGAAGAAGATGATGAGGAAGTTGAACCAGTTGGTGAAAATGTCTCACAGGAAATTCCAGTCACTAAAAACACAAGTGCCGACGCCAATGTTGAGCCAACTGTTCTCACTGCAAGGCCTAAGACTCCACCAGTTCAACCAGTGAACACCATGCTCTCTCTTGGCATGCCCTCTTCTTTCCAAGTTATTCCTGGTTGTTCGCCTAAATTGCCAAAAGAAGTTGAGCCCCTTGTTGCTAAAGAATTGGGCATTTCGTACTCTACTTACTCTACTTGCTGTTGAGTGGAAGGAAAAGGAGTCTGGCAGGCTGGTTTCTACATTAACCAGCTGGTACAACAAGCAGAATGAGAATAGCACAGCTATAGTCACGCTGAAAGATAAAACAATCTCCATAGCTGATGCTCAAGAAAAAATAAATGCAACAACAAATGTTATCAAGCGTGATCAACAGATCATTAAGTCTGGTGCCTTGTCGATGCTCAAATGTGCCAATTCTACCAGCTACTCAGCTAAGAAGGCAGCCGCTACCAGCAAATCTGCTGCTGATGAAGTAAAGAAGCTGACAAATCTTGTCTCTCCTCTAGCTACTCAAATTGAAAATCATACTAAGGCAATTAAGGCCTTAGAAAAGCAAGTAGCTGATCTTCCTATTCCTCAAGTTTCTTTTACTGAGGAAGATCGTAAGAGGCAAGTCAATTTGGAGAAGGAAGTAGGAGAGATTAAGAATCTGCTTGTTCAGCTGGTGAACCAACAACAAACCAAGGCAGCAAATGTGGAAGTAGCTATTGATAATTCAACTTCCAAGGGGGAGAAAATTGATGAAACCATTGATAAATTAGTTGGAGAAGCGGTGAACAAAGCCGTTGATCAAATATATGAGGAAGCTGCTGAAGAAGCTATGAGAACAACTGATGCTGTCACTGATAATATGGCAATTGTGACGGTTAATGCTGAAAAAGATGGTGGTAGTACTGATGTACCCCCTGCTGGTGTTGAGGGGGAGGTTGAAAAAGAAGTTGACGGTACTAAAGCTCCCCCAGCTGGTATTGAGGGGGAGCAACAAATGATCAATGCTGATGCTCCCCAGATTGAAGTTTTTGAAGATGTAGGGGAGCAGTTTGACCCCAAAGCACTCAAAGCAGCATGAGAGGCTAGATTCGCTGATGAAATGGCCACGGACAGGTCCAAGGAAGTCCTCTCAATCTTTCACAGATGTTTCCTTGGGAATGCTGTCATTTCGCCCATGACTGACTCTCAGCGTCAGCATCTTGCTCGCATTCAGCACAAGAGACCTTCATCTTCTCTTCCTGCTGCTCAACTTTCTATCCAAACCCCAGCAGGTCACAAGCATCAAATGATAGAAATACTGGCCTTGACTGCTGAGGGAAAGACTCAAGAAGAAGCTATCAAGGAGCTGGATAGGATTAAAGAAAATCAAGAAAACGAAAGGAAAAATCTTGAGTATATCAACCAGCTGCCTCTCCTTGAAAAGGATCAATTGGATGGAGAACAGAGAATGCTTTTCAAAACTGGTGGTGCTGAAGCTGTGTACAAACAAAAGCATGCAGAGGTTGAGAAGCAA
Source organism: Erigeron breviscapus (assembly GCA_034093135.1). Classification (NCBI taxonomy): domain Eukaryota; kingdom Viridiplantae; phylum Streptophyta; class Magnoliopsida; order Asterales; family Asteraceae; genus Erigeron; species Erigeron breviscapus. The sequence continues at coordinate 49,649,756 of CM067175.1, read as the reverse complement.
CTTAGTGAGAAAAGAGCTAAGTTTGAAGAAGAAAAGGCTAAGTGGCTGAAGAATATGGAGACAAGAAAAAGGCCACAAAAGATAGTCGCTGCTCAAGCCTTTCTTGCTGATATGGGTTTAAAAACAAACTTGAAGATTTTAAGAGAAGGGGCACCCAGACCATTTTCCCTTGAAGGGGTCGAACCAACAAGTCTAAGTGCCTCTGAATGGTTTGAGGTCTATATGCTGATCAAAGATAAGAAGACTGTCAGCTATGCTCACCTTCAAAAGATGCTGAAGGAATATTTTGAAAAAGCACTGGAATATGAGACAAAGTTCAAAGCTGATCTGCTTATGCTGAGGCAAATCTTTGGTACTCCAGCAGCCATCTCCACATCAGCAGGCAAAAGGATCCAAAGAAAAAGAAAAGAAGAATATCAAACTTTGCCTGTTGATCTTCCTCCTATATCTGGTGATGCCTCTCTGAACCTCAGACTTCCTCCCAGAAGCTTTTTCGAAGAAGGGAGAGTGCTGGAGAGTCCTGCTGGCATATTCTTCACAAATTTTCAAAACGATCAGCTGTTCTTTCGATTGACAGAGATTGAAAAAGCTTCCACTGGGTTCATCATCAGCATAAGGAAAAGATGTGCTAAGACAACAAACACCAGATGGTTCATCAGCAAGTTGGATGAAGAGTTGTTGAAACCTCATAGAAGGGATGATCCAGTGCTAAGAATTGCCAAACAAGAAGATGCTTGGGAGATTGAGGCTGCTAATCTTTGAAATGTCTTATATTGTAATGAAAATGCTTGATGTGTCAGCATGTAATGATTAATGATGAAATATAAGACATCTTTCTATCATTCCTTTATTTTCTCAAGGTCTTGTTTACTCAGCAAGTCTTCTCAGCGAATAGGGGGAGATTGTTGAGTCAATGATTCGCTGACCAGACTTGGTCGCTGACGTATGTCGCCAGCAAGTCATCAGCAGGTGGTTTACTTTCCAAATTGTGTGTCAAGGCGGGAAGAATTCGAATAAAAAGAAGACAAGAAGTCACATGGTGGTTCATCCAATTGCAATTTACTTAGTATGGCAAAGATGCAGTTGGACCAAAAGAAGGGTTTTCTCCTTCATACCCGTTTTGATAAAGAAGACAAAGGCTCATGGATTCAAGTACTACGAGCCAATGAGATGTCGACAACCACCATTCTATCACTATCAATGTAAGGCTGTGTTGCCCTAATTCCTCCCCTATATAAAACAACACAGCCGTCTCAATAACACTTTGTGTTTGTCACCACAAGTGTGTGTCACTTATATTTCTCTCTTATAATTGTTTGAGTTTTAGTTTGTCTAGACTTAGCAATTATTAGTTCATTTGTATTATTGTAAGACAAGTTGTAATATCGACCATGTATTCATCGTTTAATTCAATGATACATATGATTAGACTTGCTTAGATCTTTGCACTTGAACTTTATTCTTGTTCTTGTTCTTTACTTTCTGTATTTACTTTCTTGTCTAGATTAATTAAACATAAGTGTGCAAATCGTGGACTGTCAGTTAGAATATTGCTTCTATGAAAGCAATTGTACCAAAGAAACCCTGCTACATAATTACTTCAGCTAAGACAGTGTTTGTCAGTCAGAGTTCATTGATGAGCTTGAACAATCTTTGTACACACTGGAAATCCTGAATGGATTCGAAGTTTCAGGGATACTCAATCACAAACTGGTACTAAAGGAATGTGTGCCAGTAATTTTACTTCGCAATGAAACGAGATTGATGATAACAAGATTATGAAAGCATCTGATTGAAGCAGAAGTGATATCTGGCAATAACACTGGGTGCAAAACTTACATCCCGATGATGAAGAAAGAACCCCGTTCAGGTTTCATAGAAGACAATTCCCGTTGGTCGTTTCTTTCGCTATAACAATTAAGAGTCAAGGCCAATCTTTATCGACTGTTGGTTTGTATCTACAAAGTCCAGTTATCACCCACGGATATTTGTATGTTGCGATCTCTCGGGTTAAGTCAAAAAAGGGTTTCAAGGTGCTGATATGCGACAAAGATAGGAAGAAAAAGACACTACAACAAATATCGTCTACAAAGAAGTATCATAAAAGATGAAGGAGGATACATGCTTCTACTGTTCAAACTGTTGAATGATTTTATTTTTGAACAACCAAACACATTAAAAATGGTATCCAATTTCAATCCCATCAAATTACCAAGTTGACGATATCTCTTAAACTACATAAATCTTCGTGTGTGACAACCACCATCGCAACCCTCTTTTAATTTGGTGCGTTAGGCCTCACAGATCGTAGAGATATAGGACAAGTACGTCTAAGGAACACTAATCGTCAAGGTGGCTAACTAAGAGAGAGAAAGAAAATTATGACAGTCATGCTTCTCTCACCTACTTTTTCTCTCGCCATTTTTTTTATTGAAAAAAAAGAATTGGTGATGAAAAATAAAAAGTATAAATTAATTTAGACATGTGTTAATTTAATTAATTTTGAAAAGTTGAGAGTTGTGATTGGTCAATAGCTATTAGGTCAGTTGCCTTTTAGTATATATTAAGATTAAGATTAAGATTAAGATTAAGATTAAGATTAAGAAAGATTAAGATTAGATTAAGATAAGATTAAATTAAATTAAGATTAGTTAGTATTATTAAGTCTTCGAAATAAAAGAATTAAGATTAAGATTAAGATTAAGATTAAGATTAAGATTAAGATTAAGATTAAGATTAAGATTAAGATTAAGATTAAGATTAAGATTAAGATTAAGATTAAGATTAAGATTAAGATTAAGATTAAGATTAAGATTAAGATTAAGATTAAGATTAAGATTAAGATTAAGATTAAGATTAAGATTAAGATTAAGATTAAGATTAAGATTAAGATTAAGATTAAGATTAAGATTAAGATTAAGATTAAGATTAAGATTAAGATTAAGATTAAGATTAAGATTAAGATTAAGATTAAGATTAAGATTAAGATTAAGATTAAGATTAAGATTAAGATTAAGATTAAGATTAAGATTAAGATTAAGATTAAGATTAAGATTAAGATTAAGATTAAGATTAAGATTAAGATTAAGATTAAGATTAAGATTAAGATTAAGATTAAAATTAAGATTAAGATTAAGATTAAGATAAGATTAAGATTAAGATTAAGATTAAGATAAGATTAAGATTAAGATTAAGATTAAGATTCAACTGTCTTATAATATAGATTAAGATTAGATTAAGATTAAGATTAAGATTAAGATTAAGATTAAGATTAAGATTCAAGAAAGATACCTAATGCAACTATATGATATTTTGATACGTTTGAAATTAAACTTTTCAAAATACTCTATTGTCATGTATTTTTACTTTTCTACTTAAAAACCATCAAATTACCAAGTTGACGATATCTCTTAAACTACATAAATCTTCGTGTGTGACAACCACCATCGCAACCCTCTTTTAATTTGGTGCGTTAGGCCTCACAGATCGTAGAGATATAGGACAAGTACGTCTAAGGAACACTAATCGTCAAGGTGGCTAACTAAGAGAGAGAAAGAAAATTATGACAGTCATGCTTCTCTCACCTACTTTTTCTCTCGCCATTTTTTTTATTGAAAAAAAAGGTGTGAAATGGGGGAAGAAAAAGGGGGTGGGTTCCTTATACGAGGGAGGGAAGAGATATCTATATATCCACCACCTAATGATATATCTTTCATTACAATAGTTATATGGCAGGTAAGTTTTTGTATCGCAAAACTACGCCCTCGAGCTTGAGGTTTTAATCTCTTCACGATAGTACGTTTACGCCCTCGAGCGAGATTGTGAAAAGTAGGTGAGAAAAATGGGAACATCCTTATGACGCGTTTTGTTCACATAATAGTTTTTTAAAGGAATGAAATCTGTTAAATGAACTAAAAGTTGAAAGAATAGAATTTGAAGAAATGTTTTTTTTTATTTGGAGATTTAAGTTACCGATGTAATGAAAATGTTTCTCACGCCCTCAAAAATAGATATTTTATCAAGTGATAGAATGTTAACATTCAAATGGAATGAAACTTTTTTATTTTTGAACAACCAAACACATTAAAAATGGTATCCAATTTCAATCCCATCAAATTACATCAGAAAGTTTATGTATCAAACATGACCTTAGTGTTTCTGTAATTATTCATGAATTTGCTTTTATTTAAAAAGCTCAAATATGACATTTTGTTGTGAAAGTTGGACTTGGATCAACAATCTTGTTGTTTACATAATAGAGAAAGAGAGGAAGAACAATGAATTGAGAGAAAAGAATTATTGTATTCTAATATGTGTATGTCTATATCTAACTAATAGGGGGCTTAACCCTTATATAGAGTACATTAGCTTAAGAAGTAAGCTAGGGATAAATTAGTCTTTACATAATATATATTTGGTATATAACACTCCCCCTCAAATATATATTACACAGTTGTATTGCCTCATTAAAAACCTTACTAAGAAAACCCAGTGGGATAAAACTTAGTTAAGGGAAAAAGAGTGCAACGCGTGTAATACTCCCCCTGAATTGAGCAAACGTCTTCAATCTTCGAAGCCCGATCTTGTGTGACAACGACTCGAAACTACTTCAAGGTGAGGACTTTGTAAATAGGGCATCCAAGTTCTCACTTGACTCGATTTGTTGCATGGATATTTCTTCTTCTTTTTTGTAGATCATATGTTGAGAAATTTTTTGGTGAGATGTGCTTTAGTCTATCATTCTTGATTTACTCTTCTCTGATCTGAGCTATGCAACCAGCGTTGTCGTCATAAATGGTCTTCGGGTCTTCTTGATTGATTCGATCTTGCATGCTTCTTGTATTTCTTTAGGGGATCCAATCATGTTGATGTTGCCAACATATTCAGGTCTAGGCCGAATACCTCTTTCATGTTTCAACTCATACCCAAAACAGCCATACTACTGTCGGTTAAGAAGACATGGTCGAACTGAATCAAAGCATGAACCTACGCACTTCCAAGGCACGCTTATATATATCTCAAGTATAGGGATACATTTACGAGATATTCAATGGGTCGATTTTTACTACATTCGACCAGATTGTTTAATACCATATAATGATCTTTTAAACTTTATAGTAATATGTTGTGATCTTGATTTTTAATGTTTTGGGCAATATTAAGCCTTTAGGGATTTTTATATGGATTTCATTTTCTACATTCCCGTAAAAATATGTAGTAACGACATCAATTAGTTTCATATGAAGTCCTTCAGAGATTGTAAGGCCGATTAAAATCTATTTATTGTTGCATATATTACGGGAGAATATGTTTCCTCATTACCCGGGATTTGAGAGAAACTTCGTGCAACTAATCGTGCCTTATAATCTCATTGTTTTTATTTCAATCACCCATTTATAACCTACTGGTTCGACGTCTATGGGTGTGCGGCCTATAGGTCCGAAAGATACTTTGCTTTTTGAGCGAATTTTATGGCTTCTTGCCATTTTGGGCCAATCATCTCTGTGCATGCATACATATCCAGAGTTTTATATACGTATTTATTACGTTTGTTGCTATAGCATATAAAAATATATATTGTCAACACGTGTTGTCCGGTTCCAAAGTGCACTATCATGTATATAATTATTGAGATCTCATTTTCATTTTGGAACCGTTATTTTATCAAGGACTATGTTTTCCTCTGGTATCGTGTTTGTCCTTGGAATATTTACCTCTATAGAGGTTTCATTAATGTTGAGAATTTCACAACTATGTTTTTGCTCACTTCTTTTTGTGGGTTTTTGTCTCTGGAATCAATTGGCCTCCCACGTTTAATTTGAGCAGGTGCATTTGATGCTGGTATATGTGACTTTGTCACTCTATTTGTATTTGTGAATCCATCTAGTAATTTATAATATTTTGGACTTCATATGTGACCACTTTTGGGGTCAAGATGGTGATGCATTCTTCAAGTTATTTCTTGTGTTACCAGTCTTTCTTTTTCTTTTCTCTCCCCCTAAGACTGGGAATACTTTCTCATCAAACTGACAAACAACATAAAATATTGTAGATTTTTCATCAGATGATGGTTATAAATAATTGATAACTTATGGGAATAAAACCCAATGTATATATGTCCAGTCGTCTTTTTTTTTTTTGTGAAGAGAATATATATTTGTGAAAAAGATCTGCCTCCATTTATTTTGGTAAATAATCATTAATGATAATAGTAATATAACAATAATAATAACTATAAACATAATCAAAGTAAATAAATTTAAACAATTTCACTTTGATCACGTAAATCTGACCATAATAGTCATACACATGTTTTGACAGATGGTCAAAATATAGCTATGTTTTTCATGTTAGGACCAGTTCACCTGGAACTGTCCAGTCACCAGTTTACACTTGCCAGTCACCAGTTGCATCTGAGACCAGTGAAACTGGTGACCAAGAAGATTTGTCCAGAAATATATTGAAGTCCAGTTGCACCGTACAGTCAACGCAACTGAAGACTTCCTCCAGTTGAGAACTGACCAGTTGAAAAACATTCCAGTTGAAGTCGAAGACAACAAATGGAAGATAGAGAATGGCAATGGCAGCGAAGCCCAGTTGGCATTCTAGTCAGTTACAAACTGGAGACCATCAGTGGAAAGCCCTTACAAAGCTTTACACTGATTACGAGGAATTGACTTGTATGCTTTATGTACCTTTACCCGGATAATAAGCCTTGTCTTATTATTTAAGTAATAAAAGGTACATAAAGGTGGTTGATTAAAGTTGCTTTATCATGCGACTTTACACTGCTTTTTAAGGAATTAAATGTTATTCCTAAATGCTCTCAACCACATTTGTACGGCTAAAGTTAACATCCCAATGTTAACTTTGCCTATAAATACAAGTCATTGCACAACCAAGAATATTACTTCTTCGAATACACTTCGATAGAATTCACTTTGCAAACCTGCAATATTCTTGGTGAACTTGTGCAATATTCTCTCAATCGCTAAAAGGAACATTTCACAACTTTAAGTGTTTCGATTGTCTTGAGAAATTCCGAGTGTAGATCAATTGTATTTCATAGGTTGTTAGGATATTTACATTCTTGTATTATCTTGGTTCCTGCATCAACCTTGTAATTTATTTAACATCAATAAATAAATTACACATTGAAAAATACATATTGTCTCATCAAGTTATCTTACAAGTTATTTGTATTATTGCATTGTTCTTTACTTATTGTCATTTATATAAGTAATCTATCTAGAACTTGGTATATACACACTGCAACTGGTCGTCTCCAATTCAGTGCATATATTGCAAAGTAACTCCACCATCGACATAGAGGTGTCTTCAGGTAATGCCATCTATTGAGTTGGGACTTACAAGTGGTATCAGAGCAGAAGGCTAATAAACTTGCCTAGATCTGCTAAGATGAACACTACTGAAGGTGGAGATGGTTCTGGTCAAGGTGAAATCCCTTTGAATAATAATGCCCAACCTTTTCAAAATGTTAATACCAATCCTCCTCCTCCTTCTACCCCAAACCATGTCCATGTACACTACTCTAACACTCCTGTTCCCAAATTCGATGGAAACAGTGAGACTTTTGGTACATGGAAGGCTAGAATGCTTTTGCATTTTGGTGGGATTGAAAGGTATATGTTGAAAATCCTTAAGGATGGACCATATATACCCATGTCTCTTGGGGTGAGTCCTCTTCTAGATCCAACTGGAAGAAGAGGTTCAAGAGAAAATCCCGAAGACCATTGGTCTGATGAGGATCGTAGACTTGTTGATCTGGACACCAGACTCAAGAACATGATCCTTAGGGCTGTTCCTGAAGATCTAATTCCAACACTTGTGTTGTTCCCCAGTGCAAAATCAATGTGGGACGAATTAGTTATTCAGTTTGAAGGAGGTGATGACACTATTGTCACTAGAAAAGTTGCCTTGAATAAGAAGTATGAATCCTTCTTTGCCTTGCCCAATGAAAGTCTAACTGGTACATACACCAGATTTTCTAGCCTCATTAATCAGCTGAGAGGCTTGGGTGTAGAGAAGGATAAGGATATTCTTCTTGAGAAGTTTTGTGATATTCTTCCTTCCAAATGGGAAAACATGGTTCTTGTCTTGAGACAAGGTAAAACCTTGCACCCTCACACTCTTGCATCGCTCTATGGAGCCTTCAGATTCACTGAAGATAATGCTGCAAGACTGGTGGCTGAGCAGGATGCCATGAACCATGCCCAGAGTTCCAAGGTTGCTAGTGTACCTGAGCAACCTTGTGCTGCCTTAATTTCTGCAGAGAGTGTCCAGGCACACTCGATGAAGGAGATGTTAAACAGTTTCTTGAACTCTGGCCTGGCCACTGAAAACAGTGATGGTTGTAATGAAACTGACGATGATGATCTGGTCGCCATGATTGCTAAAACCTTTAATTGGTTTAAGCATAAATCCAAAAGATTTAATGGCCCCAACAATGCTTCCAGCTCCAGCTCTCTGGATAAGACCAATCTTACATGCTATAAGTGTGGTAAGAAAGGTCACTTTATGAAGGAATGCAGATCTAGTCAGTTGAACAACCAAACTGGCCCCCCTGTTGTTAAGAAATTTGAGCTTGATTTGTGCAAAAATGGAGTTAGTGTGTGAAAAGGTGTAGTGTGTGTTTTGGAGGTTGAAGATGAAGATCAGAGAGAATTGATGTTGAATTATTGTGATTAATTAAGGAAATGGGGGAAAAGCTTACAATTTTGGGTATGGAAAGGAGTATTTATACACTTGACTAACTTTCACTAATACTCCTTCCATTGTTAAAATAATTACATTTTAACACCATTTTTGGATTTCTAACATTCTTCCCCTTGGTGTTGAAATGTAATTCATGCACGATATCATCTCTAAATACGAATTTGTTGATGAAGGTCTTCGAAGCTTTCTCATTGTCTTCAAGATCTTCCATCAAACTTGGCTTTACGTCTTTAATCTTCGCACTTACCTTAAAGATGTATCTTTAAGTCTTGAACTTCTCAGAGTATGAGCATTGCGGAAACTTGATCTTGGCTCTTTAGATTTGAACATGAAAGCCTCTTCTTGACAATCTTAACTTTGTCATACTTCCCCTTAATTAATGAATCTTTCTCTTGAAGCATTTGGACACACATCTTTTTCATCACAAACTTCCCCTCGATCAAGCAATCATATTTGCGTACCACCAACGCTTATGTATAGGGTGTACCCGCGGCGTACCCACCACGTTGGCGATAACTATCTTCAAAGAATAATTTGGGGATCACTTTGGGGATCACTTTAGTCAACAATTTATCTTTCTTCCCCTCAACTGATGAATTCTTCTTTCTTCCCATCAAAATTCAAGAAAGCAAACAAACTTGTTCGACTTCATTATCCTCTTTCTTCCCCTCATGATGAATGTGTGGCTACATGTTCATCATGTCTCTTTGAAGTCGAAACTGGGGAATCAACCATTATGAAGTAGTAGTCCAATAAACAACATCTTTAGCCCGGGTTATACACTGACATGTGTATAAGCCATTTTCATCGAATCACTTATGAACAACCTTTGGGACCCATTTTTGTGTAGGCCCAACGGTTTTTGTCTTGACATTCCAAATGTACGTGTCATCGATTCGACGAATAGAATCTGCAGTCCATGGTGGGTGAAAACTCGAGGTTGTTGAAAAGTTGAGTTTTTGTGGACGCAGTGGAGATGCAAAGACATTCACTTCTTGCACGGTAATTGGTTTTGGTGCAAGTCATAGAGTTGCCAAAGTGAGTATTTGATTGTCTTTGACTCAGTTGACTTTGGTTTGTAGACAGGTTTCCATTTGATCTTGGTCAACTGAGCTTTTGCTTGAGAGATGAACTGAGAGTTGTCTTCAAATGATAAGAATGGAATGAGTGTCTGTGTTCCATCAATAGTAGGCTTCGAAGAATACTTTCTATCCTTGAATAAGGCATAGTTATTAAATTGAGAAGCTTTATGTTTAGCAGGAGATGAAACTTTGATCTTTGAGCTCTTTGGGATGGACTCAGTGCAAACTTTCTTTGGAGCATCAAGTTTAGTTGGAAATATTGGACTTGCATCATGATAAACTGAGCCATCATCACTTTGAGTGTCACAAGATGTTGATTGTGTTTTCAATTCCATCTCAAGTTCAGAGATTCTCTTTTGTAGAGATGTTTCATTTGATTGAAATTGCAAACAATTCTCTTCAAGAATCTTGATTTTGTTGCAAACATCTTGTCTCTCCTTCTCAACTTTGTTCATCTCATCAACGAATTTTCCCTCCATGGTTAAGAAAATGGATGTCTCATTTTGCAACTGAATTTGAAGACTTGAATTCTTCTCTTGCAAAATAAGTTCTCTTGATTTGCTCTCCAAGATACTATCATTCAGCTTCTTGTTGGAAGTATCCAATTCTTTTGACATTTTTGAAATCTTGGACTGCAAAAGATCATGTTCTTTTTGAACACTTTCCATGTTGGACAACTTTAGATCATTTGCATGTTTGAGCTCTTTGTTTTCTTCTTTGAGATGTTGAACTTCAAGTTGGAAATTGTGGTGTTGTTCCAAAATATTAAGAAGCTTTTTCAAATTAGCTTGTTTTCGTTCATATTCAGCCACAATACAATTCGTTGAACGATACTTGTCACCACATGAACAAGTTTGAGTACCATGATAATGTATCTCTTTCCAACTTGGTTCTAAGCCCGTTAAATCTTCTGTTAAGGAATGAATAAAATCTTTGGATATTTCAATTGACATTTTGTTAAGCAAAGGGTGAAATGAAATGAAAAGGTAGTTGTGATTGAAATTGAAGTGAAAGAATTAAAATTGAAATTTGGAGATTTTGTACTTCAGGTTTCCCTCCAAAATTTTCGCCGAAATATGTTCTCACGAAACTTAGAATTTCATGTAAACTTTGGATATCATGATCATAGGAAAAATTTGATAATTTCTAAAAATTTTCGCCAAAACCGCGTCGATAACGAATGAAAATTGGCCTAAAAATTTTTTAATGCTATCAAATTTTAAATCTTCATGAATTATCCCTTTTTAAGATCCTGGGCAAAAATTATTTATTTTTTTTTTTTTTTTTTATGTTGGAATTGGAATTGAAACGATCTTGGTAAGGTTATGAAATGAAACGATCTTGATTTAAGCAGGAAATGAAACGATCTTGATTAACAAGGAAATTGAAACGATCTTGAAACGAATAGAGAATGAAACGATCTTGACAAAATCGTTCTGGGTGAGATCGTCTTTGAGTAAGATCGTCTTAGAACTTTTAAAGAAAATTTGGTTAAGTATAGAAAGTGAAACGATCTTGAAGAACAAAATGTGAAACGATCTTGAGAAGATCGTCTAAGGTAATGTTATGAGAAATTTGGTTAAGTATGAAAATAACGGTCTTGAAAAACTGGGACGATCTTGATTGAAGATCGTCTTGGAAATTTTGGTGAAATTTGGCTAAGTATGAAAAGTGAAACGATCAGGAAATGAGACGGTCTTGTGAAGATCGTCTTATTTAAATGAATGAGACGATCTTGGTTGAAGATCGTCTTGTTTTCTTTCTCAAAAACTTCTAAGTATTTGAATTGACCAAACCAATCCTTTCGGATTAATTAGCCAGAATCAAACACAATTCAACACGTTCTTGTCTAGAACGATCTTGTGAAGATCATTCTAGATCAAAAATACTACTGGAGATCGTATCAATACAAAATCAGGAACAAGATCGTCCTGAAGTCATCTTCTCCATCATGAACATGAACAGCAGCAGTTTTCTCCATTAACGACATAGCAAAGCTTCAATAACTTTCGATTTACTAGGAGTTAGATCACGAAATAACTTGCAAACTGTTTGTTTTCACCTCCGCAACAAATCTATGAACAAAATTCAACACCAAACACAACAGATTCAAAACCCAAAAAATCGCGCCAAAATCAAAAATTCAATCTCGAGATATAGATCGAATTGGAACTTGAAACTTTTTTATTTCTCTTGAAGATTTCAATCATGATGCATTCTTGTTCAAGCTTTTTAGAAGTTTCATCATCAGCAGTAGGATACTCTGATGATTCTTCTCCAGATACCCTTTGTTCTTTTCCTTTAACAGCCTTCAGAGTAGTTGGTATATCTGGGAAAAACTCAAACTGGGGCTCACTGGCTTCAGTACCAGCAGCCTCTTCAGTCAGCATAGTGGCTTCAGTGCCAAATGCTCTTCTTGCTAATCGTGCACTGGCATCAGTACCAGTCACTTGTTTTTCTTGCACAATGCTTTCAGTAGCAAAGGCCCTTTCAACAGCACTGGCAACAACATCCTTCTTCTTCCTTATCAAATCTTCTTGGTCACCAGACAACTTTTCCCCCTTGGAATGATCACCAGTTCTGGACTTGAGATCATTCCATAATTATTCTAGCATGTGTCTGTCTAGTGCACCAAAGGTTCTTCCAGCCACTGGAGTTGTATCAGTCACAACTTTCTTGAGTGCCTGCACTTCCTTTTTAACAAAATCAAGTTCTTGAGGCAAGTGCTTTGGCAATTTCTCTTCCATCAACTTCTCTACTTGGGGTAACAGCCCATCTTGAAGAGTTCGAAGAACAGTCTTAGAAATCTTTAGAGGGACTCCAGATTCCAAGTCTGGAGTAGGTCCAGTAGAACACGTTTCTGGACAGATCTTCAGTAAGGCTTCAGTAGTCGAGTCTGGAGCGAGTCCAGTA
>CM067175.1:49500073-49636025 GCA_034093135.1 Erigeron breviscapus | reverse complement strand
CGGGGTTAAAAGCAAGCAAACTGGACCGTTTCTTGCTCTCCACAGAGCTATGGGCGAATGCAACTGATCTCGAGGCAATGGTCCTTGATTCCATTTTTGTAGATCACAGGCCAATCCTATAATGCCAAAAGCGCAAAGATTTTGGCCCGATTCCTTTCAAGCTATACAACTCGTGGATGGGTTTGAGTGGATTTGATGATTGTGTTAAAGAATCGTGGGGGAATTCATCCACAAATCAGAATGGTAGCCACTTTCTATCGTTCAAAAATAGATTACAACAACTGAAAAAAGACATTAAGCAATGGCATACCGAGTTGAAAAATAAAGAGATGTCTGAGGACAAAATTGAATCTGAACTGGCGATTCTGGATGATGAAATTGCAGCTGCAAATGAACCATCAAGCTTTGCATCACAAAGATTAGCCTTACTGAATAAGTTGAATGATTTAAATCACACGACTAACACTGATTTGAGACAAAAGGCAAAAATAAAGTGGGGTATAGAGGGTGATGAAAATTCAAAATACTTTCATCATGTTGTGAATCGAAGAGAAAAACCCTCAAGTTACATTCATGGATCTGGACATGAATGTTAATGACGAGGAAATCCTTATAGAAACTTCGGATTCTGAAGGTACTGAAACAGACTTGGAGATTCTTGATGCTTCTGTACAAGCCCAAGACCCTTCATCTCCAGTCTCCCTTCCAGACGCATCAATTTCACTTTCACCCTCCCAAGAAAATGTGCCTACTGATATATCTTTCCCAATATATACCGCTCCTTCACCAACTGGGCAATTCTCATTTGCTCGAGAAATGCCACCCCTACCGACGCCGTTGTTCACACCTGAGCATTCTCAGCATGAACAACACTTTGATTTTCCAGTCCTTTCTTCATCCACCACTCCTATTATCTTCAACTGCTGGTTTGACAACTGGGGAGACTTCCTTAAGTTTGCCTCCTCCAGTTGCTCCAGTAGTAATTGTTGCTGGTCCAGTGACACCTTCTCCTTTGTCACTGGACAGTCAAGTTGTCTCACTTCAAGCCGATCTCCAAAACCTTCTAACCAGGGTGGAGGAGATTCAGAAGACACTTGACAAAAACACCAAGTCATTCTCCAGATACCACAAGGATCACATAACAAACATCAAAGTGGTTGATCTGGGGATAAACAAGTTTTCATCTAATGAAGACATGGTGTTTAAAAAGCTAAATGAGTTGGTCACTGGCTGCAACAATCTGGCTGGTACTTTAAAGGAAGCCTTTGACCTAACTCACTCCAAGGTTACAACCTCAATCTCTAACTTGCTGGGAAATACTGTCAGAACATCAGAAGTTGATTTAAAAGAGATTGAAAGGCAGGTTAAAGAATTGATTGAAAAACCTGGCCTAGATGTAACTGGACTTGGAGAGCAGTTGATGACTTCGGTTGGTCAGAAAATAGAGGATACGCTCAGTGCTAGGGAAGCACGATTGGTTGAAAGGGTGATATCTTAGATCACCAAGCTGGCCACTCCTCAGGTTGATCTGGCCCCACTCACCAGTGAGATCAACCAGTTGAGAGGCAGCATTGAAAGTTTGAACACCCAGGTATCTCTACATGCTCAATCTTTAGATAGACTGACAACTGAAGTAGAAAATCTGAAGAAGAAAGATGATGAAGTGAAGGATAAGGTTGTCTCCGGTTTGGATGAAGACTCCAAAATTTTAAATGAACTAAAAACTGGTCAAGAATAAGTTAGTGCAAATGTCTTGATTCAGTCAAAGGAGACAAACCATTTGTGGAGATCCTTCAGGATGATGTGTGGAATCTTTAAGGAGTGTAAGGACATGCAGTCATGGCAGCCTCTTGACCGGTTGCCATCTCACCCCTCTGAATGGGTAGGTATTCGGGCAGGTCTAGATGCTGCCAAGGGGGAAAGAAGTGCAATCCTTCCACCAGTTGCACCTAGAAGGACTCCATCTGGAAGAGAATTGATTGTGGCTACCAGTACTGAAGCTGGTGAGCTAAGAATTGGTGGATCTGGTGATGATGGTGATAGGGGGAATGTTGTTTTGGATAAGGGAAAAGGTTTAGCTGGTGATGCATCTGCCCAGCCGGCCACTGATGTAATGCTTGAAACTGGTAATGCTGATGTACTTCCTCCAGTTTCAGATAGTGATAGCAGAAGACTGGCCAGACTTGGAAATGATATCAAAGAAAGAAAGAAAATGAAACAAAGAAACCAAGCTAAAGCCAGGGCACATCTTGCACAAATCAAGTTACTTGATATGAGTGATGCCAATCTTTTGGGTATCACTAAGGAGGAGTATGTTAGGATCAAGAATGATCCTAGGATAGTTGACCAGTTGAAAGAAATACTGGATGTAGAACTGGACAGACACTATCATGAGGATGAAGCTGAATTCGATGCCAGAAGCTTGAATATTTCAGTGGAGAAGGCCAAGGAGAATAGGGCCAGTGGGATTCTTAAACGAATTGAAAATGTTAAGAAGGTTGTGAAGAAGGTTTTGAATCCACCAAGAAGGATTCCACAACCAAGAAGACCACTGTCTAGAGATGCTGACCTTAGCACATTTGTTGAACCAACTGGCGAGGTTTCAAATGAAGACATCAAGTCCGCTGTATTGGCTGCTGGTGCTGGGAGTATAAGAATTACAAATGAATCTGAAGCTAGAAGCTACTACTACTCCCAGATCATGTCAACCAGAAGACATAGTGGTACTATTAATGGTGTAAATGTAACAATCAAGCCAGGCACCAAAGTTTTTCAAGTCGAAGTTAGTTATACCAGGGGGCTACTGGTTAAAACTGACAATCCTGGTGCTATGCAATATGGGTTCATCGAATGGGTGGAGATGGTGAATGTTTTGGATGCGAAGGCACAAAAGAACAAGTTTGAGAAAGCATGGGCAAACTTTCTAAGGGGCAAAATTCAACATAAAGAAAATCTTGAGCAAAAGTTGAATATTGATCCTGAAGACTCTCAGCCTATTTCTTTGGTGACCAAGAGAAGAAGAACTGGCGAAGGGCCATCTCATTAAGTTCTTTCTTCAGTTATCTACTTGTAATTTGTATTTACATTCTGTAACTTGTATAAATTCCATTTCCTTATATAAATGAAGTTACCAGTTTGTAACCACAAGGTAGATAAAAGATTAAAATCTAACAAACCTAAAAGAAAAACCTAAGGCATTTATTGATCTATAAAAATGCCTTGGAAACTTAGATAGATTTAAATCGAACAAGTCTCTATAGTTCACACTTGTATAGATACAAGAAATAGAAAAAGACTTAGACTATATTTCTAGACAAATAGGGGGAATTTGTTAGGACCAGTTCACCTGGAACTGTCCAGTCACCAGTTTACACTTGCCAGTCACCAGTTGCATCTGGAGACCAGTGAAACTGGTGACCAAGAAGATTTGTCCAGAAATATATTGAAGTCCAGTTGCACCGTACAGTTAACGCAACTGAAGACTTCCTCCAGTTGGGAACTGACCAGTTGAAGAAACATTCCAGTTGAAGTCGAAGACAACAAATGGAAGATAGAGAATGGCAATGGCAGCGAAGCCCAGTTGGCATTCTAGTCAGTTACAAACTGGAGACCATCAGTGGAAAGCCCTTACAAAGCTTTACACTGATTACGAGGAATTGACTTGTATACTTTATGTACCTTTACCCGGATAATAAGCCTTATCTTATTATTTAAGTATTATAAAGTACATAGAGGTGGTTATGTAAAGTCACTTTAACACGCGACTTTACAATGCTTTTTAAGGAATTAAATGCTATTCCTTAAATGCTCTCAACCACATTTGTACGGCTAAAGTTAACATCCCAATGTTAACTTTGCCTATAAATACAAGTCATTGCACAACCAAGAATATTACTTCTTCGAATACACTTCGATAGAATTCACTTTGCAAACCTGCAATATTCTTGGTGAACTTGTGCAATATTCTCTCAATCGCTAAAAGGAACATTTCACAACTTTAAGTGTTTCGATTGTCTTGAGAAATTCCGAGTGTAGATCAATTGTATTTCATAGGTTGTTAGGATATTTACATTCTTGTATTATCTTGGTTCCGCATCAACCTTGTAATTTATTTAACATCAATAAATAAATTACACATTGAAAAATACATATTGTCTGATCAAGTTATCTTACAAGTTATTTGTATTATTGCATTGTTCTTTACTTATTGTCATTTATATAAGTAATCTATCTAGAACTTGGTATATACACACTGCAACTGGCCGTCTCCAGTTCAGTGCATATATTGCAAAGTAACTCCACCATCGACATAGAGGTGTCTTCAGTAGTGCCATCTATTGAGTTGGGACTTACATTTCAATCAAGAGATTTTAAGTCGAAAAAGGCTCTAAAAAAATAACTCTCTCCAAACACGCCCAAATGTCAGTGGTACAGTTTTATTATCACCAGGATTAAATTCTAAGGGGCAAGGGTGTAGTCGGCAAAAAGCATCGGCAGCATCGGCTAGCATCGGCTTATTGGCAATCTTATAGCACATGCATCGGCTAGTATCGGCAAGTTTTGGCAAGGTACATCGGCTAGTTTTGGCCGATGCTAGTGAACGTTGGGCAACTGCCACATGGGCAGCTTTGGCAGAAAAAATGCATGTGGGATCCGATAGATAATTCTTCTATAGATTTCATTAATATCCGAGGTCACCAGTTTATCCTCATCTATATGATAAATTGGTCTCAACTCAGGAGGAAGAACAGGTAATAGACACAAAACCATCCATTTTGGTTCTATATTTGTTCGAACTCGGAACTAGTCGGATGGAGTAGATAATTTTCTTTTTAAAAAAGTAAAAATACCGTGTCTTTTTTTATATACTTTCCCCCCCTCAACTTCTACATATACAACATACACATACATTTTTTCAAATATAATTAAACAAAACACATTTTATTCTTATTAAAAAACACATTTTACAATAAAAAGACAACACATAATTAAAAAAGACAGTACATGATAAAAACACGAAATACATTGCGTACGATTACTCATCACCATCTTTGATTGACATACTTCCTAAGCCACGGTAAGCGTAATCATCGAGCCACCACTTGTCGTCTTGCGGGCATTTGACTTCCCACGTGGTTTTGTCTTCCCCGCAATTGTCGTGGAACGATTCGGCCCAAGTGCATTGGTCACCCAACGTGTGACCGGCCTTAAAAACATCATCGACTACACTCTTGACGTTGTTGATCTCCCCCTGTAGAAACGAAGAATAGTGCTCTTCGTGCTTCGAAACATTGCGGCCTGACGCTTGTATTGCCTATGCCTTTTGCTCGCATCGTCGTCTTTTCCCCCTCTAGTAACCCATGACCCTAGAGAGTTTAGTTTGAAGGAGGGTGTCCTCTTTGATATCAGCCATGATTCGTGTGAGACAAGGTCGGTGAACATTCTTTTTTGATGATGATGATGCCATTTGGTTAGAAAGAGTGAGTTTTTAGAATGATGAAAATATTTTGATGGTAATGCAACTGAATTGAGCTTTGGGTTCGTATTTATAGAGTGACAATCCATCTAGCCGTTCAGGGACTGGAAGTGTAAATGTATTTGAATTTTTGGCCGTTTGAGGGACTGAAAGTGTAAATATGTTGAATTCTGCTGTTGGAGGGACTAATTGTGTAAATATTTTGAATTTTGAACGTTAAAAGAGCGTCTTGTAGTTTGACTTTAAATACTGGCTCCTTCATCTGAAACATTATCTCAAAACACAAACTTTTATACATCTGAAAAATGGCTTCTTCATCAAATAAAATGACTGTCGATCAAGTGCATGAGAGTATCATGGCTGATATCCTCGACCACCAAAGGTTCAAAGAGGAACTTGTTGCAGTTATGCGAAAACTAAATGCGAGGAAGCAATGGTGTCGAGATTTGATACGTCCCACGGTGTATCAATATATCAAAGTATATTGAACACAGAACAGTTGTAGAGGGGGGTGAATACAACTTTCTTCAATCTTTACAAACTTTTAAGACAAAATGTTTTAAGATTCAGTTAATGAATATTAAGCAAGTAAGTAAAGAGCAGGAATCATTAAAACAGTAAAGCAGTAAAGAACCAAAAACATTCTTGAACACAGATTGTGGTTTTCAAATGTAATCCTTTATTAAAAAATAATCTATACAAAGAATTACAGGATTGTTGCGGAATAAAGATAGCCTATAGATATCTAAACAACCCTATGAAATGACAAACAACAATCAATAAGTTTCGGCTCAAGAGAATCAGCCCAAGCTGATCTCGTACAGACTAAGCTGTGTATAAGAGCAGAGAAACTTGTGTGAAGAATGATTCTCAGGAAATGCCACGCATATGCAATCCATGAATGAGGCTTTTATAGGCGAAAGCGCTCCTTCATTAGGTGTCCGTTGCAGCTACGTGTTCTTCATTCAGTGGTTGATGAAGGAATAATCAATCGTGCCTTTCATGGTACTTGTGGTCCCCCACGTACTGACACACATTCTTTATCTACCAATAGGAGTATGGACACGCATATGTAAAACAACCACCAACCTGGATCCTAGGAATTCCTAGTCACGTCATTTGTCCTTATCTTCAATCCAGGTTGTTATCTTCACTTGATTGTCAGACACAGATTGGGCCATTTGTCAAGGCACCAATCTGCCTAAGTGTTTCCAAGCTGACTGCTAATCCCAAGATGTCTTCCACTAACATCTTGGTCTTCTATCTTCAATCCTCCTCTTCGACTTGGACTGAATGCTAATAAATTGTTGATGCAGCTTGAATAACACTTGCTTCCATAAGATATTACATTTACAAGTATGAAGCATGATCTGGGTCAGAGACAGATCGTATGCTGTGTCAGCTTAGTCTGACCCAGATCAGATTACAAGAACCAAAGATTACTAAGTGTTTATAGGTCAGATTTGTCATCATTAAACTTACAATTAACATTGGGACTCAACAATCTCCCCCTATTTGATGATGACAAAACCCAACTACACTTTTGACTATCAGCTTACAAAGAATCAAATGAAAATATGACTAACAGCTTGTGATCCTTTGAATCTTTTGCGTTCTTTTCAATCTGATATGAAATTTTAACAAGACAACTGAATTTGTACAACTACTTGTATATATTGAGAAATACAAAGTATTACAATAAGACTTTGTTCCCCAATCAACTCTATAGTTTCTTGCTTAACTTCAAAAGATGGAGCAATTCTCACATCTACTTTTCTATCTAACCCTTCATCTATAAGGAACTACTCATACCCATTACCTTGTTCACTAAAAGTAACACAAAATCTATACAAGGTAAAAAGGTGCATAGTTGGTACCTCTTTCAGTTCAGCAGTCCTTTGGAATACAAGTTGTCCTCTTGCATCCACAAAATACATACCATGTTCAGGTTCAGTAATGTGCATTCCACTCCTTGCATTAGCCACACTAGCAGGAAGAGACAGATTGAGATGTCTTAGAATTCTTTCTAGAGCATCAGGAGATAATAGCCCAAGAAACTCTAAAGGATTCAAGTTTCTGAGGAAGTCTGTGTGATCACCTTCAGGAGCTTTGAGCTTAACATTTCTTCTCCTCTTCTTCTTGAGTGGCTCTTCTGACTCATCTTCATCATCCAAATCATATGCTTTTGGTCTTGGAAGGCCAGTGATATCAATCTTGTATTTTACAATTGCAGCCAACTTTTTCTCAATGGCTTCCAAGACAGTCTCTTTATGAATTCCAGGCATACCAGTGATGATATCATGCAATTCAACCCACTCTGTGTAACCTAACTCATACAGATTGTCAAGATCATGAGTTTCCCAGTTTGTCTCAAATCCTTTTCTTGTGAACCTGATGCTTGGAATGGACTTTCCCTTTCTTCTTTTGAGTTGAACCTGGAGGATTGTGTAACACCCGTTTCGTAAAAATATGGATTTCCAAAAAATTTCGCCTAACGGCGTTAAATCATGCGGAAACGATTTAGGAAAATACTCAACTAAGGAAAACAGTTGAGAAACATAAGTGGTGTTACTAATAGCATCAAATCAGTAATAAAAGAAATCCATAAGATTGCCCAACATAAGCAATCATAACATAGTCATTACATAAGTTCCATAAAGGAAATCAATATCATAAGGTCTAAGCGAAGCTATTGGGTAAACTAAAGCCAACTTGATCATCTACCCATCTCTTGCCAAAGCTTCACACGTCATCTCACTGCCTAACCTGAGGGGTGTCAACACATTAAAAGAAACAAGTGTTAGCTATAAAGCTAAGTAAGATAACACCAGGTTTAAGCAAACATTTAATCCATTTAAATCGTCACTTTAAGCATTACGTCATTTTAATTAGGCATTCATACCACCGTATAAACATATCCACATCACATATAAGCATAGAGTTCATGACCCTAGGCGTGCCTAATCAATTTGATCACTTTGATTCACCTCGTTACGTTGTAACCGAAGTTACCGTTTTTTAAGGAAAGACAATGTCGATCCATGAGTAGTACGCTATGTTCATGACATTAGGTGGGTCATCAGGCCACCCGAAACTACTCACCACATATGACTTGTTGCAAGGAACCACCCGAGCAACCATTTTAACATACCTATAACCACCGTAAGGCATGACGTACCTATTACCACCGTCTGGCACGATTTATACGTACCCATTACCACCGTAAGGCACGATGTACCTATTACCACCGTGAGGCACAGGTTATGCATAACACTTAACATCTAATTAGCTCGAGCATTTATCATGTTTAGTTTAGATTTCCACCTTTAGCCTAAACTAATCCACACTATCATCTTTTCACGTTAGGGCCCTTAAAACGTGCACGTGTCATGGCAACCTAAAAAGGTCTAGTGTTCTAGATGAACAAGCCACATATACATGCACATAACAACATTATAACATATCATTAACCACCGTTCATCATAACATATCATATCGTAAACGTATCATTAACCACCGTTCATCATATCGTAAGCATATCATTATCGTCACATAACATATCGTAAACGTCTCTACGGGGAAGCATTTTAGGCATAAACAACGTCATCATTAATCCCCGAGTACCTCCCACATCAACCCAACCACATATGAGTTATACATTACCGTTTTGGAGGTTATAGTTTACAAACCGTTTTTGTTGCACCCTCAGAGTGACAAAAGTAGTGTATCTTACCTCAAAGTAGTGTATGCGCGCAAACAAAAGCTAACAGTGATTATTAGTACTCCCCGACACCTATCGTACATTAACATATGAAGTATAAGTCATTAGGGACATTAAATGGACTTTCATACGACTTTAGGACTCATAGAATCCGTCGAAACTCGACCTTCATTCACTAATTCAACCTTTCAGGAAACTTGACTTCAAAATCATCCTTTAAAATTATTACCATTAGAAAATAGACTCTCTCACGATTCTAGGGATAGTTTATTTGTCAAAAACGGAGTTACGGTTCAAGAGATATGGCCATTTGAAAAATCAAACGAATTTAGCTTCCTGAAACGAATTTAGGCCATACGGAACGAACTTAGCAATGCCCCAAACGAACTTAGGACCTCACCAACGAATTTAAAACACCTCAAACGAAGTTCTTCTTCGTTTGAGAAACGAATTTAAGCATTAGAACCACTTAGACTTCACTTAGGTTTCAAAACGAATTTAACTTGAAAACACTTAAACTTTCACAAACGAATTTAGCTCATAATCCACTAAACGAATTTAAACTCTTTCCAAACGAATTTAGACACCCATGAACGAACTTAGAGAGCATCAAACGAACTTGAAGTTCGTTTGGGAAGCAACAGAACGAACTTAGCACCAGAAAACCCTAATTTCGTCCAGAATTTCTAAAACGACTTGTTCTTCGATTTTTCCAGAAATCAATCGACTTGGGCTTCACCCAAAACATGTTTTTGACATTGTTAAACATATTTTGATCATTCATATCGATTACAAACTCGTTTGACACCATTTAGATCCTTAATTTGCTTAAACACGTTTGAAACCCTAATTACTTCAAACCCTTATTAAAATCAGATTTGATTAACATAAAAACAACCTTTGAATCTGAAAATACAATTAACAAACCATGGATTACCTGATTGCTTAATGGCCGATCCAAATCAATACAAAAAACACGATTGATTGACCAAAACTTGAAGATTATGCTTAAGAATTCAAGAGAGAATTGAAGAAACTTTGTGTTTGTTTTTAATTATGATTAGTGGCTGGAAAAGGAAGGAGATTAGGCTAATCCCAGCCCTAATCCCGTTTTTTAACTTTTCACTTTTGTCAAATTTAGTCCCTGGACTTCATATTAGCTTTATTACACCTTTAAACGCCTAATGGGGATATACATAACACATGGAAGCACTTTCGTACACTACATAGACCTTTTTACACATCATTAGGTCCACTTTATTGTCACTCATTAAAGATAATTAAATCTCACATATAGGGCACATAAACATATAAACACATATTTCCACACCAATGTATCACGGACTTATAATTTGACCTAACGGCGTTAGTCAACATATACGTTTAAGTTTTGGGATGTTACAGATTGGTTCTGGATGCCTTCTATAGTTG
The DNA here is from genome assembly GCA_034093135.1 of Erigeron breviscapus. Classification (NCBI taxonomy): domain Eukaryota; kingdom Viridiplantae; phylum Streptophyta; class Magnoliopsida; order Asterales; family Asteraceae; genus Erigeron; species Erigeron breviscapus. The sequence continues at coordinate 49,625,397 of CM067175.1, read as the reverse complement.
ATCTTTTCTGTTACTTTTCTTTTCTCCATAGCATCAAACCAATTATGGGATTTCACACTTTCTTTCACATCTTTAACCTTCTGTGATGGTGTAGAATGAACTACCACCTTCTTCTTTCCTTTTCCTTTGCTCACAACTTTCTTTTTGGAACCAATGGCTGCAAGATCTTCTTCATCTTCCTTATTTAATTGTTCTTGAACAGCCTTGGCAATTTCAGAATCAGACTTAGTTGCAACAATTCTTTCTCTTTCTAATCTGTCCTCCTTAATCATTTTGTATGCCACCTCAACTGTTACCCCAAGCTGTGGAGCAGTTTCAGTTGCAATCTCCCAATCCTTTTCTTTATCAGTTAAGACCTTCACACCACTTGACCCAACTTCTGTTGTTCTTTACTTGATCATGAACTGGGACAGAGTGGCTGTGTCTTCACTAGATGAAGATTCATCAATTTGTTCTTTGGGAGCTAGGTCAGCTTGAGTTGGCACAGCTTTTACAGGATCAGCTTGGGAGAACTTTCTTTTCTTTTCAACTCCAACATCCTTCCTTATATCTCCCATTTCAGCATTAACAGTCTCCCCCTTAATTGTATCACTCTCCTTTTCAGTCTCTACATTCAATTTTCCAACATTTACACCACCAGACTCAGATTCTGGTCTTTTTATCTCCTCTACTGTTTCTTTCTCACCTTCCACCCTAGAACCATGCACAACCATTCTTATATCATTGAATGCCTTCTCAGCTCTGGCCTTATTCCGTCTCTCTTTTAGTCTTTCAACATATTCTTCCATTTCCTTGTCAACCTGAGCTTTTTGTCTTTCTCTTTCTAGCTCAAATTCAGCTTCACTCATAGCACTCCTCTTTCTCTTAGTAGCATTCTTCTCATTCTTTTTGTCATCATCAGCAGGGAAAGAGCTTACTGGAGTAGCAAAGAGGCCTTTGAGATCCTGGTTGATCAAGTCAATTTTGACATTAGTAAGACAACAGGCTCTTCTCAGCTCAACATAATCCTCATGGAGGAGTTCAATCTTGGATTTGACACCCTTAGAAACTTCAATCAGATCATTCTTGAAATCTGCTTGTGACTTGTTTGCAGATCGAAGTTCTAATGTGACTTCCCTTGTAAACTTGGTTGCAACATTCTCAATCTGACCCAGAGTACTCTTGTTCCTTTCATTCTCTTCATTTACTGCCTTTGTAAGACTATCAAGAGACTCTGTCAGCTCGCTCTGGTTCTGCTGCATCAAATCAACTGCTTTCTTAACATATTCTTCCAATGCAGTCTGATCTTGACTCAGCTTATCCACCTTCTTATCCGTCAAATCCTGATCCTTTTGGATCTTTTCCAAGCATTCGGTCAGCTTTGAGCTCTCAACCTTAGAGGTTGAAATGAACTCAGTGAGCTGACCCACCACATCTGAAAATGAGATAGTGGCAGCTTGGGAAGAACTTGCAGTTGGCTTAAAAGCCATAGACTCTGGAAAGAGCAGCCTGCAATCCTTAATATCAGGGTCATTGGGCATATTTAGAAGGGGGTGGAGGTTTAAGGAATTTTGGAACATTTTCTCATGAGAGTGAGTCTCATGAGTGGATTTGTCAGAATTGATGATGAGTTGGTCAACCTGAGAAAGATTAACGTTTAATTCAGGCTGAGGGCCAGTGGGAATGTGTTGATCTTGATTTTGATCAACTACTCCACTGGCATCTTCCATCAGACCATCCCTTGAGGATGGATGGGCAAACTCATCATCGAATGAAGAATCACTTCCGGAGATAGTGATCAGATTCTCATTGACATCGAGAGGACCATCAATGGTTCCCTTTGCTGCACAAGGGGCTGACATGACTGCCTTAAAGACAGCCAAGTAACCTGCAGAATCCCTCTGTCCGAGGACAGATGCAGACACAGACTCTGCAGGTGTAATGTTTTGTGCATTTGATTGCCCTTCAACAGAGGTGTGTTGTTGCACCAAAGTATCCTTAGGGAGAATTGAGGCCTGTACCCCTCCTTGTGACATAGAAGGGGCATTGACAGCCTGTGCAGACTCAGAGTGTAAGAGAGAAGGAGTCTGATCAGCTTGGGGAGGAGAAGCAGTGTCACCAATGCGTTCGATACTTCTCTCCTTAGGCTGACCATCCTCAGAAATGATGTGCATTGACTCTGACTCACTTTGAATCTGGGCTAGATCCTTTGTTACCCCTTTAATGATATCATCAACCTTTTGGGAGGCTAATGATGACGAATTCGGTATAGACACAGTATGACCTTGGGAGGAGGTCTTTCTTTCAATACCTTCACCCTGTTTGGAGGGTTGGGTAGCAGTAGGTGTTCCCTTTAACTCGTCTACACTCTTTTGGGAGAGTGCAGATGGGTGTGGCGTTTTCGGCTTGTCAGCTTTGGTGACAGGGACAGCTTTGGAACGTTCCTTAGCTTCCACTGCACCTTGGGGGATCTCAAGAGAAGATGTTGCATTATCAACCCAAGAAGCTGACACAGATTTCTTTTGCGATCTTTTCTTTTTGGCCTTGTGAGGTACTAAGTCCTCAACAATGGGACTTTTAGAATCGGATTTTGAACGAGTGGACGAAGGTGTTGCTAGGGTGGCTGATGTTTTGGCCAACCCTTCACCCTCTTTTGTAGGAGTAGAATGTTGAATAGATTCAGAAGAGTTTGAGGGTTCAGAAGCATGTGTACCTGGGTCCCCCTGATTAGCAGATTGAGTGTCAGACTCAGATCGCGTCGAAGAAGGGACAGCTTCCCCAAGTGCTTCTTGTTCCCCTTCTTTTTGCCTGCAAAAATCAAGGTAGATCTGCATTGCTCGGGTCAGACCCTGCACAGATACCTTGGGGCTATTGAAGATGTTGTTATTGATAGACTTGCATTCCACAGTCTGACCAGTTGCCAGACTGCAATCATTGTCAAGAATAGCTTCAATGATAAGAGCAAGAATCCTACCATAAGGTATGGTAAGACTCTTCTTATGAACGCGATCAACAAGGTCCTTAAAGATTAAGCCACCAAAATCTATTCTGGTCATAGTGACCATTGCATGAAAAATCTGCAATTCTAGAACATTAGGCTGATCAAAGCTGCCTGCCTTTACTTGTAAGGTTTTCGAAATTGTGCTCAATAAGTAGTTCCAAATACCAGTTAAATGTTTCATTTTAACCACTGAAGCCAATGGACCAGTATATCCAACTTCTTGTAAAACATTTTTGGCTTCAGTATGAGACACAACATTATCATATTCATCATCAGGCATATAAGACAGCTCAAACGCAGACCTAAGCCTCTCATAAGAAATATATACCTTTTTCTTACCGTTGAGGATTGAGCCATAGATTGCAGCATCTCCTTTCTTGTTCTGTTTCACAACACAGCTCGCCCAAAATTCACAAAGAAGATCTTGAAACACCCAGTCTGGCTTCTCAAATCATCACCTTGCCGAAAGGATGATGCCATAAGAAAGCCACAATCTCATCGTATTCTTTTGCCCATGAAGGAGGATGAATATTGGCATAAACCAGACTGCCAATCTTGATTTTACCAGTATCAAGATCAGCCGGAACCACTACTACCTTATTTCCCACCACATAAGGTGAAAGCTTATTGGCGCTTATCGGAGCTGGGTATTGACTTTCAGGTTCAGAACTAGATGGAGAATCATTAGTATGAATAGAAACAGATGATGATGCCATTTTGAAAACAGTTTTTAGAAGAAATTAAATTTAATTAAAACAGTAATCAAATTAGAGAGAAAAATTGATTTAGAGAAATATGAACAAGTGATTTGGGATTTAGGTAACCGGCTGTGACCACTACACGTGTCACACTCCAATAGGATCAGCAAGTACACTAAATAAAATAATGAAAGTAATAAAACGCACTGAGATATTTAATAACAAAAATAACCACAAAGCTGGGTCAGACTCAGCTTACCCTCTTTCACTTGAAATGCACCAAGTGTGAAAGGGTAGTCTGGGTCTGACACAGCTTACCCTCAAAATTTTAGTATAACTCTAAGGGGTCAGATTTGCTATTACTTAGCTCACTACATTTTACAAATTAAGCATACCTAGCTTACTTATGAGGTAGTTGAACCTTGATTCATCTAATGGCTTTGTGAACAAGTCAGCAAGCTGATTGTCTGTTGGAATGAAGTGGAGTTCAACATCTTCTTTCATTACATGATCCCTGATGAAATGATATCTTATATCAATGTGCTTGGTCCTTGAATGAAGCACAGGATTGTTTGAAATTGCTATGGCACTGGTACTGTCACAAAAGATTGGAGTTTTTGTTGCAGTGACACCATAGTCTTGAAGCTGATATTGCATCCAAAGAATTTGAGAGCAACAACTTCCTGCAGCAACATATTCAGCTTCTGCAGTGGAGATAGAAACTGAATGCTGCTTCTTGCTGGACCAGCTTACAAGTCTATTGCCAAGCAACTGACAAGCTCCTGAAGTACTTTTTTGGTCAATCTTACAGCCTGCAAAGTCAGAATCTGAATAGCCAATTAGATCAAATCCTGAGTCTTGGGGATACCAAAGACCCAGATTGGGACTGCCTTTAAGGTATCTAAAGATTCTCTTCACAGCCTTAAGATGAGATTCCTTAGGACTAGCTTAATATCTTGCACAAAGGCATGTAGCAAACATAATATCTGGTCTACTAGCAGTCAAGTAAAGTAATGATCCTATCATACCCCTATAAGCTGTGATGTCAACAGATTTGCCATTTTTATCTTCATCCAGCTTATCACCAGTTCCCATAGGAGTTTTCATAGGTGAGCAGTCACTAAAACTAAATTTGTTTAAGAGATCTTTAACATACTTTCCTTGGTTTATGAAAATTTCATTTTTAGTCTGTTTAACTTGTAAACCCAGAAAATAGTTTAGTTCTCCCATCATGCTCATTTCATACTTTTTATACATTAATTCAGAAAACTTTTTGCAAAGTCTTTCACTCCTAGACCCAAATATTATATCATCTACATAAATTTGTACAAGCAGGATATCACCATTATACTTTCTCACAAACAAAGTCTTGTCAACATTACCTCTTTTGAAGTTATTAGCCAATAAGAATTTAGACAAAGTATCATACCATGCCCTTGGAGCTTGCTTCAACCCATAGAGAGCCTTGTCAAGCTTGAACACATGGTCAGGAAACTTCGAGTTTTCAAAACCAGGAGGCTGTTCAACATAGACTTCTTCTTCCAATTTTCCATTAAGAAATGCACTCTTCACATCCATTTGATAGACTTTGAAACCTTTGTGAGCAGAGAAGGCCAAGAACATTCTGATTGCCTCTAATCTTGCCACTGGTGCAAAAGTCTCATCATAATCAATTCCATCCTCTTGTCTGTAACCAAGAGCTACCAATCTTGCTTTGTTTCTGGTCACAACTCCCCTTTCATCCATTTTGTTTCTGTAGACCCACTTGGTTCTAATCACAGTCTTGTGATGAGGTCTTGGAACAAGTTCCCAAACCTTGTTTCTTTCAAACTGTGTTAGCTCATCTTGTATTGCATTTACCCAAGAAGGATCTGCCAGAGCTTCATCAACCTCAGTTGGTTCCATTTTGCTTACAAAATGACAAACATGCAGAAGTTGCCTGTTGCATTTCTTCTTGTTTTCACACCAGAGAGTGGATCACCAATGATTTGGTCGATTGGATGACTCTTTTTCCATCTGGTAACTAGGACAATGGACTGATTCAGATTAGATGGTTTAGCATGATCAGCTTGAGGAAGGGGCTGATCAGCTTGGACAGGAATGGAGGAGTCTGAACCAGTTGGAGAGTCATTTAATGGATTCTGAACAATAACTTCAGTAGGAGTAGGATCAGCTTGTGCATTTTCAAAGATTGGAACATCTTCTTCTTCTTCTTCAATAAGTTGCTCCCCCTGAGTTTGAGCATTCTCATCCAACTGGAGGATTAGTTGGAGACTCATTCTCAGGTACAGCCAGTTCTTCAAAATTGAAGTCTTCATCTTCAGGAGGAGAGCACTCTGGCTTAGAACAACCTTCATCAATGCTTACATTAACAGGGTTCTCAATTGTTTTAGTTCTCTTGTTGTAAACTATGTAGGCCTTCATCATTGTTGCATATCCAAGTAGGATACCTTCATCTGATTTCTCATCAAACTTTCCAAGATGGTCTTTCTGATTCAGAATATAGCAAGGACTTCCAAACATTCTTAGGAAACCAATCTCAGGTTTTCTCCCCATAAGAAGTTCATATGCAGTCTTCTGGTGTCTTTTCACAATGAGGGATCTGTTCTGGGTAAAGCAAGCTGTGTGTACTGCTTCAGCCCAGAAATGAGACTTGACATTGTTTTGAGCCATCATGGATCTGGCAGCTTCAATAAGAGTTCTGTTTCTTCTTTCTGCAACACCATTTTGTTGAGGAGTTCTGGCAGCTGAGTAGATTTGTGAAATTCCCTTTTCACTGTAGAATGAATTAAGAGTGATATTTTTGAATTCAGTACCATTGTCACTCCTTAATTGCCTAACAGGTCTTTTGTAGAGAATTTCAGCTTGCTTGATGAAATGAATAATGCTGTCAGCAGCTTCACTCTTGTGTCTTAGAAAGAAAACCCAGGTGTATCTTGAATACTCATCAACAATTACCAAGGAGTACCTCATTCCAGTGAATGATGGAGTACTGATTGGTCGAAATAAGTCCATATGAAGCAGATCCAAACAATTTTCAATGGTTGAGCATGTTTTAGACTTAAAAGTAGCTTTATGTTGCTTGCCTTTCTCACAAGCACCACACAGCTTATCCTTCTCATAATTGATCACTGGAAGACTAGACACCAACTCTTTCTTACACAGCTTGTTGATGTCTTTGAAATTCATATGAGACAGCCTTTTATGCCACAACCAATTCAGCTCATCTTGAGACTTTGACATGAAACAGACTTCTCTTGTGACAGTTGGATTTCTCATGTCAAAAGATTACAAAGACTCATCCCTCTTTGCAATAAGAACCACATTGCCTTCTAAATCAAGAACAATTCCCTTATCAGACCTGAATTTCACTTCATAACCAGCATCACACAACTGACTCACACTGATCAGATTGTGCTTCAAACCATTAACATATGAGACTCTTGTGAAAGTAAGAGGACCATTTGAAAGTACACCAAAACCTTCAGTCTTTCCTTGAGAATCATCTCCAAAAGTAACATTAGGACCAGCACGAATCCTAAAGCTACATAGCAGGGACTTACATCTGGTCATATGCTTGGAACATCCAATGTCCAAGTGCCAGGTGTTATCGTCATGACTGCCCTGCAGTTATGATAAGAGATTAGTTCTTTTTGGGAACCCATCCAAAGATGGGTTCACTAGAGCTGACCTTCTGGTCTGACTCAGATTGGGAAACTAAACACAGACTCTTATCACATTTTGAAACCCATTGTTGCTTGGTCTGTCCTTTACCAGATTCAAAGTTCTTTCTAGCAACATTCAGAGTTTCCTTCTGAACAAAACCTTTGCCTATTCTAGCTTTCTTACATTCAGCTCTCAATTTTCTTTGATCAACAATTTTTGGATCAGACACATCTTTAAGAAAATTTGCCTTTATTGACACCTTGTCAGTTTTGGACTCAACATATTTTAAAATCAACTTGTCAGAGTCAGACTTGGTGTTACCTGAAACAGACTCAGATTTTGCTTGTGACTCATTTCCTAGAGAACCAGACTTCTTACTCTTTAAAAGCTTTATTTTCTCTTTAGGAACACTGTGATCTCTATTCTTTCTTTTATTTCTCTTTAAACTACTCTTGTTAGTCTTAGACTTTGAATCTGACACAGATTGGGTGATGGTCAGTTTAGACAAGTCAAGACTTTCTTCAGGTTTTAACTCAACAACCTGATCAGCTTCAGACACAGCTTCAGCAATGGTCTGACCAATGGTTTCAGGATCTTTAAACCCAATACCAGATTTCTGAGCCAACTTAATTGGTTTAGAAATTGTTTCTTTGGTTTGGACTTTGGGTGGTGAAGGAGGTTGATAACAAGGCTCCATAGCACACACTTCAGCAATGGCTATGGCCCTATCATAATCACCATCAAAAATGGCTTGGATTTGATGAGGTATTTGTTCATTAACACACTTAGCAACTCTTTTTGAACTTATACACCATGTTTCAGTAATCTGTTTAACTTTTAAAAACTTTTCTTCTGCAGTTTTAGCTTCTTTAATCAAAATGGAGTTTAATTGCTTTTGTGCTTTAACTTCAGATTCTAGTTTTTCAATGGTGTGACTCTTAGAGCTGTTATCAAGTTTCAAAATATGTATTTCCTTTTTGAGTTCTTGATTAAAGTGCTTTTGTAGCAAAACCTCATCACCAAGTTTATTCAGTCTGGACAGCTTCTCATTATCAGACAGATTGGAAAAAGAAGTTACCTCAGGTGGAGCAGTCTGACTGGTGGATGCCTGGTGAGCTGACTCAGATTGCTGTTGTATTTTCACCAGATGTTTAGCAAATCCTTGAGTAGCTTCTTTAGCCATGAAACATTTGGCATCTTTGTACAGCTCATCATCAGATGATGTGGCACTCTCAGCCCAGTCTTTGGCTACCAGACTCTTCTCATTTTTGTTCACCTTCTTAGTCAGCTCAGCTACTTGTGCTTTCAAGGCTTTGTACTTAGTCTTGAGCTTAGAGTATTTTTCACCTCTTCCACCTTTGGTTGGCACAGCTTGAGCAGTTTTTTTGGATCTGCAATCTCCAGCCATATGTCCAGTCTTGCCACACTTGTAACAAGTGACCTTGGACATATCAAATGGCTTCTTGGTTTTGTCATCTTGGCCACCTCTTCCTTTTCCTTTAAACTTATTAAAGGATCTCTTTCTGATCCTTTCAGCCAACATAACAACTTCATTTGCTAGTTCATCACCATCAGATTCATCGCACTCAGATTCAGCACAAACAGAGTTAGGATTAGACATCACAGGAATATCATCATTAACACAAGGAATGATCTCATTACTAATTGAACTAGGGTGTTCAGTCATAGAAGCAACAAGTGCAACAGCAGGCTGACTATAAGAATCACCCATAGCAATTAACTTTTCAGCCTCTGAACATTCTTGGTTATGAAGCAAACCAAAAAAGTCCAGGGAGATCAAGATCATGATAAACAGAACTTAATTTAACAGAAGAAATATAATTGTTCCATTTGGGTGGTAATGAATCAAGAAATTTGCTCTTTAAAACCTCATTTTTTTATTAATTCCAACAGCAGCTAAATCATTTACCAAAGCATTAAAGCGGGTATGAGAGTCAGTCAAGGATTCATTTCTCAAGGAGAAAAATCTCTCATACCTCCTGGTCAATGTAGTAATTGTGGATTCCATGGAGGTAGAGCAACCCTCTAACATGACAGTCAATGTACCCCACATTTTCTTTGTTGTTGAACACATTTTAATAGAATGGTAAAGGTCTTTGGGCACAGCTTGGACAATGAAATTTCTAGCCTTCACATCCAAGTTTGCCAACCTCCTATCCTCATCCCCCCAACCTGCCTTGTCCTTAACAATAGATTTGACTGTGGCAGGAATGGTTGGCTGACCTTCCCTAACCACAGCTTCTACCGCAATGGTTTGTGTAGGAACATAAGGACCATCCGCAAGGATGTCAGGCATATTGTTATCGATGGATTCAAGGAACAAAGACATTCTACCTTTCCACCCACTGAAATCATCTTTGTCAAACATGGGTGGTCGGGTTGAAGAACCATTATCAATATATGATGACATAATGCTTTACTATAAATGAAAATATGCAAGGATCAAGTCAAGTTAATTCTCAACCACCGCTCCGATATCAATTGATACGTCCCACGGTGTATCAATATATCAAAGTATATTGAACACAGAACAGTTGTAGGGGGGGTGAATACAACTTTCTTCAATCTTTACAAACTTTTAACACAAAACGTTTTAAGATTCAATTAATGAATATTAAGCAAGTAAGTAAAGAGCAGGAATCATTAAAACAGTAAAGCAGTAAAGAAACAAAAACATTCTTGAACACAGATTGTGGTTTTCAAATGTAATCCTTTATTAAGAAATAATCTATACAAAGAATTACAGGATTGTTGCGGAATAAAGATAGCCTATAGATATCTAAACAACCCTATGAAATGACAAACAACAATCAATAAGTTTCAGCTCAAGAGAATCAACCCAAGCTGATCTCGTACAGACTAAGTTGTGTATAAGAGCAGAGAAACTTGTGTGAAGAATGATTCTCAGGAAATGCCACGCATATGCAATCCATGAATGAGGCTTTTATAGGCGAAAGCGCTCCTTCATTAGGTGTCCGTTGCAGCTACGTGTTCTTCATTCAGTGGTTGATGAAGGAATAATCAATCGTGCCTTTCATGGTACTTTTGGTCCCCCACGTACTGACGCACATTCTTCATCTACCAATAGGAGTATGGACACGCATATGTAAAACAACCACCAACCTGTATCCTAGGAATCTTCCTAGTCACGTCATTTGTCCTTATCTTCAATCCAGGTTGTTATCTTCACTTGATTGTCAGACACAGATTGGGCCGTTTGTCAAGGCACCAATCTGCCTAAGTGTTTCCAAGCTGACTGCTAATCCCAAGCTGTCTTCCACTAACATCTTGGTCTTCTATCTTCAATCCTCCTCTTTGACTTGGACTGAATGCTAATACATTGTTGATGCAGCTTGAATAACACTTGCTTTCATAAGATATTACAATTACAAGTATGAAGCATGATCTGGGTCAAAGACAGATCGTAAGCTGTGTCAGCTTAGTCTGACCCAGATCAGATTACAAGAACCAAAGATTACTAAGTGTTTATAGGTCAGATTTGTCATCATTAAATTTACAATTAACATTGGGACTCAACAAGATTAAATCGATTATATACAAACCGGGTATTGTACAGATCTTGAGTGTCAATACTTTACTTATTTGCAGGGGAAGATCGACAAGATTCAAATTGCTGTGGAACAACTTGCTTGTGCGGTCATCACCTTGGACCATCTGATCATATGGGCAAAAGCAATGAATAATTTATGTTCTTAAATTGTTCTGGAACACTATTATGTTGTATGTTTCTCTTTAATAAGTTTGTAATGTTTTTAAATTATGAATAAATTTCCGTTGTTATTAAATTACCAAGTAGACATCTTTTATTAAAATACTTAAAGACATTACATAATTCAGAACACTAGAACACACTTAATTAAAACAATAAAACACACTTCATAATTCAAAACAATTAATAAGCAACCATGATAAGCTCCCTGAAACACTGCTCGTAACTGAAACGCCTCCCATACTTCTCATGGTACTCCTGATGCGCCGTTGCATAAAGCATCTCATCATCGACGATCCTCCCCTGTGCATTCAACCTCATACAAATTGCCTCAAACTGCTTACATGCCTGCCGAATTCTTCTCATGTGACTTGCTACTTGATGTTCGCTCCGTGGACCTTCAGTCGTGTCCCTGTTGAACATTTCAGTAATGTCGTTCCACAAGTTTTCGCTTGGGTTAGCCATTTCACATCTATCGGTCACTGGGTCAGGATGCCTCAACATCCAACACCTCGACAACAAAAGATCTTTTGCTTCAGTCCACGGATGATGCGCCATTTGGTTGGGATGTTTGAATGAAATGATTTGATAAAGATAGAAAGGATTTGAGATAATATTGTTGTGGTTTGAAATGGTTGTGTTTGTTGGGTATAAATAGAGTGTAAAAGGAAAAAAATAATAATAAAAAAGGCATATAGCCGTTAGTTGTTTGGTAAGATTTAAATGAAATGTTTTATTTATTTGTATTGTGTTTTTAAAGTTAATGAAAGTTTAGGGTTTACTTGGTAAGTTTTTTTTGCAAAAGAATTGGCAAGTTTTGGCACTACACCATGACTTTTGGCAAGAATTGGCTTCATTTTGGCAAGAATTGGCAAACACACATGTCAAGCTATCATTGGCTTAAAACTTGCCAAAAACTTGCCAAATTGTCAATGCTTGGCACTACACCCTTGCCCCTAAAGGCTTTCGGTAAATAATTTTGTACACACTAATCTAACCAATGTGATATGTTTTTATTATTCTTAAGCACAACATGATAATATGTTATATGGTATAACCTTACCAAACAAACTGATTAGCATGAACATCAAATACAATTAAATAAATACAATCAAATTAGTATAATCGAGCTAATCACATATCGGTTTGTTCCCATCCAAAATCTTAAAATCAATCTTTCAAAAATATATATTTTCGAACTTGGTCTTAAAATAAATCTTGTTTTATAAACTTTGAGGTTATGTTTTCCAAGCATATAATGTTCTGAAATTTGGGTGTGCAAGTCATCTTCCACAAACACCCAATTTTACCAATGCAAATGCTAAAAGATATGGTCTAGTATATCAAGAATATTGTCATCAGAAATCGTAGTATTCATATCTAATAGAAAGTCCAAATTCCAAAAAAAAAGAAGGAGATTATATATACATGTGGAAAAACATATTCGTATACCTATGAATATTATGCGCACGGGTAAAGATATTATATGACATATGATAACCAACACCAATAATATAATTATGGAGTTAATTGCAAGATTGGTCCCGTGGTTTGTATATTTTAGCAAGGGGTCCCTTTTCGAGAATCGTTGCAATGGGGGTCCCTATTTTGAGAATTGTTTGCAAAATTGGTCCAATTTTGACGAATCCGTTAAAGGTGGCCGTCAAGTGTGCACGTGTGCGTCACGTATGGGGGTATTTATGTACTTTCCACCCCAGAGGGACCCTCATTGCTAAAATGGAAAAACCACAAGGATCAATCTTGCAACTAACTTTTCCTTATATATAATAAAAGACTATTAGCCTAACCACTTCTTAACCATTTAAAAATCTTAGTTAACCTAAAAATTAAATTTACATTTATCATAATTAAAATTATAAATAAAAAAATATGGAACTAAAAAACTTTTAATTATTAATTATATTATTAGTTGTAGAAAAAGTTTTATAAACTTACAATTTTTAAAAATCCATCACTAAATAATTCTTTTTAACTTTTCCATAAAAGAATAAATCTTATTAAATAATTAACTTAAATATAATTTTTAACACTTTTTAACTTTTCATGATTATTTATTGTTAAATTACTAAAAAAATATTTCCACTAAAAATTCTAAAACTTATAAATACTTCAATTTATGATTAAACTCCAATTCACATAATAACTTATATCTACTTTCTAATAATATATCAAAGATTTTGTTTTTTAAGGCAAATATCAAATTACTAGTTTGCTTTTTCTTATATTTGTAAATTAGAATTTATAAGTTTTTTTTATTTGCATTTATTTAATAATTTATTTTATTTCAAAAAATGTTGTTGACTTCGTGTGTATTTGACACGAGAATAGATAACTAAAATACCATATATGACATTTATATTATTCGAACAGATTTGCTTTTTTTTTAATAAATATCAAATTCCTAACATACAATCTTTTATTTATTTAAGCTTATATAATAACAAAAGTCTCTCTATATAACTAAGAGAGGATAGTTAAATGCTTATGTGGATACTTTTTTTGTGTTGACAACTCATCTTTTTTCCTATGTGTAAAATTGTGGTTAAAGCCAATCTTTTTTAATAGCTTATATATTTTTTTATATATTAAAAGTTTGTTCAACGATATGTTAGGACCAGTTTACTGATAAACTGGCCAGTCTCCAGTTGCATCTGGAGACCTGAAGAAATTGTCCAGAAATATGTGAAGTCCAGTTGCAACGTACAGTTAACGCAACTGAAGACTTGCTCCAGTTGAGATCTGACCAGATGTGAAGATATTCCAATTGAAGTCGAAGACAACAAATGGAATATAGAGAATGACAATGGCAGCGAAGTCCAGTTGACATTCTATTCAGATAGAAACTGGAGAATATCAGTTTAAAGTATTTACAAAGCTTTACACTGATTACGAGGAAGACCTTTATGCTTTATGTGCCTTTAACCGGACAATAACAATTGTCTATGTTTAAAGTACAAAAGTACATAAAGCAGGTTGAATAAAGTGACTTTATGTCATACTTTATACAACATTTAATTGAAGTCGAAGACAACAAATGGAATATAGAGAATGACAATGGCAGCGAAGTCCAGTTGACATTCTATTCAGATAGAAACTGGAGAATATCAGTTTAAAGTATTTACAAAGCTTTACACTGATTACGAGGAAGACCTTTATGCTTTATGTGCCTTTAACCGGACAATAACAATTGTCTATGTTTAAAGTACAAAAGTACATAAAGCAGGTTGAATAAAGTGACTTTATGTCATACTTTATACAACATTTAATTGGAAGTCGTATTGCTTCCTTAAATGCTCTCAACCATATTCGTACGATAAAGTTGGAATCCCAATGACAACTTTATCTATAAATAGAGGTCTTTGCACAACCAAGAAACAACTTTGCATATTCAGACATTTCCATTTCTTGGTGAACTTGTGCAATATTCTCTCAATCGCAAAAAGGAACATTTCACAACTTTAAGTGTTTCAATTGTTGAAGAGAATTTCCAAGTATTAGATCATTGTATTTCATAGGTTGTTAGGATATTTACATATTTGTATTATCTTGGTTCCGCAACAACCTTGTAATTTATTTAAAGATAATAAATAAATTACACTTGAAAAATTACATATCGATCTCACCAGATTTACTTTACAAGTATTTATTTATTGCATTGTCTTTACTTATTACACTTTGTCACATTAATAAGTAATCTATCCATTAACCTGGTATATACATACTGCAACTGGTCGTTTCTAGATCAGTGTGTATATTGCAAAGTAACCTCACCATCGACATAGAGGTGTCTTCAGGTAGTACCATCTATTGAGTTGGGACCTACAAGTGGTATCAGAGCAGAAGGCTAATATATTTGCCTAGATCTGCTTAGATGACTACTACTGAAGGTGGGGATGGTTCTGGTCAAGATGAAAATCCTAATGTTAATAATCCACCTGTTCAAAATGTTAACACTAATCCTCCTCCTCCTCCTACTCCCCCTAACCATGTCCATGTACATTATTCCAATACTCCTGTTCCCAAATTCGATGGAAACAGTGAGACTTTTGGTACATGAAAGGCCAGAATGCTCTTGCATTTTGGTAGGATAGAGAGATACATGTTGAGAATCCTTAAGGATGGCCCACATGTACCCATGTCTCAAGGGGTGAGTCCTTTTCTTGATCCTACTGGATCTAGAAGAGGCTCTAGAGAAAAGCCTGAAGACCATTGGTATGATGAGGATCGCAGACTGGTGGACTTGGACACCAGACTGAAAAACATGATCCTTGGGGCTGTTCCTGAAGACCTTATTCCAACACTTGTGTTGTTCCCCAGTGCCAAGGCATGTGGGATGAATTGGTCCTTCAGTTTGAAGGAGGTGATGACACCATTGTCACCAGAAAAGTTGCTTTAAACAAGAAGTATGAATCCTTCCTTGCTTTACCCAATGATAGCCTGACTGGTACTTATACAAGATTCACTAGTGTGATTAATCAACTGAGAGGGCTGGGTGTAGAGAAGGATAAGGATATTCTTCTTGAGAAGTTTTGTGATATTCTTCCTTCCAAATGGGAAAACATGATTCTTGTCCTAAGACAAGGTAAGACCCTGCACAACCACACTCTTGCATCTCTTTATGGAGCCTTCAGATTCACTGAAGATAACAATGCACAAAGACTGGTGGCTGAGCAGGATGCTTTAAATCATGCCCAGAGTTCAAAGGTTTCTAGTATAACTGAGAAACCTTGTGCTGCTTTAATATCTACTGAGAATGTCCAGTCACATTCTATGAAGGAGATGTTGAACAGTTTTCTGAACTCAGGTCTGACCACTGAAATCAGTTATGATTGTGATGAAACTGACAATGATGATCTGGTAGCCATGATTGCTAAAACCTTTAACAGGTTTAAGCATAAATCTAATAGATTTAATGGTTCCAACAATGCTTCCAACTCCAACTCTCTGGATAAGACCAATCTTACATGCTATAAGTGTGGCAAGAAAGGTCATTTCATGAAGTAATGCAAATCTAGTCAGTTGAACAATCAAACTGGTCCCCCTGTCCCTAACAACAATCGGGCTGATGATGGCTATAAAGCTAAGTATAAGGAGCTTAAAGCCCAGATTACCTTACTTGTTAGGTCCAGATTTACTGGACTCGCTCCAGACTCGACTACTGGAGCCTTACTAAAGATCTGTCCAGAAATGATATTTACTGGACTTACTCCAGACTTGGAAATTGGAGTCCCTCTGAAGATTTGTTCAGAAATAATGGAAGACCAATGAGCACATATTTGTATAGGAAATCTGGAGTATTCCAGATTAGCTCACTGGACTTCACCCCAGTCAGATCTATTCTACTGAAGACATTCTCACTGAAGTCAAAGACTGAAGTTAGAATAAAGAAGACTGACAAATGGCGGAGTCCACTGGAAGTCTTACTAGATCTGAACACTGGAGGTTTGTCAGTGTTCTAGACCTTACAAGTCTGAACACTGACTACGAGGTTTGACTTTTGCCTTTACACACTTTCCAAAGAACATTCCACTTGTTCTTTACTAAAGAACCTACGTGTGTGAAGGTGGTTGGTTAAAAGAATAAAGTCATATTGATGTGACTTTATCCTTGTACCTTAACCAATGCATTTAATGACCTTGTTGGTTCATTAAATGCATGCAACCATATTTGTACGGCACAAATTCACTGGTGAATTGTCATTTATTTGTTAAAATTACTTTTAGCATTAAAGGTGAATTTGTCTAAATACTCTCGATCTTAAACAGGGATACTTCACAACTTTAAGTATCTCGATCCAAAGAGTTTATTTGGCAAATATAGATCATTTGTAATTCATAGGTTGTTAGGATACTTACATATTTGTATTATTTTGATTCCGCACAACCTTGTATTTTATTTAACATCATATATAAAATACACTTGAAAATATTACATTGTGTTCCACCTTTATTTTATTGCTTTTAGTCTTGTATTACTTTGTTTATATACTTGCATTTATATTCTGTTAGTAGAATTTGAGCTTTTGTGTGTGTAAGTGTGTGTGTTAATGGCTGGTTTTTAGTGAGAGAAAGTAGAGAGAGAGTAGAGAGATGTCAGGGAAAGATTGGATTGTATTATGGGTTGAAAGGTTACAAAATGCTTAATGGAAGGGGTTTATATACATATGACTAATTTACACTAAGCCCCCTTCCATACTTAGACATTTACATTCTAAGTACAAATATACAATAAGGAAACAAATCAACTACTACATTTATATTTCTAACAATCTCCCCCTTAGTAGTGATTTGTCAAAAATATCCAGTCTTTGTTTATCTTCAAGCTCTCGTATTTGGTCTGTCTTTGTTTGGATGCCAGAACCAGTTTTCTCCTTCGGGTCTGTCATCTGGAACAATCATATTTGCTTCAAAATTTCTTGGAGGAATGTTATATGGTCCTGGAAGATGACTAGGCTCGTACTTGATCCAGCAACCTCCTTTCCGACGAACAACATACTTCGACTTCTGAATATTCTTTGCTTCTCTCATCATTCGAATTCTGTCTCGGTATTCAAGCCTTTGATTGATTTTGGAGATCACTTTATCAACCACTTCCTTTTTCCTTTAATCTTGCTCATCTTCCTTCAAACACAGCAACACATTTTTACAAAACTCCAATGTTCCATCAGAATAAGAAGCAAGTTCATCCATACGAATGAAAATCTTCTTCTTTCGGCTATTTAGAAAGACAACCCCAAAAGATGGTTCTTCAATGACATGACCAATACTGAGCTTTTCGATGTCTTCAGTGTAAAGACTCTGATCTGGATATGGAACATTTATCTTCCTCTTCACAACTTCAAACCCTATTTGAAAATCTTCCAATGAAGCATATTGAATGCAAACTTGACATGTATCTTTTTACAGCATCAAAAGCAATCACATCTTCACGGTATCTTTGCATTGCATCCAGGAAATGGTTGTAGAGGAAGATAATGTCATCAACTGGCAAAAGTTTAAATTGGGCTTCTGTAAATCGGTAGATTGTGAGTCCCTTAAGTTCGAGATGGTTAAACCAGGAAAGTGTAAATACAACAAGTCTAATAGTCACTAGAAAAGGACTAGTATTACTTAAATATAAATGCAAGTATATAAATAAAGTAATACATAACTTAAAGCAATAAACAAATAAAGTGGAACATTATGTATTGTTTCATGGGTATTTTATTTATTGATGTATAAACAAAATACAAGGTTGTTGCGGAATCAAGATAATACAATTAAGTATGTATCCTAACAACCTATGAGTTACAAATGATCTATATTTGTCAAATAACTCTTTAGGATCAAGATACTTAAAGTTGTGAAGTATCCCTGTTTAAGATCGAGAGTATTTGGACAAATTCACTTTAATGCAAAATGAATGCTTAAAAAGTATTTATGTCATGGAAATGACTTCCTATTTATAGGCAACAAAATTCACCAGTGAACTTTGTGCCGTACAAATGTGGTTGCATACATTTAATGATCCGACAAGAACATTAAATGTATTGGATAAGGAATAAGGATAAAGTCACATCAAGTGCAAGTGTATCCTTTTATCCAACCACCTTAACACACGTATACTTTGGTAAAGAACAAGTGGATTGTTCTTTGGAAAGTGTGTTAAAGGAAAAGTCAATCCTTGATATCAGTGTTCAGACTTGTAGGATCTAGAACACTGACAATCCTCCAGTGAACAGATCTGGTAAGACTTTCCAGTGGACTCCACCATTTGTTAAGTCTTCTTTCTTCAGACTTCAGTCTTTGACTTCAGTCAGAATGTCTTCAGTAGAGTTGATCTGGACTGGGGTGAAGTCCAGTGAGCTCATCTGGAGAATACTCCAGATTTTCTATACAAGTATATGCTCACTGATCTTCAATTATTTCTGGACAAATCTTCAGAGGGACTCCAGATTCCAAGTCTGGAGTAGGTCCAGTAGAACACAATTCTGGTCAGATTTTCAGTGAGGCTCCAGTAGTCGAGTCTGGAGCGAGTCCAGTAAATCTGGACTAAATCTGGACCTAACATAGATCTTGTTGTTATCTCTTTTGACGTGAAAACATGGAATAGAGATAGTAACTCTTTTAATCAAAATCACCCTGATCAGCACCAATATCTTGTGTTTTCTCTGTTCTTCCAGCAACTTTGGATTATATTGTTTTGTAAGTTTAAGAAGCTCTGTGTATTCTTCGATTTGCCTGGCTTCCTTAAACTTGTACATTAAGTCTAACTCTGGTCTCTTAGTTTTAGTGACCTTAGTTGCTCCACAAAATAAAGGGTAAGCCCTCTCCTCCAGATATCTTGATTTCTTAGCTGCTTCTTTAGGTTTGATGCCAAGAGCAACCATTCTTTCCCTATCCCTCAAGAAGTATCCCCGATTAATAAATCTTAATTGTTCTTCAGTTAAATCAGTTGGAAAGTAATCAGGAAGAACTTCCTCGGATATGATTGCCTCTCTCAAAACCTGTTTGTAAGTAGATTTCTGAAAGTTCTGAACTGCAGTTTCTGGAGTTTTTCTAAGATCATCAAAATTGTTGAATTCATTAAAATTATAATGCTGTGGAGCTGAGCTAGCACAAGCAGATGATTCTCCAACTTCAACTCTGCTTGAAGGACCTGTTTCAAAGTAATCAAGATCTGCAAATTCTTCAAACATAGGTTCCTCTGCAGCTTCTATGTTCACAGGAGTCTCAACTATCTCTGGCTCATCCAATATAACATTATCTTTAATGGCCTCTAGATCAGCTTCTCCTTCAGCATATTCAACTAAATCCTCTTCAATAACAAAACCTTCTTCTTCATTGACCTCAATATTTTCAACTTCTTCTTCACTTTCTACATCAGAATTAGCACCAAAAACTTCAACTAATCTTCTTCTAATCTCAACATCTAAAGTATCGTTCTCAACATTCACAACATTCACACCCTCTGCTCTTTCTTCCATTACCACATTCTCAGCATTCACATCAACTCTTGCCGAAGTATTTTCAATGTTGGCTTGACCCTCTCCTTGGTTCTCCCCCTCGGGGTGATCATCAGAATCAGGATCATCCCATCTAGAAGCAACCGAGGCCGGTCGGCAAGATTCTAGTGCTAACAATCTGAGCTCAAATGCAGCAAGCGTTGCATCATACTCAGCCTTTTGTTTTTCAACTTGTTCTTGCAAAGCTTTTACTCTTCGTTCAGTAGCAAGTTCTCTTTCTCTCACCTCTAGAGCATTCAACACTCCTCTTTCAGTTACAGTCAACAAATCACCCTCAGACCGTAAGATATTCAACAAAACTTCACATGCAGAGTCCTTGGTAGGTAGATTTGTTGATGTTGATGGAATTTGATTTGGTGTTGGTGTTCTTTGTGTTTGGGTAGGAGGTGGAGTAGCTAACCCAGGGGTTGTTTGCACACTTGAAGTGTGACCTAAATTTAGCGAAGCTGATTCAGGATTTCCTGCGGATCCTCGGGTTATACCCTCACCAGCAGTTTCAGATTCATGGGCTTTGCAACCCAAATCAATTGGTGTCCTAGACTGTGATAAATCACTGTCCTGGACTTGTTGTTGTTGGGCAACACCACTCACAACACCGGGGTCACTGAGAATGCCCGTTAATACAGTCTCAGGTTGATCTTGAGGAACAGCAGTGTCACAACGGCGTTCATACTGTCCCCCAGTCTCGGTCTGAGGACTGTTACCTACGGCTAAAGCTGGCGTGATGTTAGCTAAGGCAGGATTTCCAAGCTGTCCTTGAGGTCACACAAAGTGGGTCCCCCTCCGCTTGTTCCGGCATCAGTACTCAACTGTGCTTGTGAATCCGTGTACCTAGGAGATCTAGACTCTTGTGCACGAAATGAAGGCGAGAGGTGGGGCTGGTCCTCTCTTATTTTAACACTCTCATCCTCCAAATGAGGAGAGTGTGGTGAGCGTGGCTGATCCCCGTGCATTTGTGAGACTAACTCCTGTTGTGAGGAGTCAGAATGGCTGGGAGAGTTTGGTGCAAGCGAGAATAGGCAGTTCCCGACTTCTACCCTAGGGTAAACAACCCGACTAGACACATTGGTTTGAACTAATGGAGGGCAAACGTTTTCTTTATGCCCTTGTCCTAACCCGGACCGCACATCCTTTCTGGTATTTTCAACTCCTCCCTCAAATCCGCCTTGTTCCTCCAGCACAACATCATCTCCAGTGCTAACATGCTCAGTTTCAACCTCAGATACAACATTATGAGTTACTTGTTCAGCATCTAATTCTGCCGAGGCACCAATATTTTCAGATCCAGCAGATGTATGCTTTCGTTTGGATTTTTTCTTCTTTGATTTCTTTGGTGACCTACGAGCAGCCATTTTAAGTCTTCTCCCTGGTGGTGGAGTTGGTTCATTAGGGAGTGCTGAAGCAAGCGGTGTTGGATTAAGTACAGGTGAAGAGCGAGGTGGTGTAAAAGTTGGTGGGTTTGGTGAAACAACGGATGGTAAAGGTGTAGATTTTGAAGGTGAAGATTGCGAAAAGTGAACGGTTGGTGTAGATTGTGTTGATGGTGTAGGTTGAGAAATAGGTGAAGAAACAGGTTCAGGTGTTACAACATCATGTTCAAACATAACTCGTTTCGATTTTCTTTTCCTCTGCCCAGAAGTCCCCTCACCACTATCCCCTCTTTTTCTTTTATGTGACCTAGGACCCTCACTTGGCGACCTATGCTCAGCTTGGGTAGGAGTTTGTCGGCTTTCAGACCCCATTGCTGAGACTAACCACTCGAGATAAGCCCTAAGATGAGGACTCTGAGCAGGAACCAAATTAATTAAGAATGGTGGAATCGGAAAAGGCCTTGCTGTTTCACTACCTGTGCCTCTCAAGTTGGATTTATACATGGCAATTACACATTTAAAGCTGTCTTCCAATCTTGGAATATCTTCTGTATTATCAAGAACATCTTCGATAACCAGTGTGAAAAATCTGATAAAGGGAATATATTTCCTTTCTTGTTTATCCTTTCCCTTGACAACTTGGATCATTTTATCCCATATTATCTTTGCAAAGTCACACTGCACATTGTGAGTGACTGCATAGAACATTGATAAGGAATGCTTCGTCATTAGATCAATCCCTTTCTGTGATGGCATCAAACAAGTTGTTAGAACGTTGTACATTCTATGCCAGAGAGTTGCTATATTCATTCTTCTAAAATCTCTCATTGTTGCCAACTCTCCTTCATAACCCAAAGAATGAACTCCAGCTAACATTTTTTCAACTGTTGGAAGTTCTTCGTATTCTTCAAGTTCAGGAAAACCAATGATGGTTCTGAACTCAGCCAGATTAAATTTACAATTGAAGATTTCATCTTCTGACTGAAGAGAAAACTTGAAGTAGTCTGCTGTTCCATGCCTCTTACTTCCTTTTACATATTCGATTGATTCCCATAACTCAAAAACATACTTCTCGAGAACAATAGCACCTCCAGTCAAAGCATTGTTCAATGGGTGATGGCTCAAAATCTCTGTAATAATTGGGAATTTGCAAGCAAATGGTATATGAAGTGCTTGATTGGCTTGCATCTTCATTGAATCTCCTTCTTTAAACATAGCCATCTTGATAGTTTATTATTTTCTGTTTAAGACAAACTGACCAAAGTATTGACCAGAAAATACAATTTAATCACAGAAAGAAAATTATAACACATACCAACAGTTAAGAAACACATTTATTACTCACATACAATGTTTTGTATATATATTAGAAATGAGAAAACAAAGTAGTACACAAAGGCGTTCGATACCTTGCATCTCACCCAAATATATATATAAAACAAGACAATATATAGGATCACATAAGTATTACAAGATAAGAAAACAAGGTAGTACACAAAGGCGTTCGATACCTTGCCTCTCACCCCAAACACTTATGAAATACTATATATATACCAACACAATACACATTAACATTTATACATTTTAAAACATAACACAAATAAAAAAAACATAGAATAAAATAATGAAAGAAAAAAAATTTAAATTCTATTTGTACTGTTTGCAGAGCAAAATGCTCTGCAAATAGCACAAATTGAAAATTTTTTGAATTGTATTGTTTGCCGAGCAAACTTCTCACCAAACACGAGAACACTCAAGTCTGGTACCAAGTCATCGTTTATTGGAGTTGAAACATGTAAATGTCGAGCTCAAAGCTCTGCAAATGAGCAGTTCAGTCCAACTCCTTTTCAATGTATGAAATTTCCTTATATTGATCAACAATCATGTTGTCAATTTGATTAAGAAAAATTTCAATGGAAAAATTCATTTTTGTACTGTTTGCCGAGCAAAATGCTCTGCAAACAGTTGGTTTTTAAAAAAACTTGGTGAAAAATTCTCACTTTGTACTGTTTGCCGAGCAAAATGCTCTGCAAACAGTTCATTTGAAAACTTAGTGAAAAATTTTCACTTTGTACTGTTTGCCGAGCAAAATGCTTTGCAAACAGTTGCTTTGAAAACTAAGTGAAAAGTTTTCAAGCATTTGCCGAGCACAAAGCTCTGCAAATGCATGGTTCAAGTCTTGACAAAATTTAAAAATCCAATTTGTACTGTTTGCCGAGCAAAATGCTCTGCAAACAGTTGTTCTAAGACTTGGAACAAGTTTTGTACAAAATGCACTGTTTGCCGAGCAAACTGCTCTGCAAACAGTTGATTTTAAAGACTCGGATTCATTTTGAAAACCAAAAACCTTGAATGCCGAGCAAAATGCTCTGCATCAAGTTTATTTAGGACTTAGAGGGAAAAACATCTGGTTTTATAAAAACAAGCATTTGCCGAGCTAAAAGCTCTGCAAATGAGACTTTTGATCCAAAAATTTATTTGGGAAAATTATGAACATGTTAACCAGAATTAATGATGATTTGAAGATTGACAAGAACAAACTTCGCATTTGCCGAGCAAAATGCTCTGCAAATGGTACATTTCATCAAAACAATCATATGATTACCCAGCCCAACATCTAAACAAACCCAGAAAAATTCAATATACAAACAAATTAAGGACTTTAAAACAAATAAACACCCATTATTATCCCTAATCATGCATCTATCATCATCAAAACATAAGGCAAATTATCACAAAAATCATATAGAACATGAACATTTCTTCTCGGCATTTCATCAAACAGTTGGTAAGCAATAAAATACAAGAAATCTTACCTTTTAAAACCGATGAACTGATGAAGAAAGAATATAAAATAAGCTACAAACTATGATCACCAGATTACACCCTCTTCGATTATTATGAAATATGAGAAAAATTTAATTGATTGATGTGATGGACAACTTGGCTTTGAGAGAAAAAGAAAAAAAATAAAGGAAAAACTGGTTTGAATTTGAAATGAATGCTTCGACCCGCCCAGATTCCTTTTAAATCTCAAATTCGGGTCATGGGTCAGGATATGACCCGCGTGTCAACCCGGACACCAATCATTTTTGGGCTTAACATTTCAGTTTGGGCTGACATGAAATTTGGGCTTGTTATGGGTTTTGGGCTTAAGCAGATTTTTATTCACAAACAGAATTAAAACAAAAAAAATAAAAAAAAACAAACAAAAAAAATCTTTTTATCTTTTTAATGTTTTCTAATTTTGTATTTGATATTTCAATTTTAAACCAAACACACATAACAAAAATAAAAAAAATAATTACATAAACTAGAAATATTAGAAAAATAACACAAAAATTTACATGCATTTGCACACTCCCCCTCAAATTAAGCATATATCAAAACAGTGAATTTACAAACTCCCCCTTAAATCATGCATTCTACCCTTTTTCTCCCCCTCAAACATTGCATGTAATATCAAGTAAAACACATCAATGTTTGAAACAGAAAATGAACATAGAATACATGGCATTAGAGCATTTAAGTTTGTAAATCAAGCATTCCCAACTTGGTTTTAAGAAAATTAAACCTGTTTTCATCCAATGGTTTGGTGAAAAGGTCAGCAAGTTGGTAGTCTGTCGGGACAAAATAGAGTTCGATGTTACCTTTCTCGACATGATCTTTAAGAAAATGGTACCGAACATCTATGTGCTTGGTCTTTGTGTGCTGTACAGGATTGCAAGAAATAGCAATAGCACTCTTTGAGTCACAGTAAATGGGAATTCTGTTGAATTGGAATCCATAATCAGTCAACCGAGTCTTCATCCAAAGAACTTGTGAACAACAGCTTGCTGCAGCAACGTATTCTACTTCTGCAGTAGATGTGGATACACAGTTCTGTTTCTTTGAAGACCAACTGACCAATCTATCCCCTAGAAACTGTACACTTCCAGAAGTACTCTTTCGATCAAGCTTACAACCTGCATGGTCAGCATCCGAATATGCAATTAACTGAAACCCGGTATCCCTTGGATACCAGAGACCAAGGTTCACTGTGCCTTTCAGGTATCGGAAGATCCGTTTAACGGCCTGGAAATGACTTTCCTTAGGATTGGCCTGGTACCTGGCACACATGCATGTGGCGAACATAATATCCGGGCGACTTGCAGTCAAATACATGAGTGACCCTATCAAACTTCGATATTTCTTTTGATCAAAAGATTTTCCATTTAAGTCAGCATTAATCTTTGTCCGAGCTTCCATGGGTGTTCCAATTGTTTGACAATCCATCATATCAAACTTTTTCAACATGTCAAGAATGTACTTAGATTGACAAATAAAAGTACCATTTGACAACTGTTTTACTTGAAGACCAAGGAAAAAGTTTAATTCACCCATCATGCTCATTTCAAATTTCTTGATCATTAAAGCAGAGAAATTCTTGCAGTATTTAGGATTAGTTGACCCAAAAATTATGTTGTCAACATAAATCTGGATTAGAATGATGTCACTCCCTTGTCATTTGATAAACAAGGTAGTGTCAATCGAACCTTTGCTAAAACCAGATTTCACAAGATAAGAGGATAGAGCATCATACCATGCACGAGGCGCTTGTTTCAGACCATATAAAGCCTTATCTAACCTGTAAACATAGTCTGGATGTTTTGAATTCACAAAACCTTCTGGTTGTTCAACATACACTTCTTCTTTGAGTATTCCATTTAAGAAGGCAGTTTTGACATCCATTTGGTAGACTGTGAATTTCTTGTAGGCAGCATAGGCAAGAAACATCCGAATAGCCTCAATTCGTGCAACTGGTGCGAATGTCTCATCGTAGTCAATTCCATCTTGTTGGCAGTATCCCTTTGCAACCAATCGTGCTTTGTTGCGTACAACAACTCCAGTTTCATCCTTTTTGTTTTTGAAGATCCATTTGGTTTTAATTGGCTCCTTGTTCTTGTAAGGATTTGGAACCAATTTCCATACCTCAAGACGTTCGAACTGATTAAGTTCTTCTTGCATTGCTTTCACCCAATCTGGACAACTTAGAGCTTCATTCACTGTCTTTGGTTCAACAATACTCAAAAAATTCACAAACAGACATTCATTCGCGGATGCGGATCTTGTCTGAACTCCAGTTGTTGGATTACCAATGACTTAAGAAATAGGATGAGCTCTTGTCCACTTGGTTGTGTGAGGAATTGGATCAAGTGGATCATCAGATTCTTCAGAATCAATAAAATCAGGAGAATGTTGTTCTGTTAATTGTTCAAATGAAGTTGCAATTGGTTCAACAAAGTCATCATGATCATAATCTTCAGAATTGGTTGTAGGATTTGTCACTTGTGAGATATTATGAGGTTGAGTATGCAACTCTGAAGTATCGGTAGGTGGAAGAGAATCAGATGATGAATTAACATCTGATGATTGTGATGGTGAAGACTCATTGGGATCCATCTCTTCTGAATTTGAACTGGATGGTTCATTGGCATTTCCATCAGATTCTGGAACTTTCTTTGAAACTTGGAAAAATTCTTCGAACAAGAAATCTAAATCTTGTGTTGTTGGAGTAGAGAATGATGATTTGACATTTGAAGTAGTCTTTGTTGCGGAAGCTTGTGGACTTTGAAGTTCGGGTCTTGAACTGTGTTGTTCAAGAACCATTCCCGAGAGTTCATCAAATCTAACGTTCATACTCTCTTCAATTCTCTTGGTTCTTCGGTTATATACACGATATGCTATCGATTCTCTCGAATAACTGATAAAATATGCCTCATCGCCTTTTGGTTCAAATTTGCCCAGATTATCTCGATCATTGAGAACATAACATACACATCCAAAAATGTGCAAGAAGTTCACATTGGGCTTTCTATTGTTTATCACCTCATATGGAGTTTTATCAAACCTCTTGTTTATGATTGATCTATTTTGAGTGAAGCAGGCAGTAGCAACAGCTTCAGCCCATAGATTCGGAGGCAACTTAGAATAAGCAAGCATTGTTCTAGTTGCTTCAACAAGAGTTCGATTTCGACGTTCAACTACTCCATTCTGTTGAGGTGTCCTGGCAGCGGAAAATTGATGAGTAATACCCATGGACTTGAAGAAAGAATCAATCGTTGAATTCTTGAATTCAGTGCCATTGTCTGAGTGAACAATTCTAACTGATGATTTAAGATTCACTTGGGTCTTCTTTATGAAATTAATAATTGCAGTCGGAGTATCACTCTTTGCATGAAGAAAGAATACCCAAGTGTACCGAGAATAATCATCGACAATCACAAGAATGTATCGCTTGCCATGGATACTTTGAACTTTCATTGGGCCACACAAATCCATGTGAATAAGGTGCAAAGAACCTTCTGTACTTAGAAACTTCTTTGGTTTGTGTGATGCTTTCTTCATCTTGCCAATTGCACAAGCTGGACAAACATGTTCACTTTCGTACTTGTAATCAGGAAGTCCTTCAACAAGTTGTTTATCCACGAGAGCATTAATTGTTTGAAAATTCAGATGAGAAAGACGGCGATGCCATAACCAAGAGTTTTGTGCAGTTGCTTTTGAAAGTAGACAAATCTCTGAAGAATTAGACGGAATGTTGTTGAGATCAATAGTGAACAGGTTATTGTCCCTTGTTCCAGTAAGAATATCCACACCATCTTCAGTCTGCACTTTGCATTCATATCTCCTGAATAATACTTGAAGATCATTGTCACAAAATTGTCCAACACTAAAAAGATTGTGTCCTAATCCTTCAACATAGGAAACTCTCTTTATAGTGACACCATTTTTAACAATGTCTCCGTAACCGAGAATAGGAGCAATATGATCATTTCCAAATCTGACGGTTCCCATAAACTTTTCAACAAAGTTCGAAAGAATGGACTTGTTTCCAGTCATATGACGTGAACATCCCGAGTCAACATACCAAACACAAATGAGAAATTCCTACAAAGACAAGGTATTTGATTTAGGTACCCATGTAAATTGGGTCCTTGCAGGTTAGAGGGATAACATGCAAGTACACATTAAAAAACAAACATCAAGCAAAATAACACGCAAACAAACAATTTATTCAAATAACAAACAAGCACACATAATTGTTCAAAAATACAAATACGAATTACAAGCAGGAAAATGTAAAGGTTTATACAGATGTTTTGGTACAAGTGGGACTAGTCCTAGATTTATTAGCATTATCTAATGTATTCGATCTACGGACAATCCACACTTGTTTGACATTGGCAGGTTTTCCATCAAGCTTGACTTTACTAGATGCATTCAAATATCTATCCTTAGGGATCCATCTACTGCTACTAGTTAAGCACACGTCACCTGAAACACGAACATTTTTTGAGTTAGCAAACAAATTATTAACTTTGTTCTTAACAGGTTTCTTCTTGATGGGTTCTGTGGTCTTGTTTACTTTCTTTATGTTATTAGGCGACAACCAACCATACTGGTCTTTGTATTTAGTCATTCCAGTAAAAGTATCTCTAACCCTCTGTAAAGTGCACTTAGGATTTTTCTGAGAGTACCTAGGAAAACTAGAATACCTAACCTGCGGAGGTTGTTTGTTACCTAATGAGAAAGCTTCATCCTTAACACTCTTTGGACCACTGTTTGCTTTGACTTCTTTTTGTGACTTAGGTTCAAAAATAACCTTGTACATCTTTGTTTGCCTAGAAGTCTTTGATTTCATTGGTACATTGGGACCTTTCTGTGGTTTCGGACTTGAACCCGTCTTAGGTGATTGAATAGTCTTCGGTTTTGAAACAGTCTTGGGTGTTGGTCTGGTCTTTGGTCTTGAGTCAGTCTTGGGTAATGGATTGGTCTTTGATTGTTGGGTGGTCTTTGGTCTTGAGTCAGTCTTGGGTAATGGATTGGTCTTTGATTGTTGGGTGGTCTTTGGTCTTGAGTCAGTCTTGGGTAATGGATTGGTCTTTGATTGTTGGGTGGTCTTTGGTCTTGAGTCAGTCTTGGGTAATGGATTGGTCTTTGATTGTTGGGTGGTCTTTGGTCTTGAGTCAGTCTTGGGTAATGGATTGGTCTTTGATTGTTGGGTGGTCTTTGGTCTTGAGTCAGTCTTGGGTAATGGATTGGTCTTTGATTGTTGGGTGGTCTTTGGTCTTGAGTCAGTCTTGGGTAATGGATTGGTCTTTGATTGTTGGGTGGTCTTTGGTCTTGAGTCAGTCTTGGGTAATGGATTGGTCTTTGATTGTTGGGTGGTCTTTGGTCTTGAGTCAGTCTTGGGTAATGGATTGGTCTTTGATTGTTGGGTGGTCTTTGGTCTTGAGTCAGTCTTGGGTAATGGATTGGTCTTTGATTGTTGGGTGGTCTTTGGTCTTGAGTCAGTCTTGGGTAATGGATTGGTCTTTGATTGTTGGGTGGTCTTTGGTCTTGAGTCAGTCTTGGGTAATGGATTGGTCTTTGATTGTTGGGTGGTCTTTGGTCTTGAGTCAGTCTTGGGTAATGGATTGGTCTTTGATTGTTGGGTGGTCTTTGGTCTTGAGTCAGTCTTGGGTAATGGATTGGTCTTTGATTGTTGGGTGGTCTTTGGTCTTGAGTCAGTCTTGGGTAATGGATTGGTCTTTGATTGTTGGGTGGTCTTTGGTCTTGAGTCAGTCTTGGGTAATGGATTGGTCTTTGATTGTTGGGTGGTCTTTGGTCTTGAGTCAGTCTTGGGTAATGGATTGGTCTTTGATTGTTGGGTGGTCTTTGGTCTTGAGTCAGTCTTGGGTAATGGATTGGTCTTTGATTGTTGGGTGGTCTTTGGTCTTGAGTCAGTCTTGGGTAATGGATTGGTCTTTGATTGTTGGGTGGTCTTTGGTCTTGAGTCAGTCTTGGGTAATGGATTGGTCTTTGATTGTTGGGTGGTCTTTGGTCTTGAGTCAGTCTTGGGTAATGGATTGGTCTTTGATTGTTGGGTGGTCTTTGGTCTTGAGTCAGTCTTGGGTAATGGATTGGTCTTTGATTGTTGGGTGGTCTTTGGTCTTGAGTCAGTCTTGGGTAATGGATTGGTCTTTGATTGTTGGGTGGTCTTTGGTCTTGATCAGTCTTGGGTGATGGTTTGGTCTTTGGTTGTTGGGTGGTCTTTGGTCTTGAATTAGTCTTGGGTGATGGTTTGGTCTTTGGTTGTTGGTTGGTCTTTGGTCTTGAATCAGTCTTGGGTGATGGTTTGGTCTTTGGTTGTTGGGTGGTCTTTGGTCTTGAGTCAGTCTTGGGTAATGGATTGGTCTTTGATTGTTGGGTGGTCTTTGGTCTTGAGTCAGTCTTGGGTAATGGATTGGTCTTTGATTGTTGGGTGGTCTTTGGTCTTGAGTCAGTCTTGGGTAATGGATTGGTCTTTGATTGTTGGGTGGTCTTTGGTCTTGAGTCAGTCTTGGGTAATGGATTGGTCTTTGATTGTTGGGTGGTCTTTGGTCTTGAGTCAGTCTTGGGTAATGGATTGGTCTTTGATTGTTGGGTGGTCTTTGGTCTTGAGTCAGTCTTGGGTAATGGATTGGTCTTTGATTGTTGGGTGGTCTTTGGTCTTGAGTCAGTCTTGGGTAATGGATTGGTCTTTGATTGTTGGGTGGTCTTTGGTCTTGAGTCAGTCTTGGGTAATGGATTGGTCTTTGATTGTTGGGTGGTCTTTGGTCTTGAGTCAGTCTTGGGTAATGGATTGGTCTTTGATTGTTGGGTGGTCTTTGGTCTTGAGTCAGTCTTGGGTGTTGGTCTGGTCTTTGGTCTTGAGTCAGTCTTGGGTAATGGATTGGTCTTTGATTGTTGGGTGGTCTTTGGTCTTTGGAACTTATTGATTGATGAAGATTGTGAAGAGTGTGACTTTGGAATTTTCTTTAGATAAATATCAAGTTTTTCCTCCTTTTTAACAAAATGTTTTTCAAATTCAGGATCAAAATCATGATTTTCTTCCAAAAAATTTGTCATATCTTCAGTTTCCAACTTCACACTAACTTCACTTTTCTTTATCGGACATGGACTTTGCTTGAGTGGAATTGATGCTTTTTCTTTTTCTTCCAAAAAATTTGTCATATCTTCAGTTTCCAACTTCACACTAACTTCACTTTTCTTTATCGGACATGGACTTTGCTTGAGTGGAATTGATGCTTTTTCTTTTTCTTCCAAATCTTTCTTTAATTTTAAGTTCTTTTTACTCAACTCCCTGCAATCTTTTCTTGTTGTTTCACTCATGTCCATGTAGTGTTTTAACACAGATTTGGGAAGAGTTAGTACCTGATCATCCTCTGATGAACTTTCCTCAACATCATCCAACTCCTTTGATTTCTTGATCTTTGTCATGAAGCACACATTTGCTGCAAGTTCGTCTGTCTCCTCATCAGAAAGATGTAACCACTTGTCATCTTCAGCGAGCAGAGCAATTCCACTTTCCTCTTGTCTTGCTAGCAAAAGTTTATACTTATAGTACTTGGAGTTCTTCTGTCGAGGTTTAGTGCAGTTGATTGCAAAATGTCCAGTAAGACCACAGTTGTAGCACTTCTTGTCTTCATTCCTTCTCTCCATTACCTTTTTCTGAAACTTCTTCTGATTTTCATACTTCTTCTCACCACCAACAAACTCTTTCTTCTGATCAAACTTAGGAGCATTCGCATTTTTTGCATACAAAGAGACTGATGAAGTCCTAAGCTGATTATTTGTTGGTTTCTTCTTGAAGAATTTCTTCTTAAAAGCCTTTGTGAAATAAGCGAGTTCTTTGTACATCTCTTTTTGCTTTTCATCAAGATCACAATCACTCATTTCACTTGAATCAGAATCAGTGTCATATTCAACAAAGCATTGTCTTGACACTCTTGAAGTCTTCTTCTCAGCTACTAAGGCTAATGGATCGAAATGAGAACTTTCTTCTTTCCTCTTCTGGATCCTCTGAACATCCTCAACATTCAGCTTTAGCTTCTCATACAAGGTGTGAATGGTAAGTTTCCCAAAGTCTGATTGTTGGTTGAGTTGGGTTCCATACACTTGCCATTCCTCTTCCAGATTTTTGATGAATTTGATGTTCAGTTCCATATTGGTTCTCTTCACATCATTCTTTCTAAGCTCATTGATGACATTGCAGAATCTGATGTATACCTCATTCAATGGTTCACCTTTCTGTTGTTTGAATGTTTCATACATGTTCAGAACAGTCGACAACCTGATGGTGTTTGATATATCAGATCCTTCCATCTGCTTCTCCACTTCATCCCATATGTCTTTTCCTGTTTCATAGGAGTCAACATTGCAGTAAATGTCATCAGGAAGTGCTTGGTAAAGATAGGCAATTGCACTTTGATCAGCCTCAACTCTATTCTTTTGTTCTGCATTCCAACTCTCTTCAGGTAAAACTTCTCCATTTACAGGGTTCTTTGGAATTTCAGGACCATCTTTGTAAGATTTTCTTAACAATTTTCCATTCTTCTGTCTGTCTATCCAGTTCAGAAACCTTTTCTTCCATTGAGGATACGAACCTCTAAACAAGACAGGAGGTCTTCCTTCAGAACCAAGAGCTAAAGCTTCCCTTGAAGCCATTTCAAATAAATTCAAAAAAAATTTGTAAAATTTTCTATTTTAACTAAATGCAGAGCTTAGACCTCTGCAAATGAAACAATTAGAAATTTGAAAATTTTATTTTCTTCCCACTTGAAGAATATTGATGAAAAATGGTTTGATTTCTTGATCTTTGTCATGAAGCACACATTTGCTGCAAGTTCGTCTGTCTCCTCATCAGAAAGATGTAACCACTTGTCATCTTCAGCGAGCAGAGCAATTCCACTTTCCTCTTGTCTTGCTAGCAAAAGTTTGTACTTATAGTACTCGGAGTTCTTCTGTCGAGGTTTAGTGCAGTTGATTGCAAAATGTCCAGTAAGACCACAGTTGTAGCACTTCTTGTCTTCATTCCTTCTCTCCATTACCTTTTTCTGAAACTTCTTCTGATTTTCATACTTCTTCTCACCACCAACAAACTCTTTCTTCTGATCAAACTTAGGAACATTCGCATTTTTTGCATACAAAGAGACTGATGAAGTCCTAAGCTGATTATTTGTTGGTTTCTTCTTGAAGAATTTCTTCTTAAAAGCCTTTGTGAAATAAGCGAGTTCTTTGTACATCTCTTTTTGCTTTTCATCAAGATCACAATCACTCATTTCACTTGAATCAGAATCAGTGTCATATTCAACAAAGCATTGTCTTGACACTCTTGAAGTCTTCTTCTCAGCTACTAAGGCTAATGGATCGAAATGAGAACTTTCTTCTTTCCTCTTCTGGATCCTCTGAACATCCTCAACATTCAGCTTTAGCTTCTCATACAAGGTGTGAATGGTAAGTTTCCCAAAGTCTGATTGTTGGTTGAGTTGGGTTCCATACACTTGCCATTCCTCTTCCAGATTTTTGATGAATTTGATGTTCAGTTCCATATTGGTTCTCTTCACATCATTCTTTCTAAGCTCATTGATGACATTGCAGAATCTGATGTATACCTCATTCAATGGTTCACCTTTCTGTTGTTTGAATGTTTCATACATGTTCAGAACAGTCGACAACCTGATGGTGTTTGATATATCAGATCCTTCCATCTGCTTCTCCACTTCATCCCATATGTCTTTTCCTGTTTCATAGGAGTCAACATTGCAGTAAATGTCATCAGGAAGTGCTTGGTAAAGATAGGCAATTGCACTTTGATCAGCCTCAACTCTATTCTTCTGTTCTGCATTCCAACTCTCTTCAGGTAAAACTTCTCCATTTACAGGGTTCTTTGGAATTTCAGGACCATCTTTGTAAGATTTTCTTAACAGTTTTCCATTCTTCTGTTATGCATTCCAACTCTCTTCAGGTAAAACTTCTCCATTTACAGGGTTCTTTGGAATTTCAGGACCATCTTTGTAAGATTTTCTTAACAGTTTTCCATTCTTCTGTTCTGCATTCCAACTCTCTTCAGGTAAAACTTCTCCATTTACAGGGTTCTTTGGAATTTCAGGACCATCTTTGTAAGATTTTCTTAACAGTTTTCCTATTCTTCTGTTCTGCATTCCAACTCTCTTCAGGTAAAACTTCTCCATTTACAGGGTTCTTTGGAATTTCAGGACCATCTTTGTAAGATTTTCTTAACAGTTTTCCATTCTTCTGTTCTGCATTCCAACTCTCTTCAGGTAAAACTTCTCCATTTACAGGGTTCTTTGGAATTTCAGGACCATCTTTGTAAGATTTTCTTAACAGTTTTCCATTCTTCTGTTATGCATTCCAACTCTCTTCAGGTAAAACTTCTCCATTTACAGGGTTCTTTGGAATTTCAGGACCATCTTTGTAAGATTTTCTTAACAGTTTTCCATTCTTCTGTTCTGCATTCCAACTCTCTTCAGGTAAAACTTCTCCATTTACAGGGTTCTTTGGAATTTCAGGACCATCTTTGTAAGATTTTCTTAACAGTTTTCCTATTCTTCTGTTCTGCATTCCAACTCTCTTCAGGTAAAACTTCTCCATTTACAGGGTTCTTTGGAATTTCAGGACCATCTTTGTAAGATTTTCTTAACAGTTTTCCATTCTTCTGTTCTGCATTCCAACTCTCTTCAGGTAAAACTTCTCCATTTACAGGGTTCTTTGGAATTTCAGGACCATCTTTGTAAGATTTTCTTAACAGTTTTCCATTCTTCTGTTATGCATTCCAACTCTCTTCAGGTAAAACTTCTCCATTTACAGGGTTCTTTGGAATTTCAGGACCATCTTTGTAAGATTTTCTTAACAATTTTCCATTCTTCTGTCTGTCTATCCAGTTCAGAAACCTTTTCTTCCATTGAGGATACGAACCTCTAAACAAGACAGGAGGTCTTCCTTCAGAACCAAGAGCTAAAGCTTCCCTTGAAGCCATTTCAAATAAATTCAAAAAAAATTTGTAAAATTTTCTATTTTAACTAAATGCAGAGCTTAGACCTCTGCAAATGAAACAATTAGAAATTTGAAAATTTTATTTTCTTCCCACTTGAAGAATATTGATGAAAAATGGTCTTGAATTGATTTTCTTGAAACTTTTGATTTGAGAATTTCAAAAACAACTAAATGCAGAGCTTAGACCTCTGCAAATGAAACAATTAGAAATTTGAAAATTTTATTTTCTTCCCACTTGAAGAATATTGATGAAAAATGGTCTTGAATTGATTTTCTTGAAACTTTTGATTTGAGAATTTCAAAAACAACTAAATGCAGAGCTTAGACCTCTGCAAATGAAACAATTAGAAATTTGAAAATTTTATTTTCTTCCCACTTGAAGAATATTGATGAAAAATGGTCTTGAATTGATTTTCTTGAAACTTTTGATTTGAGAATTTCAAAAACAACTAAATGCAGAGCTTAATTCTCTGCAAATGAAACAATTAGAAATGATGAAAATTTTAAATGAAGGACCTTATGTCCCATCATCACCTCTCAATGCTCTTCTTGATCCAACTGGATCTAGACGTGGCAGGGAAAAGAGGGAGGAACATTGGTCTGAAAGAGGAGAGGAGATTGGTAAATCTAGATACCCTTCTCAAAAACATGATCCTCGGGGCTGTTCCTGAAACCCTAATTCCCACACTAGTTTTTTTTCCCAGTGCTAAAACCATGTGGGATGAACTATTGAACCAGCATGAAGGAGGAGATGACACCATTGTCACCAGAAAAGTCTCCTTAAACAAGAGGTATGAGTCATTTTTTGCTCAG
Source organism: Erigeron breviscapus (assembly GCA_034093135.1). Taxonomy (NCBI): domain Eukaryota; kingdom Viridiplantae; phylum Streptophyta; class Magnoliopsida; order Asterales; family Asteraceae; genus Erigeron; species Erigeron breviscapus. Next base: position 49,589,234 of record CM067175.1, on the reverse strand, counting down.
CCAAATGAGTCTCTCACTGGTACTTACACCAGATTTATGAGTATCATAAACCAGTTGAGAGGTCTGAGGGTTGAGAAGGACAAGGATATACTTTTGGAGAAATTTTGTGATATTCTTCCCACCAAATGGTCTCACATGATCCTGGTCTTACGACAAGGTAAAACTCTGCACACACACACTCTCTCAACTTTATATGGAGCTTTCAGGTACACTAAAGAAAATCAAGCTCAGAGAGTGGTGGCAGAACAAGATGCTTATAACCATGCCTCCAGTAGTCCTGCTGTGGTTAGTCATACTGAACCACAAGGTACAGCACTGATATCTTCTGAGAATGTATTTTCTATGAAGAAGATGGTGTCTGAACTCATGGAATCTGGAGAATCTAGTCAAATCTCTCCAGCCTGTGATGAATCTGAAAATGTCGACCTGGTTGCTATGATTGCTAAAACGTTTAACCGTTTCAAAGCAAGAGCAAATAGGCCATCTGGACAATTTGCATCCAGTTCTTCAACTGATAAGACCAATCTGACATGATTTAAGTGTGGCAGAAAAGGTCATTTCATGAAAGATTGCAAGTCCAATCAGTTTGTATCCCAGCCTGGTCCTTTTTCTTCTAATAAAAAGCCTGATGATAGCTATAAATCTAAATACAAAAAGCTTAAGGCTCAGATTGCTCTCATGGCACAACAAATGGAAACTAATAATAAGTGCATGATTGCAACAACTGAAGAGAAGTGGGTTCCTTCTGATGATTCATCTGCTGATGAAGAAGAAGAAAGAGATTGCTGTTACATGGCTCTGGCAGACGAAGAGCACCCGGTGAAGGAAGATGTCACATCTGGAAGATGGGTGGACATTGTTATCAAAAAGGTTAGTGATTATGATACTGAAACTGACCAAGAATTAAAACTGGACATTGCTGAAGCTCTTAATTCTGATTTAATATTTGTTGAAACTGTTAGATTTGACTGTGTAAATGGTCTAGAAACAGATTTTTCTGAAATAACTGTTTTAAAATCAAAATTAAAGGAACTTCAAGATATTGAACTGGCATTTCAAGCCCAGGTTCTGGTAACTGAACAACTGATTCAAGAAAAACAAGATCTTGAAGTCATTTTAGAGAAAGAAAAACTGGTGATTAAATCATGGCTTGAAACCAGAAAGCCATATGATGCTGGAGTAAATCAATTTCCCACACAAAAACGTGCTTATTTAGATGGAAATACTCATGTTGCATCATTAATACCAGTAATTGATCGGTTACCAGAGGGATTCAGGCCCGTTACCATTTATGATAAGCCTGTAACTCCCAAGGCCAATATTTTCCCAGTTCAATCCCAGAGGTTAAGACTGGAGCATTCCAGATGACTGCTCCAGTTAAAAAGGTTAACCGGAATAAATCTTTGCCTCAGACCAATCCCCTACCTAAGCCTCGAGTCCAGACAACTGGAAAGGCTCAGGTGTCATCTGATGAAAATGTTTTGTCAAGGTTAGAGAGCCAGTTTCAACTACTGACTCGTCAATTTCAAAGTTTTAATGCAAGATTAAACTTTATTGAGGGTACTTCATCTGGCCCTAGACAAAATACCAAACCTTTTTCCAAGAAAGATAAAAATATTTCTCCAGTTGAGAAAAAGAAAAAGGTTTCAAAACTATCAACCCTAGTAGTCTTTTCAACTAAGACCACTGTTGAAGAAAGTGAACTCAACCAGATTGCTCCAGGGACCTATAAGGGAGGGTCCAGTGAACCCATCAGTCGATGGGTTCCAAAATCTAATTGATATATCTGGTGGATGTGCAGGGCGATCGAAAGAAATATATCTAGTATCTTGACAGTGCAGCTGGCAGGACTATGACCGGATGTAAGACCCTGCTGGAGGAGTTCACCATTTCTGATGGACCCTCCATTACTTTTGGAAATGATGGTTGTGGAAAGACTGAGGGATATGGTGTTCTGAACAATGGACAAGTCAAATTCAGACGTGTTGCATTTGTGAATGGTTTGAAATATAACCTGATCAGTGTAAGTCAACTATGTGATGATGGCTATCAAGTTCTATTCAATATTGCTCAGGGCATTGTATTCAACAAGGACTAGAAGGTAGTGTTGATTGCTCCCAGAAGAGGGAATGTGTACGTGATGGATATGGAAAGCTCTCCTTCAGAGCAGTGTTTCTATACTCAAGCTGATGAAGACACAAACTGGTTGTGGCATAAAAGGTTATCCCATTTAAATTTCAAAAATATTAATAAGTTGTCTAGAAAACAACTGGCAGATGGGATACCTTCAGTTTCCTTCAAAAAGGAAAGTCCATGTCCAGGATGTGAGATGGGTAAGCAGAAACGTACCAGTTTCAAGACCAGACAGAATTTCAGCATATCTGAACCACTTCACATGCTTCATATGGATCTCTTTGGTCCAGTGAATGTTCAGACTCGTGCTGGTAAAAGATACACCCTGTGATCGTAGATGAATTCTCCAGATATTGTTGGGTTATCTTTCTCAGGTCTAAAAATGAAGTTGCTGCTGAAATCATCAGTCTTATCAAGCAAATTGAGCTCAAGTACAGTCGAAAGGTGTGTCAGCTAAGAAGTGACAATGGAACAGAATTCCAGAATGCAACTCTGGAGTCATTCTGTACTGACACTGGCATCTCCTAGAACTTCTCATCAGCCCGCTCTCCAGAACAGAATGGAGTGGTGGAAAGGAAAAATCGAATGCTGATAGAAGCTGCTAGGAGTATGCTTGCTGAATCTGGTCTGTCTACCAGTTTCTGGGCGGAAGCAATTGCTACTGCTTGCCACACCCAGAACCGATCAGTGTACATCAAAAGACACAAAAAGACATCCTATGAAGTCTTAAGAAATAGAAAACCAAATATTGGTTATTTTCACGTTTTTGGATGTCCTGTTTACATCCTGAACGACTCCAGTCAGTTAGGCAAATTTGATGCCAAAGCTGATGAAGGGTATTTCTTAGGATATTCAGCCATTCGCAAGGCCTTCAGAGTCTATAACAAGAGACTGGAGAAGGTCCGTGAGTCAATTCATGTCACATTTGATGAATCAAATGCTGCAATCAATAAAAAGCCAACCCTTGATACTCCCCCAGTAACTCCAATTGTCTTCTGTGAATCTGATCCTATCAACTACAATAAAGAAGATTCTCCAGAAGAAGTTTCCAGTCATACTGATCTGGAACCTGTTTAGAAAAAGAAACTCTCCAGTGGTACTCCATTTTATCCTTCAATTATTTTCAAACTACCCTCTGAAATTATTATTGGATCAGATGTCCGTACTACGCCCCCTGTATCAGTCCCAGTTGAAACTGAACCGGTACTTCAAGAAATGCCTTCAATGGAAGAATTTCATGATGCAAATCGTGATTTAAATGACTCAGATGAAGATGTTGAAGTAGTCTGGCAAGATCCTCCTCCAGAAGCAACACCAGAGGAGACTCAACTGAATTCTTGCACTGATATTGTTGTCAGTAACAATCCTGGTCAATACTCCAGATGGACAAAAGCTCATCCTATCGATCAGATCATAGGTGACTCCAGTCGAGGGGTTCTGACCAGAAGAGCCTCCAGTAATCAATGCTTATATGTCAGTTTCTTATCATTGATAAAACCAAAGAAGATTGACGAGGCTATGGAAGATCCAAGCTGGGTGATAGCTATGCAAGAATAGCTTCACCAGTTTGAAAGGAACAAGGTCTGGTACCTGGTCCCTTTCCCAGTTGGAAAGAAAGAACCAATTGGAACCAGATGGGTCTTCAGGAACAAGGTAGATGAAGATGGCCACGTAATCAGAAACAAGGCCAGACTGGTAGCACAAGGCTACTGCCAGTCAGATGTCGATTTTGATGAATCATTTGCTCCAGTGGCTAGACTTGAAGCGATCAGAATATTTTTAGCATTCGTTGCTCATCATCAGTTCAAGGTCTACCAGATGGACGTGAAAAGTGCATTTTTGAATGGAAAACTTGAAGAAGAAGTTTATGTCAGACAACCACCAGGTTTCGTTGACGAAAAGCATCCACATTGGGTATATCGTCTGGACAAAGTGCTTTATGGCCTCAGACAAGCCCCACGTGCCTGGTATGATACTCTGACTAAACATTTATTGAAAAAAGGTTTCAAAAGAGGTGCAATTGACAATACCTTATTTATTCTTCATGAAAAAGGTAATCTTCATGGTACAAATTTATGTTGATGATATTATTTTTGGGTCTACTGATGATAAAATGTGCAAGAAATTTTCGAAAATAATGTCAACAGAATATGAAATGAGTTTAATGGGTGAATTAACATATTTTCTTGGACTCCAGAATAAACAGACCAGAGATGGTATTTTTATTAATCAGGAAAAATATGTTAGAGATCTTTTAAAGAAATATGATATGAACTCTTCACCATCTAAACCCACTTCAATTTCTGCACCATTAACACTGGACTCAGATCCAGATGGTAAACCAGTGAACACCACTGTCTATAGAGGCATGGTTGGTTCACTGATGTATTTAATTGCCAGTAGACCAGATATTATGTTTTCAACATGTTTATGTGCCAGATATAAGTCTAATCCAAAAGAATCTCATATGCTTGCTGTAAAGCGCATACTAAAATACCTTAAGGGTGTTCCCAGTTTGGGTCTTTGGTATCCCAAAGGCTCAGGCATGGATCTAATGGGTTATTCAGATTCAGATCATGCAGGTTGTAAGATAGACATGAAATCCACTACTGGTGGATGTCATTTCCTTGGTGGCAAACTGGTCAGCTGGACCAGTAAGAAGCAAACTTCAGTTTCACTATCCACTGCTGAAGCTGAATACGTGTCTGCAGCCAGTTGTTGTGCTCAGATACTCTGAATGAAGAACCAGTTGCTTGATTATGGTATTAAGTATTCAAAGACCCCAATCTTTTGTGATAATACCAGTGCCATTGCTATCTCGAACAATCCAGTCATGCACTCCAAGACGAAGCACATTGATCTCAGGTATCATTTCATTCGTGATCATATTATGAAAAACAACATTGAACTCCATTTTATTCCCACTTACAAACAACTCGCTGACATTTTTACTAAACCTCTAGATGTCAAAACTTTTGAATATCTTGTTGGTGAGTTGGGAATGTTAAACCCTTAAATCTGGAACCTTGGTATTGAACACCGTTGTGTACTATCAGGGATCCTTGATTTAAAGATTTATAAATCTATGACTGCTTCGATATTGAACGCCGTTGTGTACTATCTTTGCATTAATAGATTTCTGGATCAACATTCCAAGGGGAAAGACTTTGAAAGATATATTTTTGTTCTTAAAAATGTTTTAAGTTCAGGGGGAATTTATTAATTTATTTTCTCACTGGAAAAAATTTTCCAGAAAATATTACTGGTACTTTGTAAATGTGTCCCTCTCACTGGTAATTAGACAGGTTGAAGTGCATGTTTGAGGTGACTTTTTGTCTCCTTGTAAATGTGTCCCTCTCATTTGTCTGTATTAGTTGACGTGCATGTTTGAGGTTGCCAGTCTCTTTCAAATGGTTTTCACTGGTACTTTACTGGAGTGTCCCTCCAGTGTACCATCAGTACATGCTTCACTGGAATAATCCACCAGTGATACTGGAGTGTCCAGTCAACCTCCAGATGCACTGAATTGAGTCATAATATTTTTTAAATACTTGGTCATTGTGCGTGCCACGTATGCAAAATCTCTGAAAAGGTATTTATCTTTTAATCCTACGTGGCATGTCATTTTTTCAAAGAAATGATGGTATTTTACCTTGGGAAGACAAAAAGTGCAACTTGATACTGTTTGTGGGCTGTAAACTGTCACACATTTATGTGTGATGTGATGTAGTTAATACGGATCTCAGAACCCGATCAAAATTATATTTGATAAATTCAAATTAACCGTTTGAGTTCCACATTCTCTCTCCTATATAAATACCCACTTTCACTTTCATAAGCATTTACTTCGAACATATTACTCCCAAATTCTTCAAATTCCTTCATTTACTCCCATTCAATTTCCAATCATAAATCTATCTCTCATATTTATTTCATCAAATCTTCATAAACCCTAATTATTCATTTTCATCTTCATCTATCCATCATATTCAATGGCACCAAGACAATCTAATTCACCTAAAAATCTGCTCGCCGCCGAATATGCTCCTGTTCCAAATGTTGTTAAGGCACCCCATATCACATTAGAGGCAAAGGCAATAAGAATGAACATGAATAACTGGATGGCCAAACTCTCACTTTCCAGTGTTCATAATGCCCAATCCATTATTGGGAGATTAAATACCTTTTTTCTCTCATGCCCTCTTTATGGTGCATTAACCCTAAATCCTGGGAAGATGTATCACGATTATCTCTGTGAATTCTGGTACACTGCAGTATATGATGATACAACCTCCTCAATTTCTTATTCTCTTAAGCAAGGTACCAGATCCTTGGCTTTCACTGTTGATACACTCAGGTCTGTTCTTCAATTGAACTATTTTGAACAGAATGAGATGCCCATTGAACTTCCCTCTGGCATAAATACAAGGGAAGTGTGCAGACTGATGGGCACACAGATATTTTGGATGAGCATGGTCAGCTATCCAGAAAGGGAACACTCTACATGAGCAGACTGTCAGACTCATGGAGATTTTTCTTCACTCACATTGTTGAATGTTTGGGAGGCAGTTCTGGAGGACTTGACCAGATAAATCAAACACATCTCCAGATTGCTTACTGCCTCTGGTTCGGGTACATAGTGGATTTTGCTCAGATTTTATTTGATGATCTGGTAGAGCGTCTTAAGGTGAAAGGTAGAAAAGCATTTGTTCCATATATTCATTTCCTTTCACTCATTTTCAAAAGAGCTCTAGGTGACCAGTATGATTTTGAAACCACTCACTTTTCTATATGTGAGTATATGCGTGAACTGACCAACCTTAGATCTCCACCAAATGAGGTAAATATTCCTCAGTCCATGCTTAGTTTCCAAAGGGAAGAAAACGCTGATGAGCAAGAAGTGGCTCCAGGAGGGAACCTAGTTGGTGAAGGACCCTCTGGTGACCTAAATGTTGAAATTGTGCAACCAGTAAGCCAAGTGGCCCCTGACCAACAGGAACAAGAAAATGTTGACCCTCCTAGACGACCAAGGTCAAATAGACGCCTTATGAGGGCTGGAGTTCAGGTTAATCCAGATAGGGCTGAATCGAGCCATCCTGGTGATGTCATGAATTTAGATGGGTCTCCGATTTTTGAGCAGGAAGAAAATGTTGTACAGGATGTTGAGCAGGTAGAAACTGTACAAGTCGTTGAGCAAGAGACTGGTGAGCAAGATGCTCAGATAGATTTGAATGTCGAAGTTGGTGATCAGACTGGTGATCAGACTATTGATGAAACGTTTGTTTGGAATGAGGCTGATTCACCCATGTCAGAAGGTAATATTTTTGATACTGACATGAGTTTTCTGGGTGAAGAAGTAGAAAATGTGGTTTCTTCTGTTATTACTTCAGTCACCCAACCACTTACTGAAATGCCACCACCACCAGAATCCATTTTTGCACCACCTCCACCAGAATCAAATGTTCCACCACCAGAATCCACTATGCCACCACCACCACCACCTTCAATTCCACAAACCACTCCACCACCACCACCACCACCACACCACCACCAGAATCCGAAATGCCACCACCTCCACTAGAATCTAAAATGCCACCACCACCAGAATCCACTATGCCACCACCACCACCACCTTCAGAATCCACATGCCACCACCACCACCACCACCTTCAATTCCACAAACCACTCCATATTTCAATCCTCCCACAATTTAAATTTCACAAACTCAACCACCTCTACTTGAAACTCCAATTGATTTAACTGAACACCGTGTGCTGGACTCAACTGTTGTAACTGCTGAAACTTCCACTGAAGGGGTCCAGACACAAGTACCGATGGTGACCAGATTGACTTCCACTCTTGATCCTCCCAGTGGTCCCTCCTTTTCTTCTTCAGCCGAGGTCCAAGGCCTTTTAAGTAAGGTGGCGGACCTGGAGAGATCACTCCAGTCTTCATCACAGGTTGTTTCTGACTTCAAATCTTTATTATCGAATAATCTTTCATCAGAAATGAATGTGTTTGCTGGAAATGAGAAGCTGGTATTTGAAAAGCTGGATGAACTGGTACTGGCCACAAATCAAAACACTGAAAATATCAAAGTGGCAGTACAGGGCTTAGAGACTAGACTGGTGAATTCTAGTGAAAGCTGAACTTGTTCAACCATTGACAGGTCTGACAGGTGAGGTTCAGAAGGTTGACTACCAGGATAAGTAGTTTGGAGAGTAGGCCAACACTTGATCAGAATGCTGTTGTTAGCACCATCAGTGATGAATGTGCTAAGAAGTTCAGACATGGCATGTTGAAGGAAATCACTGAAGAGATTTCTGGGTCTGTTCTAAGAACTATTCAAGATGGGTTGTTGCTACAAGTGGTAAAACTGATTGAAAATGAAAATGCCAAAGCACTTGTCTTCTGAAATTCAAATAATCAAGAAGGAAGTGACTGAGCTAAGGCAGACTGTGAATATCACATGTCCAACGGCTGGAAGAACATTTGGTGCTACAGACAGATATATGCTGGAACAATTATGGTCTGCCCACAAGTCTCAGACTGGTGGACATTCCAAGGGGGAAAAGTCGTCTGTTCCAGAAGGATTGGTGAGGAAAAAGAAAGAGGTTGTCGCCAGTGCTATTGAAAAGGCCTTTGCTACTGAAAGCATCGTGCAACAAGAACAAGTGACTGGTACTGATGCCAGTGAGCCCCAGTTTGAATCTTTCCCAGATATCCCAACAACTCTGAAGTCTGTAAAAGGAAAGGAACAGATGGTATCTGGAGAAGAAAGTGAAACTGCTGGGAAGTCATCAGAATTTCCCACTACTGATGAAGACACCTCGAAGAGACTGGAGCAAGAATGCATATTGATAGAAATATTCAAGAAAAATCAAAAAGATGAATTGCTGGCCCACAAAAGGGAGATGGCAACTATGGGGACCCTTGATTCTTACAATGCTGGAAGGTTAGGCATACATATTGATGTGTATAAAAGAATGAAGGAAGACCCCAGAGTTCATCAATGTCTGGATGCATTGGATGATGTGTGGATTCGCTCCAGGTACTTTAAAGATGAACAAACTTATGATGCTGTAACCTATGGTGTCAGTGTAACTGAACTGATAAGACAAAGGACGGAGGAGCTGGTGAACCTCCAGAAAAAGATAAGGAAGAATGCTGGTGCTCTGGAGATAGAGTACAGAAAGAAGTTGAAAGGTTTACCCAAACTGACTGCCAAACAGTTAAAAGAAATCACTGAAGAGATTTCTGGGTCTGTTCTAAGAACTATTCAAGATGGGTTGTTGCTACAAGTGGTAAAATGATTGAAAATAAAATGCCAAAGCACTTGTCTTCTGAAATTTAAATAAACAAGAAGGAAGTGACTGAGCTAAGGCAGACTGTGAATATCACATGTCCAACGGCTGGAAGAACTTTTGGTGCTACAGACAGATATATGCTGGAACAATTATGGTCTGCCCACAAGTCTCAGACTGGTGGACATTCCAAGGGGGAAAAGTCGTCTGTTCCAGAAGGATTGGTGAGGAAAAAGAAAGAGGTTGTCGTCAGTGCTATTGAAAAGGCCTTTGCTACTGAAAGCATCGTGCAACAAGAACAAGTGACTGGTACTGATGCCAGTGCACAAGAAGCACATAAGGCACTTGGCACTGAAGCCATTGTGCAGGTTGAAGAGGCTGCTGGTACTGATGCAGTGAGCCCCAGTTTGAATCCTTCCCAGATATCCCAACAACTCTGAAGTCTGTAAAAGGAAAGGAACAGATGGTATCTGGAGAAGAAAGTGAAACTGCTGGGAAGTCATCAGAATTTCCCACTACTGATGAAGACACCTCGAAGAGACTGGAGCAAGAATGCATATTGATAGAAATATTCAAGAAAAATCAAAAAGATGAATTGCTGGCCCACAAAAGGGAGATGGCAACTATGGGGACCCTTGATTCTTACAATGCTGGAAGGTTAGGCATACATATTGATGTGTATAAAAGAATGAAGGAAGACCCCAGAGTTCATCAATGTCTGGATGCATTGGATGATGTGTGGATTCGCTCCAGGTACTTTAAAGATGAACAAACTTATGATGCTGTAACCTATGGTGTCAGTGTAACTGAACTGATAAGACAAAGGACGGAGGAGCTGGTGAACCTCCAGAAAAAGATAAGGAAGAATGCTGGTGCTCTGGAGATAGAGTACAGAAAGAAGTTGAAAGGTTTACCCAAACTGACTGCCAAACAGTTAAAAGAAATCAGAGATGCTGATCTGAGCACATTTATTCCTTTGGATACTTCACAAAGAATTAATCGTGAAGCATTCCAGTCTGTCATCGAACAGCAGAAAGTGTCCAAGGAAACCGAATATATGATCCAGATGGCTAAGCAAAGAGCCAAATATGAAGAAATGTTGAATTACAGGGCTGATGCCAGAAGGATTATTGGTGCAGAGATTAAACTTGCTGAAAATCATGAAGGTATGTCCAGGTTTGAAATAAAGTTGATCAGGGAAGGTAACTTTACTGATGAAAGAAAGAGTGCTTCAGTCCAAGCGTTTGGATGGAGTGAACTAAAGGAGATTGCCTTAACATTCAGGGGGAAGACAGATTTGTCGACTGATGTTAAAGCATTTTTGAAAAGGATTGAAAAGGTATGGAAGAGAAAGCAACAGATGGAAGTTGTAATAGGTTTGAAGCCACCAGAGTCTGTACCATCCTCTCCATCTCCAAAGAGAAAGGCTACTGAAGATGCTCCAGGACAGACATCGAAGAGAAGGGCCTGACTCTTGTATCATTTACTTGTACTTGTATTTAATTTCCAAAATTGTAACTTATTTTCTGTTGATGGCTGTAAATATAGTTACATATTTTGATTCATAAAGTAAATGATCAGATTTAGTCTAAGTTAGAACTAAAAGATGAAACTGGATCACTGATGATCTATAAAGTGTTTCCCAGTAACAATAAATTTTTAGACTAAGTCAAAACAAGTGTTTTTCAAGCATACAAAAATTGTATAGATATAAGCTTGAAAAACCTTGCATTATTTCTAAACAAATAGGGGGAATTTGTTAGGTCCAGATTTACTGGACTCGCTCCAGACTCGACTACTGGAGCCTTACTGAAGATCTGTCCAGAAATGATATTTACTGGACCTACTCCAGACTTGGAAACTGGAGTCCCTTTGAAGATTTGTTCAGAAATAATGGAAGACCAGTGAGCAAAATACTTGTATAGGAAATCTGGAGTATCCAGATTAGCTCACTGGACTTCACCCCAGTCCAGATCTATTCTACTGAAGACATTCTCAATGAAGTCAAAGACTGAAGTTAGAATAAAGAAGACTGACAAATGGCGGAGTCCACTGGAAGTCTTACCAGATCTGAACACTGGAGGTTTGTCAGTGTTCTAGACCTTACAAGTCTGAACACTGACTACGAGGTTTGACTTTTGCCTTTACACACTTTCCAAAGAACATTCCACTTGTTCTTTACTAAAGAACCTATGTGTGTGAAGGTGATTGGTTAAAAGAATAAAGTCATATTGATGTGACTTTATCCTTGTACCTTAACCAATGCATTTAATGACCTTGTCAGTTCATTAAATGCATGCAACCATATTTGTACGGCACAAATTCACTGGTGAATTTGTTTGCCTATAAATACAAAGTAATTTCTTTGTTAAAATTACTTTTAGCATTAAAGGTGAATTTGTCTAAATAATCTCGATCTTAAACAGGGATACTTCACAACTTTAAGTATCTCGATCCAAAGAGTTTATTTGGAAAATATAGATCATTTGTAATTCATAGGTTGTTAGGATACTTACATATTTGTATTATCTTGATTCCGCACAACCTTGTATTTTATTTAACATCATAAATAAAATACACTTGAAAATATTACATTGTGTTCCACCTTTATTTTATTGCTTTTAGTCTTGTATTACTTTGTTTATATACTTGCATTTATATTCAAATAATACTAGTCCATTCTAGTGCTTATTAGACTTGTTGTATTTTACATTCTGGGTTAACCATCAAGAGAGTTTAGGACTCACATTACTGTCCATGGAAAAAGAAAAATCAGTGCATGATTGCACAAACTGAAGGAAAGTGGGAATACTCTGATGATTCATCTGATGATGATGAAGAGATTAGGGACATGTGTTTCATGGCTTTGGAAGACCAGCAACATGTGGTGAAAGATGATGTTATTTCTGGTAGATGGGTGGACATCATTTTGAAAAAGGTTTGTGAATATGACATTCAACTTGACCCTGAACTGAAACTGGACCTTGCTGAATCACTTAACAGTGATTTGATTTTTGTTGAAACTGTTAGAACTGACAGTGAAAGATATTTAGAAACAGTTCTGACATAATTAAATAATTTAAAACCACAAATTTCAAATTTGCAAAGTGTCTAGTTGGCTCTCAAGGAGTCAGTTTTGAAATATGAGGCATTGGATTTTGAAAATCAAAAACTAAAATCTGATCTTGAAAAAGAACAGAAGATTGTCAAATCCTGGATAAGGGCATCTGGATTAAATTATGATGCTTTTACAAACACCATTGATGCACAGAAAAATGCTTATAAATCTGGAGATGTGCACATGGCCAATATCATTCCAGATATCCACACTATGCCTCCAGCTCTTAGGCCAGTTACCCCATATGACCAGCCTACAGATATCAAAACTGAACCCATTGAGACCACCCCCTCTGAGGTTAAACCTTGGAGCTAAACAGGCTAAAGCTCCAGTTAAAAAGGCTGCTGGTGATAAGCCTTTACCTCAAAAGTCCAAGGAGCCCAAGAATCCTAAGTCTAAAACTCCAGCTGAACCTAGGTCCAAGGTTCAACAGCCTACTGACAAAGATACTTTGTCAAGACTGGAAAGTCAACTCCAACTTTTGTCCAGGCAGGTTCAGAGTTGCACTGCCAGAATTAAAAATCTGGAAGGAGCCTCATCTCCTCCAGTTAAAACACAAAATATCAAAACCCCTTTGAAACAAAAACAAAAAATTGCTCAATCTGGAGCTAAAAATGAAAAGAAAAAGGGAACAAATATCAAGTACCAGTCGTTTTTACTCCTGCACCTGGAGCTGTTGAACAAGCTCCAGATGCAGCATCCAGTTCAACACCACAGCAATCAACTGAGACTTCTGAAGTGAAGTCCAGTGAACCCATCAAGAAAAGATGGGTTCACAAAAATAACTAATGATTTTTGTGGGTGTGCAGGGCGATCGAAAGAAGAACACCTGGTATCTGGACAGCGCAGCTGGCCGGACTATGACTGGATGTAAGCCCCTGCTGGAAGAGTTCACTGTCCAAGATGGACCGGCAGTGACGTTTGGTAATGATCAAAATGGAAAGACTGAAGGATATGGTGTGCTCAATAACGGACAGGTCGAATTCAAAAGAGTTGCATTTGTGAATGGTTTGAAATACAACCTGATCAGTGTAAGCCAACTTTGTGATGATGGCTACAGAGTTTTGTTCGATATTGCTCAAGGCACCATATTTAACAAGGATTGGAAAGTGGTAATGGTTGCACCAAGGAAGGGAAATGTGTACATCATGGATATGGAACCAGCTCCAAAAGAGCAGTGCTTCTATACCAAGGCTGATGAGGACACCAACTGGCCGTGGCATAAAAGATTATCCCATCTTAATTTCAAAAATATTAACAAATTGTCTCGAAAATAATTGGTGGATGGGATACCTCATATTTCTTTCAATAAAGAAAAGCCATGTCCAGGGTGTGAGATGGGCAAGCAGAAAAGGGCCAGTTTCAAGACAAGGCAAAACTTTAGCATCACTGAACCTCTTCACATGCTTCATATGGATCTCTTTGGTCCAGTGAATGTTCAAACTAGAGCTGGAAAGAAATACACTCTAGTTGTGGTTGATGAATTCTCCAGATATTGCTGGGTGGTATTCCTCAGATCCAAAAGTGATGCACCTGCTGAAATCATCTCTCTCATTAAAAGAATCGAGCTCAAGTACACTCGAAAAGTTTGTCAGTTACGAAGTGATAATGGTACTGAATTTCAAAATAAAGTACTTGAAACATTTTGTAATAACACTGGCATATCTCAAAACTTCTCATCAGCACATTCTCCAGAGCAAAATGGAGTTGTGCAAAGAAAGAATCGCACACTGATAGAAGCTGCCAGAAGTATGCTATATGAATCAGGTCTTCCCACTAGTTTTTGGGCAGAAGCAGTGGCAACAGCTTGTCACACCCAAAACCGGTCAGTCTACATCAAGAGACACAAGAAGACCGCCTATGAAGTGCTCAGGAATCGAAAACCAAATATTGGATATTTCCATGTATTTGGTTGTCCAGTTTATATCTTAAATGATTCCAGTCAGCTTGGAAAGTTTGATGCAAAAGCTGATGAAGGTGTATTTCTAGGCTATTCAGATATTCGAAAGGCCTTTAGAGTTTATAATTATAGACTTCAAAAGGTTCATGAGACAATTCATGTCACATTCGACGAATCAAATGATGCAATCAATAAGAGACCTAACCTTGATATCTCTCCAGTCGTTCCAATAAATTTTGGTGAAACTGACCAAGTTCATCAGTCAGTTGTTTCACCAGATAATGTTTCCAGTTATACTCAACTGGAACCAGCTCAAAAGAAGAAAACCACCAGTGATACATCATTTTATCCCTCCATCAGTTTCAACTTACCACAGAAACTGGTGATTGGATCAGATGTACGTGTCACTCCAATATCAGCACCAGTTCAAACTCCAACTTCTCCAGTTCTTCAAGAAATGCCTTCAACTGAAGAATTTCATGATGCAAATCGTGACCTCATTGACTCTGATGAGGATATAGAAGTAGTTTGGGCTGATCCTCCTCCAGTTGTAACACCTGAAGAGGATCATCTGGTGACTTGCACTGATATTGTAGTTCACCAGCCTAGTCAATACACTAAATGGACTCGAGCACATCCAATTGATCAGATTGTTGGAGATCCAAATAGTGGGGTTCAGACTAGAAGAACCACAAGTGAGCAATGCTTAAACGTCACCTTCTTATCACTGATTGAACCGAAGAAGATTGACGAGGCTATGACAGATCCAAGCTGGGTAGAAGCTATGCAAGAAGAGCTTATCCAGTTCGAAAGGAACAATGTATGGGAACTTGTTCCTTGTCCACTTGGGTTGAAGAAAGAACCCATTGGTACAAGATGGGTCTACCGAAACAAGATGGATGAAGATGGCAATGTTGTAAGAAACAAGGCCAGATTAGTTGCCTAAGGGTTATTGTCAAGCAGAGGGTGTTGATTTTGATGAGACTTTTGCTCCAGTTGCAAGACTTGAAGCCATAAGAATTTTCTTGGCTTATGCAGCCCATCTGCAGTTCAAAGTCTTCCAGATGGATGTCAAAAGTGCATTCCTGAATGGAACACTGGAAGAAGTAGTGTATGTTAAACAGACTCCAGGCTTCATTAATGAGAAGCATCCTCACTGGGTATATAGACTGAACAAAGCTTTGTATGGTCTAAGACAAGCCCCAAGAGTCTGGTGTTATGCGTGAAATTTCAGGTGTCAATATCCTGAAGCTCCAAGATCTTGACAGCCCAGGATCTTGACGTAGGAGAATATTCTGATTACTTGTTAATACTTTGCTAACATTATGTTTCAAATATTATTATCATTTCCATGTGAGATAAGTATGCAGATTTCAGAATAAAGCTAAGGAAAATATCTCCAACGTAGAAAAAGGATTTCACACGTGGGATTAATCTTCAACACGCAAAGAAGACTTAGTCTGCCAAGATAATCGGACTTCAAGTTGAATTCAGCACGAGGAGAAGAACTACAACGTTCACTTGACTGGTCAAGATACACATTAACGTTCGACTACTGAAGACCTGGAAGATCCCTACAATCTCGCATTAGTTAGTTAGATCTTAGGTCTATATAAAGAATGAGGCTGATCGATCATAGGCATCTTATCTATCACTTATCTACTGCTCATTACACACTTGTATTCACACACATTACTCTCATTTATTTTACACTTAGATATATCGATCAACCGAATTCCATCATTTGTAATCATTTAACAATCATTAATAAGAGAACAAAGGCAGGGACGATTGCTTCCTCCCGGGGTTTTTATGCCGGCAATCCTCAAAGGATTAAGGGCTTTTCCTCGATAACAAATCTCGATGTTCTTGTTCTTTACTCTTTACCTTTAACGCATTATTTACTTTGATTAGTGTTATTTATCGTAATTTTATTTATTTCGATACTTATTATTCTGATTATCATTGTTTTACACCTTTATCTCTTGTTTAGTCGACATAATCGTTCTTTAAAAACCTTTTAATAAACGCATCTTTGAATCTCAAACATATTTTACAAGCCCTTGACCTCACGAATGAAAGTTTGGTTACATTATTAATCTAAGTCTTCGACGTAGATTATCTTAGGTAATTTTTGACCAAAACAATTTGGCGCCCACCGTGGGGCAAAAGGTGCTTTCGATTGATTAAAAGTTCTTTTGATTTTTTATCAAAACCAATTTTTCGAAATTAATTCGATAATGTCGACTCAACCAACTAATTCTTCACAAAACACTCCTGCTGTTTCTTCTTCTATGATGCCCCCTCCTCCAGGAAATAATTCGTATCGAAGAAACAAGAATAATGCTGCTCGAATTCTGAATCAAAGCAAAGACAAAGGACCAGCTGATCGAAGTAACGAATTCCACATCGTCGACGACACACCGGCTGGAAATTCGCCTCAAATAAATGTTGGACAACCGGAACGATCAAGCTTTTACAATGACAAAGTGTTGAGTCCCAATGTTAATTGTAAATTTAATGATGACAAATCTGACCTATAAACACTTAGTAATCTTTTGGTTCTTATACTCTGATCTGGGTCAGACTAAGTTGATACAGCTTACGATCTGTCTCTGACCCAGATCACGCTTCATACTTGTAATTGTAATATCTTATGGAAGCAAGTGTTATTCAAGCTGCATCAAATTGTATTAGCATTCAGTCCAAGTCGAAGAGGAGGATTGAAGATAGAAGACCAAGCTATTAGTGGAAGACAGCTTGGGATTAGCAGTCAGCTTGGAAACACTTAGGCAGATTGGTGCCTTGACAAACGGCCCAATCTGTGTCTGACAATCAAGTGAAGATAACAACCAGGATTAAAGATAAGGACAAATGACGTGACTAGGAAGAATCCTAGGATCCAGGTTGGTGGTTGTTTTACATATGCGTGTCCATACTCCTATTGGTAGATGAAGAATGTGCGTCAGTACGTGGGGGACCACAAGTACCATGAAAGGCACGATTGATTATTCCTTCATCAACCACTGATTGAAGAACACGTAGCTGCAACGGACACCTAATGAAGGAGCGCTTGTGCCTATAAAAGCCTCATTCATGGATTGCATATGTGTGGCATTTCCTGAGAATCATTCTTCACAAAAGTTTCTCTGCTCTTACACACAGCTTAGTCTGTACGAGATCAGCTTGGGCTGATTCTCTTGAGCTGAAACTGATTGATTGTTGTTTGTCATTTCATAGGGTTGTTTAGATATCTATAGGCTATCTTTATTCCGTAACAACCCTGTAATTCTTTGTATAGATTATTTCTTAATAAAGGATTACATTTGAAAATAACAATCTGTGTTCAAGAATGTTTTTATTTCTTTACTGCTTTACTGTTTTAATGATTCCTGCACTTTACTTACTTGCTTGATATTCTTTATCTGAATCTTAAAACGTTTTGTGTTTAAAAGTTTGTAAAGATTGTGGAAAGTTGTATTCACCCCCCTCTACAACTGTTTTGTGTTCAATATACTTTGGTATATTGATACACCGTGGGACGTATCAATTGGTATCAGAGCAGTGGTTGAGAATTAACTTGACTTGATCCTTGCATATTTTCATTTATATAGTAAAGCGTAATGTCATCTTACATTGATAATGGTTCTTCAACCCGACTACCCATGTTTGACAAAGATGATTTCAGTGGGTGGAAAGGTAGAATGTCTTTGTTCCTTGAATCCATCGATAACAATATGCCTGACATCCTTACGGATGGTCCTTATGTTCCTACACAAACCATTGTGGTAGAAGCTGTGGTCAGGGAAGGTCAACCAACCATTCCTGCCACAGTCAAATCTATTGTTAAGGACAAGGCAGGTTGGGGGGATGAGGATAGGAGGTTGGCAAACTTGGATGTGAAGGCTAGAAATTTCATTGTCCAAGCTGTGCCCAAAGACCTTTACCATTCAATTAAAATGTGTTTAACAGCAAAGAAAATGTGGGGTACTTTGACTGTTATGTTTGAGGGTTGCTCTACCTCCATGGAATCCATAATTACTACATTGACCAGGAGGTATGAGAGATTTTTCTCTTTGAGAAATGAATCCTTGACTGACACGCATACCTGCTTTAATGCTTTGGTAAATGATTTAGCTGCTTTTGGAATTAATAAGAAAAATGAGGTTTTAAAGAGCAAATTTCTTGATTCATTACCACCTAAATGGAACAACTACATTTCTTCTGTTAAATTAAGTTCTATTTATCATGATCTTGATCTCCCTGGACTTTTTGATTTGCTTCATAACCAAGAATGTTCAGAGGCTGAAAAACTAATTGCTATGGGTGATTCTTATAGTCAGCCTGCTGCTGCACTTGTTGCTTCTATGACTGAACACCCTAGTTCAATTAGTAATGAGATCATTCCTTGTGTTAATGATGATATTCCTGTGATGTCAAATCCTAATTTGTTTGTGCTGAATCTGAGTGTGAAGAATCTGATGGTGATGAACTAGCTAATGAAGTAGCTATGTTGGTTGAAAGGATCAGAAGGAGATCATTTAACAAGTTTAAAGGAAAAGGAAGAGGTGGCCAAGCTGATAAAGCCAAAAAGCCATTTGATATGTCCAAGGTTACTTGTTACAAGTGTGGCAAGACTGGACATATGGCTGGTGATTGCAGATCCAAAGAAACTACTCAAGCTGTGCCAGCCAAAGGTGGAAGAGGTGAAAAATACTCTAAGCTCAAGACTAAGTACAAAGCCTTGAAAGCACAAGTAGCTGAGCTGACTGAGAAGGTGAACAAAAGTGAGAAGAGTCTGGTGGCCAAAGACTGGGCTGAAAGTGCCACATCATCTGATGATGAGCTATACAAAGATGCCAAGTGTTTCATGGATAAAGAAGCTACTCAAAGATTTGCTGAAGATCTGATAAAAATACAACAGCAATCTGAGTCAGCTCACCAGGCTTCCACCAGTCAGACTGCTCCACCTGAGGTAACTTCTTTTTCCAATCTATCTGATAATGAGAAGCTGTCCAGACTGAACAAACTTGGTGATGAGGTTTTACTGCAAAAACATTTTAATCAAGAAATCAAAAAGGAAATACATCTTTTGAAACTTGATAACAGCTCTAAGAGTCACACCATTGAAAAACTAGAATCTGAAGTTAAAGCTCAAAAGCAATTAAACTCCATTTTGATTAAAGAAGCTAAAAATGCAGAAGAAAAGTTTTTAAAGGTAAAACAGATTACTGAAACATGGTGTATAAGCTCTAAAAGAGTTGCTAAATGTGTGAATGAACAAATACCTCATCAGATCCAAGCTATCTTTGATGGTGATTATGATAGGGCCATAGCCATAGCTGAAGTATGTGCTATGGAGCCTTGTTATCAGCCTCCTTCACCACCCAAAGTCCAAACCAAAGAGACTATTTCTAAACCAATTAAGTTGGTTCAAAAATCTGGTATTGGGTTTAAAGATCCTGAAACTATGGGTCAGACCATTGCTGAAGCTGTGTCTGAAGCTGATCAGGTTGTTGAGTTAAAACCTAAAGAAAGTCTTGACTTGTCCAAGCTGACCATCACCAAATCTGTGTCAGATTCAAAGAATAAAACGAACAAGAATAGTTTAAAGAGAAATAAAAGAAAGGATAGAGATCACAGTGTTCCAAAAGAGAAAATTAAGCTTTTAAAGAGTAAGAAGTCTGGTTCTCTAGGAAATGAGTCACAAGCAAAATCTGAGTCTATTTCAAGTAACACCAAGTCTGACTCTGACAAGTTGATTTTAAAATATGTTGAGTCCAAAACTGATAAGGTGTCAATGAAAACCAATTTTCTTGAGAAGGTGTCTGATCCAAAAATTGTTGATCAAAGAAAATTGAGAGCTGAATGTAAGAAAGCTGGAATAGGCAAAGGTTTTGTTAAGAAGGAAACCTTGAATGTTGCCAGAAAGAACTTTGAATCTGGTAAAGGACAGACCAAGCAACAATGGGTTTCAAAATGTGATAAGAGTCTGTGTTTAGTTCCCCAATCTGAGTCAGACCAAAAGGTCAGCTCTGGTGAACCCATCCTTGGATGGGTTCCCAAAATGAACTAATCTCTTATCATAATTGCAGGGCAGTCACGACGATAATACCTGGCACTTGGACAGTGGATGTTCCAAGCATATGACCGGATGTAAGTCCCTGCTATGTAGCTTTAGGATTCCCGCTGGTCCTAATGTTACTTTTGGAGATGATTCTCAAGGAAAGACTGAAGGTTTCGGTGTTCTTTCGAATGGTCCTCTTACTTTCAGAAGAGTCTCATATGTAAATGGTTTGAAGCACAATCTGATCAGTGTGAGTCAGTTGTGTAATGCTGGTTATGAAGTGAGATTCAGGTCTGATAAGGGAATTGTTCTTGATTTGGAAGGCAATGTGGTTCTTATTGCAAAGAGGGATGAGTCTTTGTATTCTTTTGACATGAGAAATCCAACTGTCACAAGAGAAGTCTGCTTCATGTCAAAGTCTTAAGATGAGCTGAATTGGTTGTGGCATGTGAGTCCCTGAAATACGATGGTTAACCTAGAAGTGTAAAATACAACAAGTCTAATAATCACTATAATGGACTAGTATTACTTGTAAATAAATGCAAGAATATATAAACAAAGTAATACAAGACTTAAAGCAATAAACAAGTAAAGTGGAACATTATGTATTTTTCAATGGTGTATTTTATTTATGATGTTAAATAAAATACAAGGTTGTGCGGAATCAAGATAATACAAATAAGTATGTATCCTAACAACCTATGAATTACAAATGATCTATATTTGTCAAATAACTCTTTTGGATCGAGATACTTAAAGTTGTGAAGTATCCCAGTTTAAGATCGAGAGTATTTAAACAAATTCACTCTAATGCAAAATGTATGCTTAAAAGTATTTTCTAAAAGAAATGACTTTGTATTTATAGGCAACAAAATTCACCAGTGAATTTTGTGCCGTACAAATATGGTTGCATGCATTTAATGATCCGACAAGAACATTAAATGCATTGGTTAATGGTACAAGGATAAAGTCATATCGATATGATTTTATTCTTTTAACCAACCACCTTTACACGCATAAACTTTGGTAAAGAACAAGTGGATTGTTCTTTGGAAAGTGTGTAAAGGCAAATGTCAATTCCTCGATATCAGTGTTCAGACTTGTAAGGTCTAGAACACTGACAATCCTCCAGTGTACAAATCTGGTAAGACTTCCAGTGGACTCCGCCATTTGTCAGTCTTCTTTATTCTGACTTCAGTCTTTGACTTCAGTGAGAACGTCTTCAGTAGAGTAGATCTGGACTGGGGTGAAGTCCAGTGAGCTAATCTGGAGAATACTCCAGATTTCCTATACAAGTATTTGCTCACTGGTCTTCCATTATTTCTGGACAAATCTCCAGAGGGACTCCAGATTCCAAGTCTGGAGTAGGTCCAGTAGAACACGTTTCTGGACAGATCTTCAGTAAGTCTCCAGTAGTCGAGTCTGGAGCGAGTCCAGTAAATCTGGACCTAACAAATTCCCCCTATTTGTTTAGAAATAATGCAAGTGTTTTCAAGCTTAAATCTATACAATTTTGTATGCTTGAAAAACACAAGTTTTGATTTTAGTCTAAAAAATCTAAGTTACTGGAAAACACTTTATAGATCATGAGTGTTTTTGTTAGGTCCAGATTTAGTCCAGACTTACTGGACTGGCTCCAGACTGGACTACTGGAACCTTATTTAGGTTTGTTAAAGAAAACTTGTTTTGCTGGTCTCGCTCCAGACCCGACTACTGGAGCTCACTGAAGATCTAACCAGAAAACGTTTCTCTACTGGACCTACTCCAGACTTGGAATCTGGAGTCCCTCTAAAGATTTGTCCAGAAATAATTGAAGACTAGTGAGCATTTACTTGTACAGGTAATCTGGAGCATTCTCCAGATTAGCTCACTGAAGATCTAACCAGAAAACGTTTCTCTACTGGACCTACTCCAGACTTGGAATCTGGAGTCCCTCTAAAGATTTGTCCAGAAATAATTGAAGACTAGTGAGCATTTACTTGTACAGGTAATCTGGAGCATTCTCCAGATTAGCTCACTGAAGACTTCACCCCAGTCCAGATCTACTCTACTGAAGACATTCTGACTGAAGTCAAAGACTGAAGTCTGAAGGAAGAATGTAACATCCCAAAACTTAAACGTATATGTTGACTAACGTCGTTAGGTCAAATTATAAGTCCGTGATACGGTTGTGTGGAAATATGTGTTTGTATGTTTATGTACCCTATATGTGAGATTTAATTATCTTTAATGAGTGACAATAAAGTAGATTTAAATGATGTGTAAAAGGCCTTTGTAGTGTGCGAAAGTGCTTTGGTGTGTTATATGTATCCCCAATAGGTGTTTTAATGTGAAATAAAGTCGATATGAAGTCCAGGGACTAGTTTTGCCAATGGTGAAAAGTTAAAAACGGGTTAAGAAAAGGATTAGCCTAATCTAGGTTAATTTGGCAGCCTCAAAACTTAATTAGAACATTCATCAGCCTCTCCAATCCCTTAATCGATTTCTAAAGCAATTGTTCAAGTTTTGGTTGAATTGATTGAGTATTTTGGGTTACTTTCAATTGGTTATCAAAGCAATCAGGTAATCAATGGGTTGTTAATTGTATTTTCAGTTCTAAAAGATGTTTTAATATTGATTCAAAACTGATTTTAAAAGGGTTTTGCAATTAATTAGATTTTAAAAGATGTTTTGGTTAATTGATGTTCGTAATGGTGTTTAACGGGTGTATAAACGATCTTGATGATCGAAAGATGTTTAAATATGTCAAAAACGTGTTTTGGAAGAAGCCATTGTCGATCGATTCCTGAAAAAAAATGAAGAACAGTGCCGTTTTTGAATTCTGAACGAAGTTAGGTTTAAGTTCGTTTATATGTTAAATTCGTTTTCTGGAATCTATGTTCGTATGATCAAACGAAGATGAACTTCGTTTGAAGTATAAATTCGTTTGAGGTTAAATTCGTTCGATGAGCCAAATTCGTTTGCCTTAAAAAGAAACTTAAATTCGTTTGCTCTAAATTCGTTTTGAAAACGAAGATTAACTTCGTTTGATGGTGTAAGTTCGTAAGAACAAAACTAATTTCGTTTTAAGGTCCCAAATGACTTATATTTCATATGTTAATGTACGATAGGTGTCGGGGATTACTATTAAGCACTATTAGCTCTCTGTTTGCTCGCGTACACTACTACGAGGTAAGATACACTACTTTTGTCACGCTGAGGGTGCAACAAAAATGGTTTCATAAACTATAACCTCCAAAACGGTAATGTATAACCTATATTGTGGTTGGGTTGATAAGGGAGGTATTCGGGGATTAAAGATGACGGTGCCTATGCTTAAAATGTTTCCCCGTAAATACGTTTATGATATGATATATGATGATATGTTATGATGACGGTGGTTAATGATATGTTTACGATATGTTATGTTATGATGAACGGTGGTTAATGATATGTTTACGATATGTTATGTTATGATGAACGGTGGTTAATGATATGTTGTAATGTTGTTATGTGCATGTATATGTGGCTTGTTCATCTAGAACACTAGACCTTTTTAGGTTGCCATGACACGTGCACGTTTTAAGGGCCCTAACGTGAAAAGATGATAGTATGGATTAGTTTAGGTTAAAGGTGGAAATCTAAACTAAATATGATAAATGCTCGAACTAATTAGATGTTAAGTGTTATGCATAACCTGTGCCTTACGGTGGTAATAGGTACATCGTGCCTTACGGTGGTAATAGGTACATCGTGCCTTACGGTGGTAATAGGTACGTATAAATGGTGCCTGACGGTGGTAATAGGTACGTCATGCCTGACGGTGGTTATAGGTATGTTAAAATGGTTGCTCGGGTGGTTCCTTGCAACAGGTCATATGTGGCGAGTAGTTTCGGGTGGCCTGATGACCCACCTAATGTCATGAACATAGCGTACTACTCATGGATCGACATTGTCTTTCCTTAAAAACGGTAACTTCGGTTACAACTTAACGAGGTAAATCAAAGTGATCAAATTGATTAGGCACGCTTAGGGTCATGAACTCTATGCTTATATGTGATGTGGATATGCGATGTGGATATGTTATACGGTGGTATGAATGCCTAATTAAAATGACGTAATGTTTTAAAGTGACGATTTGAATGGATGAAATGTTTTGCTTAAACCTGGTGTTATCTTACTTAGCTTTATAGCTAACACTTGTTTCTTTTAATGTGTTGACACCCTCAGGTTAGGCAGTGAGATGACGTGTGAAGCTTTGGAGAGAGATGGGTAGATGATCAAGCTGGCTTTAGTTTACCCAATAGCTTCACATAGACCTTATGTTATTGATTTCCTTTATGGAACTTATGTAATGACTATGTTATGATTGCTTTATGTTGGGCAATCTTATGGATTTCTTTTATTACAGATTTGATGCTATTAGTAACACCACCCAATGTTTTCTCAACTGTTTTCCTTAGTTGAGTATTTTCCTAAATCGTTTCCGCATGATTTAACGCCGTTAGGCGAAATTTTTGGAAATCCATATTTTTACGAAACGGGTGTTACAAGTTGGTATCAGAGAAGTAGTTTAAGTGAACCAAGGCCTATTGACCATAGGATTTGGACTTAAACTTAGGATATGCATGCTAGGTACTCGTAGGATGCCTTAGCTAGTGATGACATGTGATGTAGGATGGGTTGGGATGAGTGCGAGTGTGATAAGGCTTACGAAGATGTTTATGTTACGATGATATGATTTAGCCTTATCCCAACGAACTTTGTTTTATTTCGCGCTTATCGACTCCACCATTTTATTGAAGGAAAATGGTTAACACTCGCAACCGCAACATCCAACGTGACGGAGCAACTGCCAGCGTTACTCCACCTGTCCATCCAGGTGCAGTTGCTATTAATGCTGCTGCTACTGCTGCTGCAGCTAACGTGAATAGAAATCGAGTGAATCCTCAGCCGATCAATCGGCAAGGCTCATTAGGCCCTATGCCTCCACCTCCTGGTAATCAACCCATAGTTAATGAAGCAGTGGTGGAGCAAATCCCAAATGCAGCTGAATTGTACAATCTGGTGCTGACTCTCCAGGCCCAGTTAGCACAGACTCAGGAGCAACTGAACAACGCTCTTGCCGAAAATGCTGAAGGAACTGATGGCAATTTCTCAGTGCCTTCTCACCACATTGAGCCACCAGTGGATAATGTTGTCGTCCCCCCTGTTAATGTTGATGTGGCTCCTCCTAATGTAGTTCAAGCTCCTCGATTCAAGTTCGAAAGTTTCCAGAAGTGTGGAGCTCAGAAATTCAATGGAACACTTAACGCAGTAGGCTGTATGGAATGGCTTGATGATACTGAGATGGTCTTTGAAGCTTGTGACTGTCCAGAGGATAAAAAGGTGTTGTGTGCGAGTAGAATGTTGAAAGAAGGTGCTCGAGATTGGTGGAAGAGCATTACTATTTCGATGACTCCAGATATGGTATCTGCTATCACATGGGCTACCTTCAAGCATAAGTTTATTGAGGAGTATATCGGGACTCATGAACAGCGCAAGATGGAAAAAGAGTTTCGTGCTTTGACGGCTGAAATTGGGAAAGTCAATGATTATGCTCGTTCCTTTATGGAAAAGATGAAATTTGTGGGTCATCTATTCAGAACTGATGCAGATCAAGTCGCCTGCTATGTCGATGGTTTACCTCCAAGTTATCGAGGTATTTGTAGGCAGCATAAGACTCTAACTGAAGCAATCAAAGAATCTAAAAAGCTTGATGATGATTTGCTGCGGATAAGAAAGTTGAAAAGAAAGAGGATGAGAAGAAGTCTGGCAATAAGCGGAGGTTTGGTGGGTCAAATCGTTTTGGTAAGAAATTCAAGGGATCTTCGTCCTCCGACAAGGGAAAAACAGACAAGGATGGAAAATGGTGCCCGGGCTGCAAATCTATCCATTCTGGTCAGTGTTCTACAAAGACCCGCAGGTGCAATAGGTGTGGAACTCAGGGTCATACCATTGATCAATGCACTGACAAGGCTAGATGTTATAAATGTGGAGACACAAGCACCGTATTGCAGACTGCCCGCAGATGAAGAAAGATGAGGGAAAGAAGGCAGGAGCTTCCCAGGCCAAAGCCCGTGCTTTTCAGATGACGGCTGAGGAGGCAAAAGACGATGATCAGGTAGTTACTGCTACCCTTATTGTTAACTCCAAACCTGCTAATGTGTTATTTGATTCTGGTGCGAACAAATCTTTTGTGTCTACTCTGTTTGCTCCTAAGTTAGACATGACTACTAGTTCCTTACGGTGTCCTATAGAAGTAGAAGTGGCCAACGGTGCAACGACTATTATACGAGAGGGTTATTCTGATTGCCCGATAGAAATAGAGGGTCGTTCATTTACTGCTAACCTGTTACCCGCTACTATTCCTAGTTTCGATGTTGTTCTTGGTATGGATTGGATGTCTAAGAATGATGCTGTCGTCCTATGTTCGAAAAAGATAGTCCGTATCGCTACTCCCGACGGTAAAGGTGTCTGTGTTTATGGTGACAAGAAGCCGGGGAATGTTAAGGTGATCTCGATGATGAAAGCCCTTCGTTGTATACGGCAAACTAAGTCACATTTTCTAGCTTATGTCATCGATTCTCGTATCGCGAAGCCTACAGTCTCTGATGTCGAAGTTGTTTCCGAGTTTCCTGATGTTTTCCCTGAAGATCTTCCAGGTCTTCCTCCGGATCGTGAGGTTGAATTTTCTATTGACCTTATTCCTGGTGCTACTCCTGTAGCCAAAGCTCCGTATCGATTAGCTCCGACAGAGATGAAGGAGCTGATGACTCAAATTCAGGAACTTTTAGATAAAGGTTTCATTCGTCCGAGTTCCTCTCCATGGGGTGCTCCTATCCTTTTCGTAAAGAAGAAAGACGGATCCATGCGCATGTGTATCGATTATCGTGAGCTGAATAAAAGAACGGTGAAGAATAAGTATCCACTCCCTCGTATTGATGATTTGTTCGATCAACTTCAAGGTGCTTCTTATTTTTCAAAGATTGATTTACGGTCTGGCTATCATCAATTGAAGGTTGAAGAAGAAAGTGTAGCCAAAACAGCGTTCCGAACTCGTTATGGTCATTATGAGTTCCTTGTCATGCCATTCGGTTTGACAAATGCTCCAGCGAAGTTTATGGATTTGATGAACCGTGTCTGTCGACCTTTTCTGGATCATTTCGTTATTGTTTTTATCGACGACATCCTTGTGTATTCAAAGTCGGAAGAGGAACATAGAGAGCATTTGAGAGCTGTCCTTCAAGTCCTCAGAGAGAAAAAGCTTTATGCTAAGTTCTCCAAGTGTGAGTTCTGGCTAAAGGAAGTTCATTTCCTCGGCCATGTCGTCTCCTCTGATGGTATAAAAGTAGATCCTTCGAAGATAGAAGCGGTGTCGAAGTGGGGGCAGCCTAAGTCTCCTACGGAAATTAAGAGTTTTCTCGGTTTGGCTGGCTATTATCGACGTTTTATTCAAGACTTCTCACGCATTGCCAAGCCAATGACTGAATTAACGAAGAAAGGTGTGAAGTTTGTGTGGACCGACACTCAAGAGAAAGCCTTCACGACGTTGAAAAAGAAGTTGTGTGAAGCTCCAGTCTTAGCCTTACCCGAAGGAACAGATGATTTAGTGGTCTATAGTGACGCATCCATCACGGGGTTAGGGTGTGTATTAATGCAACGAGACAAAGTTATCGCTTACGCCTCTCGACAGCTGAAGCCTCATGAGCGGAACTATCCTACTCATGACCTTGAGCTGGCTGCTGTTGTTTTTGCTCTGAAGTTGTGGCGACATTATCTGTATGGTACGAAGTGTACCCTTTATACGGATCATAAAAGCTTACAGTATGTGTTCACTCAGAAGGACATGAATGTTAGACAACGACGGTGGATGGAGTTATTAAAGGATTACGATTGTGAAATTAAATATCACCCAGGCAAAGCTAATGTGGTTGCTGATGCCTTAAGCCGCAAAGGATATGCGAAGAGTAGGTTATGTGCAATGATTACGAAGGTTGAGTCGAACTTAATGGAACCTATTCGATTAGCTCAAATTGAAGCGTTGAAGGAGGAGAATGTGAAAGAGGAGTCTATTGGGAAAAAGAAGAAAAATAGACTTGAAATGGAAGAAAATAGTCGCGGTCTTCGAACTTACAAAGGTAGGATATGGGTTCCTCTATATGGAGGCAATCGTGAGTTAGTGATGGACGAAGCTCACAAGACTAAGTATTCTGTACACCCTGGTGCCACAAAGATGCATGCGGATTTGAAGCCGATTTATTGGTGGCCCAGTATTAAGAACGATGTGATGATGTATGTGCAGAAATGTTTGACGTGTGCTAAAGTGAAAGCTGAACATCAAAAGCCCTACGGGAAATTTCAGCAACTTGAGATCCCTGAGTGGAAATGGGATCACATTACGATGGATTTTGTGACCAAACTTCCGAGGACGCCTCGTGGTCACGATATGATATGGGTTATTGTCGATCGATTAACGAAGAGTGCTCACTTTCTCCCAGTTCGTGAGACTGCTCCTATGGAGAACTTCGCTACGTTGTATATTGATGAAGTGGTTACTAAACATGGTGTTCCGATATCGATTGTGTCCGATCGTGATGCTCGATTCGTTTCCAACTTTTGGAAGAGTTTTCAACGGGAAGTTGGTACTCAAGTTCGTCTGAGCACAGCCTATCACCCGCAGACCGATGGGCAAAGTGAAAGGACTATTCAAACGCTCGAAGATATGCTCAGAGCTTGTGTAATGGATTATGGTGGCTCGTGGGATAAACACCTACCTCTTATTGAGTTTGCGTATAACAATAGTTATCATGCGAGCATTGGAATGCCACCTTATGAGATGTTATATGGTAGAAAGTGTCGGACTCCTAGTTGTTGGTTGGAGCCCGGGGAAAAGCAACTTGCTGGACCCGAATTAGTACAAATTACGGCCGATAAAGTTAATGTTGCAAGGAAAGCCTTACGTGTTGCTCGCGAAAGGCAAAAGTCATATGCTGATAAGAAAAGGAGGCCGTTTGATTTTAAAGAAGGTGAAATGGTTTTACTCAAGGTGTCGCCTTGGAAAGGTGTATTACGATTTGGCAAACGAGGAAAGCTAAGCCCTAGATTCATTGGACCTTTTAGGATCATTAAGAAGGTTAATGAACAGGCATTTAAGCTGGATTTACCTCCAGAACTTAATGGAATTCACAACACATTTCATGTGTGTTACCTACGTAAGTGTTATGCGAATGAAACGGATGTCATTCCACTCGAGGACGTAAGTATTAATCCCAACAAGCAGATTGTCGATGAACCTGTTGCTATAATGGGAAGGAAACAAAAGAAGTTACGACGAAAGACTATCGATCTAGTTCTCATAAAGTGGAAACACAATCACGGCGAAAGTATGACTTGGGAGACCGAGCCCGTAATGCGGGAGACCTATCCCCACCTTTTTGATGTTGAAGTGATTCCGGGGACGGAATCCTTTTAAGGGGGAGGTAATTGTAACATCCCAAAACTTAAACGTATATGTTGACTAACGTCGTTAGGTCAAATTATAAGTCCGTGATACGGTTGTGTGGAAATATGTGTTTGTATGTTTATGTACCCTATATGTGAGATTTAATTATCTTTAATGAGTGACAATAAAGTAGATTTAAATGATGTGTAAAAGGCCTTTGTAGTGTGCGAAAGTGCTTTGGTGTGTTATATGTATCCCCAATAGGTGTTTTAATGTGAAATAAAGTCGATATGAAGTCCAGGGACTAGTTTTGCCAATGGTGAAAAGTTAAAAACGGGTTAAGAAAAGGATTAGCCTAATCTAGGTTAATTTGGCAGCCTCAAAACTTAATTAGAACATTCATCAGCCTCTCCAATCCCTTAATCGATTTCTAAAGCAATTGTTCAAGTTTTGGTTGAATTGATTGAGTATTTTGGGTTACTTTCAATTGGTTATCAAAGCAATCAGGTAATCAATGGGTTGTTAATTGTATTTTCAGTTCTAAAAGATGTTTTAATATTGATTCAAAACTGATTTTAAAAGGGTTTTGCAATTAATTAGATTTTAAAAGATGTTTTGGTTAATTGATGTTCGTAATGGTGTTTAACGGGTGTATAAACGATCTTGATGATCGAAAGATGTTTAAATATGTCAAAAACGTGTTTTGGAAGAAGCCATTGTCGATCGATTCCTGAAAAAAATGAAGAACAGTGCCGTTTTTGAATTCTGAACGAAGTTAGGTTTAAGTTCGTTTATATGTTAAATTCGTTTTCTGGAATCTATGTTCGTATGATCAAACGAAGATGAACTTCGTTTGAAGTATAAATTCGTTTGAGGTTAAATTCGTTCGATGAGCCAAATTCGTTTGCCTTAAAAAGAAACTTAAATTCGTTTGCTCTAAATTCGTTTTGAAAACGAAGATTAACTTCGTTTGATGGTGTAAGTTCGTAAGAACAAAACTAATTTCGTTTTAAGGTCCCAAATGACTTATATTTCATATGTTAATGTACGATAGGTGTCGGGGATTACTATTAAGCACTATTAGCTCTCTGTTTGCTCGCGTACACTACTACGAGGTAAGATACACTACTTTTGTCACGCTGAGGGTGCAACAAAAATGGTTTCATAAACTATAACCTCCAAAACGGTAATGTATAACCTATATTGTGGTTGGGTTGATAAGGGAGGTATTCGGGGATTAAAGATGACGGTGCCTATGCTTAAAATGTTTCCCCGTAAATACGTTTATGATATGATATATGATGATATGTTATGATGACGGTGGTTAATGATATGTTTACGATATGTTATGTTATGATGAACGGTGGTTAATGATATGTTGTAATGTTGTTATGTGCATGTATATGTGGCTTGTTCATCTAGAACACTAGACCTTTTTAGGTTGCCATGACACGTGCACGTTTTAAGGGCCCTAACGTGAAAAGATGATAGTATGGATTAGTTTAGGTTAAAGGTGGAAATCTAAACTAAATATGATAAATGCTCGAGCTAATTAGATGTTAAGTGTTATGCATAACCTGTGCCTTACGGTGGTAATAGGTACACTGTGCCTTACGGTGGTAATAGGTACATCGTGCCTTACGGTGGTAATAGGTACACTGTGCCTTACGGTGGTAATAGGTACGTATAAATGGTGCCTGACGGTGGTAATAGGTACGTCATGCCTGACGGTGGTTATAGGTATGTTAAAATGGTTGCTCGGGTGGTTCCTTGCAACAGGTCATATGTGGCGAGTAGTTTCGGGTGGCCTGATGACCCACCTAATGTCATGAACATAGCGTACTACTCATGGATCGACATTGTCTTTCCTCAAAAACGGTAACTTCGGTTACAACTTAACGAGGTGAATCAAAGTGATCAAATTGATTAGGCACGCTTAGGGTCATGAACTCTATGCTTATATGTGATGTGGATATGCGATGTGGATATGTTATACGGTGGTATGAATGCCTAATTAAAATGACGTAATGTTTTAAAGTGACGATTTGAATGGATGAAATGTTTTGCTTAAACCTGGTGTTATCTTACTTAGCTTTATAGCTAACACTTGTTTCTTTTAATGTGTTGACACCCTCAGGTTAGGCAGTGAGATGACGTGTGAAGCTTTGGCGAGAGATGGGTAGATGATCAAGCTGGCTTTAGTTTACCCAATAGCTTCACATAGACCTTATGTTATTGATTTCCTTTATGGAACTTATGTAATGACTATGTTATGATTGCTTTATGTTGGGCAATCTTATGGATTTCTTTTATTACAGATTTGATGCTATTAGTAACACCACCCAATGTTTTCTCAACTGTTTTCCTTAGTTGAGTATTTTCCTAAATCGTTTCCGCATGATTTAACGCCGTTAGGCGAAATTTTTGGAAATCCATATTTTACGAAACGGGTGTTACAAAGAAGACTTAACAAATGGCGGAGTCCACTGGAAAGTCTTACCAGATCTGCACACTGGAGGATTGTTAGTGTTCTAGATCCTGCAAGTCTGAACACTAATATCGAGGATTGACTTTTGCCTTTAACACACTTTCCAAAGAACAATCCACTTGTTCTTAACAAAGTATACGTGTGTTAAGGTGGTTGGATAATAGATACACTTGCACTTGATGTGACTTTATCCTTATTCTTATCCAATACATTTAATGTTCTTGTAGGATCATTAAATGTATGCCAACCATATTTGTACGGCACAAATTCACTGGTGAATTTGTTGCCTATAAATACAAAGTCATTTCCTTGACAAAAATACTTTTAAGCATTCCTTTTGCATTTAAGTGAATTTGTCCAAATACTCTCGATCTTAAACAGGGATACTTCACAACTTTAAGTATCTCGATCCTAAAGAGTATTTGACAAATATAGATCATATTGTAACTCATAGGTTGTTAGGATACTCACTTAATTGTGTTATCTTGATTCCGCAACAACCTTGTATTTTATTTACACATCAATAAATGAATACCCATGAAACATACATAATGGTCCACTTTATTTGTTTATTGCTTTAAGTCTTGTATTACTTTGTTTATATATCTTGCATCTTTATTTACAAGTAATACTAGTCCAAATCTAGTGATTATTAGACTTGTTGTATTTTACACTTTCTATTGGTTAACCATCTCGTTAATTAAGGGACTCACATTTGGTATCAGAGCAGAAGGCTAATCATTGCCTAGATCTGTTCTTGATGGCTAACCAAGAAAATACACAAGGTTTTAGTCTTGGTCCCGATCCTAATGTAAATATTCATGATCAAAATGAACCACAAAAAGTTAATAACACTAATCCTCCACCTCCTCCTCCTACTCCTGCTTCTCCACACGTGCATGTGCACTACTCGAATAATCCTGTTCCTAAATTCAGTGGGAACAGTGATGAATTTTGTACGTGGAAGGCTAGGATGGTTTTGCATGTCACTGGTATTGAGAGGAACATGATGAAGATCTTAAACGAAGGTCCTTATGTACCTACATCACCTCTCAATCCACTTCTTGATCCTTCTGGATCTAGAAGGGGAAGGGAAAAAAGGGAGGAACATTGGTCAGAAGAGGAGAGGAGATTGGTGAATCTTGACACCCTCCTTAAAAACATGATCCTCGGGGTTGTTCCAGAAACCCTCATTCCCACACTAGTTCTTTTCCTAGTGCCAAAACCATGTGGGATGAGCTTCTTAACCAACATGAAGGAGGAGATGACACCATTGTCACCAGAAAGGTCTCCTTAAACAAGAGGTATGAGTCATTTTTGCTCAACCTAACGAGTCTCTCACTGGTACTTACACCAGATTTATGAGTATCATAAACAATTGAGAGGTCTTGGGGTTGAGAAGGACAAGGATATACTTCTGGAGAAATTTTGTGACATTCTACCCACCAAATGGTCTCACATGATACTTGTTTTACGACAAGGTAAAACTCTGCACACACACACTCTCTCAACTCTATATGGAGCCTTCAGGTACACTGAAGAAAATCAAGCTCAGAGAGTGGTTGCAGAACAAGATGCTTTTAACCATGCCTCCAGTACTCCTAAAGTGGTTAGTTATTCTGAACCACAAAGTACAGCACTGATATCTTCTGAGAATGTATTTTCTATGAAGAAGATGGTGTCTGAACTTATGGATTCTGGAGAGTCCAGTCAAATCTCTCCAGACTGCTGTGATGAAACTGAAGATGATGACCTTATTGCAATGATTGCTAAAACGTTAACCGTTTCAAAGCAAGAGCAAATAAGCCATCTGGACAATTTGCATCCAGTTCTTCCACTGACAAGACCAATTTGACATGCTTTAAGTGTGGCAAAAAGGGTCATTTCATGAAAGAGTGCAGGTCCAACCAGTTTGCATCCAAGCCTGGTCCATTCTCTTCTAATAATAAGCCTGATGATAGCTATAAATTGAAATATAAAAAGCTTAAGGCCCAAATTGCTCTCATGGCACAACAAATGGAAACAAATAATAAGTGCATGATTGCTACAACTGAAGAGAAGTGGGTTCCTTCTGATGACTCATCTGTGATGAAGAAGAAGAAAGAGATTGCTGTTACATGGCTCTGGAAGTTGATGAGCACCTGGTGAAGGAAGATGTCACATCTGGACGATGGGTGGACATAGTTATTAAAAAGGTTAGTGATTATGATAATGCAACTGACCAAGAACTAAAATTGGACATTGCTGAAGCTTTAAATTCTGATTTGATTTTTGTAGAAACTGTTAGATCTGATTGTGTAAATGGTCTAGAAACAGATTCTTCTGAAATAAATGCTTTAAAATCAAAATTAAAAGAGCTTTAAGACATTGAACTGGCATTTCAAGCCCAGGTTCTGGTAACTGAACAATTGATTCAAGAAAAGCAAGATCTTGAGATCATTCTAGAGAAAGAAAAACTGGTAATAAAGTCATGGCTAGAAACTAAAAAGCCATATGATGCTTCAGTTAAACAATTTCCTGCTCAAAAACGTGCATATTTAGATGGAAATACTAATGTTGCATCATTAATACCAGTAATCGATCGATTACCAGAGGTGTTAAGGCCCACAACTGTTTATGATATGCCTGTAACACCCAAGACCAATTTAGACCCAGTTCAATCCCCAGAGGTTAAGACTGGAGAGCTCCAGATGGCTGCTCCAGTTAAAAAGGTGAAGCAGAATAGACCTTTACCTCAGACCAATCCCTTACCAAAGCCTTTGACTGGAAAGGCTAAGGTATCATCTGAAGAAAATATTTTGTCCAGGATAGAGAGCCAGATTCAAATTCTAACTCGTCAATCACAAAGTTTTAATGCAAGATTAAACTTTCTTGAGGGTACTTCATCTGGCCCTAGACAAAATACAAAACCTTTTCAAAGAAAGACAAATTTATTTCTCCAGTTGAGAAAAATGAAAAGGTTTTAAAACCATCAACCCCAGTGGTCTTCTCTTCTAAGACCACTATTGAACAAAGTGAACTAGACCAGATTGCCCCAGGGACCTATAAGGGAAGGTCCAGTGAACCCATCAGTCGATGGGTTCCCAAATCTAACTGATAAATATCTGGTGTATGTGTAGGGCGATCGAAAGAAGCTTATCTGGTATCTTGACAGTGCAGCTGGCAGGACGATGACCGGATGTAAGACCCTACTGGAGGAGTTCACCATTTCTGATGGACCCTCCATCACGTTTGGAAATGATGGTTGTGGGAAGACTGAGGGATATGGTGTTCTGAACAATGGACAAGTCAAGTTCAGACGAGTTGCATTGTGAATGGTTTGAAATATAACTTGATCAGTGTAAGTCAACTGTGTGACGATGGCTATCAAGTCTTATTCAATGTTGCTCAGGGCATCGTATTCAACAAGGACTGGAAGGTAGTGTTGATTGCTCCCAGAAAAGGGAATGTGTACGTGATGGATATGGAAAGCTCTCCTTCAGAGCAGTGTTTCTATACTCAAGCTGATGAAGACACAAACTGGTTATGGCATAAAAGGTTATCCCATTTAAACTTCAAAAACATTAACAAGTTGTCCAGAAAACAACTTGCAGATGGGATACCTTCAGTCTCCTTCAAAAAGGAAAGACCATGTCGAGGATGTGAGATGGGTAAGCAAAAGCGTACCAGTTTCAAGACCAGACAGAATTTCAGCATTACTGAACCTCTTCACATGCTTCATATGGATCTTTTTGGTCCAGTGAACGTTCAGACTCGTGCTGGTAAAAGATACACCCTGGTGATCATAGATGAGTTCTCCAGATATTGTTGGGTGATCTTTCTGAGGTCCAAAAGTGAAGATGCTGCTGAAATCATCAGTCTTATCAAGCAAATTGAGCTCAAGTACAGTCGAAAAGTGTGTCAGTTAAGAAGTGACAATGGAACAGAATTCCAGAATGCAACTCTGGAGTCATTCTGTACTGACACTGGCATCTCCCAGAACTTCTCTTCAGCCCGCTCTCCAGAGCAAAATGGAGTTGTGGAAAGGAAAAATAGAACGCTGATAGAAGCTGCCAGGAGTATGCTTGCTGAATCTGGACTGTCTACCAGTTTCTGGGCGGAAGCAATTGCAACTACTTGCCACACCCAGAATCGATCAGTGTACATCAAAAGACACAAAAAGACAGCCTATGAAGTCTTAAGAAATAGAAAACCAAACATTGGTTATTTTCACGTTTTTGGATGTCCAGTTTACATCCTGAACGACTCCAGTCAGCTAGGCAAATTTGATGCCAAAGCTGTTGAAGGGTATTTCTTAGGCTATTCAGCCATTCGCAAGGCCTTCAGAGTCTATAACAAGAGACTGGAGAAGGTCCATGAGTCAATTCATGTAACATTTGATGAATCAAATGCCTCAATCAACAAGAAGCCAGTCCCTGACACTCCCCCAGTAACACCAATTGTCTTTTGTGAATCTGATCCAATAAACGACAAAAATGAAGATTCACCAGACACAGTTTCCAGTCATCCTGATCTGGAACCTGTTCAGAAAAAGAAACTCTCCAGTAGTACTCCATTCTATCCCTCTATTATTTTCAAACTACCCTCTGAAATTAATATTGGTTCAGATGTGCGTACTACTCCCCCAGTATCAGTGTCAGTTGAGAATTACCAGAAATGTCTTCTGGTGAAGAATTTCATACTGAACCAGTACTTCAGGAAATGCCTTCAAATGAAGAATTTCATGATGCAAATCGTGATTTAAATGACTCAGATGAAGATACTGAAGTAATTTGGCAAGACCCTCCTCCAGAATCAACTCTAGAGGAGACTCAACTGAATTCTTGCACTGATATTATTGTCAGTAACAATCCTGGTCAGTACTCCAGATGGACAAAAGCTCACCCTATTGATCAGATCTTAGGTGACTCCAGTCGTGGTGTTCAGACCAGAAGAGCCTCCAGTAATCAATGCTTATACGTCAGTTTTCTATCTTTGATAGAACCTAAGAAGATTGACGAGGCTCTGAAGACCCAAACTGGGTGACTGCTATGCAAGAAGAGCTTCACCAGTTTGAAAGGAACAAAGTATGGTATCTGGTTCCTTTCCCAGTTGGAAAGAAAGAACCAATTGGAACAAGATGGGTCTTCAGAAACAAAGTAGATGAAGATGGCTACGTAATAAGAAACAAGGCCAGACTGGTAGCACAAGGCTACTGCCAGTCAGATGTCGACTTTGATGAATCTTTTGCTCCAGTGGCTAGACTTGAAGCGATCAGAATTTTCTTAGCATTCGCTGCTAATCATCAGTTCAAGGTCTACCAGATGGACGTAAAGAGTGCTTTCTTGAATGGGAAGCTTGAAGAAGAAGTTTACGTCAGACAACCTCCAGGTTTCGTTGATGACAAGCATCCACATTGGGTATATCGTCTGGACAAAGCGCTATATGGCCTCAGACAAGCCCCACGAGCC
The DNA here is from genome assembly GCA_034093135.1 of Erigeron breviscapus. Classification (NCBI taxonomy): domain Eukaryota; kingdom Viridiplantae; phylum Streptophyta; class Magnoliopsida; order Asterales; family Asteraceae; genus Erigeron; species Erigeron breviscapus. Next base: position 49,551,311 of record CM067175.1, on the reverse strand, counting down.
TGGTATGATACTCTGACTAAACATTTGTTGAAAAATGGTTTTAAACGAGGTGCAATTGACAATACCTTGTTCATTCTTCATGAGAAAGGTAATCTGTTAATGTACAAATTTATGTTGATGATATAATTTTTGGGTCTACTGATGAAAACATGTGCAAGAAATTTTCTAAAATCATGTCCAATGAATATGAAATGAGTTTGATGGGTGAATTAACATATTTTCTTGGACTCCAGATTAAACAAAACAAAGATGGAATTTTTATTAATCAGGAAAAATATGTTAGAGATCTTTTAAAGAAATTCGATATGAATTCTTCACCATCTAAACCAACTCAATTTCTGCACCACTGACACTGGACTCGGATCCAGATGGCAAACCAGTGAACACCACTGTCTATAGAGGCATGGTTGGTTCACTGATGTATCTAACGGCCAGTAGACCAGATATTATGTTTTCAACATGTTTATGTGCCAGATATCAGTCTAATCCAAAGGAATCTCATATGCTTGCTGTAAAGCGCATACTGAAGTACCTTAAAGGTGTCCCCAGTCTAGGTCTTTGGTATCCAAAGGCTCAGGCATGGATCTAATGGGTTATTCAGATTCAGATCATGCAGGTTGTAAGATAGATAGGAAATCCACAACTGGTGGATGTCATTTCCTAGGTGGCAAACTGGTCAGTTGGACCAGTAAGAAGCAAACTTCAGTTTCATTATCCACTGCTGAAGCTGAATACGTGTCTGCAGCCAGTTGTTGTGCTCAGATACTCTGGATGAAGAACCAGTTGCTTGATTATGGTATTAAATACTCAAAAACTCCAATCTTTTGTGATAATACCAGTGCCATCGCTATCTCCAACAATCCATTCATGCACTCCAGAACCAAACACATCGATCTAAGGTACCATTTCATTCGCGATCATATTATGAAAAACAACATTGAACTCCATTTTATTCCCACTGACAAACAACTCGCTGACATTTTTACTAAACCACTGGATGTAAAAACTTTTGAATATCTTGTTGGTGAGTTGGGAATGTTAAACCCTTAAATCTGGAACCTTGGTATTGAACGCCATTGTGTACTACTAAGGATCTTTGATTTAAAGATTCAAAAATTTATTTCTGGATCAACATTCCAGGGAAGACTTGAAAAATATTTTCTCTTAAAAATGTTTAAGTTCAAGGGGAATTAATTTCTCACTGGACAAATTCTTCAGAAAATATTACTGGTGCTTTGTAAATATGTCCCTCTCACTGGTAACTGGACAGGTTGAAGTGCGTGTTTGAGTTGACTTATGTCTTCTTGTAAATGTGTCCCTCTCATTTGTCTGTATTAGTTGACGTGCAAGTTTAAGGTTTCCAGTCTTTCAAATATGGTTTTCACTGGTACTTTACTGGAGTGTCCCTCCAGTGTACCATCAGTACATGTTCACTGGACTAATCCACCAGTGATACTGGACGGTCCTGTCAACCTCCAGATGCACTGAAATATATCATAATATTTTCAAAATACTTGATCTTTGTATGTGCCACGTAAGCAAACTTTTTCAAAGATATTTATCTTATAAATCCTACGTGGCATGTAAGTTTTTCAAAACAATGATGGTCTTTTTACTTTGGGAAAACAAAAAGTACAAGTTGTTACTGTTTTGTGGGCTGTAAACCGTCATGCATTTATGTGTGATGTGATGTAATTAATGCGGATCTCAGAACACGATCAAAAAATTGTATTTGATAATTTCAAATTAATCGTTTGAGTTCCACATTCTCAATCCTATATATACCCACTTTCACTTTCAATTTCATTTACTTCGAACATTTACTCCCAAATCTAAAATTCCTTCATTCAATTCCTTAAATTCTTCATTCATTTTCCAATCATATAACTCTTAACTGCAATTCATTAAATTCTTCATAACCTTATATTTTCAATTTCATCTTCATCTATCTATCAAAAATGGCACCTAAAAATCTCTTATCTGCTGAATATGCTCCGGTTGGTGATGTAGTTAAACCGAGACATATTTCTCTTGAGGCGAAATCCATACGCATCAATATGAATAACTGGATGGCCAAACTTTCCAGTGTTCATCCTGCTCGTTCTATCATTGGGAGATTGAATACGTTCTTTCTCTCATGCCCTCTGTATGGTGCATTAACCCTAAATCCAGGGAAAATGTACCATGACTACTTATGTGAGTTCTGGTACTCCGCTTTCTACAATGAAGAAACTTCATCAATTTCTTACACTCTCAATGGAGGTACCAGATCTTTGAGTTTTTCGGTGAATTTGCTCAGGTCTGTTTTACAATTGAACTATCATGACCAGAATGAGCTGCCAATCGAACTCCCTACTGGCATAAATTTCAGGGAAGTGTGCAGGTTGATGGGGCACACAGAAATTGTAGATGATCAAGGCCAGTTGTTGAGAAAAGGAACCATTTATATGAGTAGGCTGACAGATTCGTGGAGATTTTTCTTCACTCATTTGGTAGAGTGTCTAGGAGGTAGTTCTGGAGGTCTAGATCAAATAAATCAAACGCAACTCCAGATTGCCTATTGTTTATGGTTTGGGATAAGGGTGGATTTTGCTCAGATCCTGTTTAATGATTTGGTGGATCGATTGAAGGCAAAAGGGAGAAAACCACACGTTCCATTTATACGTTTTCTTTCCCTGATGTTCAGAAATGGTCTAGGAGACCAATATGATAATAATACTACTCATTTTTCTATGAGTGAGTTTTTAAGGGATCTGAACAACCTACAGTCAAGAGATGGTGAGGTAGATATTCCTCAGTCCATGCTCTCATTCCAAAGGGCAGAAGAGATTATGGCACCAGGAAGTGTTCAAGTTGTTGAAGAGCATTCTGGTGACCAAGATGTCCAGGTTGTAGAACTTATACAACCAATAAGTCAAGTGGCTCCTGAAGAAGGCTTGCAACCCACTGTTGAGCTTTCCAAACGACCAAGATCACATAGGCGTCTAATGAGGGGAGGAGTCCAGGTAAATCCATCAACCCATCCTGGTGATACAATTAATATTGATGGATCTCCTATCTTTGAAGAAAATATTGAATCTCTTGTACAAACTGAACAGAGAGTGGACACTGAAGTCCAGGCTGTGGTACAAGAAGATATTGCTGAAATTGTTGAGCAGGTTGAAGCATCTGGTGAGCAAGAGGCTCCACTAGATTTGAATGTTGAGGTTGGTGAACAAGTAGAGACTGGTGAACAGTCTGGTGAACAATTTGTTGGGAATATTCCAGAATGGGATGATGTTGACTCCCCCATGTCTGAGGGATTTGATGCAAGTTTAACTTTCTGGGTGAAGATGTACAAGAAGAAGAAACTCTACCTGAAATACCAACACCTTCACCAAAAATACCTACCCCTACACCAGAAATACCACCACCAGAATCAATGCCACCACCTCCACCACCTTCAATTCCTCAATCAACTCCATATTTCACTCCTTTCATTCCTACAACTCAACCTCCAGTGAACCCAACCGAACAAATCCCAGTAATGACCAGATTGACTTCTCATCTGGAACCACCCACTGGTCTCTCCACTTCTTCCTCAACTGAGGTCCAAGGCCTTCTTAGTAAGGTGGCGGACCTGGAGAGATCACTGCACTCATCTTCCCAGGTTATTTCTGACTTCAAGTCTTTGTTATCAAATAATCTTTCTTCAGAAATGAACTTGTTCGCTGGGAATGAGAAGTTAGTGTTCGAGAAGTTGGATGAACTGGTACTGGCCACCAATCAAAATTCTGAAAACATTAAAGTGGCAGTCCAGGGGTTGGAATCCAAAATGGTGTCTTCTGTTCAGACTGCAGTCACTGGCGAACTGGCAGGGCTGAAAGACGAGGTTAAGAACTTGGTGTTTAGGGTAAGCTCTCTGGAGAGTAGGCCCGTACTGGATCAAGGAGAAGTTGTAAGTGTTTTAAGTGATGAATGTACAAGGAAGTTCAGAAACCACATGTTGAAAGAATTATGTGAAGAGGTTTCTGGGACTGTCCTTCGTAGTATTTATGATGGGGTTTTACCACAATTTGAGAAGCTACTGGATGAGAAGCTGCCTAAGCACTTGCCTGAACAAATTGAAAATATGAAGAAGGAAGTGCTGGAATTAAAGAAAGGTATGACTGCTTCCTTGCCAGAACAAGGCAGAACATTTGGCTCACTGGATAAGCTAATGATGGAAGAATTGTGGAATGATCTAAAGTCCAGGACTAGAGATCATTCCAAAGGGGGAAAATTGTCAGTTCCATCAACTGGTGAACAAGAGTTAACAAGGAAGAGAAAAGAAGAGGTTGTAAGGGCAGTCGCTACTGAAAGCGTTGTTCAGAGAAGGCAAGTGACTGGTACTGATGCCAGTGCACGTATGGCCCAGAGAGCACTTGGCACTGAAGCCATTGTGCAGACTGAAGAAGAGGCTACTGGTACTGATGCCAGTGAGCCCCAATTTGAAAGCTTCCCAGACATTCCTACTACATTGAAATCTATTAAAGGAAAAGAAAAGGTTGTGCCTGGTGAAGAGGAAGAGCAATTTGAAGATGTTGACAATGAAACATCAAGGAAATTGCAACAACAGTGCATAATGATCGAAATCTTCAAGAATAATCAAAGAGATGAACTGCTGGCCCATCATAGGGATATGGCAACAATGGGTACTCTGGACTCCTACAACGCTGGCAGGTTAGGCGTAAATATTGAAGTTTTCAAGAGGATGAAAGAGGATCCAAGAGTTCATCAGTGTCTTGATGCACTGAATGATGTTCATATACGCTCATTCTATGCTGAAGAAGAACAGGTATATGACTCATTGATTTATGGTGTAACCATTCCAGAGCTTATCAGACAAAGAAAGGAGGAGCTGGTAAGCCTCCAGAAGAAAATAAGAAGAAATGCTGGTGCTCTGGAACTGGAATACAGGAAGAGAATGACTGGTCTACCCAAGCTTACTGCCAAGCAACTGAAGGCAATTAAAGATGGTGATGTTAGCACCTTTATTCCTCTGGATACAACTCTGAAGATCAATAGACAAGAACACCAGTCCACTGAAGGACAACAGAGTGGTGTATCCAGGGAAACTGAAGATATGGTTCAGTTGGCTAAGCAAAAGGCTAAGTTTGAAGAAATGATGACGTTCAGGGCCAATGCAAGAAGAATAATAAATGCTGAAATCACACTGGCTGAACATCATCAAGGTATGACCAGGTTTAATGTAAAGTTGACCAGAGAAGGTAACTTTACTGATGAAAGAAAAGATACTTCAGTCCAAGCATTTGGATGGACTGAACTAAAGGAGATTGGAATGACTTTTAAAGGCAAGACTGATCTCTCTCCAGACGTGAAGGCCTTTATGAAGAGGATTGAGAAGGTCTGGAAAAGAATTCAACAAATGGAAGCTGTGTTGGGTCTGAGACCACCAGTGTCTGTTCCATCATCTCCATCTCCTAAAAGGAAGGCTACTGAAGATGCACCAGAAAGGACATCAAGAAGAAGGGCCTGAACCTTTTTATCATTGTACTTATTGTAATTAAATGTGTTATGAAGGTTGTAATTATTTTCCTTTTTGGTGAAAGTAATAATAGTTGCAATTTTCTATTTCCATAAGTAAATGACCAGATTTAGTCTAAGTTAGAACTTAAAAGATGAAACTTAAAACACTCATGATCTATAAAGTGTTTTCCAGTAACTTAGATTTTTTAGACTTAAATCGACCAAGTGTTTTCCAGACATACAAATTTGTATATCTATAAGTCTGAAAACACTTGCATTATTTCTAAACAAATAGGGGGAATTTGTTAGGTCCAGATTTAGTCCAGACTTACTGGACTGGTTCCAGACTGGACTACTGGAACCTTATTTAGGTTTGTTAAGAAAACTTGTTTTGCTGGTCTCGCTCCAGACCCGACTACTGGAGCTCACTGAAGATCTAACCAGAAAACGTTTCTCTACTGGACCTACTCCAGACTTGGAATCTGGAGTCCCTCTAAAGATTTGTCCAGAAATAATTGAAGACTAGTGAGCATTTACTTGTACAGGTAATCTGGAGCATTCTCCAGATTAGCTCACTGAAGACTTCACCCCAGTCCAGATCTACTCTACTGAAGACATTCTGACTGAAGTCTGAAGGAAGAAGACTTAACAAATGGCGGAGTCCACTGGAAAGTCTTACCAGATCTGCACACTGGATGATTGTTAGTGTTCTAGATCCTGCAAGTCTGAACACTAATATCGAGGATTGACTTTTGCCTTTAACACACTTTTCAAAGAACAATCCACTTGTTCTTTAACAAAGTATACGTGTGTTAAGGTGGTTGGATAATAGGATACACTTGCACTTGATGTGACTTTATCCTATTCTTATCCAATACATTTAATGTTCTTGTCGGATCATTAAATGTATGCCAACCATATTTGTACGGCACAAATTCACTGGTGAATTTGTTGCCTATAAATACAAAGTCATTTCCTTGACAAAAATACTTTTAAGCATTCCTTTTGCATTTAAGTGAATTTGTGCAAATACTCTCGATCTTAAACAGGGATACTTCACAACTTTAAGTATCTCGATCCTAAAGAGCTATTTGACAAATATAGATCATATTGTAACTCATAGGTTGTTAGGATACTCACTTAATTGTGTTATCTTGATTCCGCAACAACCTTGTATTTTATTTACACATCAATAAATGAAATACCCATGAAACATACATAATGGTCCACTTTATTTGTTTATTGCTTTAAGTCTTGTATTACTTTGTTTATATATCTTGCATCTTTATTTACAAGTAATACTAGTCCAAATCTAGTGATTATTAGACTTGTTGTATTTTACACTTTCTATTGGTTAACCATCTCGTTAATTAAGGGACTCACAGTTTTCAGTTTCATCTTTTAAGTTCTAACTTAGAATAAATCTGATCATTTACTTTTATGAATCAAAAATTGCAACTAATATTACATACATCAACTGATAAATAGTTACAATTTTCTTTAAACAATAAATTACAATAAGTAAATGATAAGAGTCAGGCCCTTCTCTTCGATGTCTGTCCTGGAGCATCTTCAGAAGCCTTTCTCTTTGGTGATGGAGAAGATGGTACTGATTCTGGCGATTTCATGCCCATTGCAACTTCCATCTGTTGCTTTCTTCTCCATACCTTCTCAATTCTCTTCAGAAATGCTTTAACATCAGTCAACACATTTGTCTTCCCCCTGAACGTTAAAGCAATCTCTTTCAGTTCACTCCATCTAAACGCTTGGACTGAAGTACTCTTTCTTTCATCAGTAAGTTACCTTCCCTGGTCAACTTTACTTCAAACTTGGACATACCTTCATGATTACCACAAGCTTGATTTCTGCACCAGTGATCCGTCTAGCATCAGCCCTGAAATTTAACATTTCATTATACTTGTCTTTCAATTTGGCTATCTGGATCAATGCTTCAGTTTCCTTTGACACTCTCTTTTGCTCAACAGCAGACTGGAGTTGTTGACGATTAATTTTCAGAGAAGTGTCCAGGGGAATGAATCTGCTTACATCAACATCTTTAATAGCTTTGATCTGTTTGGCAGTCAGTTTTGGTAAGCCAGTCAGTTTCTTTCTGTACTCTAACTCCAGAGCACTAGCATTCTTTTTATCTTCCTCTGGAGCATCACCAGTTCCTCCTTTCCTCTGCCTGATGAGTTCTGGTACACTAACGCCATAAATTATAGAATCATAAACATGTTCTTCTTCGGCGTAAAAGGAGCGTACATGAACATCATTCAATGCATTCAGACATTGATGAACTCTAGGGTCTTCCTTCATCTTTTTGTACACATCAATATTTATGCCTAACCTGCCAGCATTGTAAGAGTCCAGAGTCCCCATAGTTGCCATCTCCCTTTGATGGGCCAGCAGTTCATCTTTTTGATTTCTCTTAAAGATCTCTATCATTATGCATTCTTGTTCTAGCTTCTTGGAGGTTTCATCATCAGCAGTAGGATACTCTGATGATTCTTCAGCAGTTTGTTCTTCTTCACCATATACCAATTGTGCTTTTCCTTTAACAGACTTCAGTGTAGTTGGTATATCTGGGAAAGACTCAAACTGGGGCTCACTGGCTTCAGTACCAGCAGCTTCTTCAGACAGCATAGTGGCTTCAGTGCCAAATGCTTCAGTGTCACTTGTTTTTGGTCACCAGACGACTTTTCCCCCTTGGAATAATCACCAGTTCTGGACTTGAGATCATTCCATAATTGTTCTAGCATATGTCTGTCCAGTGCACCAAAGGTTCTTCCTGCCACTGGAGTTGTATCAGTCACAACTTTCTTAAGTGCCTGCACTTCCTTTTTAACAGTTTCAACTTCTTTAGGCAAGTGCTTTGGCAATTTTTCTTCCATCAACCTCTCCACTTGGGGTAACAGCCCATCTTGAAGAGTTCGAAGAACAGTCTCAGAAATTTCTTCAGATAATTCTTTCAGCATACTGATTCTGAACTTCTTTGTACATTCATCACTAATCGTACTTACAACTGCATCCTGATCAAGTGTGGATCTACTCTCTAGAGAACTTATCCTGGAAACTAACTTCTGAACTTCTTCTTTCGAAAATGTGTATATATATCCATATATATATATATATATATATATATATATATATATATATATATATATATATATATATATATATATATATATATATATATATATATATATATATATATATATATATATATATATATATATATATATATATATATATATATATATATATATATATATATATATATATATATATATATATATATATATATATATATATATATATATATATATATATATATATATATATATATATATATATATATATATATATATATATATATATATATATATATATATATATATATATATATATATATATATATATATATATATATATATATATATATATATATATATATATATATATATATATATATATATATATATATATATATATATATATATATATATATATATATATATATATATATATATATATATATATATATATATATATATATATATATATATATATATATATATATATATATATATATATATATATATATATATATATATATATATATATATATATATATATATATATATATATATATATATATATATATATATATATATATATATATATATATATATATATATATATATATATATATATATATATATATATATATATATATATATATATATATATATATATATATATATATATATATATATATATATATATATATATATATATATATATATATATATATATATATATATATATATATATATATATATATATATATATATATATATATATATATATATATATATATATATATATATATATATATATATATATATATATATATATATATATATATATATATATATATATATATATATATATATATATATATATATATATATATATATATATATATATATATATATATATATATATATATATATATATATATATATATATATATATATATATATATATATATATATATATATATATATATATATATATATATATATATATATATATATATATATATATATATATATATATATATATATATATATATATATATATATATATATATATATATATATATATATATATATATATATATATATATATATATATATATATATATATATATATATATATATATATATATATATATATATATATATATATATATATATATATATATATATATATATATATATATATATATATATATATATATATATATATATATATATATATATATATATATATATATATATATATATATATATATATATATATATATATATATATATATATATATATATATATATATATATATATATATATATATATATATATATATATATATATATATATATATATATATATATATATATATATATATATATATATATATATATATATATATATATATATATATATATATATATATATATATATATATATATATATATATATATATATATATATATATATATATATATATATATATATATATATATATATATATATATATATATATATATATATATATATATATATATATATATATATATATATATATATATATATATATATATATATATATATATATATATATATATATATATATATATATATATATATATATATATATATATATATATATATATATATATATATATATATATATATATATATATATATATATATATATATATATATATATATATATATATATATATATATATATATATATATATATATATATATATATATATATATATATATATATATATATATATATATATATATATATATATATATATATATATATATATATATATATATATATATATATATATATATATATATATATATATATATATATATATATATATATATATATATATATATATATATATATATATATATATATATATATATATATATATATATATATATATATATATATATATATATATATATATATATATATATATATATATATATATATATATATATATATATATATATATATATATATATATATCTTTATATATTCATCACTATTACAACTGCATCCTAATCAAGTGTGGATCTACTCTCCAGAGAACTTATCCTGGTAACCAACTTCTGAACCTCTTCATTCAGACCTGCCAGTGGTTGAACAAGTTCACCTTTCACTGCAGTCTGAACAGAGTTCACCAGCCTTGTTTCCAATCCCTGGACTGCCACTTTGAAATTTTCAGTATTGTTGTTTGTGGCCAGTACCAGTTCATCAAGCTTCTCATGAACAAGCTTCTCAATCCCAGCAAACACATTCATCTCAGATGCAAGGTTATTTGATAATAAAGATTTAAAGTCTGAAATAACCTGCGATGAAGTCTGGAGTGATCTCTCCAGGTCCGCCACCTTACTTAAAAGGCTTGGACCTCGGCAGAAGATGAAGTGGAGAGACCACTGGGAGGTTCAAGATTGGAAGGCAATCTAGTCATAAGAGGTACTTGTGCCCAGTCGTAACAACCCTCAAGTTCCGACTAGGACAACTTACTTAGACTTATCTAGGTATCTATCCCTAGAGGTTTGTTAAGAGAATTGACCTTCTAAACATTAAGGCATAGTGATAATTGCCCCCTAGTTCAATGAAATACCGTAAATGACTAGCTATCTTAGAAATGCCATAAACAATAACAATAATCATTCAACACAATCTCAAGCTATAAACTAGTTCTAATTGAACTTGACAAAAGGTCAACAAACCAAAAACTTTATTTCGAGAAGTTAAGTTATATAAATAATAATGTGAGTCTCACAAGTTGAGGTAACAATCAACAATCTTATAAATGTCCAACGATTCAAACACCAAGCTAATTGAAGTACATTTGAGCACAAATATATAATCACCATCTCAAAAGAGTATTTATAAACTCATAAGTACATGAAAGTGCTTGAAACCTTAGTAAAGGTATATGTAAGTATATATAAGTATCAAAATACATACAAATTTATAAATGAAGGCTTATGTAACAAATTAAAAATGCAATGTAAGTACATATATATATATATATACATGACACATACACATATAGATGCTAGAACAAAATTAAGTTACACCACAAATCAATACAAATTAACCTTACAACACATATATACACTTAACCTATACATACATACACACTTATACACCTTTAAAATAAAAAAAAAAAAAAAAAGGGGGGAGAAACCCTAACTTATAGCCTTGGCCGTCCCCCCCCCCCCCCACACACACACACTTCACTTTTCTTTTACTTCATTCTTACAAACAAAACACACACATTTCTCTCACACAAAAACCCTTTCTCCTCTTCCTTTTTCTCTCCATTTTCGGCCCAAAATAACAAAGGAAAAGGCAAGACAAATCAAATCTAAACAACAACAATAATAAGGGTTATGCTAGAATAAACAAGGGTTGTTTCAAGCTTGGATTAAGGGTTATTAGGAGCCTAAATAGGTCCGAAAATTCTGCCCATTTTTCATCTTCAAAACCAAGTTCTTCAAGGGTATAAATCTTCATCTCTTTACTAGATCTATAGTGTTCTTGTTTATGTTCAAAGGTTTTATCAAAAGTTTATGTTTCTTCTTGTTTTCTTTGTAATATACACTTGATGAAGGCAAGTTGATAGGATCTTTCTCCTCATGCATATGCATGTCGAAATCTATGAGAAAGATCCAAGGATTCAACAAGTTTAAGACCCAAAAGTGTTGTTATAGATTAGTAGCTTTTAAAGTGATTTTTCTTTTCATAGATCTATATGTTTTTGTATATTTTGAAGAATATATTTCTGAGATTTTTCATTAAAAAGATGTTTTTATGTTGTTGAAAGTTAGATCTATAAAGATTGGTATTGAAAAGTGTTGATTTGAATGAATACGTGTTAGATCTAAGAAAGTTGAATCTTGTTGTTGGATTATGAGATGGATGAACTTGTATTAAGTGAAAAATATGTTAAAAGAGGTACAATAATCTGGAAATTTGATGTTAAGAGGTATAAAAATAAAGTATTAATCTTGTAAATGATGAACTCAAGTGTTAATAAAGCAAGAATGGTCATTGGTGAGTTGTTTGGACCCAAATACCTTCTGACAGAATCATTCTCCTGTCTTTAACGGATAAACTGAATATGTGAGGGCCGTTTCAAGCAAAACTTTCAAAATAAAAGTTCTAGATAAAAGAGTTAAGATTAACCTCCAACTGGAATCACTCAAAAATACTAAACCAAACCAAAGATATGATTTTTCTACCAAAAGTGGTCAAAACTGGATTTTTGTCTTAATGTTGAGTCAATTTTGACGATTTTTAATTCCTTAACTAATAAGTTTCAGAAGTTTAAACTTGGTGTGAACTGAGTTCAAAGTGTCCCTAACTTAAAATAAAATTGGGAGATTTTTCTTAAATGTCCATCATAGAAATCTTTTATAAAATATATTGAGTTGTACAGCAGCAAGCTTTCTGACCAACTTTGATTTTGTAATTTTTAGAGGTAGTAAACAATGTCTAAAAATTTAGCAAAAATTCACATAAATATAGGACACATATATGTCTCTGTATAAAAATCACCAATGTCCAAATAATTCAACTCAACCAAGAATGACTACTCAACATTTTATAAAAATAAGTGTTAAAACAGAAAATTCCAAATAAAAGTTCTTCACAACAAAATAAGCTAAAAGTCACTAGATTGCAACTCTAACCAACTCCAACCATCTCGTAACAAAAAGTATTATAAACTTACTGAGAATATGTCAAATAGAAGTTATAAAACTTAACTTGGTTATTAAATGGCAAAGACAAGCCTACAAATCACTAATTCGGTTCATATAAGCACTAACCGAAGGCTTTAATTTGCACTTATCACACGACCACCTCTATCACGACTTAAGACACAAAAATATAATGAACATTCTGTAAATAATGGAATAAGGATGAAAATCCATTTTGACGCATTCGAATTGCTTGGAAAATGAGGCTAAAATCACCATTTCGGTAAACGATTTTAATCATAAAACCCTCAAAATAAGCAAGACACAAGAGAGGTTGAATTGATATGATTTTGTATGGATAAAAGTTGCCTAAAAGGCCTGAGATTTTTGACCAAAATGTTTAGTGATGATTTCTAAGAATTTCCATGAATTATTGAATTTAAATAGTAATTAAAAGACATAAAAATCCATAAATAAATTATGTAAACCAAGAATGAAGTTAAATCATCTTAACCATTGATAAAAATAACTAAAACCTACTGGAGAAAAATAGTTAAAAGGCAAGAGGCATGTGTTACATAATTTAAAGATAAATAACTGAGTAAAAATAATTAATTAAAAATTATCATTAAAATAAATGGAAAATACACAAATAAAAGTATAAATCATGAAATTATAAATTAAGGAGCATATATATCAGAAGATAATTCAAATGAAATTATCCTTAATTTATAAAGGCAATTATGACACTTAAAAGTATTTTTAAGGAATTATTTAATTAATAAATCAATAAAATGAATAAATAATTAATTAAATAATATTAAATTAAATATATAACTACAAATCAGAAAATATACATAAAATATTAATATTATAAGACCACTAATGTCAAATATTATTACTAAGTAAAGTATACAATGGAAATCATATAAACCAAATCCAAATTACCGAAATTCCAATAAACGTACAAAAACGTATAATGAGAAAACGACTCTTACCACCAATCTGTACAACCAAAAAGATGTGAATATTAGCAATACACTTGGATCCCATAATTGATAAAAACATAATAAAAGTGGCATTTCTAAGTGATGGCTTAAGATAGGAACTTACGTATATTAGTCCTCTCGTAGGGATAGTCTTGGCTTTGAAATGTGGTTGAGGACCATGATGGAATATATGATCAAGGAAGCAATAGATGGGAAGTACCCATTTTGGATAAGTGAATATAATATGCGGCATATCAAGGTGAGTCATAGCCCCTTTTCAAACTCTTTTAACTGTTTTACTTACGGGGTGAAAAGCTTGATTAATTAAAATGACTTTATCTTATGAAATGATTCTTTGAAATAATGATAATGATATGGGAATTATATTGTATGTTCAACGTGTTATATGTTATATGATGAGCTTGAGTACTGTCAAACGGTGGTCCCCTGTACACTACTATTAACTCATTTGAGGCCTGTAGTTAGAGGGTTGCGCAACTAGGACTTGTCCCCTCATCCACTATTATAGGTAACGGTGGGATGTTTGGTCTACCTTTGTGGTCACCTTCATCGCCAGTCTGGCATCGCGGTGCTCTAACTACTATATATTGATGGGCGTCTCCATGGCACGACCCTTGGTTATCTTTATGCACGTGATTGACAGCATGTGCTTATCATTATCTTATCATTTGGGACATTATATCTGATTATTGGGACATAACCGGTCTTAGTAGTGGCTCAAGAACAATCTCATCAAATTACGTCATGGTAGTCTTACCATTGACCAAGCGGTATTGATATTGTATTATGGATGGAAATTGTGGTTTGAACATACGGTTTGGGTATTGGACCTTGTATGGAATCTTGAAAGTTGTTGAACTTGGCAATATTGAAGTATTGATGGCCAAATGGTTTTGGTATGATAAATGATAAATCGATTGATATGTTTTCCTCTCTCGATAAATGTGACAAATGAGAACTTTAATGTGCAATGTGAAAGTTTGAAATATCAATGTGAAAGTTTGGAATGTGCAATGTGAAAGTTGTAAATATCAATGTGAAAGTTTGAAATATCAATGTGAAAGTTTGGAATGTGCAATGTGAAAGTTGTAAATATCAATGTGAAAGTTTGAAATATCAATGTGAAAGTTTGAATGTGCAATGTGAAAGTTTGAAATATCAATGTGAAAGTTTGAATGTGCAATGTGAAAGTTTAAATATCAATGTGAAAGTTGTGAAATATCAATGTGAAAGTTTGAAATATCAATGTGAAAGTTTGAAATATGCAATGTGAAAGCTTATAGTGTGCAATGTGAAAGTTGTAATGTGCAATGTGAAAGTTTGAAATATCAATGTGAAAGTTTGAAATATCAATGTGAAAGTTTGAAATATCAATGTGAAAGTTTGAAATTCAATGTGAAAGTTTAATGTGCAATGTGAAAGTTGTAATGTGCAATGTGAAAGTTGTGAATGTCAATGTGATAGTTTGTAATGTGCAATGTGAAAGTTGTAATGTGCAATGTGAAAGTTGTAATGTGCAATGTGAAAGTTTGAAATATCAATGTGAAAGTTTGGAATGTGCAATGTGAAAGTTGTAATGTGCAATGTGAAAGTTGTAATGTGCAATGTGAAAGTTGTAATGTGAATGTGAAAGTTTGAAATATCAATGTGAAAGTTTGGAATGTGCAATTGAAAGTTGTTGAACTTGGCAATATTGAAGTATTGATGGCCAAATGGTTTTGGTATGATAAATGATAAATCGATTGATATGTTTTCCTCTCTCGATAAATGTGACAAATGAGAACTTTATAATTCACCATGGATTTCCCAACTATTTTGAAATGGATACGTAACGGAATGTACTTAAAAACCTATGCACTCACCAACTACGTTTTCGTAGTTGACACTTTTTCTTCATGCTTTTCAGGAATTAGCATAAGCTTTGAGGATTTATATGCATCATGATTATTGTTTTGCACTTTGGAGTCAAAGATCAAACCTTGTGACGGGCAATGGAATCCGCCTTGATCATTGCAGTATATCATCTCATGTATTTGTTATTTGTTTCGTGGACTCAATATCCAAGTATGGTAGACGTATTGTACTTGGGAATTGGTTCACATGCTTGTGCATTGTAAAATTACTTTTATCAACTAAAGCTATGGTGAATGCTATCTATTGTCCTTTGTTTGAATACTCGACTTTCTGTACATCTCATCGTTCCGCCTCGGTTGGGGTGTTACAGAAAATGGTATCAGAGCCTAAGGTTATAGAGAACATTGGGGTTCCTCCAGGAATTCCAAAACTATAGCCACTTTTCAAAACGAATTTTTATAGTCGAGTCGAGCATAAGGTTGAGCGGTTTAGTTTGAGATTTACATGGTAGGACCATAATTAAACGTAAAGTCATGAATCTACGTTTAATTATGAGAGGACCATGTAAAACTCAAACGGCCCTTTAGACTTATGTTTAAAAGGATTCCTTTTAAAAAAAATATATAAAAATAAATAAATAAATAAATAAATAAATAAATAAATAAATAAATAAATAAATATAAAAATCTTTATTAAACTCGATTTAATGAGAATACGTGTTGCATTTAGACATTCACCTAAGCATATATATAGCGATTCGAGACTTGCCTTACTTGAGGATTATGCTAGTTTAGTAGGATTCCCCTCTGCACATTAGAAGTAAAATGAATAAGATTGAAAGATATTCGTTGATACATGCTACTCTATGCTATAACATGTGAATTTGGGCATGATTTGATTGCAATGTGAAAGTTTACAATGTGAAAGTTGTAATGTGCAATGTGAAAGTTGTAATGTGCAATGTGAAAGTTTGAAATATCAATGTGAAAGTTTGGAATGTGCAATGTGGAAATTAGGGGAGAAATGCATGCGTAAAAGCCTTATGATTCATGATGTTGAACTTTAAGTTGCATATGCACTTTAAAATAATGAGATTATTATAAGGCACGAAATCATTTTGGGGTATGACTTGTAATTTATGATCGATTTAGAAAGAAAATATGGGCATGACGAGTTGATATGAAATTTCATAGACGATATGGATATGAGAGCCTTTACTCTCTAAGTTGAAGCTATTTGAAACTAGTGCGTGAATATTTTGATGATTTAGTAGTCATGCCTTTCTATTGAGATAATTATTGCGCCCTAAGGTTGAGCTAATTGAGGGCTAGTGCATGAACGATTTAATGATTATAGTTGTGCCTTATCATTGAGATAGTTATTATGCTCTAAGATTTGACTATTGAGAACTGGCACCTGCTAGATATGATTATAATATGGTTAGTCCTTACTACTGAGATATATATTGCGTGATGAGATTTGACCGCTTGGGAACTAGTGATTGTCCCTGAGAAATGCAAAATGAATTAGAAATTTCCTAAGTATGGAAGTTGTCATTAAGTACCCCTCTAATCCAATATTCGTTCACTCGTGCTCTTTTGAAATTATCCCACATCCTATTTCTTACGACACCACCATTCATTATGGACATATGACGACGGCGATATCATCGGTGGAGCATCTTTCCACGAACGTTGGACGATATACTCTGAGAATTGCAGACCCAAGATATGACGCGACTCTATCCTCTTAGAAACTACGCATAACCTTGGTATTCGATCTGAAATGGTGCGAAACATATGTAAACGTCGAATGAAGTTGGAGACTTATGAAAGACGAGTGGTATTAAAGCCAAATTACGATTTGACGACGCCGATAGAACACATTCCGATATACATTCTAGAAGACACATTGTGGGGATTGTAGCTCCGAAATTTGGTGCGATATCTCTATAATAACACGCGTACACGAACGGTTATCCATATTATCTAAGTCGGTGTGACATATATTGACGTCATCGAAAGTTGGAGTCCATTGGGCAACGAAAGACAGAGAAGTGACTCCTTTAACTCGCGCAAGGAGTCTGATTCGAGCCTTAATGAATCTTTTGATTTCCTATTTCCTATCCCACTTATTCGAAACCAAATTCTATATCCTTTATATTCTTGATCATTCAAAGTAATGATCATCACCGCTTCTCCTCAAGGTTAGTAACCTAACAACATACAACTCGCTTACGTAACTTTCCGCAATGGCGAATCGAGTAACTAGTACCCTACTCTTACTGCGACATCAAGGGAGACGAAGGACGTTGAGACATCAGTTATCCATAAGTGAAATACTTGGCATAACTATATAGCATAGAAGATACTATTGGATCACGTACATAACGTAGAACGTGGGAGGTATGTTGTGAGTCAGTCAAGTACATGGAAGCACAAGCGAAGAGTACATTAAGCTTTAACTTGGAGAAAGAATTGATGGTCTTCCCTATCTATGTTGATCGACCGAAGGAAAAATTGAGCGACCGACGAAAGGAAGGTTGTGTGACATGAAGGTCACTTTTGGTTAAGTACAAGGACGTCCCTAAAACTTGGAGGAGATCACTAGCAATGCTGGGAAATGAAGGTAATTGGACGAAGAAAACTAATTAAGGGCAATAAGATATTAGGATGGGTTGAGTAACCCTCATGATTAAAGAGTAACAAAAAAAAAGGATTCCGAGCTATCCTTTCTTCTTCAAAACAAGTGTGTAGATAGAGATTTGTTACACGAAGGAATAAGGAAATTGTTGAGTTGAAGATCGTCGAGGAAGGCGAGATGAAGTGAAGAGCAGGAGATCCCTCACATTTTTCTAGAGGAAAAATGTTAAGGGGGTAATCACGGTAAAGGTAGATACTCGAACAAGGAGTATGAAGCCAAGATCTTACTTTATCTTTCAAGAAGAATTATTCACTAGCATCATTGAAGATGATTTGGAGTAGAATATGAAGTGAAGAAATGTCATGACTCAAACAAAT
Source organism: Erigeron breviscapus (assembly GCA_034093135.1). Lineage (NCBI taxonomy): Eukaryota > Viridiplantae > Streptophyta > Magnoliopsida > Asterales > Asteraceae > Erigeron > Erigeron breviscapus. The sequence goes on along the minus strand of CM067175.1, from coordinate 49,532,107 downwards.
GAAGTGAAGGCATTGACGACATTTACCAGATGTAGTTCCGGTAGCATTCATCTTCACGGCACTCCACACGTTATCCTCTGAATATCAATTTGAAAACCTCTATCGAAAGACAAGCTATTAGTAGAACATATCGACTGAGCCAAGAGAAAGCGATATACGCTCAACACCCGAGTTTAGAAGCACGTGGGGAGTCGTGAAAAGTATCCCCTCAAGGTCAACGGTCGTAGGGAGGTAAGCTAAAACAAGATGAATCTGAGTGAAAAACAATTTGCAACACATGGTTAATCGTCAAGGACCATCGACCCATGGAGTAGTGCGCCCAAGCAGGGTGAAGGAGAAAACAACATGGAATTGCTAAAGCTAGTAGTGAAAACAAAAAAAAAAAAAAGAAATACGACGCTAGAAGTCAAGGCACATGCTACGACAATGATTAAGGAAGTTGGGCGCTGAACTAAGTTCCAGACAACTAACAAACTCCGTGAAGAGCTAGTTATGGAATGTTTGAACTGAAGGGCGATAAGGATAATTCGCATCTGTGAAGAGTTAGGATCAAAGGATCCGTATCACCATGATCTGATAAGTACCTATGAGATAACTGCAAGGACTAGCGACTCTTGTGTGCTGTCCAAGATGACGATTACTCTAGTTGGAGATGGGTTAGGGTGACGAAATGGTAAGGAGTATGGTGACCCATAAGAAAACGAAAGGAAAATGGAGAAAACCGAATGGTTGAGAAAAGGATAAAGTAACCGATGTTTCCCCAAATTAATATTATATCACAATTTCTAAGGACATTTGGTTATTGTATTTGAAAAGAAGCTTAGCTTAGGAAGCTGGAAATGGATATGAGGCTCAGGAGAGCAAAGTAATTGACAGTTTTGTAGAGGTCAGGAGGACCTACGACGGATTATTTTAAAGGAGGAGTTCATACGAATAAGGACATCGAAGTGTTTACCTGGAAATGATGATGGTGATATGGTTACTTAAGAGCATAAGGATTGTGTAAATCCTATCACGAGGAATGCATAGGTATAGCAAGGAAACCGAATAGATTATATGTGCGATGTTAAAAGAGATTTGTCGGTGATGAGCCATAGATAATGTTCCTCCTAGCGTAAGAAGAAGTAATTAAAGGTACCTTAAAACGATTTAAAAGCCAATATCGGCAAGAGCAAGAGAACTTAGTAACGATATGACTTAGCGAATAATGAAAGAGGTGACTTTGGGAAAATAAGGGCGAAACTGAAGAACAAAGGTAAGTGGGAGGAACAAGATGGAACTATCATCATACAATTCATGATTCCCTCGAACTCCATGAGGCAACAAAGACGACATTGGGAAAACCCTAAAATGAGATACTACGGGGATGTACCTTCGCACTTTTAGTGCAACTTGGCATAATGGGCTAGTATCACTCTTGTTAAAAGGGTAATCCCTTAACAAGTGATTAATCACAAACGAAGTCAATAGATTCAAGTAGCGGCAAGCGTGTCCGATTTCAAACTGAAGAAAGATGAAGATAGGCGAGAAGCCATTGAGACGTCTCTTTAATTAAGAAAGCAAACGATAAAGGAAAGTACACCAAGTGACCAATGGAAAGGAATAGCCACCAACGATCGACATTCCAACGTTTCTTACTATTTTATTATAACTCACGTTACGAACCGTTTGTTCATTTTACACCTCCGTATTGATATTCTTATTATCATCCCATTATTTAGTATTGATCTAGGCAAAATTGACAGCCGGTAACGATTACATGCGATTAAACTCCAGTTGTCTCAAGAGGTGAGCGACATTCGTAACCTTTTTCTGTTTCGAAGTCTCTGATCAAGAGGAATTTAGGGAACCGAGGAATGGATACCCCTATCCCTAGAGGTTTGTTAAGAGAATTGACCTTCTAAACATTAAGGCATAGTGATAATTGCCCCCTAGTTCAATGAAATACCGTAAATGACTAGCTATCTTAGAAATGCCATAAACAATAACAATAATCATTCAACACAATCTCAAGCTATAAACTAGTTCTAATTGAACTTGACAAAAGGTCAACAAACCAAAAACTTTATTTCGAGAAGTTAAGTTATATAAATAATAATGTGAGTCTCACAAGTTGAGGTAACAATCAACAATCTTATAAATGTCCAACGATTCAAACACCAAGCTAATTGAAGTACATTTGAGCACAAATATATAATCACCATCTCAAAAGAGTATTTATAAACTCATAAGTACATGAAAGTGCTTGAAACCTTAGTAAAGGTATATGTAAGTATATATAAGTATCAAAATACATACAAATTTATAAATGAAGGCTTATGTAACAAATTAAAAATGCAATGTAAGTACATATATATATATATATATATATACATGACACATACACATATAGATGCTAGAACAAAATTAAGTTACACCACAAATCAATACAAATTAACCTTACAACACATATATACACTTAACCTATACATACATACACACTTATACACCTTTAAAATAAAAAAAAAAAAAAAAAAGGGGGGAGAAACCCTAACTTATAGCCTTGGCCGTCCCCCCCCCCCCCCCCCCACACACACACACTTCACTTTTCTTTTACTTCATTCTTACAAACAAAACACACACATTTCTCTCACACAAAAACCCTTTCTCCTCTTCCTTTTTCTCTCCATTTTCGGCCCAAAATAACAAAGGAAAAGGCAAGACAAATCAAATCTAAACAACAACAATAATAAGGGTTATGCTAGAATAAACAAGGGTTGTTTCAAGCTTGGATTAAGGGTTATTAGGAGCCTAAATAGGTCCGAAAATTCTGCCCATTTTTCATCTTCAAAACCAAGTTCTTCAAGGGTATAAATCTTCATCTCTTTACTAGATCTATATTGTTCTTGTTTATGTTCAAAGGTTTTATCAAAAGTTTATGTTTCTTCTTGTTTTCTTTGTAATATACACTTGATGAAGGCAAGTTGATAGGATCTTTCTCCTCATGCATATGCATGTCGAAATCTATGAGAAAGATCCAAGGATTCAACAAGTTTAAGACCCAAAAGTGTTGTTATAGATTAGTTGCTTTTAAAGTGATTTTTCTTTTCATAGATCTATATTGTTCTTGTTTATGTTCAAAGGTTTTATCAAAAGTTTATGTTTCTTCTTGTTTTCTTTGTAATATACACTTGATGAAGGCAAGTTGATAGGATCTTTCTCCTCATGCATATGCATGTCGAAATCTATGAGAAAGATCCAAGGATTCAACAAGTTTAAGACCCAAAAGTGTTGTTATAGATTAGTTGCTTTTAAAGTGATTTTTCTTTTCATAGATCTATATTGTTCTTGTTTATGTTCAAAGGTTTTATCAAAAGTTTATGTTTCTTCTTGTTTTCTTTGTAATATACACTTGATGAAGGCAAGTTGATAGGATCTTTCTCCTCATGCATATGCATGTCGAAATCTATGAGAAAGATCCAAGGATTCAACAAGTTTAAGACCCAAAAGTGTTGTTATAGATTAGTTGCTTTTAAAGTGATTTTTCTTTTCATAGATCTATATGTTTTTGTATATTTTGAAGAATATATTTCTGAGATTTTTCATTAAAAAGATGTTTTTATGTTGTTGAAAGTTAGATCTATAAAGATTGGTATTGAAAAGTGTTGATTTGAATGAATACGTGTTAGATCTAAGAAAGTTGAATCTTGTTGTTGGATTATGAGATGGATGAACTTGTATTAAGTGAAAAATATGTTAAAAGAGGTACAATAATCTGGAAATTTGATGTTAAGAGGTATAAAAATAAAGTATTAATCTTGTAAATGATGAACTCAAGTGTTAATAAAGCAAGAATGGTCATTGGTGAGTTGTTTGGACCCAAATACCTTCTGACAGAATCATTCTCCTGTCTTTGAACGGATAAACTGAATATGTGAGGGCCGTTTCAAGCAAAACTTTCAAAATAAAAGTTCTAGATAAAAGAGTTAAGATTAACCTCCAACTGGAATCACTCAAAAATACTAAACCAAACCAAAGATATGATTTTTCTACCAAAAGTGGTCAAAACTGGATTTTTGTCTTAATGTTGAGTCAATTTTGACGATTTTTAATTCCTTAACTAATAAGTTTCAGAAGTTTAAACTTGGTGTGAACTGAGTTCAAAGTGTCCCTAACTTAAAATAAAATTGGGAGATTTTTCTTAAATGTCCATCATAGAAATCTTTTATAAAATATATTGAGTTGTACAGCAGCAAGCTTTCTGACCAACTTTGATTTTGTAATTTTTAGAGGTAGTAAACAATGTCTAAAAATTTAGCAAAAATTCACATAAATATAGGACACATATATGTCTCTGTATAAAAATCACCAATGTCCAAATAATTCAACTCAACCAAGAATGACTACTCAACATTTTATAAAAATAAGTGTTAAAACAGAAAATTCCAAATAAAAGTTCTTCACAACAAAATAAGCTAAAAGTCACTAGATTGCAACTCTAACCAACTCCAACCATCTCGTAACAAAAAGTATTATAAACTTACTGAGAATATGTCAAATAGAAGTTATAAAACTTAACTTGGTTATTAAATGGCAAAGACAAGCCTACAAATCACTAATTCGGTTCATATAAGCACTAACCGAAGGCTTTAATTTGCACTTATCACACGACCACCTCTATCACGACTTAAGACACAAAAATATAATGAACATTCTGTAAATAATGGAATAAGGATGAAAATCCATTTTGACGCATTCGAATTGCTTGGAAAATGAGGCTAAAATCACCATTTCGGTAAACGATTTTTAATCATAAAACCCTCAAAATAAGCAAGACACAAGAGAGGTTGAATTGATATGATTTTGTATGGATAAAAGTTGCCTAAAAGGCCTGAGATTTTTGACCAAAATGTTTAGTGATGATTTCTAAGAATTTCCATGAATTATTGAATTTAAATAGTAATTAAAAGACATAAAAATCCATAAATAAATTATGTAAACCAAGAATGAAGTTAAATCATCTTAACCATTGATAAAAATAACTAAAACCTACTGGAGAAAAATAGTTAAAAGGCAAGAGGCATGTGTTACATAATTTAAAGATAAATAACTGAGTAAAAATAATTAATTAAAAATTATCATTAAAATAAATGGAAAATACACAAATAAAAGTATAAATCATGAAATTATAAATTAAGGAGCATATATATCAGAAGATAATTCAAATGAAATTATCCTTAATTTATAAAGGCAATTATGACACTTAAAAGTATTTTTAAGGAATTATTTAATTAATAAATCAATAAAATGAATAAATAATTAATTAAATAATATTAAATTAAATATATAACTACAAATCAGAAAATATACATAAAATATTAATATTATAAGACCACTAATGTCAAATATTATTACTAAGTAAAGTATACAATGGAAATCATATAAACCAAATCCAAATTACCGAAATTCCAATAAACGTACAAAAACGTATAATGAGAAAACGACTTTTACCACCAATCTGTACAACCAAAAAGATGTGAATATTAGCAATACACTTGGATCCCATAATTGATAAAAACATAATAAAAGTGGCATTTCTAAGTGATGGCTTAAGATAGGAACTTACGTATATTAGTCCTCTCGTAGGGATAGTCTTGGCTTTGAAATGTGGTTGAGGACCATGATGGAATATATGATCAAGGAAGCAATAGATGGGAAGTACCCATTTTGGATAAGTGAATATAATATGCGGCATATCAAGGTGAGTCATAGCCCCTTTTCAAACTCTTTTATCTGTTTTACTTACGGGGTGAAAAGCTTGATTAATTAAAATGACTTTATCTTATGAAATGATTCTTTGAAATAATGATAATGATATGGGAATTATATTGTATGTTCAACGTGTTATATGTTATATGATGAGCTTGAGTACTGTCAAACGGTGGTCCCCTGTACACTACTATTAACTCATTTGAGGCCTGTAGTTAGAGGGTTGCGCAACTAGGACTTGTCCCCTCATCCACTATTATAGGTAACGGTGGGATGTTTGGTCTACCTTTGTGGTCACCTTCATCGCCAGTCTGGCCTCGCGGTGCTCTAACTACTATATATTGATGGGCGTCTCCATGGCACGACCCTTGGTTATCTTTATGCACGTGATTGACAGCATGTGCTTATCATTATCTTATCATTTGGGACATTATATCTGATTATTGGGACATAACCAGTCTTAGTAGTGGCTCAAGAACAATCTCATCGAATTACGTCATGGTAGTCTTACCATTGACCAAGCGGTATTGATATTGTATTATGGATGGAAATTGTGGTTTGAACATACGGTTTGGGTATTGGACCTTGTATGGAATCTTGAAAGTTGTTGAACTTGGCAATATTGAAGTATTGATGGCCAAATGGTTTTGGTATGATAAATGATAAATCGATTGATATGTTTTCCTCTCTCGATAATGAGAACTTTATAATTCACCATGGATTTCCCAACTATTTTGAAATGGATACGTAACGGAATGTACTTAAAAACCTATGCACTCACCAACTACGTTTTCGTAGTTGACACTTTTTTTTCATGCTTTTCAGGAATTAGCATAAGCTTTGAGGATTTATATGCATCATGATTATTGTTTTGCACTTTGGAGTCAAAGATCAAACCTTGTGACGGGCAATGGAATCCGCCTTGATCATTGCAGTATATCATCTCATGTATTTGTTATTTGTTTCGTGGACTCAATATCCAAGTATGGTAGACGTATTGTACTTGGGAATTGGTTCACATGCTTGTGCATTGTAAAATTACTTTTATCAACTAAAGCTATGGTGAATGCTATCTATTGTCCTTTGTTTGAATACTCGACTTTCTGTACATCTCATCGTTCCGCCTTGGTTGGGGTGTTACACAGTCCTCTTCGGTTGTAGCTTTAGATGTTACAACTGTTGAGTCCAGCGCACGAGGTTAAGTTACGTTGACTAGAGTTTGAAGTGGTGGAGGTTCAGATTGTGAAGTTTGAGTGGTTGCAGGAGTGAAGTATTGAGTATTTCTTGGAATTGAAGGTGGTGGTGGTGGTGGCATGTTTGATTCTGGTGGTGGTGGTGGCATTTTGATTCTGGTGGTGGTGGTGGCATTTCAGCAGATATAATTGGTTGGGTGACTGAAGCAATAGCAGATGTGTCAATATTTTCTTCTTCATCACCCAAGAAATTCATGTTTACATCAAAACTTTCAGACATTGGGGAATCTACATCATCCCAATTTGGATCCATCCCAACTGTCTGATCACCAGTCTGTTCACCAGCCTGTTCATGAACTTGTTCACCAGCCTCTACATTCAAGTCGATTTGAGCCTCTTGCTCACCAGATACATGTTCACAGTCTGAACTTGTTCACCAGCCTGTTCATGAACTTGTTCACCAGCCTGTTCATGAACTTGTTCACCAGCCTGTTCATGAACTTGTTCACCAGCCTGTTCATGAACTTGTTCACCAGCCTGTTCATGAACTTGTTCACCAGCCTGTTCATGAACTTGTTCACCAGCCTGTTCATGAACTTGTTCACCAGCCTGTTCATGAACTTGTTCACCAGCCTGTTCATGAACTTGTTCACCAGCCTGTTCATGAACTTGTTCACCAGCCTGTTCATGAACTTGTTCACCAGCCTGTTCATGAACTTGTTCACCAGCCTGTTCATGAACTTGTTCACCAGCCTGTTCATGAACTTGTTCACCAGCCTGTTCATGAACTTGTTCACCAGCCTGTTCATGAACTTGTTCACCAGCCTGTTCATGAACTTGTTCACCAGCCTGTTCATGAACTTGTTCACCAGCCTGTTCATGAACTTGTTCACCAGCCTGTTCATGAACTTGTTCACCAGCCTGTTCATGAACTTGTTCACCAGCCTGTTCATGAACTTGTTCACCAGCCTGTTCATGAACTTGTTCACCAGCCTGTTCATGAACTTGTTCACCAGCCTGTTCATGAACTTGTTCACCAGCCTGTTCATGAACTTGTTCACCAGCCTGTTCATGAACTTGTTCACATCACCTTCAGACATTGGGGAATCTACACCATCCCATTCTGGAGCCATCCCAACTGTCTGATCACCAGTCTGTTCACCAGCCTGTTCATGAACTTGTTCACCAGCCTCTACATTCAAGTCGATTTAAGCCTCTTGCTCACCAGATACATGTTCATCAGTCTGAATATCTTGTTCGACTTGCTCAACAACCTGCTCAATAATCTGGGCCGCATTTTCTATCTGTTCATCAGTCACCTGCCCAACAACCTCTACATTCTCTTCAGGTTCAAAAATCGGAGACCCATCCAAATTCATTACATCACCAGGATGTCTTTCAGAATTCACCTGAACTCCAGCTCTCATCAGACGCCTGTTTGTTCTAGGTCGTCTGGAAGGTTCAACAATTTCTGGTCCTTGACCTTCAGGGGCAACTTGTCTAATGGGTTGTACAGCTTCTATTATCTGTACATCTTGGTCACCAGAGGGTCCTTCACCAACTTGACCTCTACCTGGAGACACTTCAGCTTCTTCTCTTTGAAAGGAGAGCATAGACTGAGGAATATCTACCTCATTCAGTGGAGATCTGAGGTTGGTCAGATCCCTCATATACTCACTCACAGAAAAGTGAAGTAGTTTCAAAATCATACTGGTCTCCAAGAGCTCTTTTAAATATGAGTGAAAGAAAACGGATATAAGGAACAAAGGCTTTTCTACCTTTCACTCTAAGACGCTCTACCAGATCATCAAAAAGAATCTGAGCAAAATCCACTCTAAGTCCAAACCAGAGGCAGTAGGCAATCTGGAGATGGGTTTGATTTATCTGGTGTAACCCTCCAGAACTGCCTCCCAGACATTCAACAATGTGGGTGAAGAAGTATCTCCATGAGTCTGATAGTTTGCTCATGTAGATAGTTCCCTTCCTGGATAGCTGGCCATGCTCATCCATTATATCTGTGTACCCCATCAGTGTGCACACTTCCCTTGTATTGATACCAGAAGGAAGTTCGATGGGCAACTCATTCTATTCAAAATAATTCAATTGAAGAACAGACCTGAGTAGACTAGCAGTGAAACCCAAGGATCTGGTACCTTGCTTCAGAGAGTAAGTAATTGATGAAGTTTCATCATCATATTGTGCAGTGTACCAGAATTCACAGAGGTAATCGTGGTACAACCTCCCTGGATTTAATGTCAATGCACCATATAGTGGGCATGAGAGAAAAAATGTGTTTAATCTCCCAATAATAGATTGGCATCATGAACACTGGAAAGTGAAAGTCTGGCCATCCAGTTGTTCATGTTTATTCTTATAGCTTTTGCCTCTAGAGTGATATGGGGTGCCTTGTCAACATTTTCAGTTGGATCATATTCAGCAGCAAGCAGATTTTTAAGAGATTTAGATTGTCTAGGTGCCATTATAGGAAGAATAGATGAAGATGAAATTGAGTATTTAGGGTTTAGATGAAGATTTGATGAAGGAATGAATGGAAATGGAGTAAATATGAGAGATGATGATGATTGAAAAATGAATGAAGAAGTAAATGAAGGAATTTGAAAGATTTGGGAATAAATATGTTCGAAGTAAATGCAAATGAAATTGAAAGTGGGTATTTATAGGGGAGAGAATGTGGAACTCAAACGGTTTAATTTGAAATTATCAAATAAAATTTTGATCGGGTTCTGAGATCCGCATTAATTACATCACATCACACATAAATGTGTGACGGTTTACAGCCCACAAACAGTATCAAGTTGCTCTTTTTGACTTCCCAAGGTAAAAATACCATCATTACGTTGAAAAATTTACATGCCACGTAGGATTATAAGATAAATATCTTTAAAAAGTTTGCTTACGTGGCACGCACAATGACCAAGTATTAAAAAAAATATTATGACTTATTTCAGTGCATCTGGAGGTTGACTGGACACTCCAGTATCACTAGAATGGACTAGTATTACTTGTAAATAAATGCAAGAATATATAAACAAAGTAATACAAGACTTAAAGCAATAAACAAGTAAAGTGGAACATTATGTATTTTTCAATGGTGTATTTTATTTATGATGTTAAATAAAATACAAGGTTGTGCGGAATCAAGATAATACAAATAAGTATGTATCCTAACAACCTATGAATTACAAATGATCTATATTTGTCAAATAACTCTTTTGGATTAGATATTTAAAGTTGTGAACTATCCCAGTTTAAGATCGAGAGTATTTAAACAAATTCACTCTAATGCAAAATGTATGCTTAAAAGTATTTTCTCAAAGAAATGACTTTGTATTTATAGGCAACAAAATTCACCAGTGAATTTTGTGCCATACAAATATGGTTGCATGCATTAATGATCCGACAAGAACATTAAATGCATTGGTTAATGGTACAAGGATAAAGTCATATCGATATGATTTTATTCTTTTAACCAACCACCTTTACACGCATAAACTTTGGTAAAGAACAAGTGGATTGTTCTTTGGAAATTGTGTAAAGGCAAAAGTCATATCGATATGATTTTATTCTTTTAACCAACCACCTTTACACGCATAAACTTTGGTAAAGAACAAGTGGATTGTTCTTTGGAAATTGTGTAAAGGCAAAAGTCAATTCCTTGATATCAGTGTTCAGACTTGTAAGGTCTAGAACACTGAAAATCCTCCAGTGTACAGATCTGGTAAGACTTCCAGTGGACTCCGCCATTTGTCAGTCTTCTTTATTCTGACTTCAGTCTTTGACTTCAGTGAGAACGTATTCAGTAGAGTAGATCTGGACTGGGGTGAAGTCCAGTGAGCTAATCTGGAGAATACTCCAGATTTCCTATACAAGTATTTGCTCACTGGTCTTCCATTATTTCTGGACAAATCTTCAGAGGGACTCCAGATTCCAAGTCTGGAGTAGGTCCAGTAGAACACGTTTCTGGACAGATCTTCAGTAAGTCTCCAGTAGTCGAGTCTGGAGCGAGTCCAGTAAATCCGGACCTAACATGGCATAAAAGGCTGTCTCATATGAATTTCAAAGACATCAACAAGCTGTGTAAGAAAGAGTTGGTGTCTGGGCTTCCAGTGATAAATTATGAGAAGGACAAGCTGTGTGGTGCTTGTGAGAAAGGCAAGCATTATAAAGCTACCTTTAAGTCTAAGACATGCTCAACCATTGAAAATTGTTTGGATCTGCTTCATATGGACTTATTTGGACCAATTAGTACTTCATCATTCACTGGAATGAGGTACTCCTTGGTAATTGTTGATGAGTATTCAAGATACACCTGGGTTTTCTTTCTAAGACACAAGAGTGAAGCTGCTGACAGCATTATTCATTTCATCAAGCAAGCTGAAATTCTCTACAAAAGGCATGTTAGGCAATTAAGAAGTGATAATGACACTGAATTCAAGAACATCACTCTTAATTCATTCTGCAGTGAAAAGGGAATTTCACAAGTCTACTCAGCTGCCAGAACTCCTCAACAGAATGGTGTTGCAGAAAGAAGAAACAGAACTCTTATTGAAGCTGCCAGATCCATGATGGCTCAAAACAATGTCAAGTCTCATTTCTGGGCTGAAGCAGTACACACAGCTTGCTTTACCCAGAACAGATCCCTCATTATAAAAAGACACCAGAAGACTGCATATGAACTTCTTAGGGGGAGAAAACCTGAAATTGGTTTCCTAAGAATGTTTGGAAGTCCTTGCTATATTCTGAATCAGAAAGACCATCTTGGAAAGTTTGATGAGAAATCAGATGAAGGTATCCTACTTGGATATGCAACAATGATGAAGGCCTACAGAGTATACAACAAGAGAACTAAAACAATTGAGAACTCTGTAAATGTAAGCATTGATGAAGGTTGTTCTAAGCCAGACTGCTCTCCTCCTGAAGATGAAGACTTCAATTTTGAAGAACTGGCTGTACCTGAGAATGAGCTCCAACTAATCCTCCAATTGGAGCTAATAATGCTCAAACTCAGGGGGAGCAACTCATTGAAGAAGAAGAAGAAGAAGTTCCAATCTTTGAAGATGCACAAGCTGATCCTACTCCTACTGACGTTATTGTTCAGAATCCATTTAATGACTCTCCAACTGGTTCAGACTCCTCCATTCCACAAGCTGATCAACCTATTCCTCAAGCTGATCATGTTGAACCATCAAATCTGAATCAGTCCATTGTCCCAGTTACTAGATGGACAAAGAGTCATCCAATTAACCAAATCATTGGTGATCCACTCTCTGGTGTGAAAATAAGAAGAAAGGCAACAGGCAACTTCTGCATGTTTGTCAATTTTGTGAGCAAGATGGAACCAACTGAGGTTGATGAAGCTCTGGAAGATCCCTCTTGGGTTAATGCAATGCAAGATGAGCTAACACAGTTTGAAAGAAACAAGGTTTGGGAACTTGTTCCAAGACCTCATCACAAGACTGTGATTGGAACCGAGTGGGTCTACAGAAACAAAATGGATGAAAGGGGAGTTGTGACCAGAAACAAAGCAAGATTGGTAGCTCTTGGTTACAGACAAGAGGATGGAATTGATTATGATGAGACTTTTGAACCAGTGGCAAGATTAGAGGCAATCAGAATGTTCTTAGCCTTCTCTGCTCACAAGGGTTTCAAAGTCTATCAAATGGATGTGAAGAGTGCATTTCTTAATGGAAAATTGGAAGAAGAAGTCTATGTTGAACAGCCTCCAGGTTTTGAAAACTCAAAGTTTACTGACCATGTGTTCAAGCTTGACAAGGCTCTCTATGGGTTGAAGAAAGCTCCAAGAGCATGGTATGATACTTTGTCTAAATTCTTATTGGCTAATAACTTCAAAAGAGGTAATGTTGACAAGACTTTGTTTGTGAGAAAGTATAATGGTGATATTCTGCTTGTACAAATCTATGTAGATGATATGATATTTGGGTCTAGCAGTGAAAGACTTTGCAAAAAGTTTTCTGAATTAATGTCTAAAAAGTATGAAATGAGCATGATGGAAGAACTAAACTATTTTCTGGGTTTACAAGTTAAACAGACTAAAAATGAAATTTTCATAAACCAAGGAAAGTATGTTAAAGATCTCTTAAACAAATTTGGTTTTACTGATTGCCCACCTATGAAAACTCCTATGGGAACTGGTGATAAGCTGGATGAAGATCAAAATGGGAAATCTGTTGACATCACAGCTTATAGGGATATGATAGGATCATTACTTTATTTAACTGCTAGTAGACCAGATATTATGTTTGTTACATGCCTTTGTGCAAGATATCAAGCTAATCCTAAGGAATATCATCTTAAAGCTGTGAAGAGAATCTTTAGATACCTTAAAGGTAGTCCCAATCTGGGTCTTTGGTATCCCAAAGACTCAGGGTTTGATCTAATTGGCTATTCAGATTCTGACTTTGCAGGCTGTAAGATTGACAGAAAAGGTACTTCAGGAGCTTATTAATTGCTTGGCAATAGACTTGTAAGCTGGTCCAGCAAGAAGCAGCATTCAGTTTCTATTTCCACTGCAGAAGCTGAATATGTTGCTGCAGGAAGTTGTTGCTCTCAAATTCTTTGGATGCAATATCAGCTTCAAGACTATGGTGTCACTGCAACAAAAACTCTAATCTTTTGTGACAGCACCAGTGCCATAGCAATTTCAAACAATCCTGTGCTTCATTCAAGGACCATGCACATTGATATAAGATATCATTTCATCAGGGATCATGTAATGAAAGAAGATGTTGAGCTCCACTTCATTCCAACAGACAATCAGCTTGCTGACTTGTTCACAAAGCCATTGGATGAATCAAGGTTCAACTACCTCATAAGTAAGCTAGGTATGCTTAATTTGTAGAAGGTAGTGAGCTAAGTAATAACAAATCTGACCCCTTAGAGTTATTCTAAATTTTTGAGGGTAAGCTGTGTCAGACCCAGACTACCCTTTTGCACTTGGTGCATTTCGAGTGAAAGAGGGTAAGCTGAGTCTGACCCAGCTTCGTGGTTATTTTTGTTATTAAATATCTCAGTGCATTTTATTACTTTCATTATTTTATTAAGTGTACTTGCTTGATCCTATTGGAGTGTGACACGTGTAGTGGTCACTACCGGTTACTGAAAAAGTACCACCACTACTTGTTAATCATCCAATCAAAATCTTTCTCTCTCCAACTTTTTCAAATAAGATATTTTGGGGTTTTGTATATAACTTTCATTTAACCTAAATCCCAAATCACTTGTTCATATTTTCTTAAAATTAATTTTTTTTTCTCTCAAATCTGATTACTGTTTTATTAAATTTAATTTCTTCTAAAATTTATTTTCAAAATGGCATCATCATCTGTTTCTATCCATTCTAATGACTCTCAATCTAGTTCTGAATCTGAAAGTCGATACCCAGCTCCAATAAGCGTAAACAAGCTGTCTCCTTATGTGGTGGGAGATAAGGTAGTAGTGGTTCCTGCTGATCTTGATACTGGTAAAATCAAGATTGGTAGTTTGGTTTATGCCAATATCTATCCTCCTTCTTGGGCTAAAGGATACGATGAGATCGTGGCTTTCTTATGGCATCATCCCTTCGGCAAGGTGATGATTGAGAAGCCAGCCTGGGTGTTTCAAGATCTTTTATGTAAATTTTGGGCGAGCTGTGTTGTCAAACAGAATAAGAAAGGAGATGCTGCAATCTATGGCTCCATCCTCAATGGTAAGAAAAAGGTATACATTTCTTATGAGAGGCTTAGGTCTGCTTTTGAGCTGTCATATATGCCTGGTGATGAATATGATGTTGTTGTGTCTCATACTGAAGCCAAAAATGTTTTACAAGAAGTTGGATATACTGGTCCATTGGCTTCAGTAGTTAAAATGAAACATTTAACTGGCATTTGGAACTACTTATTGAGCACAATTTCGAAAACCTTACAAGTAAAGGCAGGCAGCTTTGATCAGCCTAATGTTCTAGAATTGCATATTTTTCATGCAATGGTCACCATGACCAGAATAGATTTTGCTGCGTTAATCTTTAAGGACCTTGTTGATCGCGTTAATAAGAAGAGTCTTACCATACCTTATGGTAGGATTCTTGCTCTTATTATTGAGGCGATTCTTGACAATGATTTCAGTCTGGCAACTGGTCAGACTGTGGAATGCAAGTCTATAAATAACAACATCTTCAATAGTCCTAAGGTATCTGTGCAGGGTCTGACCCGAGCAATGCAGATCTACCTTGATTTTTGCAAGAAAAGAGAAGAGGAACAAGAAGCACTTAGGGAAGCTGTCCCTTCTTCGACGTGATCTGGGTCTGACACTCAATCTGCTAATCAGGGGGACCCAGGTACACATGCTTTTGAACCCTCAAACTCTTCTGAATCTGCTCTGATGGAAGATGCCAGTGGAGGAGTTGATCAAAATCAAGATCAACACATTCCCACTGGCCCTCAGCCTGAATTAAACGTTAATCTTTCTCAGGATGACCAACTCATCATCAATTCTGACAGATCCACTCATGAGACTCACTCTCATGAGCAAATGTTCCAAAACTCCTTAAACCTTCACCCCCTTCTAAATATGCCCAATGACCCTGAAATTAAGGATTGTAGGCTGCTCTTTCCATAGTCAGTGGCTTTTAAGCCAACTGTAAGTTCTTCCCAAGCTGCCACTATCTCATTTTCAGATGTGGTGGGTCAGCTCACTGAGTTCATTTCAACCTCTAAGGTTGAGAGCTCAAAGTTGACCGAATGCTTGGAAAAGATCCAAAAGGATCAGGATTTGACGGATAAGAAGGTGGACAAGCTGAGTCATGATCAGACTGCATTGGAAGAATATGTTAAGAAAGCAGTTGATGTGATGCAGCAGAACCAGAGCAAGCTGACAGAGTCTCTTGACAGTCTTACAAAAGCAGTAAATGTAGAGAATGAATGGAACAAGAGTACTCTGGGTCAGATTGAAAATGCTGCAACCAAGTTTAAAAGGGAAGTCACCATAGAACTTCAATCTTCAAATAAGTCACAAGCTGACTTCAAAAATTATCTGATTGAAATTTCTAAGGGTGTTAAATCAAAAATCAAACTCCTCCATGAGGATTATGTTGAACTGAGAAGAGCCTGCTGTCTTACAAACATCAAAGTCGACTTGATCAACCAAGAACTCAAAGGCCTCTTTGCAACTCCAGTGAGCTCTTTCCCTGCTGATGATGACAAAAAGGGGGAGAAGAATGCTACTAAAAGAAAAAGGAGTGCAATGAGTGAAGCTGAAATAGAGCTGGAAAGAGAAAGACAACAAGCTCAGGTTGACAAGGAGATTGAAGAATACCTTGAAAGATTGAAAGTGAGACAGGAAAAGGCCAGAGCTGAGGAAGCACAAAAAGATAGAAGATTGGTTGTGCATGGTTCAAGGGTGGAAAGTGAGAAGGAAGACGTGGAAGAGATAAAAAGACCAGAATCTGAGTTTGGTGGTGAAACTGTTGGAAAACTAAATGAAGAAACTGAGAAGGAGAGTGATACAACCAAGGGGGAGACTGTTAATGATGTAATGGGAGATATAAGGAAGGAAGTTGGTGTTGAAAAGGATAAGAAAGTTGAAAAGAAAAGAAAGTCCTCCCAAGCTGTTCCTGTGCAAGCTGTGCCAACTCAAGCTGACCCAGCTCCCAAAGTGCAAATTGATGAATCTTCATCTAGTGAAGACACGGCCACTCTGTCCCAGTTCATGATCAAGAAAAGAACAACAAAAGCTGGGTCAAGTGGTGTGAAGATCTTAACTGAGAAAGAAAAGGATTGGGAGCTTGCAACTCAAACTGCTCCACAGCTTGGGGTAACAGTTGAGGTGGCATATAAGATGATTAAGGAGGACAGACTAGAAAGAGAAAGAATTGTTGCAACTAAGTCTGATTCTGAAATTGCCAAGGCTGTTCAAGAACAATTGAATAAAGAAGATGAAGAAGATCTTGCAGCCATTGGCTCTAAGAAGAAAGTTGTGAGCAAAGGAAAAGGAAAGAAGAAAATGGTGGTTCATTCTACACCATCACAGAAAGTAAAAGATGTGAAAGAAAGTGTGAAAGCCCATAATTGGTTGGATGCTTTGGAGAAAAGACAAGTCACTGAAAAGATCCATTATAGAAGTCATCCAGAACCAATCCACCAGGTTCTACTGAAAAGGCGAAAAGGAAAAAGCATTCCCAGCATAAGGCTTACAAGGAGAGGTTATGAAACCAACTAGGAAACCCGTGATCTTGACAAACTGCTTGATCTAGGTTACACAGAGTGGGTTGAATTGCATAATATCATCACTAGTATGCATGGAATTCATAAAGAGACTGTTTTGGAAGCCATTGAGAAAAAGTTTGCTGCAATTGTAAAATACAAGATTGATATCACTGGCCTTCCAAGACCAAAATACAAGTTTGCTGCAATTGCAAATGCAACTGTTCTGTGTTCAATATACTGTGGTATATTGATACACCGTGGGACGTATCAAGAATCTCTAATTTGTTTGCTATTTTGCAGAAACTCACCGATACTGTCGCAGCCAATCAAGAATTTAATCAGGCTCAATTTAGGATTTTGGAATCCAGAATTACAGAAAATGGACCTTCAATAACCCCAAGGAATTTATTTTCAACTCCAGGAGCATCTGCAGCGCCTGGATCTGCGCCATTTAATACGTCATTCCCAACTGCAACTCCGAATTTTGGGAGCAATATTCCTCAAAATACTCATGCTGCTGGGACATCTGCCACTATGGGCGCAGGTTTACATAATTCTAATAATTATAATGGATCATTTGCTTTTACTAACTCATCGCAGGGACAAGGACCAAACGAATATATCGCTAGAG
Organism: Erigeron breviscapus; assembly: GCA_034093135.1. Taxonomy (NCBI): domain Eukaryota; kingdom Viridiplantae; phylum Streptophyta; class Magnoliopsida; order Asterales; family Asteraceae; genus Erigeron; species Erigeron breviscapus. The sequence goes on along the minus strand of CM067175.1, from coordinate 49,514,315 downwards.
AGTTTCAGAGGATTAAAGATATGATCTATAGTGTTCCTGGATTCTGCAATCCAATTCCAGAGGTCAACCCTGCATCCTATCTTATTAATAGATATGGTGACAGGATCGCGAATGTAGAGATCCCAAAGAAGTTCCAGGTTCCAAATATGAAGCCATATGATGGAACTACCGATCCTCAAGAGCACATTGCGTTATATTTGGAGAAAATGGAAACTGTGCCTATTCCATCCAATCTGAAAGAAGCCTGCTTATGTAGGAGCTTTGGATCTACACTTTCAGGATCAGCCTTAAAATGGCTGCAGAGTTTGCCTCCTCTATCTATCAATTCTTTTGCTGATTTAACTAATTTATTTTATAGTCAGTTTTCATGCAGTAGAACCTTCGAAAAATTGACTGATGATCTTTATAAAATTACTCAAAAACCACACGAATCACTTAGGGATTTTATGACTAGATTTACAAAAGAATCTCTCAATATTCCTAAATTAGATATGCTAACTGCTATACAAGCTTTGCAGAGGGGTCTCTGATGCGTGAAATCGAGTTTGTAAAATTTATAAATAAGTACCCACTAAAAACCGACTACTACACACTTTCAGGCAGTGGACCTGATCGCATATAGTATAGTAAGTAGTAAGTCCGAGATCGTTCACGGGGATTGGTTTTGAAATAATTGTTTACTAAAGTGGTTTTAGAATAAGGATGGAACCGTAGCCAAATCGCTACCTCACTTTGACAATTTGAAATTAAAGAAATTTAAATAACAAGACAATTGAAAGTAAAGAAAGTTCAAACAATATAAATAAAGATCATCCACTTCGAATTCACTTGACTTCAGTTATGATTGCACACGTTAAAGATCAAATTATTTAGAGTTGACAAGATAATCGTGAAAGGATAAAAATGCTCACGTGGTACCACCAACCGCTCGCAAATCACCCCAACACCTAAGTTGCTAGTTGAATTACCCAAGCCGGTACCACCAATGCCTAGAAAATCTCCCCAACAAATAGTTTGCTTGATTATCCAATTACCAATTATGCCTATGTGAATAAAAACGTGGTACCACCAACCGTTTCTAAACACGTTTACCGATTAATTCCTGTTATAGATTTGACATTCACCGTCATACCATGAACCGGTGACAAACGGCCATAGACAATCGAATTGCAACGATAAACATATTCACCTAGTACCACTAACGATGAACACATACACCATCAACATCAAAAGAATAAATCACAAGGAATTAATTGATAAAGATCATGACACAACGATAATTTAATCAACTCTTGAATTAAAATATTGCAATCATATCATTCGTCAAGTTTCATCAAAGTGGATGATTGGAAATCTAGCCACTCAAGCTTAATTGAAAATAACAAACGAAATAGAAAGAGAACATATTGTACCAATGATTGTTGAATGTAAATTGCAAGACAGAAAATTAGATACGATCTAGATGGGTGTTCTTGAATCTTCAATGAATCCAATGATGAAATCTGAGATGATCCTTCGAAGAATTCGCGGTAGAACAGCTCCTAGAAAGAAAATTTTATGATTGGGAAAATAGGGTTTTTTTTCTTTTTATACCTCCCAAAAATCTGATGCAAAGAGGCTGTAACCCTGATTTCCCCGAGCACTCACTGCGGCGCAGTGAGCATGGTGCGCTCCCACTGCGGCGCAGTGAGCATGGTGCGCTCCCACTGCGGCGCAGTGGCAGGTCCCTGGAATTCTGTCCTTATGGTGACTGCGGCGCAGTGGGGTGTGAATACTCCCACTGCGGCGCAGTGGTAATCCACTGGAAATATTTTATTCTTGATCCAATTGCGACTGCGGCGCAGTGGGGCAGCATCCCTCCCACTGCGGCGCAATGAAAAGTCCCTGGAAATAATATGTCTTCTTCATCAATGGCTGCGGCGCAGTGGGGCAGCATTCCTCCCACTGCGGCGCAGTCAAATCTTGCTGAAATCTTTGTTCTTCTTTATCAACATCTCTCGAACACTCGGATCAACATCTTGGCCTAAAATCGTCAGAAAATGTACCAAATGACGCACAACCTGCTAAGAACCTGAAAGCACTAACAAACACCATAAACGCGCCAAATGCATACAAAATTGATTCAAAACATATACGGAAAAGGCCAATAATGATGTGGGCGATCTATATAAATTGGTCACATCAAATCCCCCCACACTTGAACGTTGCTTGTCCTCAAGCAAATCTGGAAATTAAGCAAAAACATTCCTTGGCATGAAGCTATATAAACACATTACGATTATCAAAAAGAAGCCAAACCAAGTATGTCGCTGACAAGGACTCGGTGAAGCAGTTTTAATCTTAAATGAAAATCCGAAATGTCTGTCAATATTTGAACAATCCACAAGCCTCAATAACACGACAAAGCAAAAGTGAAACAAATGAGCCTATCAAAATCATCCTACTCCAACGAAGTTACTATAGGGGTTGAATATATATGAATAATCACTCATTGCATGGTCGTGATGCATATCTTACCATAGGCTTGAACAAGGATCATAGCTTCACCGACATGGCGTGAGCACCAAGTACATCATCAAAATTTGGCATATAAGTCGATTGTAAAGTTAGGCTAAGGGTATTTACAATGGGATTTGGGAAATTTAGGTTAGTGATAGGAAATAACAAAAGTATAAGTTATGTACAAAATAGTCTAATCAAACCCTTACCATTGATTGCCACCAACCCATAAGATGTTATCCCTTGAACACACCTCAAAAGTAACAAGCAAACCCGACACCATTGTGGTGTATCAACTTCAAACAACTTAGGAACAACCAAATCTTCCATTCTATTCACGAACCACATGATACAACAATTCTTTTGACATATAAAAATGAGAAGCACCTACTAGTAGCCCAAGTTCTTTTCTTCCTTTTTTTTTCTTATTTCATTTTTTTTCTCTTTTTTTTTTAATTTTTCTGTTTTTCATTTTTTCTTCTTTATTGAACCATTTTTACTCTACTAGTAGGTACCCTCTTACAATGATGAACAATGTCTATAACAATATACTTCCTTTGAACAATCCAATACATTCCCCAAAAACTTGACCAATCGAAGTATTCCCAAAGACCAAGAATATTCCAACCGATAACCCATTGAAGCTCTCCCAAACCGTCCAAACAAACCAATGACAATCAATGGCCCCCCAAAATTAGACTATCGGTATGGCGAGGTAAAGTTTACATATTTAAGTGGATTTATACAAAGGAAAAGGCTAAGTTCAAAAAGTGTGTCTAAGTGTATCTTGCACTAAAGATGAGTGCAACAAAGGTTTACAAAGAAAGGAAAATCACTGACCAGGGTAGCCAGCAACACCAAACATGTATGTACATGTATAAAAGTATGTATGCTAAAGGTAAAAATATACATAAGCAAGGGGTGAATAGAAAGAAAATACGGGTCAAACCTAATATGCCAATTCGTCATCCAATGTACTTCTATCACAAAAGTGATCTCACTGCGGTCTCGTAACGATCACCAGGCCAAGTTCTAGCTCAACACATCACCGGCACACTCATATCAAAGAAAGTAACCCGGAAATGGAATATATTAACCTCAAAATTTGCACATCTTAGTGCAGAGTTCGAAATGGAACCCTTACTCCCGAATAAATCCAAGAGCCTAAGAGAGGGACAAATTTACAAGGTAATCAAACCAAAACCGTAAACACCTAGCACATCTATAAATGAATGATGAATCTCACAACTTTTATGTGTTTGGGAATTTTGAGTATGCAAGTAATGTTATCAATCCACAAGGATTAGCCCAATAACCGTTCAGAACACATTTCGCCGATTAAATTTGTACCAAGGAAGCTCAAAAATTTTGTAGTAAAATTGCTCATTAAGTTATTATGAATTAAGTGACAAAAGCAATTTACCACAAGGACAAGCTCAACACAAGTTTCAAATCATATCGTCTTTCGTCATCCTACCAAATCGAAGCCACCAATCTCAAACATGCACATCATAGTTCAGAGTTCAAGATAGAACCCTTACTCTTGGATAAAACCCAAAAGCCTACGAGAGGGACACATCCACAAGAATGGTTAAATCTCAATGGCAAAACAACAAAAGAGATATATCCGGTTGCTTAAACCTATTTGCCACCCCCCCCCCCCACACACACACACACACTTAAGATGGACAATGCCCTCAATGTCCAATATTCGGTCAAAACTAAGATAAATAGGGGTAAGCAAAATAGACAGAAAGAATGAGAACACATACCGGATCATGGACACATTCCGTTTCAAAACAAGTAAGTCGACCCCGCACCACAAATTGCTATTCCTAAAAAGGAAGTCCAATTTGCTTGACGGGAGAAACAGACTAGCCCAAAACGGAATGTGCGAGAGCTGTGTGTGAAACAATGTCAATAAAGATGCCAATTAAAAATGTTGCGCTGAACTTACTGCCAGCATATGCATGTGACATCATAGTGAGCTACTAACACGATCACACAATCAAACAAATCAATGCCAACGAATGTAGGTGAGAATGAGAATCCAACGTGTCCTCCTCCCACACTTGGGTTCCACTAAGTATTTCCATCAATTCGGATCAAACCTACTCAATTACACAACAGAAGAACAAATCCTAAATATCCATACAAAGTGCAAACTAAAAAAAAGTATCATGCAGAAAATAAAAGAAACAAAGGAAAGTACAAATGTTTCATCACCCTGTAGGGTGGATACCAGACAATGATAATGAAAGTAATGACATGAGAATACCAACATAACCAAACATCATATGATTCCATCCCACGGTACCGGATGGGAATCATCTCCTGTTACTCCTGGTGTCCATGGTAGCCATAAGGTAGTCCAGGTTTTCCAAAAATACTCGTCACCCAATCTTGCTCCTCCTCCTGAGCTGAACCCGAACCACCTGCACCTCCTCCCGAATGACCAGCATCAAATCCTGAATGAGCACCTGCATCCAAACCTGCAAAAGATGAAGAATCACCGCCAACATGACCACCCTGAAAGACCCCAAACTGCACTGGACCTCGAGGAGAACCTCCTAAATCATGAGGTGGTGGTGACATGTTCCCCGGGGCAGTCGTACGAGAGAAAAAGGACTGACCCCCCTGACGATAATCGGGGACATAAATAGGCGGTGGAGAGAACGGAGGAATCGGGTCAGGTCGAACAAACTCCCGACTGTGATACTGAGCATCCCACATCGGCTGATAATAATCAAGTGTGTAGTTAGTGTGGGCCTGCTGTGATCCAACCCATGTGAAATCCTGGTCCACCCTCCGCTGGTAAGCATCAAACTCTCGCTGACTGTTCTACTGAGCCTCATAGATATTCTGAATAGTGTTCTCCAAAAGTGTTAAATCAAACGAGCGAGGGATGGGAATGTTACGTCCAGTCCTCCTCGGGGGATCCTGTGGAGCATCAGCCATCTCAACATCAGCCTCCTCATCCTCCTCCTATACAGGAGGTGGTCCTTCAACCTCACCCTCATCATCTAACAACTGCTCCTGCTCATTTGCTTTCTTTTTCTTCAAAATCTTTGCCCTATAAAGCTCATTATACGTAAAATCCTCCTGATGCACTGGTAATGAAAGATAAGTCTGGCAATCATCAGAAGCAAAGACTCCCATCCTCTTATAAATGACTGTGATAAAATGTCCCAAAACCAGATTCGAATCAGAATGATTACACATACGGTCCAGCAGTACAAGAGGAGGCAAAGAAAACCTTGTTGGAGAGCCTTCAGAAAATAACTTAAGTAACCATAGATCATTCTGGTACGCCTTCTCCCAATGAGTCGAACGCTGTACCAAGAAAGTCACGATCACCCGGTGGAGCAACCTCAAACGTACATTCTTAATCTTTGACACACCACTTGTGTATGTCCATGTTTCTCCCCCTGTGATCCTGGTGTAATACTCCAAGATAGACTCTCCATCACCCAAATCGGCTCCTGTTCTATACCCCTTCTTCAAAATAGCCCTAAACTCTGCATTCTGCAACTCCTCCCTCGTATACATCCCACAGTAGTAACCAAATTCAGCAATTGACAGCTTCCTCTGCTGTCCCCCACAGTAAAACGAGACTACCCTCTCCTCAAAAATATCTTTGACTTTCCTTAACTCCTTCTTCAGTTTCAAGGTCGAATAGAACTCTAAGCATAACTCACGGTAGGCGACTTCACGGTTAACAAATACCCGCCGCCAAATATCACAACTCACGCCATGCCCTCTTGACTCACCTCCAACTCTCAAACTCATAGAAAACCACCGTCGAATGTCCTCCTGTACTCCAAATACCTGAGCTTGAAAAGGAGTTAAATGTCTTGCGGGAAGGACCGCATGCTTAGAAAGCTTATACAACTTGTTCTTGTATATGTTCTTTTGGGGCTGCCTAATTCCCTCAAATGATAGCCAAGCATGTCGCTCGTTCAGTTCTTCAATAAATGTAAGCGGCACCTCCATTTGTTTCTTTGAAGTTTGAGTCGGGACATCAACTGCCTCACTAGATTGCCCCTCAACCATTTTACGCTTTCCCGCGGCCTTATCACTCGCTCCCTGCATTCACAAACATGAAAACGTCCAATTGTGAGTATTAAGAATGCAAAGTTGGGAACCATATTAAACAAGCAAAAATCTTGGCAGGGAAAGGCCCCCACTGCGGCGCAGTGGGCAAGAGTAACCCTCACTGCGGCGCAGTGGGCATGAGTAACCCTCACTGCGGCGCAGTGGGGTAATAAGACAAAACGGGGCAGAGGATCCTCACTGCGGCGCAGTGAGGCAATGACCCCCCTCACTGTGGCGCAGTGAGCAAGAGATCCTCACTGCGGCGCAGTGAGGCGAAAATCTTGGGCAAATCTAACAATCAAACATAGGGAAAAGATCCAGTATTCTCCACTTAAAACAACCTATATCAACATTCCCCCATACTTGTACTTCAAATCAAATCCCCAAATTGTTTCAAAACCCTAATTTCAAAATCAAAATCACTAATGGATGAACAAAGTGAAAGATGTAACACCCAATTAGCTTCAATTGCCACAAACATCAAAATCCCTAAGTTAATTCGAAAGATTAATCTCGCATAAACCCTAGAAATTAAAACTTCAAGAAATAAAAGGAAAATACAAAGAAACTAAAGAGAAAAACTTACACTTCTTCCCATTATGCAATGTTTGAGGATGAAAATCTGGAAGATTGATTAAAGATGGAAGAAAATGGAAGAATTTGAGGGTGGTAGTAGGTTTTGCTTTGGAGGAGAGAAAGAAAGAAGAAAGAGTGTAAGTGAGAAAGTAAAAGAAAATCACTTACCTGGTCTCTCTTTGACCTACCCGGCCTCCCACTGCGGCGCAGTGAGGAATATGCACTCCCACTGCGGCGCAGTGGGATGTATATCACAAGTGGGCAGAGGTTTGACACTGCGGCGCATCCAGGCTATCCCACCCCCACTGCGGCGCAGTGGGGATCTTCTGGAAAAAAAAATTCTTCACAAATATTATGACAAAACTCAAATCATACATACCCGGAACCGCTTCACATCGAGACCACTCCTGCACTTACTAATAAAACAAGATTAAAACTAACTAATTCAAAGAAAAGTAAAATGCGATAAAATGAACACGGGTTGCCTCCCGAGAAGCGCTTAAGTTATTAACGAGTCTTTAGCTTGACTCGACCAACCTTCAAGTTTCAAATTCAAACACGGGGATCTCATCAAATATCCCCTCGACCTGCTCTTCTTCCAAATATAGCTTAAGTCGATGACCATTGACAATGAACGATCCTTCACCATCTCGCCTAAACAACTCAACATATCCTGACGGGTACACGTGCTTAATCTCAAACGGTCCAATCCATCTAGAAGTTAGTTTACGTTGTTTAATCTTAAATTTAGACAAGAATAACAACACTTTAGCCCCAACCTTAAACTCCTTCCTACGAATCCTCTTATCATGCCAAATATTGGTTCTCTCCTTATAAAGCCTCGAATTATCTTAAGCACCTAACCTAAGCTCATCAAGCTCATGAAGTTGCAACATTCTAAATTCACGTGCTTCCATCAAGTCCAAATTCAAATTCCGTAAAGCCTAATACGCCTTATGCTCTATCTCAATAGGAAGATGGCAAGTTTTGCCATAGAGCAACCGGTATGGCGTGGTGCCAATCGGCGATAAGCCGTCCTGAACGCCCACAAGGCGTCATCTAACTTTTTTGACCACACCTTGGGGTTATCCCCAACAGTTTTCTCCAAAATCCTCACCAAGGCCCTATTTGTGTTTTCCACTTGACCACTAGTCTGTGGATGGTACGAGGTAGAAAAATAGTGGACAACATCATACCTCTTCATCACTTTGGCTAATTGATGGTTTGCAAAATGGGTACCACGGTCACTAATCAAAGCTCTAGGGCAACCAAAACGACAAAACAACTGTTTCAAGAAATCAATGACTACACGCGCGTCATTCGTGGGCAAAGCCTTGGCTTCGGCCCATTTAGACACGTAGTCAACGGCGACAAGAATGTACTGGAACTTATTAGACGGTGGGAATGGTCCCATAAAGTCTATACCCCAGACATCAAATACCTCACATACCTGAATGCTCTGTTGAGGCATCTCATCTCGTTTAGTGATGTTCCCCTGTCGCTGACAGATGTCACAAGTCTCAACCAAAGTCTGGGCCTCCTTGAAAATTGTTGGCCAATAGAAACCTGCATCAAAAACTTTCTTACCCGTCACTGAAGGTCCATAATGACCCCCGGTTGGCCCGTAGTGACACGCATCCAAAATCTCTCTAGTCTCAGCTCCAGCAACACATCTCCTAATCATACCATCTGCACAAACACGAAACAAGTATGGATGGTCCCAAAAATAATACTTAACATCCGATATGAGCTTCTTCTTCTGCTGGGACGTGAAATCATTAGGTATCTCACCTGCAACCAAATAATTAGCTATATCTGCAAACCAAGGAGCTTCATCAGAGTTAGAGATAAATATTAAAGACTCATCGGGGAAGTGATCATTGATCTCCCCATCACGAAGTTCCTCCCGGTGAGGATCTTCCAAACGACTCAAATGGTCGGCAGCCAAATTTTTAGCCCCTTTCTTATCCTTTATCTCAATGTCAAATTCTTGCAACAAAAGAATCCAACGGATAAGCCTGGGTTTAGCATCCTGTTTCGAGAACAGGTACTTAAGGGCTGAATGGTCAGTGAAAACTATGGTCTTAATCAAAACAAGATATGATCTAAACTTATCAAATGCAAAGACCACTGCAAGCAACTCCTTTTCTATAGTGGTGTAATTTTGCTGGGCGGGGTTCAAAGTCTTACTAGCAAAGTAAATGGGTTTGAAATGTTTCTCAACCCTTTGCCCTAGCACAGCTCCCACAGAATAGTCACTTGCATCACACATCAACTCGAAAGGCAATTCCCAATCTGGAGCTACCATGATAGGAGAATCAGTCAACTTCTCCTTCAATACCTGAAAAGCACTCAAACAAGCATCATCAAAAACAAAAGGAACGTCCTTTTCCAACAAGTGGGTCATAGGACGAGTAATCTTAAAGAAATCCTTAATAAATCGACGATAAAAACCTGCATGTCCAAGAAAACTCCTTACCCCTTTCACATTGGAAGGCGGGGGTAATTTGGCAATTACATCTATCTTAGCCCAATCAACCTCAAACCCGGCCTTAAACACTTTATGCCCTAACACAATACCCTCAGTAACCATAAAATGGCACTTCTCCCAATTCAAAACAAGGTGTACCCTCTCACACCGTTCTAACATCCTATCCAAATTACTCAAACATGAATGAAAAGAATCCCCAAAAACTGAAAAATCATCCATGAAAACTTCCATGGAAGTTTCAAGCATGTCCTGGAAAATAGCAATCATGCACCTTTGAAAGGTGCCAGGGCATTACACAAACCAAACGGCATACGCCGATAAGCAAAAGTGCCAAATGGACAAGTGAAGTGGTTTTCTCTTGATCCTTGGGATCAATGGGTATTTGAAAGTACCCGGAAAACCCGTCTATGAAACAAAAATATTCATTCCCTGCAAGACGTTCCAACATTTGATCAATAAAAGGAAGGGGAAAATGATCCTTACAGGTGGCATCATTAAGCTTACGGTAATCTATACAAACCCGCCAACCCGTAATAGTCCTAGTGGCCAAAAGCTCCTTATTATCATTTTCAATGACTGTCATGCCCCCCTTTTTGGGCACACAGTGGACAGGACTTACCCATGGACTATCGGCAATAGGAAAAATGATTCCTGCATCAAGAAGCTTAATTACCTCTTTCTTAACAACCTCCTTCATATTAGGATTCAGCCGCCTTTGTCTCTGGACAACGGGCTTAACATCATCAAGAAAATCAATCTTATGCTGGCAGAAATTAGGACTAACACCTGGAATATCTGTGGTCTTCCAAGCAAAAGCCCGCTTGTGGGCTTTAAGAACAGACATGAGACGGTCTTTCTCGTCACTCGAGAGTGAGGATGAGATAACCACTGGAAGAGAAGACTCACCTGACAGATATGCATACTCTAGATGGTCTGGAAGCGGCTTGAGCTCCAAGTCAATAGGTGGTACATCAACAGAGTTAGGTACCCTTGAACTCCCGTCAGCAACTACCTTCTCAAAAGTCTCATCCTCGGGAGGTGATTCATCCAAGCTTAGTGCCATGACCTCTGCAAACAAAGCTTCATCAGTAATTTCTTCAGATCCTAAATTAGCGATCTCCTTCTCTCCAATATCTGTCTCCATGAATTCCTGAAATTCTTGATCCAATGCATCATCATTGACATCAATCCTGAAACAAGTCTCATCATTAGAATAAGAATGCTTGATAGACTTTTCAACATTAAACACAATCCTATCAGTTCCTACGCATAAGGAAATCTCCTTATCCTTCACACGGATGATAGCATCCGCGGTATTAAGGAATGGGCGTCCAAGAATAAGAGGGACCTTCGTATCTTCCTCCATTTCGAGGATAACGAAGTCAACTAGAAAAACAATATGGCCCACTCTGACACTAATGTTTTCAGCTATCCCGATGGGATACTGAAAAGAATGGTCAGCAAGTCTTATACTCATACGAGTAGGGCGAAGGACTCCCAATGACAACTTGGCATAAACCGAGTAAGGCATCAAATTGATGCTAGCCCCTAAATCAGCTAAGGCTTTACAAATAATAGTTCTAATAGAGCAAGTGATAAGAAAACTCCCTGGGTCTTCAAGCTTTGGTGGAATGCGGTTCTGCAAGATAGCAGAACACTCGGCATTAATAAAAGTAGCCTTTGCCTCTTCAAACTTCCTTTTGTCTGTCACAAGCTCCTTAATGAACTTAGCATAATTGGGCATCCCCTGAATAAGATCAACTAAAGGAACATTAATATGAACATTTTTGATCATGTCCACAAACTTGTTATATTGCTCCTTCAGCTTTGCTTTCCTGAACCTCTGTGGAAATGGTATCTTCGGCTTGTATGGTTTAACCTCTGGAACCACAGCCGGTTTTGATGGAGTGACGGAGTCTTCACGGTCGAATCTTCCTCCATCACTATTTCTTCATCAACATCGGTATCATCACCCCCGTTATCCTGCACATCTGAAACAACAACATTAGGAATAGGAGACCTACCAGTATGAGTGGTGATGGCTTTGGCTTACTCATTACGGACTGGAGGTGGAGTGTATTTCTGTCCCTGACTAAACTGTCCCGAATTAAACTGAGGTCTAGGATTCTGCTGTGTGTTGCTAGGAAGAGTCCCCGTGGGCCTAGCAAGAGCTGTCATCCTACTTTCGAGATCCTTGAAATTAGCACCCTGATTTTTCATGTTGATCTCCACCTTCCCGCTTATCTGATCCAACCTCTCACTCAAAGCCTTAGTATCATCCCTGATCATTTGAATGCTAGTGTTTGTTTCAACTTGATTACTAGCCAACTGCTTCATCATCTCCCTCAACTCGGCATTAGGATCGGCATTAGAAGAAGAAGAACCTGATCCTTGTCCTTGCTGAGTCTGCTGTTGTGGCTGATTCTGATAATTATCTCTTTGCCACCTGTTACCTGAAAAACGAGGAGCATTAGCCTGAAAAGGAGAGTTATAAGATTAATTACCTGAAGGCCGGTTCTGGAAATCGGTGTTGCGGTGGTAGCTCCCTTGGGGTTGATTCTGAACATAGTTCACATCTTCAGGTGCCCGATTTGGACACTCATCAGAATAGTGCATATCACCACAATGATCACACCCATCGGCTACGACCTTAACATCCCTCTCAATTTCTCCAAACCTAGTCTCTTGAGCAGCAAAGCTCCTATCCATGCGCTCAGATAGCGCCTTAATCTCTCCAATAACCCATGAATCGTTGCTAGCTTCAACCTTAGCAACTCTCCCTTGGTTAGTTCCTTTCTTCATCTTTCTTTCATTCTTCAAGAACCTTTCATCATCCATATTTGAGTTATTCTTTGCCATGTCTTCCAAGATTTGATAGCCTTCATTGGGTGTAATGTTATTGAAACTACCCCCAAAAGCATATCCCAATTCTCGTTTAGACTTCTTATTCAACCCATCAAAGAAAAGCTCCACATATTGTTCCTTAGTCAAATTGTGACCTGGACAATTTCTCAACATCTCCTTGAAACGAACCCAAGCATCTGCAACATCTTCTCCATCATCTTGTTCAAACGACCTAATCATATTCTCCAACTTTCTTTGAGTTCTAAGTGAATAAAACTCACCAATAAAAGCCTCCTTAAGTTGGTTCCAAGTAGTGATTGAATTTTCTGGAAGATCATTGAACCAATCAAGTGCTTCCCCTGTGAAATCGAGTTTGTAAAATTTATAAATAAGTACCCACTAAAAACCGACTACTACACACTTTCAGGCAGTGGACCTGATCGCATATAGTATAGTAAGTAGTAAGTCCGAGATCGTTCGCGGGGATTGGTTTTGAAATAATTGTTTACTAAAGTGGTTTTAGAATAAGGATGGAACCGTAGCCAAATCGCTACCTCACTTTGACAATTTGAAATTAAAGAAATTTAAATAACAAGACAATTGAAAGTAAAGAAAGTTCAAACAATATAAATAAAGATCATCCACTTCGAATTCACTTGACTTCAGTTATGATTGCACACGTTAAAGATCAAATTATTTAGAGTTGACAAGATAATTGTGAAAGGATAAAAATGCTCGCGTGGTACCACCAACCGCTCGCAAATCACCCCAACACCTAAGTTGCTAGTTGAATTAGCCAAGCCGGTACCACCAATGCCTAGAAAATCTCCCCAACAATTAGTTTGCTTGATTATCCAATTACCAATTATGCCTATGTGAATGAAAACGTGGTACCACCAACCGTTTCTAAATACGTTTACCGATTAATTCCTGTTATAGATTTGACATTCACCGTCATACCATGAACCGGTGACAAACGACCATAGACAATCGAATTGCAACGATAAACATATTCACCTAGTACCACTAACGATGAACACATACACCATCAACATCAAAAGAATAAATCACAAGGAATTAATTGATAAAGATCACGACACAACGATAATTTAATCAACTCTTGAATTAAAATATTGCAATCATATCATTCGTCAAGTTTCATCAAAGTGGATGATTGGAAATCTAGCCACTCATGCTAAATTGAAAATAACAATCGAAATAGAAAGAGAACATATTGTACCAATGATTGTTGAATGTAAATTACAAGACAGAAAATTAGATACGATCTAGATAGGTGTTCTTGAATCTTCAATGAATCCAATGATGAAATCTGAGATGATCCTTTGAAGAATTCGCGGTAGAACAGCTCCTAGAAAGAAAATTTTATGATTGGGAAAATAGGGTTTTTTTTCTTTTTATACCTCCCAAAAATCTGATGCAAAGAGGTTGTAACCCTGATTTCCCCGAGCACTCACTGCGGCGCAGTGAGCATGGTGCGCTCCCACTGCGGCGCAGTGGCAGGTCCCTGGAATTCTGTCCTTATGGTGACTGCGGCGCAGTGGTAATCCACTGGAAATATTTTATTCTTGATCCAATTGCGACTGCGGCGCAGTGGGGCAGCATCCCTCCCACTGCGGCGCAATGAAAAGTCCCTGGAAATAATGTGTCTTCTTCATCAATGGCTGCGGCGCAGTGGGGCAGCATTCCTCCCACTGCGGCGCAGTCAAATCTTGCTGA